>CM077091.1:101324990-101935708 GCA_039513925.1 Platanthera zijinensis
ATTCGTCTCTCCAATGAATATATTCACATTAAAGAGAGTAATCCCAGTTTCATCTCCAGGCTTGTAGCAGAGAAGGACTCTTCTTCTTCTTACAAGCCGCCTCCAAAGTCTCATCGGAAGGATTTTCAACCGCGAGCAAGGAAGGAAAGAATTGGACAATGTCATCAACACTTCTTCCTAAGCAAGGATCACTTCCAAAGTAAAAAATTGCGATTTCCAGTCCCTTCCGCTTATCCAGCACAAGCTCCGCAAGCAGCTTTAGTTTACCGACAGCAGGGGAATAACTCCCCAAAACCTAAACTGAACAGAGCCATGGAGGAAGTAATCCGAGTCCAGAAAGGCAAGGCTAATTACCATCCAACGGACCAAAGATCCAAAAACTCTGACCAGTACTGCAAACATCACAAAGGAAAGGGTCATGCGATAGAAGATTGCATAGCCCTTCAACAACTGGTGGAGAAAATGCTGAAGCAGGGCAAATGTAAACATTTACTCCAGAAGGATAACCCATCTCATCCATAAATCTCAAAAGGAAAAAGGAGGCATACGACTTTCTTGTCGCAAAGTCCCCAAAACTCCTCACAATCATGGCCGGTTATTTTTTTCTTTACATTCTTCAAACATTTTTTCTCTAAAAAAACTTCTAAGTGTTCTTTCATTCATTTCAACAAATTTTACATCAAAGATCCCATACTGACACATTTCCCTTTTTGGAGTGCCTCCTCCTCTATTTTCTCTTTACCGAAGGGATCGCTGAACCACTGAGATATCGCCGAGTCTTGTTATTCCCTCCATAGATTATTCTCGGGCGTAAGAACACGATGACCACATATAGTGGGGAATGTTCACGTATGTGCAGTGGGTGTCACTCAATCTATGATGGTGAACTTTAGGGATTTGGATCCTGGCCAGTATCTAACACACAGTGTGTATCTAGGGAGGTCCCAGTGTGTTAGCTCTACTGTGCTTCGCTAGGGATACATTATAATTAAGATGATCTTTGCTGGACAAGCAATGACGATTAAGTGTAGCCTTGTCTCTTCGATCATATCATGATTGTAATGGTCGAATACTCTATGGTACTCTTAATCTGTGCTTTCGCGAAGCCCACAACGTTGCTGATCTTTCCAAAGACGAGCAATGTTATAGACCACTTGACGCATCTTGTATAACTAATCAGAACTATTTGTAACCTGAGGCATGAGAGCAGTGTATCTTCCGTTCCTTCTTAGGATTTTGTGCATGTCTCCCCTTTGTGCCCTTTCAATGGAATGCAGCTAGTCCGCTCTAGGTAGGACTGCACTCTTGATGACCTTTCATGGGTAAGCGATGCGTAAGGCCCTCGGGGAACACCTGAGGCGCATCCGACCTTTTTTTGGTCATCTTCGAGTGTAGACCTACTTTTATCAACTGCCTTCTTTCAGGTTAACAGGTTAGATCCAATCTATCCAAAGGATTAGCAACATCTTTTTTTTCTTATGCTCATCTTATATGCTCAGCTTGCATGAAGCTCTATCAGATGATGGTTAACAAGATCTCTGCTACTCTTATTAGGTGTTTCTGCCACTAATTGATAGTTAGAGAATCTGGTTCTCTTTGTTGACAAACTATTTAGCTGAAGTATAATCAGTGCTTCCATCTTACTGAATAGGATTTCATATTGGGATATCATATCTGACCAAGCAAAAAGCTTATTTCTGTAGCTTGATCTCTACTTGATTTTTCTTATTCAGTCAATAACAAGATTTCATGGATGTTCCTTCTACAGTCTAATCATATCTATCTTATCGCAATAACTTTTAGCAGAAGATTTATCAATAAACTCCTCAGATACCCGAGTTAATTTTCTTTCATATATGCTACTCACTCTTCTTTTGTAGGGATTAGCTGATATTTGCAAGTTCCCTTCATGTACTTGCAACTTAGTTTTCTTTCATATCTGTTTCTCACTCTTCTTTTGCAGAAATTAGCAGATATTTGCAAGTTCCTTCAGGTACTTGCAACTTAGTTTTCTTTCATATCTACTTATCACTCTTCTTTTGCAGAGATTAGCAGATGTTTGCAAGTTCCCTTCAGGTACTTGCAACTTAGTTTTCTTTCATATATGCTTCTCACTCTTCTTTTGTAGAGATTAGCAGATGTTTGCAAGTTCCCTTCAGGTACTTGCAGCTTAGTTTTCTTTTATATCTGCTTCTCACTCTTCTTTTGCATAGATTAGCATATATTTGCAAGTTCCCTTCAGATACTTGCAGCTTAGTTTTCTTTCATATCTTCTTATCATTCTTTTTTGTAGAGATTAATAGATATTTGCAAGTTCCCTTCAGGTACTTGCAGATTAGTTTTCTTTCATATCTGCTTCTCACTGTTCTTTTGCAGAGATTAACAGATGTTTACAAGTTCCCTTTAGGTACTTGCAGCATAGTTTTCTTTCATATCTACTTCTCACTCTTCTTTTGCAGAGATTATCAGATATTTGCAAGTTCCCTCCAGGTATTTGCAACTTACTTTTCTCTCATATCTACTGCTTACCCTTCCTTTTGCAGAGGTTAATAGATGCTTGCAAGTTTCCTTCAGGTACTTGCAAAATATTATTCTTCTATGCCTTCCTCTCACCTTTGTTTTACAGAGCACAATAGAAGACATTCACGTCTTCTTCGTTTTGAAAAAGCAACTCAGGTACACGCAAGACGTTCCTTTTTCGCTAGCTTTGACTCTTCCTTTACAGGAGAAAAATAGGCACTGACAGGTTTTCCTGAGGAGAGATATCAGGTTCTATCTCTCCCCGTCTCTTATTTTTTCGAGGGGAGGATCACGATTTTCGCGGGTCTCCTACTTTTTCAAAGTTCCCTTCGAGACTTTAAAAAGTGCGGGGATTATGTTAACCAAGAAATCGGCGATCCCTCCAAAGGTAGCCAGCTCGCAAGTCACGGCCTGCTCTAGGCTCCCCCTGGAGGTCGAGACCTATCTCAGCCCCCTTCTCTGGGTCAGGAGGACAGACTTCTCTATCCTCCCAAGCCGCATGACTAGGGTGGTCTGCCCGGTCTAACCACCCGGGTCACACAACAACCGTTCGTTCTGCAGGGGCTGTAGACTGCTTCCATAGTCCACCCCTGCAGGCAGCGCGGTTAGGTCGGCTAACCGCGCAATGATTTTTTCACTCAACAAGAACTTACTATTTACTAGATCAATGGAGGCGAGCTCCAACTCACCATGACCGCTTAATAGAGGCAGACTACCCCTCAGCCTGTCCAATGGTTGTCCAGATTTCCCAACTCTAATCAAGTCTTGCCGGACTCCCGACATGATGTCCGCCCAGCCCACACAACACGACATAGATTCAACTCCTTCTCGCCTTCAGTCAGTAATGACGACCTAACTCCAGGCCGCCCACCATCAGCAGTGGAGAAAAACATCTAGCTCTCTTCATAGAAGGAATGATGACCTGCCTCAAGGACGCTAGTCAGCAGCGGCTACCTGCTCTACCTCGCCTGCATGCACGACCTGCCTCCTCAGTCTGCCAGGATGCCAAGTCCTTGTCGCCCAGCAGGAATGAAAATCCTTTAGCAGCATAAGCGAACTCATCCAGTTCACCGCAAGCTAGACGGACTCATCGTGCAGTCCGCCAAAAAAACTTCCCCAGTGCCAGCTTATTCTCATCAGCCGACGACCTGCCTCTTCAGACCGCAACATGTCGTGGACTCGGTCAAAGTTCACCTCTGTTCCGAGGGTAACATTACCAGGACCATCTCCTGTCCGAGTGTATAAATAGGCCCTATGCCTCTCATTCAGCAAGCGCGGTGGAGTGTGACAACCAACACATCAAGTCCTGTAGACTCAGTATTCCAGTCCGCGCGGCTAACCCTTGCGGCCTGTTTCTCGACCTTGGCCTCAGCTGCCCTCTCTCCCTGATCGCGCAGTCTGCTCAGCCTTGATTAGAGAACTGCGGGATCAGCTTTACACACGATCTGCCGACCTGCTTTGTGAAACCGCGCCGCCTCTGGCTTCCTCTTCTGTCAAGCCGCCATCTTTCCCCTTTGTACCCTTTATTTGTTTTCCATGTAAAGGTGCAATCTCAAGCTGTAATATCCGATTCATAATCAAAGGAAAGCCTATCAAAAAAGTGGCATTTAAGCCGCGACGGGCGAACTCTGCTGTTGCCGCTGTCATCGGCCCCTTCTCTTTTTACCTCTCCCGGTCTCAAGCATCAATAAAAACCATCAAAGTAACCATCTGCTCGATAGTTCCTCATCAACCTCCCTCTTATCCCCGCATCCCAGATCGATTGTGCTCCACTCTCGAGCAAGCTAGCGGAAGAGCGCATTTTCTGCATCAACTCTAAGAGTTCAAGAAAGTTAGTTATTGTGATTAACACCTTCAACAACAAGTTTAGAGAAACTTATCTGAGGTTGAAGAAGAAGCAGCCAAGGCCAACCCTAGCTGCAGCATCTTCACAGTTCAAGCAGATTTTTCCTGAAGAACATTTTCTGGAGCTGTGAAGAAGAAGATATCTGGACTGAGCTACTTCAGTTCAGAAGAAGGTAGACATATAGAAAATCTCTCTAGTTCCTGTTCATCATCAACACACTTTATCTCTCCCTATAGGATCCTTTGGATCTTAGTGTAAGCCTATTTTATAAAGCCTAAGTGTAAGCCTATTTTATAAAGGTTGAGTGTAGGATCTTTTGTAGATCTGATGTAGAATCCTTGTGTGGATCTCAGGTAGGGCCTGTGAGCCTGATTTGTAGGACTTGTGCTCAAGTCTGAGGTAGGATCCTGGACTGGATTTGAGTTGTAGGGTAGTTTTCCTGAGGTAGGATCTGTTTCAGATCTAAGGTAGGAGAGTATTCCTCTCTGAGTTGTAGGTCTATCCTCCTAGCCTGAGTGTAGGATAATTAACTTAGTCTGAGGTAGGTGATCTTTGGATCACTGAGCTATAGGAGAAAAGCTTGCTCTGACAAGTAGGGCTTTGTGCCTGAGGTAGATCTTGGAGGAGACTGAAAGATCCTGAGGGATCTGAGTTGTAAGCTTTTAGGAGCCGAGTTTTGGAGAAGTGCCTTGTCTAACACACTGTTAGAAAGGTGTGAGGGACAGTGGATATACCCATAATTTGGGGAACCACTATAAATTTCTTGTGTGATGTGTGATTTTCTTGAAAGCTAACTTAATCTAACTCACAACACACTAAAGCAAGGAACAAGTTTTAAAAGACTAAAAAACTATTCACCCAAACCCCTCTAGGTGTTTAGCTACTCTTGAAACTAAAGACTTTAACCATTCTAGATCAAGAAATTACGATTGAATAATTTTAAGGATGACACGGTCCATGCCTCTATTTCTATCCAGATGTAAGGGACAAAAGGTCATGACATCACTAAAACATTGGTCACATTAAGTTCATTATGTTACGAACTCTTATATTACTTGGATAGTAATGATGCATTGCTAGATGCCACTCATTATTTGTGAAACTATAGTTGATACTTTCTAGCTCATGTGGGAGATTGTTGGTGTCTTTGTGATCTAGAAGTATTCAACGAGTAAGTCTCGCTACCAACATAATATGAGCTTATGGGGCCGCACATAATAACATACAAGAAATTGGATAATAGATCAAAGTGTTTCAACTCATAAAGTTTGTGGGTACAAAGGGAAATATTGTTGATTAGGAATTGTTTGACAGTTTGTCAACAAAAATGTTGGTTGAAAATGACTAAGTCTAGTGTTGATTGGATACAGTTGATTTTCATGAAGCCGATAAAGCCAATGCTGTCGAATTTTCGTGAAGCCGATCAAGCTGATGCAGTTGATTTTCATGAAGTCGTCAAGCGGATGCAATCGATTTTCATGAAGTCGATTTTCATGCAGTCGAATTTCATGCCTTTTGATAGCTTATTGACATGTTTTGTGACTAAGTAAAAATTCAGCTGCACGAGCCTATTTACCAGATTTTGAATCTTGAACCCAGTCTGGCATTTTAAGGTGTAATTACTATTTAGAAATATCCTGGTTCACCAAATATTATATATATATATATATATAATTTCAGGGTTAGGACAAACTTTTTTGGTTCATCGTTTTCTTTTCTCGAGCCCTTGCCACAGAAGAGTTCTGTGCGCCAAAACCCTGATGGCAGCCTCCTTTGAGAATCGAGCCCTAACACTGACATTCCTCTATTGAAATCGAACCTAGAAATTTGTGCAAATGAAGGCTTCGATCCTTTCCCTTATAGCTTGGTCTCATGTGATGACGGTGAGGTGTTTCTCTCGTTAGTGTGGATTTCCCGTAAAGGTGCGGGAATCTTTCTATATTTTCGTACTTGATGGACAACAAACCCCTAGAATAAGATTCCATATCAGATCCTGGAGATTTCTGGAACTTTTTGGTCGGAGCACCTTGGTCGATTTTTGAATCGTCCCCTCTCAGGTACTCGCAAAAACCCTAGTTATTTGTTTATTTCTTGATTCATAGATTTTGTAAGATCCCTTTTCTAGTTTGGGGTTTTCTAGATCTATTCTCCTGCGCACATGATGATGTGTTATTTCACCACCCCCCTTACAAAACCCAACACTTCCCATACCATAAAATGATACTTCTTACAATTAAGCACTAAGTTCATGTCTTCACACCTTTGGAGGACACGGGAAAGGTTATTTAAACACAAATCAAATGAATCTCCAAACATAGAGAAATTGTCCATAAATTCTCTATAATATCCTCCACGAGTTCATAAAAATCGATATAATACACCTTTGGATGGTTGTTGGTGCATTACATAACCCAAATGGCATCCTCCAATATGCGAAGGTGCTAAACAGACAAGTGAAGGTTGTTTTCTCTTGGTCATCAGGTGCAATTGGGATTTGGAAGTACCATGAGAGATCGCCTAGAAAAGAAAAAAAAGAATGTCCAGAAAGTTATTCAAGATTTTGGTTGATGAACGGTAAAGGAAAATGATGTAGGCGTACGCGTTAAAGCCGAATTATAACTACGGACGCGCATGACTATCTCTTCACGAACTAATTCTACGCTCACACAATTGTTCTACGCCGCTCCACGCTATTACATTCATTCAATTTCACGCTAGCGTACGGGTAGCCAAACCGTTTCGAGATCAAATAAGGGCGATAGACCGGTATCCGATCGAGCTAAAAGGAGCAATATTGGATCCGGACGAGCGAAGGTTGTACCCAAAGAGATCTACCGAAAATAATCACGAATTTTTAAAAGATCGATCTCTCCCAACAAAAGAAAACGAGGGTTCGCCAAACTCGTTACGAAAATTAAGTTAATCAAGAAAACAACGCAAAAACAATTAAAGCTAATCACGAAATTTCAAATGATTTCAAAATTTAATGCCAGAAATTCCACCACAAGATTATTTAAGGAAAGAAACACACAAAAGTGGAAAGGTTCGTTACCCAACCGGAATGGATGATTCTGATTCACTCGGCGAGGATCGTTCTTCAACGGCTCCACTGGAATCACGCCCGTAGGAGTGAAATTCGTCCTCCTTCGTCTCGTAACGCTGGAAATGGAAAGTCCCGTCGAAATCTTCTTAATATGGAAATAAATATCTTCAAGTATGGCAAGAGAGAGAAAAGGTGGTGGATTGGAAATATTAATGGAAAGAGATATTCCCAATATGGAGAGTTAAGGGAATTTATGGTAGGTGATATTTTGGTTATGGCAAGAGGAGGGAAAATATGGTATGATTTTAGAATGAGCTTGGACGGGTATCTTTTGGATTTAGGAAGAAATTTATGAGGGAGGGGGTCGGTTTTGTTTTTGTAGTGGAGGTGGCGGCTTGGCTTGGTGGAGGTGGAGGTGGCTCGGGTTGGCCCTGATGGTGGTAGTTCGGGTAGGTGGAAGGAGGAGGGTGGTTGGCTCTTGTTGGAGGGAAAAGGAAGAGGTGGCGGCCTTGGGAGTTGTGGATGGTGGCTCGGGTAGGAGAGGAGTGGTGGCCGGGTTGGAGAAAGAGGGAGGGGCCGGGTGGATGGTGGTGGCTAGGGCTCGGTTTTTTTTTCAAGGGGTAGAGGGGTAGGAGGAGGGAGGAGGAAAGCCGAGATTTGAGACAGGGGATGAGAGGTGGACGGCGACCAAGGAGAGAGAAGGAGGAGCAAGAGAAAGTTCGGCCAAGAGATGAGGAAGGAGGAAGCTTCAAGAGGTTAGGGTTTTCAAATTTTCTTTTCATTCCATCTCCTCCAAATAGAGGGGGGGGGGACATGCCTATATATAGGCTACAACAACAACAACACTCCAACTAGCTACGTGCAGCCCAAACATGAAAACATGAAAATAAAACACACACATACATCATGATTTTATCTCATAACCATAATGTACATATTATATGAAATAGAAGTGCAATTATTAAAAATAAAACACACAAAGCAGGGATTAATAATTAATAATAATTTGATAACAATTATTATTAATTATTAATAAATCAGCTTGCGATCAGGACGCCTATTATGGTGATGCTCCTCATGGTCATTTTTCAGTGCGCCATCTTCAAGGTGTTGCGTGCCGTAGTCTCCATCAATCCTCCCCCGCTTTAAAATACTCATCACCGATGAGTGGATTTGACTGCACCAGCGCGGGAGAGCTACAACCAAACGAGGTACTCCCGATCCAAACGACCAATGAACATTGGAGACTGGACGATCACATCAATGAAGCAGGTAGTGGCCAACATCGCCACAAGTAGAGGGGAGCACTTCAACCTGGAGTATCCTGTAATGCAAAAAGATGGTCCTGGGGAACCTTGGAAAAGCATTAGGCAATAAAGGAAGAAAAATTTCAACATTAACTACAAACGTACCTCTAGTGAAGACCGAAAAAGAGAGCGATCCAGTCACAAACTCACTACCCAACCCATAAGAGAACGAAGTGGAACCAAACGGACAGGAAAATAACTCAAGTGGTGGAAAAACATGCAGCGTTAAATCAGAAACATTAAAAATAGGGGTATCACCCCAATCAGTGAAAAACCTCAAAAGTATTACGCGTTCTCCTAATGTCATTAAATTCTGCAAATGGTCCAGCTCGCCAACTCGCCCACTTTCTATAGTGACCGAAGGCAACCGTTCAGGGACGAGACGCACCAAGTCAAAATAATAAATTATATCGTAAGATGCTATTTTTTACAAGCTAGCAAGAATTTGAATAGATTGTTGTAACGTGGTTGGTGCTTTACTAAAGTGCTTATGTAAATAAAATTCATTGCGAGCATCATCATGCGCAAACGTATTTAGTGCTTTCAGTGGTAACGGAACGACAAAAGGCGGCACAAATAGAACTAAATCTGGTGGCGCCGAGGGAATCTCATCAGGAGGCACTATAAGCGGCCCTATCCTAAACGTATAATTCGATAAATGATTTTCTTTAAAATTCATGGAGGATAAAATTAGGATAAAGGAAATAGTCGCCACAGAAATAAAATCTAAAACATCCGACGGTGTGACCAACGATGGACTCGTAGGGTAATAGGCCGTCAAAGGGGACATGTCCAAAGGAGGAGCTAAGTCATTCTCAACGTAGAAACACGGGTTTAACGTCCAAGAAAGAACACCCGGTTGCAAGCCATTAAAGTCATATGAAAATTCAAACAATGGATTCGCCCTCACAGAAAATTCATCCGACATGTCTACCAATTCATTAGATATATCATGTAAATCAGAATTAGTGGTCGAGTCATAGGTCGGCAATAATAATACGTGATCTGGAGGCACTAACGGGACCTCATCTGGGGGTACTGGCAGAATGAACTCAGGGGGAACCGTAGAACTCCTGAAATCAATCGTACCACACTCATGTCCTAAATGATCAGTACGTCGAGTCAATGGGTCAGGGGGACAAGTCGGTAAAATCAAACCCGGGGTACAATCCAAAAAGTCGTCCAATAATACAACTTCCTTGCTTATAATTTCTTCTGACACACTATCCAAGTTATTTAATTTAGAATCAATTATGGTCTCAGACAAGGGTAAAATTGAGCCCGACGGAAGCTTTAAATCAGGAACGTCAGATAAAGGTGTTTGCATCAAAGAAATATCATTCGGGCTCATAGCACTAAAATCATCCAAGCATAACTCGTTCACCAGCGGTAAGTCTTCCCAATCAGTCAGAACGTCAAATATATCAGGATCATCAGAATAGTCCTCAAAATATCTCGGTCTAAGAGGAACCAGCTCGAGTCCGAACAGATCATCTCCTAAGTCACTACTAAGTAAACTCTCATCATCAGATAAAATGCCTACCGACTCAGGTGTAATCTCATCAAGAGTAACCATAGGCTTCAAAATGTCGTCGATGGGGAGTGGAGATGATTCCTCAGTGGTGGAATCCTCATCCAGGTCACTAGGGTAACCAATATCCTCATCGTCGCTATAATCGTTAGGGATAACAACCTCGTCCTCAATGACGGGCACCATCTTAGTCCTTTCCTTTGACTCATCAGAGGAGTTAATAACTAGAGCAGGCAACACACGGGAAGACTTAAAAGGTTCTATGGGCGTAATCATGTGAGGACACTCAATAGAACCAAGATCGGATACGCCACTAGACTCAACGGTAATAATCTTTTGATGTGAGTGAACCTTTCTCCTAGGAGTTTAGTCCTTCTCAATCTCTAAAGCCATACTAAAGGTGATGTCTAGGTCGGTGTGACAATAATGTAGTAATTTACCATGGATGTAGGGGTCTAACCCCCTACGAAACCTAGAAAGGGTGACCTCAGGCAACTCTTTCACACTGCTCCTAACAGTCACTTCCTTAAAGAATTTCATATAATCTGAGACCGACTTATTTCCTTGTTGAAGGGGAGCCAAATCTTCAGTTATGTGTCACTTGATCTGGGCATTTGGTTTATAGTCAGCCCTATAGGTTAGTATGGAACTAGTGTCATAACGATACTCACTCACATTCTTGTTGTTGGTAGTACAGAGATAGGCGGGATCAAATTGATCCGATAGGAGGCTACGCATCGCCTGCCAATTATGTTGATAACCATCAACACAAAGCTCTTCGTTCATCCAAAATAACTGGGCCTGACCTATTAACCGCTCTCGGGCAAAGTGAATCTTTTGGGGGTCATCCCATCCGTAACACATAAAATGAAGTTCTATACCCTTAAGCCAATCCCTAAAAATTTTAGGACACCCTAAACCGTCATACGTGGGGGTCCTACTAAACGTGGGAGGATAAGTGTGGGAATGAGTAGCATGTACGTCATAAGCCATCTTAGCGCGAACCGGGGAGAAAAATTCACCCGGACTTAGTGCATGTACAAGGAAAAAGGTACTAGGACAACTTAACTCTAACGAAGATGGAATTGTTCCCGCTTAACCACTAGGGTCTTAAATATGATAAAATAGGGTTTTTTTGGAAAAAAAATGAGGATCATTAAAATTTTTTGCTGAATTTTTTTTACTGAGAAAATAAAAATCTAGACCGCTATTGGCACACCAAATATTAAATTTTCAAATTAATTAATAAAAATAATCACTGATGAAAATTTTTTTTTGTAATTTGGAAAAAATTTGAAATTTATTATTTGAAATTTGAAATTTGAAATTTTGAAATTTGAATTTTGAAATTTGAAATTGGGAATTTGAAATTTGAATTTTTAATTTTGAATTTTGAAATTTGAAATTTGAAATTTTGAAATTTGAAATTTGAATTTTGAAATTTGAATTTTGAAATTTGAAAATTTGGAATTTCAATGCATTTCATGAAAACTAATCTTCTAAGTATTGATCTGCAACGAAACAGGTGAGTGTGTACGTACGTGCCACATAAGAGGGGGAGGAGTGCCAATATATAGGCTACAACAACAACACTCAAACTGGCTACATGCAGCCCAAATATGAAAACATGAAAATAAAACACACATACATCATGATTTTATATCATAACTATAATGTACATATTACATGAAATAGAAGTGCAATTATTAAAAATAAAACACACAAAGCATGGATTAATAATTAATAATAATTTGATAACAATTATTATTAATTATTAATAAATCGGCTTGTGATCAGGACGCCTATTATGGCGATGCTCCTCACATTTGTCAGCGCGCCGTCTTCAAGGTGTTGCGCGCCGTAGTCTCCATCAGAAAATGATCCTTACGGGTCACATCATTTAATTTGTGATAGTCTATATAAACACGACATCCACCAATGGTTTGAGTAGAGATTAACTCATTTTTTTTTCATTTGGAACAATTGTTAATCCTCCTTTCTTTGGCACCACTTGGACTAGGCTAATCCAATTGATATCCGAAATCAAATAAATTATGACTGCATCTAGAATTTGATTACCACTGCCTTAACCACTTCCTTTATGTTAGTATTTAGGCGGCGTTGAGGTTGAACCTTTTTCGCAAATTTTATTTGAGTAAAATCTTGTGCGTACAAAAGGAGGGATTAATCCCTTTTAAATACGTAGTTTTCCAAGCAATTGCATGACGATGAATTTTTAAAACATTTAATAATTTTAACTTTTCTTCATAGGATAAGCATGCTGACACATTTACTGGAAGCTTTGAATCCTATGCTAAAAATAAATAGTCTAAATGATCTGGCAACTGCTTTAGTTCTAGCGTTGGAGGCTCATCATATGAAGTTTTTAAACGATCACTACTCAACTCTAATATTTCAAAAATAGGGGCGTGAGTGATCGAATCATCATCATTATTTTCATGAGGAATTAAATCTAAGTTTTCAAATCATCTTCTTGAAAATGGGATGGTGAGAGATTTTCAGAAATCATAAATGAGTCTTCATAAGGTGAAGCCTCTAAAAACAAACAAGCATCGTCATTGGAGAGTGTATTTTTCATAGATGAATTAATAGTAAAGGTAACTTCTTCATCTCTGGCTCTAAGGAGATGTTTACCATTACTAACATCTATAACATCACATGAGGTGGTTAGAAATGGATGACAGTGAATAAGTGGCACCACAACGTCTTCGTTAATATCAAGGATGACGAAATGCACCAGAAAATAAACTTGTCAACTTTGACAAGCACATCCTCAATAATGACCATTTGGTATTTGATGGACCGATCCATAAATTGGATGCTCATCCTAATCCTAATTTCTTAAAATGATAAAGGGAATTAAATTAATAGAGGTGCCTAGATCGACTAACACATGTTTTACTGATAAATCGCCAAATATGCACGAAATGGAGAAGCTACCCAGATCGATTAGCTTCATAGGCAACTTATTTAGTAAAACTGCTGAACACTCCTCGTTCAATTGAATGGTCAAGATGTTCTCAAGTTTCTTTTTGTTTGACAAAAGATCCTTAATGTACTTTGCGTTCTTTGGAATTTGCGTTATAGCTTCGCAAAATGACAAATTTATTTTTATTTGTTTAAATATTTCAAGGAATTTACCGTAATGCTCAGCCATCCGGTCCCTTTTTAATTTGGATGGATAAGGAAAAGGAGGTTGATATTCTCTAATTTTATTCCCATTAGACTTATCAAGAAGGAGAGGAGATGTAGAATCGTTACCTCTCCTTCAACCGGGTTTGTTGGAGGAGTTACCTCTTTTCCACTTCGCAGCATAATGGCCTTGGCTTGCTCCTTCAGATTAGGCTTTGTATTGCATAGTATCGCTCCATGCTAATGACCGGAGAGCATATTTGCAATTTGCCCTATTTGATTTTCCAAATTGCAAACGAATCTGGTGAGATTTTAGATATTAGTATCGTTATTTTCTGTATTTTTTGTAAAACTTTCCTCAAAAGGATGAGAATTTGGAGCTAACAGTGGAATATATCCTAGTAGAATAGTGTGAGGTTGTCTAGCCGCATTCATTGGATTACTCCAAGAGGAGTTGAGGTGATTCCTAAAGCTCGGGTGATAAGTATTTCCATATAAATTATGCCCTGAATTAAAAGATGGTCGATTCAGATTACCCATGTAATCCACATGTTCAGTGATAGCAGATGGTTCCCAAGTAGGTATAGAAGAGGAAGCATTCATCTCTTCTAATTATTTATTTAAAATCTCAACTTGGAGAGATAAATAGGAAACTATATCAATTTCGTACATCCTGGATGGTTTATTTGGGCGAGACCGGGGTGTAGTCCATTGATAAGTGTTCATGGCCATATAGATACGCTCTTTAGCAGCCATCAATGTTTTATTGTTAAAATTTCCACCGATAGTGGAATAAAAATTCTGCCTTGTTTGAGTATTAAGGCTATTATAAAAGGTTTGGATTTGAAGACAATGGGGGATTTGATGATGGGGAAATCGGCGAAGTAATTCCTTAAATCGTTTGCAAGTATCATATTACATTTTCGAATCAATTTGGGAAAAATAGGAAATATCATTACGCAACTTAGCCATTTTGGATGGCGGAAAATATTTTGTTAGAAAATGTTTCATCATCTAGGCCCAAGTAGTGATGGATCCCCTTGGTAGAGAATCCAACCATGATTTTTTCCTTGTGCGCAAAGCAAAAGGAAAAAGTGTAAACTTTATCGCATCATCAGAAACTCCATTAGTTTTAAAAGTATCGTATATTTATAAAAAGTTAGAAATATGTTTGTTGGGATCCTCATCTTGAAACTCATTAAATTGCACATATTGTTGTACCATTTGAATGATAATTGGCTTCAATTCAAAGTTATTGTTTGTAATAGCGGGTCGAACAATACTAGATTGAACGTCATCCAAATTTGGTCAGGCATAATAAGACATACTCCTTTGATCGGGCATATTCGGATTAGGATTTGGTTCCCCCATATTAGAAGAAGGAGAAGAAGTAGAAGAAGGAGAAGAAAGAAAAGTAGAAGGAAAAGAAGAAGGTGACAAAGATGAAGACAAAGGAAGAAAAGTGTCTCCGACAGATTCCACAACCAAATTTTAAGGATTGAGATCACAAATTCGCAAGCATTGCCAAAGGGTTTGCTCAATTTCTGAATCTAAATCAAAAAGATCTGACAGATTCCCTCGAGTCATATACAAAAAATTATAAAAGTAATATAACCACACTTTCAAAATATCGATAAAAATACATCCCTTGCAATGACGCCAAAAACATGATGGGCTATAAGTATAGTTCCGACTCTTGCTAGAGCGTAACCCAATAAGGCATGTACACATATTATTTGGAGTGTAGAAATAAGTATCATATTCCACGGGTATGTCGAGTACTTGTACTCACACGTAAGAGCTATTATTTTATCTAACAAATAGAGTGGTTGATTTATATAACTAAGAGAGTGCGACCGAAATATTAGGAGAAAAATGATGAGTTTAAGGCTATCTATCACTTGATCTAGAATCCCTTTGGATAAAATAAACTTTTAATGAAAGAATAAACTGCAAGTTCCTGAATTATGAAAGTGCCACTCTCAAGAATATGCTATCAATTAACCTGAGGTGGATCGATTAAGACCCCTTGACCAGTCGAACCCCTTAAGCTTGTTTAGGAGGTGATCCCCAATATTGGGTTTAACACCAATCCAAAAGATTTATGTCGTCCTCTCTCGAGGATTGCAGGCAACTCCTTTTATCTTTGAGAGATCACCTCGTATTCACACCCTCTCGGCAAACTAGAATATGAATCTTAGTTCGAAAATATATTTACGATCCTTTTATCCTTGAATGATCTACTCGCATTCACAACATATCGGTAAACAAGAACATTGATCTTTGATCGAAAAAAGGTATTCGTTATATAAGAAATCGAAGAAAAATAAATCAAAAATAAATAGAATTAGATTAAAGTAGAGAACTTGCTAATTTATTTAGAGACAATACAAAGTTTAACTTATTCTAAAGTTCATCCTCATCAAGTGCTAATAGAAATTTAGCTACTTATCATAATGGGGGAATTACACATAAAGGTGGGGAGAGACATGATTACTAAAAATAAGAAAGCTTAAATTGAAAAGGAGTTACACTAGGAATGAAAATATAAAAGATACACAAGCGACTAGAAATGAAAATACAACTAAAGAAAACCAGAATTACAACAATTCAGCCCCAAAATCTCCCTCCTAAATTCAAGAACAATGCTAGAATTTATAGAAACTTCAGCTGGGGAGGCACGCCCCCTTGTTATCCCCTTGACCAGGGCATATCTAAAATAGAACTGCCGTCATAAACACCTAGGAAAAACTAGAGGAAGAACTATCAAAATGCATTAACAGGCGGGTCATGCCCCTAGGTCACACAGGTGACCTAGGGCATGTCTTGAAAGAGTCTGGAAAACGAAAAGAAACGATGCGATATATAATTAATCCATCAGTTTGGGAAGGAGTCACGCCTCATGATCACTCCCATGACCAAGACGTGTTTGCTGAAATATAACGCTAACACAAATGACTGGATTGAATGATCAACCACGCCCCTTTGTTTGCTGGACACGCCCCTATCACACCCATGATAGGGGTGTGTAAATTTAATCTGATATGGCATCTTGTATGGTGCGCTGGAGAAAGAGCATGGTGCACGAGTGTAAATGTTTGCTTTAGGATTGAGAGTGACCTAGAGAGGGGTGAATAGGTCCAATTTTAATCTTTGCTACCTTTGTTATACTTTCTTTGAATTAATTATCTCAGCCAGGTAAAACAATATAATCTTAACATCAATTTAAAATAGTCTCAATACAGCAATCACAACACAGTACACATAGTTTTATAGTGGTTCCCCAATTTATGGGTACATCTACTTTCCCCCTTTGCCTATCTAGCAATGAACTAGATTCAACCACTCCTTCGTCTTTTACTCAAATCCTCAGATCTTACAGCTCTGAGCCCAGCTAGCTCCTACAACTTAGACTATACAAGTCTTACAACTTAGATCACCAATATCTTATACCTCAAGTTCTTCCCAAGAACTCTACCTCAGAGTGAATCCATACTCCTACTCCTCAGGCAAATCCTACACTACAACTCAGAGAAATGCCTACTTCTCCTACCTCAGGCAATCCCAACCCTACCTCAGCCTTTATAACTCAGGCTTATAACTCAGAGAAGATAAATCCCTTACTCACAGATCCATAGGTAGATCTTTACAAGATTTATAAAGGTAAAAGAAATTGATTCAGAAATAATCACCCAGCTAGAGAGAAATGGGTGACTGCTACTTGATCTGATCCTGATGTGTTTGCTTCCTTTGATCTTGTAGTGAAAGATTTGATCCAACCCATCTTAGCTTTTCAAGGCTTCTTGAAGTTTAAATTAGGGTAGATCTAGGCTGGAGGATGTTGAAGACAATTCTTCATCTGGCTTCTCTCCACCTTCTAAATTATAGCTGATGCTTCTTAAATCTAGCTTCACCAAATTATTCTTCTCACTTTTTCTGAAGAGTTGATCTCTTTAAATAGGCTCTGTTAGGAGTAACTGGCTGATCTGGTTAATAACTTACATCTGACAGTTCTGACAGTTGGCAGTACCTCCAGCTTGATTTTTGTACTTAGGAAACAATTATGCTTGAAGTGTTGAAACTTGACTGTTGAATGTGTCGACACCAGTCCTGGGTGTCGAAACTTATCTTGTAGTGATGTCGACACAATTCTGAATGTGTAGACACAACCTTTATCTTGTCACGACACAGCTGATGTAGAATGTGTCGACAACACTTTCACATTGTCTCGACATAGCTTCTGTGGTGTGTCGACACTTGTCCTTAGTGTCGACATATTTACTTCCTGTCGACACAAATTGAGTAGTGTGTGTCGACAATAGTCCTAAGTTTTGACACCGTTGCTTTCTTGTATCATAGTGTTGACCCAAGTCATGGGTGTCAACACAACTTTCTCTTTGACTCAACGTATCTTTGACAAAAGTGTCGACACTGCTCTTGTGTCTCGATGCTTTTGTACTTAGCTTTATTTGCATGCATACATGAACTTAACATTCATCAAATACAACTATGTGTACATCATTGAGCTGAAAGGACTTCTTCAAATTAAGTACATTGTGACCAATGTACCCAACAATCTCCCCATTATTTGGAAAAGTCATAACTCCAATTCAATGATATATAACATGATACAAAAAATATATTATGATAAAGATATAAAGAGTACAGAGCAGTACAATATGTGAAATACCACAGATAAAACACATATTAAACATCAATAATGCTGAATAATAAGGCAAACAATTGCAATCCTAATTAATAGCACATGAAATATTGAGTAAACCAAAATTTTCATTGATTGTTTATTACAAGGTTTACTGCTGTTAACCTAGAAATCGGTGATCCCTCCCAAGGTAGACAACTTGCAAGTCATGGCCTACTCCAGGTTCAACCTAGAGGTCGCGACCTATCCTCTAAGGATGGGCGGACAGACTTTTCTGTCCGCTCAGGCTGCATGGCTTGGGCGCACTCCCCGGTCTGACTGCTCAGGTCGCGCAACAGCCGCTTGTCCTGCAGGGGCTGTGGACTTCTCCAGGCTGCCTCTGCAGGCCGCGCGGTTAGATAAGCTAACCACGCAATAGTTCTCTTCAAACATGTGCTATCCAACCAACACGAGCGGCCAGCTCCACCTGTCTGCCAGCAATGCGGACTCGGTCTCAGCCCTCCTGTAGAGACGGCAACATGTCCAACTACTCTACGTCATATCGCGCAACACAACGCGAGCTCAACTCCAGCTCGCAAGGAGGAGGTGGAATCCATTCAACAGCAGTGGCGACTTGCCTCCAGGCTGCCATTTAGTAGTGCATGACCCTCCTCCTCAGCCCGCCAGGTCGCCAAGCCCATGTCACCCAGCAAGGGGGACAAGTCTCCAGCAGGAGGCGGCCTGTTGAACCCGTCCACTGCGAGACGAGTGGACTCGTTCTATAGTCCTCCAGGCTTACCCCAGCTTTCCAACATCGGTCGCTTCCCACCAGCAGGCGATCTGATCCTCAGCCCGCATAGTCCAGTATGGGCTCGTTCAATACAATAGAGACGGACTTGTTCCAGTACGCCAACAACAGAACAGCTTAAGCAGACAAGCCCCTATCTGCACAACTTTGTGCAGACTCGGCAGACTCCTCATCTATTCGTACAACTTACCGCTCTACCGGGGGTGACGTTACCAAGACCGTTACCTCCTCGAGCCTATAAATAAGAACCCATACCTCTCATTAGGGGGGACGGTGGAATGAGGCAACCAAGGCATCAAGACCTGCAGACTCCAGCTTCTCAGTCCGAGTGACCTCATCAGCCCTGTCTTCTCAGCCTGATCGTGCAGTCCGCCTGGCTTAGGCTAGCGAGCTATAGGATCAGCAAATGGCGCAGTCTGTCGACCTTTATTTTCAATCCGCTCAGCCTCTGGCATCTCCTTTCCTTGGCCGCCAGCTTCCCCCTTTGTAACCTTTATTTACTCATGTAAAGGTGCAATCTCAAGCTGTAATACTGATTCATAATCAAAGGAAAGCCCGTCGCAAGAGTGACATTTATGCCGCGGTGGGTGAAGTCTGATGTTGCCGTTGCTAGTAGCCCCCTCTTCTTCTCAACTCCTCTCCTCTCCCAGCAATAACATCAACCATCAAAGCCTAACCGTCAAAGTAACCGTCTTCTCGACAGTTCCTCATTAACCTCCCATTATCTCCGCAACCCTTGATAAAGCACGCGCTCCACTCTCAAGCGTGCAGAAGCATTCACTGCATCCCCATAAACCTCTTCACCTCGTCCTAGTAAGACAGAACACCCATTATCTGTTGGTGCCTGCGACCCTTTCATTTCTGCGTATCAACAATTAACACGCAACCTTCAGATCTCGAACAATCAGTGAAAATCAATGGTTACGCATGTCAGACCATCAACCAGCCAAGAACCTTGCTTCATTAAGTCCTAGTGAAGATCCTCTCTGGGAAGCCTTGGTGCAATCGCGATGGGAAATAACCCAGTAGTTTCAAACAATCAACCGTACTCTAGCTGCTATCACACAATGATTAGAAATGCAATCTGCAGCATCACCAGTTCCTCCGGTCAATCCAACACCAGCATTGGAGACCCCATAAGCTTATCCACCAGCCTATCCGCCGGTCTATCCTCTACTTTACCCACCAACCTTTCCGCAAGGGCTTGCAGCCCCTCTGCAATCTCAAAATGATGAGTTCATAGCTCATCAAAACTTCATCCGGGAAGCTGCCCGAGGAAGTACATCAAGATTTCTAAACTTTCAGAGAAGTCATCCCTACTCTTCAGCTCCTGCCTTTGCTCCTCTATAACAACTTTTCCTTCTATCCACCTGCTCCTTTTATAGTTACAACTTATGCTTCTTTTTTTTCCTTATGCTGTAGGAGAGCAAGAAGTGTCGTCACCATTTTTAGAGAATGTTCGGCATGAACCAACTCTAGCTAATTTCTGAGAGCCGCGGTTGCCAATTTACACTGGAGAAACTGATCAAATGAAGCAACTTTAATCTTTTGAATCAGTCGTAGCTCTCAAGACCCTTTAAGATACTACCAAATGCAAACTCTTTGTAATAACCTTTGATGGACAAGTGAGGGATTGGTTTTATGGACTATACCCTCAGTCAATCTCTTCCTTTGCTGATTTGTGAAGAGAGTTTCTACTCAGGTTTTCTACCTCTACAAAGAGAAAGGGAGGTCCAAAAGCCCTCTTTGAGATCAAGCAGCGAGAGAATGAGTCTTGGTCTCATTTTGTAGATCATTTTCAGAAAGAAATCTTGGACATTGAGATAGTCAATCAAGAAATGTATCGAGTGGCTCTTATTAATGGTCTTCGTGAAGGACCACTTAAGTTTGAGGCTAATGTCCGAGGACCAAGAACCTATCAAGAGTTGATTGGCTTAGCCAACTCATACATTCGAGGTGAAAAGAGTAATCCCAGCTTCATCTCTAGGCTCGTAGCAGAGAAAGATCCTTCTTATTGCAAGCAGTCTCCGAGGTCTCCTTAGAAAGATTTTCCATCCCACTCAAGGAAGGGAAGAAGATTTCAATGTCATCAACACCCTTTACCGGGCCAGGATCGTGCCCGAGATCAATTGTTACTATTGCCAGTCCCAGCTCCGCAAACAGCTTCGATTCATCAGCAACAAGATGATGACTTGCTAGAGTCCATACTAGACGAGGCCATGCAATAAGTAAGCCAAGTCATGAAGTGAAGGGCTAATTTCAAAAGGCCTTACCAGCCGATAGATCAAAGATCAAAAGATTCAAATCCGTTCTGTGATTTTCATAAAGAAAAAGGGAATTTAACTAAAAAATGTCGAGCGCTTCATCAACTGGTGCAAAAGATGTTAAGGCAGGGTAAGATGCGCGATATGCTCTCGAAGGATGACCACTCTGATCCGTCAACTTCAAAAGGCAAAGAAGCATCAGACATCCCTTGCTGCTTAAAGGGAGTGAGTCAAATCGATCATTACCCCAACCTCATTATTGATGAGACCTTTGATGCTAATGATGAGGGCAGCCTAGGAAGACTATTCTGAAGTAAAAAGGACATCACAGTCTCCTCAAAGCTCCTTGCAATCATTGCCGGTTATTTTTACTTTTCATTCTTCAAACATTTTCTCTTTTAAAACACTTCTAAGTGTTCTTTCGTTTCTTTTCAATAAATTTTATGTCAGAGATCTTATACTGACACTTTTCCCTTTTTGGAGTGCTTCCTCCTCTATTTTCTCTTTTCCAAAGAGATCGCTGAACCACTGAGATATTGTAGAGTCTTGCTTAGGGCCCCCTTGAGGTTGGACTCCGACGTAAGACCACAATGACCACATATAGTGGGGAGTGTTCGCGTATGTGCAGTGGGAGATGTCCAACTCTCGTGTGGAGGATTACGGGACTTCGGATCCTATCCAGTATCTAACACAAAGTGAGCATCAAGGGAGGTCCCATGTGTTAGCTCTATTGCGCTTTGCTAAGATACATTACAATTATGATGATCTTTGCTGGGCAAGCAATGGAGATCAAGTGTAGCCTTGCCTCCTTGATCATCTCATGACTGTGATAGTTGAATACTCTATGGTACTCTCAATCTGTGCCTTCACAGGGCCCACAACTCCGCTGATCACTCCACAAATAAGCAATAGGCCACTTGGCACATCTAGTCTAATTGATCAGCGATGTCTGTAACCCGAGGCATGAGAGTAGTGTATCTGTCGATCCTTCTCAGGATTTTCCGCTTGTTTCTCTTTTGTGACCTTCTAAGGGAATGCAGCTAGTCCTCCCTAGGTAGGACTACACCCTAGATGATTTTTCTTAGGCAAGCAATGCATAAGTCCCACGGGGAACACCTGTGGCAGCATCAAATAATTTTTGGGTCATCTGCGAGTGTATCCCTCCTTTTTCTTTCTGCCTTATTACAGGTTAACAGGTTAGGTTCATCCTATCAAAAAGATCCGCAACATCTATTTTGCTTATGCTCATTTTATATATTCGGCTTTCATGAAGTTCTATCCGCCGATGATTGATTATGCTTATTATTGACATCTATTGTTCAATCAAGGAATCTATTTCTATTTTTATTGACAAGCCACACTATTGAAGTCCAATCAAGATGGTTTTATCTGGCTAATTTGGATTTCATGTTAAAAAAAATCATATCCCAACACGTGAAAAGGTCATTATCATAGTTTGATCCTTATTCAGTTAATAGCAAAGCTTGTCGGGCATTTCTCTTCTATCCAACTATGTCTTCCTTATCCTATCAACAATTGATAATTGTAAGTTCCATCTAGGTACTTGCAACCTAGTTTTATTTCTATATCTGCTACTCACTCTTCCTTTTGTAGAGATTAACAGATACTTGCAAGTTCCATCCAAGTACTTGCAATTTAGTTTTATTTCTATATATCCTACTCACTCTTCCTTTTACAGAGATTCGAAGATAATTGCAAGTTCCATCCAGGTACTTGCAACTTAGTTTTATTTCTATATCTGCTACTCACTCATCCTTTTGCAGAGATTAGCAGATAATTGCAAGTTCCATCCAAGTACTTGCAGCTTAGTTTTATTTTTATATCTGCTACTCACTCTTCCTTTTGCAGAGATTAGCAGATACTTGCAAGTTCCATCCAGGTACTTGCAACTTAGTTTTAATTCTATATCTGCTACTCACTCTTCCTTTTGCAGAGATTAGTAGATAATTGCAAGTTCCATCCAGGTACTTGCAACTTAGTTTTATTTTTATATCTGTTATTCACTCTTCCTTTTATAGAGATTAGCAGATAATTGCAAGTTTCATCCAAGTACTTGCAACCTAGTTTTATTTCTATATCTACTACTCACTCTTCCTTTTGTAAAGATTAGCAGATACTTGCAAGTTCCATCCAGGTATTTGCAACTTAGTTTTATTTTATATCTGCTACTCACTCTTCCTTTTGCAGAGATTAACAGATAATTGCAAGTTCTATCCAGGTACTTGAACCTTAGTTTTATTTCTATATCTGCTACTCACTCTTCCTTTTGCAGTGATTAGCAGATAATTGCAAGTTCCATCCAGGTACTTGTAGCTTAGTTTTATTTCTATATCTGCTACTCACTCTTCCTTTTGCAGAGATTAGCAGATACTTGCAAGTTACATCCAGGTACTCACAACTTAGTTTTATTTCTATATCTGCTACTCACTCTTCCTTCTGCAGAGATTAATAGATAATTGCAAGTTCCATCCAGGTACTTGCAACTTAGTTTTATTTCTATATCTGCTACTCACTCTTCCTTTTGTAGAAATTAGCAGATAATTGCAAGTTCCATCCAGGTACTTGCAGTTTAGTTTTATTTCTATATCTGCTACTCACTCATCTTTTTGCAGAGATTAGCAGATAATTATAAGTTCCATCCAGGTACTTGTAACTTAGTTTTATTTCTATATCTGATATTCACTATTCCTTTTGAAGAGATTAACAAATAATTGCAAGTTCCATCCAGGTATTGGTAATTTAATTTTATTTCATATCTGCCACTTACTCTTCCTTTTGCAAAGATTAGCAGATACTTGCAAGTTCCATCTAAAGCTCAATGGAAGACATTCACGTCTTCTTTATTTTTGAAAAAGCAACTCAGATATACATAAGATGTACCTCTCTTTGCATGCATTAACTTTTCCTTTACAGGAAAAGGATAGACATTGACAAACCTCTTCAGAGGAGAGACATCAGGTTCCATCTCTCCTTATCTCTTACTTTTTCGAGGTAAGGATCACGATTATCGTGGGTCTCTTACTTTTTCGAAGTTCCCTTCGAGACTTAAAAATGTGTGGGGATTATGTTAACCTAGAAATCGACGATCTCTGTAGGCCGCACGGTTAGATAACCTAACCACATAATTGTTCTCTTCCAACAGGTGCTATCCAACCAGCACGAGCGGTGTGCTCTACCTGTTCGCTAGCAATACAGACTCGGTCTCAGCCCGCCTGTAGAGACGGCAGTATGCCCAACTACTCTATGTCAAGCCATGCAACACAATGCGAGCTCAACTACAGCCCGCAAGGAGGAGGTGGACTCCATTCAACAGTAGTGGCGACCTGCCTCAAGGCCGCCAGTCAGCAGTGCGCGACCTGCCTCCTCAGCCCGCAAGGTCGCCAAGCCCTTATCGTCCAACAAGGGGGACAAGCCTCCAGCAGGATGCGACCTGTTCAACCCATCCACCGCGAGATGAGCGGACTCATTCTGCAGTCTGCCAGGCTTACCCCATCTTTCCAACACCGACCGCTTCCCAGCAGCAGACGATCTGATCCTCAACTCGCATAGTCCGGTGCGTGCTCATTCAATACAGTAGAGGAAGACTTGTCCCAGTCCGCTAATAGCAGATCAGCTTAAGTAAGCAAGCCCTTATCTGCACAACTTGGCGAGGACTTGGCTGACTCCTCGTCTATTCGCACAACTTACCTCTCTATCGGGGGTGGCGTTACCAAGACCGTTACCTCCTAGAGCTTATAAATAGGCCCCCATACCTATCATTCAGGGAGACGGTGGAGTGAGACAACCAGGGCATCAAGACCTGCAGACTCCAGCTTCTCAGTCCGCGTGACCTCATCAGCCCTATCTTCTCGGCCTAATTGCGCAGTCTGCCCGGCTTAGGCTAACGAGCTGCGAGATCAGCAAACCGCGCAGTCTGTCGACCTCTCTACCCAGTCTACGCGGCCTCTAGCATCTCCTTTCCTTGGCCTCCAGCTTCCCCCTTTGTGACCTTTATTTACTCATGTAAAGGTGCAATCTCAAGCTGTAGTACTGATTCATAATCAAAGGAAAGTCCGTCGCAAGAGTGGCATTTAAGCTGCGGGGGGGCGAAGTCTGCTATTGCTGCTGCCAACGACCCCCTCTTATTATCAACTCCTCTCCTCTCTCAGCAATAACATCATTCATCAAAGCCTAGCCGTCAAAGTAACTATCTGCTCGAAAATTCCTCATCAACCTCCCATTTTCTCTGCGACCCATGATCAAGCGTGCGCTCCACTCTCGAGCGTGCAGAAGCATTCACCGCATCCCCATCAACCTCTTCACCTCATCTTAGTGAGACTAAACATCCGTTATCTGCTGGTTCCCGCAACCCTTCCATTTTCGCACATCAACAATGTAACACCCCATTTTTTATGACAGGACTTGAGTTCGACGAAAGTTGAACGGGCGCTACGATTGACAAAAGTTGATCTGCTGCCCTGAGATCGAAGAAAGTCGATCTGCACCCCTGAGCTCGACGAAGTTCGAACTGTCCTGAGCTCAACAAAAATCATCGAGCGCAGCTCGACGAAAATTGTCGAGCGCAGCTCGCTAAATTTTATCGAGCAATGATCAGCAAAAAGCTGCTGTTCGATGAAATTTTGTAGTCTGATATTGTAAGTTCAATGATAGTCGCTCTACTGTGCTGAGATTGACAAAAATTGATCTATTGACCCGAGCTCGATGAAATGCTGTGAGCTCGATGTTTTTCCGTGAGCTCGACGAATTGAGTTCGACGAATGTCGAAGGCGGTATGGTCGTGGCGTTTTTGGCTTTTGAGTGGCGTTTGAGCGGCGGTTGGCTTTTTATCTCAAATCCAAGCCGTTGCTACTGGATAGTGGGGAGATCGAGTGGCTACGGTTATACACGAGCCTTCTAACCCGAGGGGTTTTGAGAAGAGAAATTAATTCCCTATCTTATCTTCTTCTTCATCATTTCTTGGAAGAGCAGAAAATCGAGAAAGGGTTGGTGCTAGGCTGAGCTAATTGCTTTGTTGAAGGAGATCCAGTGGGTGGAATCGAGATCTGAGGATAGATCTACGAAGAGAAAAGCGACATGATTCCTTCCATCCGCATAGATTTTCTCCAATGGCACCAAAATGACTTCCAAGGGTAACAATCTTCTTCTTGGACAAGTGAAGTCCTCTTTTATACATATGCATGGAATCCTCAACCAAAAGGTGGAAATCGTAGGTGACTCCTTTGGGGGTTGATAGTTGATATCCCCTGTTGGGTTTGCATTAGATCCGGAAATGTGTAGTACGAAATAGGCATGCTGTATGAAGCCCATCCGGACATGTTGGTCTAGATTGGTGATGTTTATTCTGTGAACCGAAGAAGACTTCTCTTATAAAATGTGTATTGTATGGAGTCTTGGTGGTGGCCTGCGAAGTAAAGTAACAGGAAGTACTGGAGGAATTATCCAGGAAATGTTTTAGGGGCTGTGAACTTGTTGTTCAACCCCAATGGCCGTGAGTGCCATTCTTTGTGCGTTGAGCCATCGTGCTACAACTATGAAAGGCCAGTGAGCCGAATGAGCAAGGTGAAGCAGTACCCATGTCAGACCAGGCTTGAAACTGACGATTTGAGCAACGGGAAAGGCTGATTTGTACCCCCATTATGGTTGTCTAACTGGAGTGTCGAAGTTATTGACATTCGTTAGGATCACATAATGAGAGTCTTGGGATGTTTGCCATCAAGACTAAAGTCTCCTGCCGTGGGCCATGGAGCATGAATGCTCATTGTTTACTGTCATGTCTGGGACCTCTAAACGGTGGTGGGACTTTGGTTTTCCAGTACACCAAGAATGTGCCCTGAGTGCACAGAGCATCGGGCCGTCGTGCCGACGTTTGTGATATATTGAAATGTGCGGTCATGCACTTTCTTGCTATATATATCTATTTGTAATTGCTATGCATGTAGGGATGGATTTCCTATGTCTCGAGCTTGGGGTAGGGTCGTTATAATTAGTCAGCTGAATGCTGACTATTGCTTTGTTTTCCACCGGTTGGTGGTTTGTCCCTATGCAGGTGCTGGAAAACCAAGCGAGAAATACCAGGCTAAAGCCCTCACTGCTAAGCTGGCCCTCAAAGGCCGTGTTGTTTATATTTTTCATGTGTGGCCGTCCTGCGCGCCGATGTTTGTAATCCACACTTCTGAAGAAAAATGTAAGGCCATAAGGTCGTGGACTTTTGTGTATTTTTGTAACATTCCTAGGATATATATAAATGTGTAAGTTTATATATAGTGGACATTCCTGGTTGTTTAGGGTAGATATATAAATGTGGTAGATATATAAATGTGGTAGATATATAACACCTCCATCCGTCACATGAAATATAACAGAGGGTCCGGCCGGGGCCCCACACCATATTCCACACAACAGTCGGGGACGTTACATATTAATATCAAAAGCCAACACGAGTCCTAACTCAGAGCATTCTAGCGGAAGCTTTTAGGGTTACAATTGAACTTAATAACCAGGAATGTCCACTATATATAAACTACCACATTTATATATATCATAAGAATGTTAGAAAAATACACCAAAGTCCACGACCTTATGGCCTTACATTTTTCTTCAGAAGTGTGGATTACAAACATTGACAGGCAGACCATCCACACATTAAAAATATAAACAACATGACCTTCGAGGGCCAGGTTAGCAGCGAGGGCTTTAACTCGCTATTTCCCGCTTGGCTCTCCAGCACCTGCATAGGGACAAACCACCAACCGGTGGAAAACAAGGCAAGGTCAACATTCAGCTGACTAATTATAACGACCCTTCCCCTGGCTCATGGCATAGGAAATCCATCCCTATATGCAAAGCTTTTACAAATAGATATATAGCAGGAAAGTGCACGACCCCACATTTCAATATATCAGAAATGCCGACATGATGGCCCGACGCTCCGTGTATTCAGGGCACATTCTTGGTGTACCCGAAAACCAGGGTGCCACCACCGTTCAGAGGTCCCAGACATGACGATAAACAATGAGCATTCATGCTCCACAGCCCACGGTAGGAGACTTTAGTCTTGATGACAAACATCCCAAGACTCTCATTATATGATCCTAACGAATGCCAATAACTTCGCCACTCCAGTTAGACAACCATAACGCAGGTATAGATCAGCCTTTCCCGTTGCTCAAATCGTTAGTTTCAAGCCTGGACTGACGTGGGTACAAGCTTCACCTTTCCTGTTCGGCTCACTGGCCTTTCATAGTTAAAGCACGACGACTCAACGCACAAAGAATGGCACTCAAGGCCATTAGGGCTGAATAACAAGTTCACAGCCCCAAAATAATTTCCTGGATAATTCCTCCAGTACTTCCTGTTACTTTACTTCACAGGCAAACCACCAAGACTCCATA
Organism: Platanthera zijinensis; assembly: GCA_039513925.1. Classification (NCBI taxonomy): domain Eukaryota; kingdom Viridiplantae; phylum Streptophyta; class Magnoliopsida; order Asparagales; family Orchidaceae; genus Platanthera; species Platanthera zijinensis. The sequence goes on from CM077091.1 coordinate 101,353,517, forward strand.
CAATACACATTTTATACGCGGAGTCTTCTCCGGTTTGCAGAATAAACATTACCAATCCAGACCAACATGTTCGAATGGGATTCACATAGCATGCCTATTTCGTACTACACATTTCCAGATCTAATGCAAACCCAATAGGGGATATCAACTATCAACCCCAAAGGAATCACTTACGATTTCCACCTTTTGGTGGAGGATTCCATGCATATGTATAAAAGAGGACTTCACTTGTCCAAGCAGAAGATAGTTACCCTTGGAAGCCGTTTTGGTGCCATTGGAGAAAATCTATGCGGATTGAAAGAATTACGCCACTTTCCTCTTCACAGATCTATCCTCAGATCTCGATTCATCTCACTGGATCTCCTTCAGCAAAGCAATTAGCTCAGCCCAGCACCCATCCTTTCTTGGTTTTCTACTCTTCTAAGAAACAATGAAGAAGAAAATAAGATAGAGAATTAATTTCTCTTCTCAAAACCCCTCAGGTTAGAGGGCTCAGGTATAACCCTAGCCATTTGATCTCCCCACTATCCAGCAACAACGACCTGGATTTGAGATAACAAGTCAACCGCCGCTCAAAGGCTACTCAGAAGCTAAAAATGCCACGACCATACCGCCTTTGACATTCGTCGAACTCAATTCGTCGAGCCCATGGAAAAATGTCGAGCTCACAGGATTTCGTCAAGCTCAGGTCAATAGATCAATTTTCGTCGATCTTAGTACAGCAGAGCGATAATCATCGAACTCAAAATATCAGACTACCAAATTTCGTCGAATAGCAGCTTTTCGCCGATCAGCACTCGACAAAATTCAGCGAGATGCGCTCAACGATTTTCACCGAGCAACACTCGACGATTTTTGTTGAGCTCAGGACAGTTCGAACTTCATTGAGCTCAGGGGCGCAGATTGACTTTTGTCGATCTCAGGGCAGCAGATCGACTTTCGTCGATCGCAGCACCCGTTCGACTTTTGTCGAACTCAAGTCCTATCATAAAAAAATGGGGTGTTACAACCCTTTCCCCCTTTAAACGAATTTTATCCCAAAATAAGCACACAACAATTAGGACATTGGGAGATCAGTAATTTAAAGGTTGCAACATCTTTTTATTCACAAAATTTTATGTTGCAACAACTGCACAAACAATTTAAACAAATAACTCGGGATATTCATCTCGTATGGTATGCTCTCGCTCCCATGACAATTCTTCCCATCCACAGTTGTCCCACCGGACCTTGACCATCCCGATTGTCTTGTTCTCTAGTTGTCTAACCTCCTTATCCTCAATCCGAATGAGCCTAACTTTCGTTGTTAACCCACCATTGACCAGTACTTGATCCGCAATAACCACCTGCTCTGGCTCTTTCTCAGCTTTGCGTAGTACCGAGATATGAAATACATCATGTTATCCACTCAAATCTACCGAAAGAGCTAGCCGATAGACAACTTCTATAACTCGCTCAACCACTTCAAACAGACCAAGATACCTCGGGCTCAGCTTTTTCAAGTGTCGTATTCTGGACACGCCTTTGAAGGGTTTGATTTTCAAATATACCTACTCGCCCCCCACAAACTCCATATTCCGATATTTGGCGTTGTAGTATTTAGCTTATCAATCCTGGGCTACTAATATTCTCTCTTGTATCAAGCGTATTGTCGAGTTAGCATCTTCGACTTCCTTCCGCTTATACAACTTTGATTCGCCTGTCTCCACCCAAGTTAACGGAGTACGACATTTTCTATCGTATAGAGCTTCGAAGGGTACCATATAAATACTAGCATGATAGCTATTATTATAGGCAAACTAAACCATAAAAAGATGATCATACCATCTTTTCCCAAAATCCAGGGTGCACATTCAGAGCATATTTTCTATCGTCCTGTTGGTCCTTTCGGTCTGACCATCCGTTTGAGGATGAAAGGTCATACTGAATTGAAACTTGGTACCCAACAGTTGGTCGATTAGCCTCCAATCACCCGAAGTGAAACGCCCATCACAATCACTAACGATGCTACGGGGCACACCGTGCAATCATACTATGTTATCCACATAAAGCTTTGCCAATTTCTCCACTGAATCATCGTTCCTTTTCAGTAAGAAGTGCGACACTTTTTTTAGCCAGTCAACGATCACCCATACGGTATCATTCCCGCTTTGCGATCTCGGCAGCCCATGTACGAAATCCATTGAAATGTCATCAAACTTCCAAACTGGAATTGGTAAAGACTTCAGGAAACCTCCAAGTTTCTGGCATTCAGCATTTACTAAGGCACATGTTTGACATTTGGCAACATAATGTGCTATGTCTTTCTTCATTCCTGGCCACCAGAATATTTTCTTCATGTCTTTGTACATCTTTGTACTCCCTGGATTAATAGAGTATTTTGTAAAGTGTGTTTCGTACATCAACTCTTCACGTAGCTTACCCACAATAGGGACACACAACCGACCTTCTTTTCGAAAAAGGCCGTCCTCCAATAATAACTTGAAATTTGACCCCTCCACTGCATAGCGTTGTAAACTCTCATCGAGTTTTGTTGCTCGCCGAACCCTATTTGCAAAGTCATATTATACTTTCGTCAAGTTTAAATACACATTTGTAGTGGAATTCTTATCAACACAAGAAATCTCTAAAGATTCCAGCTCTTGAATTAGGCATTCATCATGCCTTTGCAACCAATTGGCCCTTGTCAGAGTCCTATAACTCAAGGCATCTGCAACAATGTTTCCCTTCCCGGGAATATAATGAATATCAAAGGTGTTGTCTCCGAGGAACTCCATCCACCTCCGCTGTCGCATATTGAGATCTTTCTGGTACAACAAATATTTCAGGGTCTTATGGTCAGTGAATATATCCACTTTCAAGCCATAAAATAGTGATGCCACAGTTTAAGTGCAAAATCACCGCCGCCAAATCTAAGTTGTAGACGAGATAATCCCGTTCATGCACCTTCAACTGGCGTGAGCTATAAGCTATCATTTTAACAAATTGCAGAAGTACGCAGCCTAAGACGCGCTCCCTGAGGCATCATTGTAAATTTCAAAACCGTTTGAACCCATGGCGAAGATAAGATTGGTGTCGTGGTCAAACGACTCTTTATCTCCTTAAAAGCTCGTGCCCACCCAGCATCCAAATGAACTTCTGATCCTTCCTTGTCAATGTGGTGAGAGGCAAGGCTATCCTCAAAAAGTTCTTTACGAAGCGCCTGTAGTAGCTCGCCAGTCCAAGGAAACTCCTGACTTTTGCTACTGTAGCAAGCAAAGGACACTCCCGTATTGCCACTATTTTCGCCGAATCAACCGCAATACCCTCTCCACTAACCACATGGCCAAGAAAGGCCACCGACGCCAACCAGAACTCACACTTAGAGAACTTGGCATAGAGCTTGTTTTTGCCTTAAAGTGTGTAACACCATCCGTAAATGGTTAGCATGATCTTCTTTGAATTGGGAGTATACCAAGATATAATCAATAAAGACGATCACAAAGAGATCCAAATACTCCCTAAAAGTCCGATGTATTAAGTCCATGAACACCGATGGCGCATTTGATAGCCCAAATAGCATTACCGTGAACTCATAATGACCGTAGTGTGTTCTAAACAAAGTTTTGGGGATGTCACATTCCTGAATTCGCAACTGATAATAGCCAGATTTTAGATCCAGCTTAGAGTATACTGTTGATCCAACTAGTCGATCGAACAAGTCATCAATCTGTGGTATCAGATACTTGTTCTTTTCCGTCAACTTGTTCAACTCTCTATAATCAATACATAGATGCAAGCTACCACCCTTATTCTTTACAAAAAGAACCGGTGCGCTCCAATGCGATATACGTGGGTGTATATAACCTTGCTCTAGTAACTCTTGCAACTGAAGTTTGAGTTCTGCCATTTCATTTGGCGCTACTCTGTATGGCGAGCGAGCCACAGGTTTCGCACCTGACACCAACTCAATAGAGAAGTTGATTTCTCTTTGGGGAGGTAACCCCAGAAGATCCTTTGGGAACACATCAGCGTATTTTGATACAATTAGCACGTCTCTCATAATGGACTTAGGCTCCACAACCTCTACAAGCGTGAAGAATAACTCTGCGCCCTTTCGCACAGCTTTGATGACCTGGAGAGCAGATATAAATATCTTGTTCGATCCTCGCATACTAGTGAATATCATCTCTAGCTCAGTATTTTGTCCAAGTGTGACTTCCTTTGATTTGCAATCAATACAGACACGTTCTCCGAAAGCCAGTCCATACCAAGGATCACATCGAATTCCGATACCGGCAGTACCGATGCTTCCACTATGAAATCCCGACTTCCAATTCGCACCTCAACACAACAAGACTTATCTGCACACATCAAACATCCGTTAGATAATAATACCTTCACACTATCTATCGTGGTACGCGTAGGCACCCCGATCCGTAGGACAAAGTCCTTAGATAAGAATAAATGTGAAGCACCTGTATCAAACAGTGCTCTTGCCGGATGGTATAGTATATGGACAAAACCTTTGATGACATCGGCCTGTTTGATTTCCTCCTGTTATCCAATATTATAGACTCAGGGTTGCGCCTGCGATGTAGAAGACTCCACCACCGTCTTTCCTTTTTCTGCATATGTCGCACCCGACTTTTTTTCAACCTTTGGAGAGCCATATCGACAGTCTCGAGCAAAATGTCCTGGTTTGCCACACGTATAACAGGTATGTGGTCCTTGTCCAGAAGTTGCGCCCGAAGCAACAGAAGAAGGGGTCTATCTAAAAGACTTGGACTTCTTTCCCCATCTCTTGCGGTACCCAAACTTTTCAGGACGCGACCCTTTGAACTCGGGCTTTGTCATGGCCAAGTCCCTCTTGTCTTTTACCCTTTTCATGTCTTTCTCTAAAGAATGAGCCGTATCCACTAGTGATTGAAACCCTTGGCTCACCGAACTCGAGAGCAGCAACCTCAGCTCATCTCGTAGTCCCTTATAGAAACTACTAGTCTTACGCTCTTCTTCAGCAAAGATAGAGCCTGCATACCATCCCAAATGTGTAAACTCATGTAAGTAGTCATCAACACTACCTTCACCTTGAGTTAAACGTTGGAACTCAATCTCCATTGCAATTCTCCGCATCATCGGCAGATGTTTTGCCAAAAATAACCGCGAGAACTCCCCAATTGAGATATCCGTTAAACGTCTGCCGGCTAAGTGATGCAACTCTATTTCATCCCACCATAGCCACACCTCCCCTTCCAGCAGGAAGGTGGCTAGGGTGACTTTCTGTCCCTCCTCTGTCCCAATTGCCATCATAATCCTCTTAACTCTTGCAAGCCAATCCTCCGCCTGCGTTGGGGAACCCGCCCATGTAAACATAGGAGGGATAAAACTCATAAACCTTTTCAACTGCAGTTCAGCTACTCGCTCATCAATCAAAGCCTCAACCGACACTTGTCTCATACCAGCATGCACTGGAGCCATTGCAGGCCTTGCCTGCCCCGTCTGCTGTGCATTCATTACCGCAAGTATTGTCTCAGTGATAAGGCATACAGTTTCTGAAGAAGGAGGGGGGGTGTGTGCACCTCAGTTGGTGTCGCACTCTCGACAGAATGTTGAGGTTCCGACTGCCCCACACCACTTCTTTCTACCTATACGTGTACAAAATACAATTTAGTGATACTAAATACAGTAAACACAAATATTAGGAATGCACATGTTCCTCAAACAGGTGTATATTCATTCTTAAGTGGACATTCTTGAGTTTAATTATGTTATAACGACGACAGATGCACGTGCGCGCCACCCCTCAAAAGAATTCGTCCACGAATTCAGAGAAGGAAGACTAAACAAGCTGATACCAAATTGTAACACCTCCATCCGTCACATGAAATATAATAGAGGGTCCGGCCGGGGCCCCACACTATATTCCACACAACAATCGACGATGTTACGTATTAATATCAAAAGCCAACACGAGTCCTAACTTAGAGCATTCTAACGGAAGCTTTTAGGGTTATAATTGAACTCAACAACCAGGAATGTCCACTATATATAAACTACCACATTTATATATATCATAGGAATGTTACAGAAATACACAAAGGTCCACGTCCTTATGGCCTTACATTTTTCTTCAGAAGTGTGGATTACAAACATCGGCGCGCAAGACGACCACACATGAAAAATATAAACAACACGGCCTTCGAGGGATAGCTTAGCAGCGAGGGCTTTAGCCCGCTATTTCCCGCTTGGCTCTCTAGCACCTGCATAGGGACAAACCACCAACTGGTGGAAAATAAGGCAACGGTCAGCATTCAGCTGACCAATTATAACGACCCTGCCCCTAGCTCGGGGCATAGGAAATCCATCCCTGCATGCATAGAATTTACAAATAGATATATAGTAGGAAAGTGCACTACCACACATTTCAATATATCACAAACGCCGGCACGACGGCCCAACGCTCCGTGCACTCAGGGCACATTCTTGGTGTACCGAAAAACCAAGGTCCCAAATTTGCGGTGGGCGAGTGGGTATATTTGAAAATCAAACCCTTCAAAGGTGTGTCCAGAATACGGCGCTTGAAAAAGCAAAGCCCGATGTATCTTGGTCCGTTTGAAGTGGTAGAGCAAGTTGGAGAAGCTTCCTATCAGCTAGCTCTTTTGGTAGAGCTGAGTGGATTATATAATGTATTTCATATCTTGGTACTATGCAAAGCTGTGAAAGAGCCAGAGCAAGTGGTTAATGCGGATCAAGTATTGGTCGATAGTGGGATAACAACGAAAGTTAGACCCATTCAGATCGAGGATAAGGAGGTTAGACAACTGCGGAACAAGAAAATCGGGATGGTCAAGGTCTTGTGGGATAACTATGGCCGGGAAGAATTCTCATGGGAGCGAGAGCAGACCATGCGAGATGAATATCCCGAGTTATTTGTTTAAATTGTTTGTGTAATTGTTGCAACATAAAATTTTGTGAATAAAAAGATGTTGCAACCTTTAAATTGCTGATCTCTTAATGTCCTGATTGATGTGTGCTTATTTCGGGACAAAATTTGTTTAAAGGGGGGGGGGGGGGGGGAAGGGTTGTAACACCCCATTTTTGTATGACAGGATTTGAGTTCGACGAAAGTCGAACGGGCACTATGATCGACGAAAGTCAATCTGCTGCCCTTAGATTGACGAAAGTCAATCTGCGCCCCTGAGCTCGACGAAGTTTGAACTATCCCGAGCACAACGAAAATCGCCGAGCGCAGCTCAGCAAAAATCATCGAGCGTAGCTCGCTGAATTTCGTCGAGCGCTCATCGGCAAAAAGCTGGTGTTCGATGAAATTTTGTAGTCTGATATTCTGAGTTCCACGATAGTCGCTCTGCTGTACTGAGATCGATGAAAATTGATCTATTGACCTGAGCTCGACGAAATCCTGTGAGATCGATGTTTTTCTATGAGCTCGACGAATTGAGTTCGACGAATGTCGAAGGCGGTATGGTCGTGGCGTTTTTGGCTTCTGAGTGACCTTTGAGCGGCGGTTGACTTGTTATCTCAAATCCAGGCCGTTGCCGCTGGATAGTGGGGAGATCGAGTGGCTAGGGTTATACTCGAGCCCTCTAACCCGAGGGGTTTTGAGAAGATAAATTAATTCTCTATCTTATCTTCTTCTTCATCGTTTCCTGGAAGAGCAGAAATTCGAGAAAGGGTGGGTGCTGGGCTGAGCTAATTTCTCTATTGAAGGAGATCTAGTGGGTGGAATCGAATCTAAGGATAGATCCGCGAAGAGGAAGGAAGCATCATTCTTTCCATCTGCGTAGATTTTCTCCAATGGCACCAAAATGGCTTTCAAGGGTAATAATCTTCTGCTTGGACAAGTGAAGTCCTCTTTTATACATATGCATGGAATCCTCCACCAAAAGGTGGGAATCATAATTGATTCCATTGGGGTTGATAGTTGATATCCCCTGTTGGGTTTGCATTAGATCCGTAAATGTGTAGTACGGAATAAACATGTTGTGTGAATCCCATCCGGACATGTTGGCCTGGATTGGTGATGTTTATTCTGTGAACCAGAGAAGACTCCGCGTATAAAACGTATATTGTATGGAGTCTTGGTGGTTTTGCCTGTGAAGTAAAGTAATAGGAAGTACTGGAGCAATTATCCAGGAAATTTTTTAGGGGTTGTGAACTTGTTATTCAGTCCTAATGGCCGTGAGTGCCATTATTTATGTAATGAGTTGTCGTGATGCAACTATGAAAGGCCATTGAGCTGAACAGGCAAGGTGAAGCTGTACCCGCATCAGTCCAGGATTGAAACTGACGATTTGAGCAACGAGAAAGGCTGATCTATACCTGCATTATGGTTGTCTAACTGGAGTGCCGAAGTTATTGGCATTCATTAGGATCATATAATGAGAGTCTTGGGCTGTTTGCCATCAAGACTAAAGTCTCCTGCCCTGGGCCATGGAGCATGAATACTCATTGTATACCGTCATGTCTGGGACTTCTGAACGGTGGTGGGACCTTGGTTTTCCGGTATACCAAGAATGTGCCCTGAGTGCACGAAGAGCATCGGGCCGTCGGGCCGATGTTTGTGATATATTGAAATGTGTGGTCGTGTACTTTCCTGCTATATATTGATTTGTAAATGCTATGCATGTAGGGATGGATTTCCTATGCCCGAGCAAGGGACAGGGTCGTTATAATTGGTTAGCTGAATGCTGACCGTTGCCTTATTTTCTACTGGTTGGTGGTTTGTCCCTATGCAGGTGCTGGAGAGCCAAGCGGGAAATAGCGGGCTAAATCCCTTGCTGCTAAGCTATCCCTCAAAGGCTGTGTTGTTTATATTTTTCATGTGTAGCTGGCCTACGCGCCGATGTTTGTAATCCACACTTCTGAAGAAAAATGTAAGGCTATAAGGCCGTGAAATTTTTTGTATTTCTATAATATTTCTATGATATATATAAATGTGGTAGTTTATATATAGTTGATATTCCAGGTTGTTGAGTTCAATTGTAACCCTAAAAGCTTCCGCTAGAATGTTCTTAGTTAGGACTCGTGTTGTCTTGTGATATTAATACGTAACGTCGCTGACTGTTGCGTGGAATATGGAATGGGGCCCCGGCCAGACCCTCTATTATATTTCATATGATTGATGGAGGTGTTACAAACAACTACTACAAGCTTTGGTTATATAATAGTTACAGATCAAGTTTTCTTTTTATGAATTTTAAAACTAGTAACATACTAAGGCAGCTCTGGTTCTTTGATGACTATTCCTTCTCCATATTGTAACTTTGCTTTCTCCTCAGGAACCTTGTCATCACAAATCTTCTTTCCTTTATCATCCTTAGCTTTAGCTTTTGCAATTGCTTCTTCTTTCAACCTTTGTCTTTCAAAATAATGGTATGGCTTTGGGAAATATTTACTGGGCTCAACTAACTTAGTAGGAATCTTTCCTTTCTTCAGATCATATCTGAACTTCTGGATAACTTACTGCTGCTTAAGATATTTATCACATTTACATTTACAGCCTTCCATATAGTGAGAATTATTGATCTATAGGTTGGACTCCACTGCTCAAAATATGGTCTAATCTCAGCTTGTTCTCTAAACCTTTTCTTTGATAGCCGCGCCTCTATCTCTTGAGCAGTAAAAGACTTGTCCACTTTCTCACAGATTACATTCTGATATAACCCTTGAGGAGGATCTTACATGTGTTGGATAGTTGCTTAGATAGACTCAAATATAGCTTGTGCTGTAGGATAGTACATGGTTTTCTTAGCAACATGAGTTCCAGTAGCATGAGGTGCTTCAAGTTGAGCTGGTTGACAACCAGACTCATCAGTGTGATCCCCATCATACCATAGGGGAGGATAGCCTAAAGTGTCTCTGATATTATTTGATATCCAGGTAATATGTTCAGAACTTGCCCTGATCATTACCCTCTCCCCCTTTATGACTTCTCTTTCAATATGGTCCCTCAAATAATTTTTGTGAAATCTCACTTGACCATCTAGATAATTAATTCCTGATGTTACAGTGTTCTTAACTCTCAGTAAATTGTTGTCCAAACACTTGTCAGAATCCTTGATGTCCTTAAGCAGAGATTCTGAATGATTTGTCAGTTTGGTGTCTATATATTTGGCAGTTGAATCAAGATTGGTCTCCAAAGAAGTGGTTTGATTCTTTATTTTTCCCAAGGTTGTATCATAAATAACTATCATATTTTCATTCACTCTATTCTGATTCTAAAGGACATAGCCTTGCTTGATTGCCATATCAGCCTCTAGTTGTTTGGCTTCCTGTTGTTGCTTGGCAAGATAGACAACAATATTTGCTCCTTTCTCAAAGAAATTAGTCATTTCTTTCTTTAATAAGGTTACTTCAAATCTTACTGATTTTATGTCTTGTGCCAGCTGAAATTGCAAGTCCTTGTTGCTTTTCTCCACATACTTTTCTAGGTCTTGCCTTTGTTTATCAAGCATGATCTATAGTTGAACTAGCAGGGAGCTAGAATCCATTGCAGGAGCTGATTGTGGTCCAGATTGGAGATACTTATTGTAACTCTTACTTCCTTTTATTAACTCAGATAGTTTCCTTTTCTTAAGCTGTGAAGCTTCCTCTTCCTCAGAATCTAATGATCTGACCATCTCAACAAAGTTTTGATGTTCTGTACCTTCAGTATTTATATTAAGACTTTCTAAGATAACATCTGCATGCTGAATCTCGGCATCAGGCACCTCAATCTAGGAATTTTTAGCTATCTCCCCCTTGATGTTAGATACTTTAGACAAAAAAATTTCTTCTTCAGTTTCTTTTGGATTTTCTTCCTCCATCTCTTTTTTAAACATTTCTTGTTCAGGATCTTTTGATTTTTTCAGTTCCTGTACAACATCCATTATTATAGTAGTAGTTGTATCCATTGGCAATTCATAGAGGTTCTCCCCCTTAATTGTTTATTTTTTTGGAATGTTCCCCCCTGCACCTGTACACTAGTTCCAGGCGTGAACCTTAGAGATCTTTTTTGTTCTTCCTCAGCATCCTTATCTGAACTGAAGTTCACCTCTTCTTCAGAATCACTAGTGGATTCAACTTCCTCTACCACAGATTTCTTGCCTTTTTACCTCCTTTTTCTTCTTAGATTCTGGTGTCTCTTTAGACAAGACTCTATCCCATCTAGACAGAATTCTCAAGTCCATTCTCCTCATATGATTTATCTTAGATCAATTCTTCTAATTGATACTATCTGGAATTACCTTTACCAGATACAAACTAACTATTCTGCCCATATTGAGCTTCTGAATCCCTTCTATAATCTTATGAAAGACTACCCTATTCCATTCAGTCGTGATTTTGAAGATAATCCTTGTCATCAGTGTAAACATAAATGTGGAATCCTATCATGTGCTCTAGTCTTGCAGAGGAGCACTTTTCCAACTATTTCATATAGAAATTTTCCCTGGGAATTCATTCCCTTCATGTTTAAGGAACTACCAAACCTAGTGGTTGGAGCTAGTTCACACCATTCTAAGGCCTCAACAGTCTTGATCGAATCCAGTTCATCTTCTTGTGCAGTTCTTGGAATCTAAAATACTTAAGTCATTCTTTTGACTGTGACCTTTACTCCTGCTCCATTAATACTGGATTTTATCTTGCCTTACTTAGAGTTTAGTGAGGCATTAGAGTAGAATTTAGATACCTCTCTCTTCCATATCTTGGTTGGTTCTTAAAGTAGATACTCAAAACCTGCCTCATTGATAAGGTCAATCACATTCTTTATTTCTTCTAGAGTGGAGACGAAGTCATTTCGCACAAGTTCGTAACCCTCGTTGATGTTATCGTCCATCTTTGGTGCCATTGAAATCGAGAGAATTTGAGATTGAGAGGAGTCGACTAAGGATTTCTAAGTCTCGACACTCTGAGAATAGTCACCCAAGTTTTCTGGTAAGCGTAGTCGACAAATCCTTGCACCACCTATTTATAGTAACTGAATACGGAAGACGAGAAGGCGCGCTGCTTTTAGACTTTTCTGAAAATTCGTGAAATATTTGGTGTCGACACTGAAAACTTACTCAGTCGAGATGGTCGACTTAAGTCGACACAAGGTTCATGTCTCTCGACATAGCCCTCAGGATTTCTACACCCTTATATCTCTACACTAATTTTTAATATCTCGACACATGACTATCTATTGTGTCGACACACATTCTGGTGTCTCGACACAATATTGCCTATAGTGTCGACACACACTGTTGTGTCTCGACACAATTCTTGGACTTAGACAAAATTTGTGTTCTGACTATAATTTCTTGACTTTATATCAAGTCTTTCTTATTTGTTTAGATTTGTTAACATGGTTAGGTGTCTTGTATAGTTACTAATAGAAAATGTTTACTCAATGTTCAACATACCTAGTTAAAATTTAAAGTATGTTGGGATTTGTCTCCACAATACCTCAGATTTATAGGAAGTCAGACCTTGAACTAAGATGAATTAAGGTGTATTTGATATTGTGTTTGAGTTGTATGTGTGCAAATTCTTATTGCCAAGTGTAGACCAATGTCAGTCTATAATGGGCTACCAAACACAGGACCATACAATGTAATTCCTCATTGTGTGATCCAAGGTGTTGGATCATGTATAGCCTCTCTAATGGGATACACTTCATCAACATGCACTTGTACTATGGAGTTATGAAGTCTATCTCAGAAGAAATTTTCTAAGTCCACATACTCGAGTACTTCTTTAGTATACTCGAGTAAGTGAGTCTGTACTCGAGTAGGTTTGACTACTTACTTGAGTGGATTCTCTATTATACTCAAGTATGAAAGTTTATACTCAAGTAGATTTTCTTTCACTCGAGTAAGTGATACCTTATACTCGAGTAGATGGTTAGTTACTCGAGTAAGCGCTCTGTTTGAACTCGAGTAGATCTGGACTTTTTATCCTAGAAAGTTTCTAAGTCCACATACTCGAGTAGTTCTCTGAAATACTCGAGTAAGTAACTCTATACTCGAGTAGATTGGTTTTCATACTCGAGTAGGATAGTGATCACTCGAGTAGTTTCCCTAAGATACTCGAGTAGTCTATCTTCCCCATACTCGAGTATCTCAAACTCTTATACTCGAGTAGCTCTTCAAGTCTTTTCTGAGAAATTTTTCCAAGTGTTTAACTCGAGTATATTTGCTCATACTCGAGTAAGTTCTCTAAGTCACTCGAGTATTGATCCCTGAAACACTCGAGTAGTTTCTATCTTGCTACTCGAGTATATCCCGCATATCCACTCGAGTATGTAACCTCTTACTTGAGTATGTCTTTGTCTCTCGAGTATGTCTGTTCGAATTTCTTGAATTTCTCCAAGTCAAGTTTCTTTGTGTATTTTCAAAAAGTCCTTTCTGATTTGTCCACGTGTCATCCTTAATTATGCTTATGACCGTTGGAGACCGCCTATAAATAGGTCTTTTCAGACTTGACTAAATACACGCGTTTACAGAGATTAATTTTTTAAGAAAAAGAAAATCCCGAAAACCCTAATCTTTCTTTCCGCCGTCATTAAAGTTTTCGGAAGAAGCTCTGGATCGTCCTCTCTCAACCGCAGCTATCGATCTCTAATTCTCAAGCGATCCAGACTCAAGAAGAATCATCCGATCTCTCCGTGCTTCATCGTCTCTGATTTATTTTCTTGATCGTGGTGATTCCAGATCTCAGAATCGTGGATCTCTCTCTCAAGTCTTCTTCAACTGTTTTTGTTCAAACCGAAAAGCTCTCAAGAAGAAGATAAAGTCAAAGATCCAGATCTGTGCTAATTGTTGTTTGTGTTTTTCTTTTCAAACAAATTTCATTGTAGGAGATCTATCTCCGAGTGGTAGGAAGTTTTATCTTCCGAGTGTAGATCCGTTTGGGATCGAGTTTTTGTAGGAACATAGTTCCGAGGTGTAGGATTGGTTTGCAATCCGAGATAGTGGAGTAGCCGAGTCTAGTGATTTGCTAGATCGGTGAGGAAAGTGGACGTACCCAAGATTGGGGAACCACTATAAATCTCTTGTCATCTGTGTGATTGCTTGATTACTTATCTGTGCTGTGTTAATTTTTTATTCCGCATTTGGCACGCATTTCACCTATTCACCCCCCTCTAGGTGATTTAGGTTGACAACTTAGTTCTCTCAAAGTAATTGAACTTGCTTTTATCTAGGGGTTTTGTAAAGATGTCAGCAACTTGTCTTTCTGTTGGAGTATAATGTAAAGCTAATATTCTCCTTTTCCATATTCTCTCTAAAAAGTGATATCTAATTTCTATATGTTTAGTTCTACTGTGTGAAATAGGATTATTAGCAATAGAAATTGCACTAGTAGAATCACAAAACATAATAGATTTACTTAGCTGTACACTGTAGTTCGATAGTTAATGCTGAATCCACAACAAATGTGCACAGCAGCTTCCAACAGATATGTACTCAGATTCTACTATAGAAATTACAACACTTGTTTGCTTTTTGCTACTCCAACTTATGAGTCTTTTTCCTAGAAACTGGCAAGTTCCAGAAGTACTCTTTATGTCTTCTTTGCACCCTGAAAAATCAGCATTTGTGTACCATAGGGGTTCAAAATCACTATCCCTCGGATACCAAAGCCCAAAATTGGGTGTGCCCTTAAGATATCTCAGTATTCTCTTTACAACAGTATAATGAGACTCTTTGGGGCATGCTTGGTACATAGCACAGACACATGTTGAGAACATAATATCTGGCCTACTGACAGTCAAATGGAGGAGTGATCCAATTATGCCTCTATATAAGGATGCATCAACTGGTTTCCTAGAATCATACTTGTGCAGTGACGTAGAAGAACCCATTGGAGTTCTCATGGTAGAAGAATTCTCCATACCATATTTCTTAATCAACTCCTTAGTGAACTTGGACTGAGAGATGGATATACCATCTTTAGATTGTCTAACTTGAAATCCCAAGAAGAATTTTAGCTCACCCATCCTGCTCATTTCAAACTTGCCTTGCATAAGCCTGACAAATTTTCTACACAACATCTCATTAGTAGACCCAAAAATTATGTCATCTACATATATCTGATACTTGATCCTTTGATGTTTCTAAGGAAAGTGTCTTATCTATCTTTTCTCTAGAGAACTTGTTCTCTATAAGAAAGGTAGACAGTGTCTCATACCAGGCTCTATGTGCCTGTTTTAACCCATACAAAGCCTTGTGATATTTGAAGACATGAGAGTTGAGTTTAGAGTTTACAAAACCTTATGACTGCTCTACATAGACTTCCTCCTTTAGTGTACCATTTAGGAATGTTGACTTTACATCCATCTGGTAGACCTTGTATCCTTTGTATGCTGCATGAGCTAAGAACAATCTTATGGATTCTAGCCTAGCTACAGGTGCCAAGGTTTGGTAAAAGTCTATCCCTTCCTCTTGTCTATATCCTTTATCCACTAATCTAGCATTATTGTTAACTATAACCCCATGCATATCTAGTTTATTTCTATAAATCCACTTAGTGCTTATGACATTGGGATCACTAGGTCTAAGAACTAGACTCCAGACTTTGCATCTCTCAAATTGATTGAGCTCTTCTTGCATAGCCATAATCCAGTTGGGGTCTGAATTGGCTTCTTAAAACTTTTTAGGTTCTATTTGAGAGATAAAACAAGAGTATAGAACCTCATTATGATGTCTACTTCTAGTAGTTACTTCTAGTCTGATATCACCAATTATTTGATCAATAGGATGATCTCTAAGATGACTAACTTTTGCTGGGAGGTACCTACCATCACCTAGTTCTACAGGAGGATTAGGATGATTTTCCTCCTCCTCCTAGGCAGTTACAGTATCTTCTATAAGAATTTCTATATTATCTCTAGTGTGTAACTCTAGATTAGGTGAATCACCTATATTTAACTTTTCCATCCTAGAATCTATATCACCTAGACTAGTGTTGTTAGAAATCTCATTATAAAGAACAGAAGTTTCATCAAACACTACATTAATAGATTCTTCTACACCTTAATGTTTCAAGTTGTAGATCCTGTATGCTTTGCTATATACACTCTACACTATAAAGATTACTTCATAGGATTTCTCTGAGAACTTAGTTAGATAAGTTTTCCCGTTGTTAAAAACATAGCACTTACTACCAAAAATTTTGATGTAGGACATATTAGGTTTTCTACCTTTCATTAGTTCATAGTGAGTCTTGTTGTGATTCTTGTTGATCAATGCTCTATTTTGAACAAAACATGCTGTGTTCATAGCCTCAGCCAAGAAATATTCTAGGAGAGATGTATCACTCAGCATTATTCTAGCTGCCTCAATGAGAGTTTCATTCTTCCTCTCAGCAACTCCATTTTGCTGTGGTGTTCTTGGAGAGGAGAACTCTTGAAAAATCCCTTGTTCCTTATAGAAATTTGTCATCTTTTTAGATTGAAATTTTGTACGATGGTCACTTCTAAGCTTGACCATAGAACATCCTATCTCATTCCAAACTTGTCTGAAAAAATTGGCAAGGATGTCTACTGTTTCAGACTTTCTCCTTAAGAAGAATACCCAAGAAAACCTAAAGTGATCATACACAATCACATAGGTATAGGACTTCCTACCCAAACTAAGAACTTGCATAGGACCAAATAGATCCATATGAAGTAAGTACAGACACCTCTCAGTGTCTTTGGACTGAATGCTCTTAAAGGAAACTTTTGTCTGTTTGCATTTTTGACATGCAGGACATAAGCCTTCTTTGGATAATTTGAGTTATGGACTATTTCTTACTAAGTCCATAGAGAATAGTTTGCTCATTGCTTTATAGTTTAAGTGAGCCAGCCTCTTGTGCAATTGCACATATAATGAGTCTTTCTCACTAGCTACTAGGAATACAAGTGATTTCCATTTATACTTAAGAGGTTTAGAAAATAAATGTTCCAACTCCTAGTGCATGACAAGATGATCTCTTGATCACTTGAATTCTTTATCAGACACTTGTCATTGTGGAAAACAATTCCATAACCTATATCACAAAGCTGACTTATGGTTATCAGATTGTGGTTCGATCCTTCCACATAAGACACTTTAGTGATGGTAACTAGGCCATTAGAAATGATACCATATCCCTTGGTGAGTCCTTTATCTGACCCTCCAAAGATAACTTTTGGTCCATTCCTAACAAGAGTGTAATCTCTTAGCAAACTCCTTGTTACAGTCATGTGCCTGGAACAGCCACTATCCAAGTACCATATTGGCCTTCCTATTGTACTTGGCTCCACCTACAATCACAGATTTAGTTCACCTTAGGCACCCAAATAGTTTTGAGGCCTTGTTTCTTGTTAGGCTTTGCTGTGTGAAACACAACAGGCTTTCTAAACAAAGCTGGTTGAATCTTATATGAAGGTGTTGTTGGATTATACCAACAATCTAGGGCAAAATGTCCAACCTTCCCACAACACTAACACTCAAATCGGTTGTATCTTTTCTTTGGTTGCACATTTGATGTTGTTATTTTGTGCAACACAGAATTGTCATCAACTTCCAAGGTAGTGGTGCAAAATTCACACCCTTACCTTTCAGATTTAGGTGAGGTGCATTGGGACCATCTCTAAGAATTCCTTGGCTTCTTGGATTGATCACCCATTATGCTGGTTTTTGGCCTATATTGCCTTTAGATGTCGGTTCCTTCCAACAAGGCTCTTTATTGATCTTGCTGGTAAAGAAATCATACATCATGTGTCCAGGAACACATGATCTCAAGCATCTGTTAGAAGTAAGATACTTGACTGGTTGCTTAACTAGAACCATTGGGGCTTTACCCTTAAGCACATTTTTCTTTTTGAACTTTTTATTCTTGACATATGTTGAAGTTGAGACCGGGCGGTCTGGCGGTCTGTCTTGGCGGGTTAGAGACCGCGCGGTCTGGCGGTTTCCCTTCAGCGGTTTGATTGCTGTGCTATTGCTGTCTGGTTGCCGAGCTCTCTGGCGGTCTCCCCTTTCGGTCTCTCTCTCTCTGGTGGTAGCCGTGCGGTTATCCCTTCTGTCTAACCGCGCGGCTTGTGCGGTTTGTTCTGTATAGTCCGCTTAGTCCTGTAATTTTTTAGTCCCACGTCTCTTATTTGTATTCTCTCATCTCTCCTCCATTCTATATAAAGGAGGGCATACCTTTGTAATAGATACCTTTTTCTGATAATAAAGTTTCAGTTATACTACTTCCAGTTTGTTTTAGTTCGTTTCTAACATGGTATCAGAGGATTCGATCTTTGCCTCCTGATTCTGTGCTCTCCTGTCCGCGCGACCTGCCTCTTCTTCTCGCAGCCTGTCTCCCGCGGCTTGTTTCTTCCGCCTGTTTGCTTGCGCCTTGTTCGCGCGGCCTGTTTCTGTTGCTTGCTTCTTTCTTGCGACCTGTTCTAGTCGCCGCTTCCTTCTTCTCTTCTCTAGTCGCCGCGACCTGTCTCCGCGGCCTCTTTTGCCTTGTTCGCCTTTTGCCTCCCGATATCCTCCTCTTCTGTTCGCGCGGTTTGTCTGCTAGCCGCCCGACTTCTCTCCCTCTGTTTGGTTCTGCGGCTTGGTCGTGGCCTTTCTGGCCACTGGTGTCTGACATCGTGACAGCTGCAGATCTTCTTCTTCCTATCCACGCGGATAGTTTCCTAACCGCGTGGCTTGCTGTTGTTTGCGCGGCAGATCTCTTTCTCCTAACCGCTGCGATTTCTCTCTGTTCGCGCGCGTTCTTCCGTGTTTAGGCGGCCTCTCTGCCCTTCTTCCTTCGCCGCTCTCTCTTGTCCCCGCGACCTGTCTCTAAGTCGCAGCGGCTTGTTCTCCTCTGTGCGGCTCGTCCTTTAGCCGCTCCTGCTTGTTAGTCGCCGCGACCTGTCTCTTAGTCGCACGGCTTGTGCTTCCCTCTTCGTCCCCTTTTGCCTTGCTCTGCATCTTGGTCGTGGCCCTTCTTGACGCTGGTGTGCTGTCACCGTGACCGCTGCAGTTCTTTTGTTCCTCTCTTCATGGCTTCCATATACTCCTCAAAGTCGTTCGCCTCGGTGGTCACGTCTTCTGGTAGTGCCCACGTTGTTACTCAAGGAAAATGGTTGATCGACACCGGTGTTACTAATCATATGACCGGAAATCTCCAGTGTTTTTCTCTCCTAGAAACACATGGTCGGTTGCCCCCGGTTACTCTCGCTGACGGATCTTCATCATCGGTTCATGGGACGGGGATAGTTCATGTCACTCCGTCTCTTCGCTTGGAGGATACTCTCTACGTGCCCAAGTTCCCGTGCAACTTATTATCTGTTACCTCTCTATGCAAGCAATTACAATGTTCTGTTACTTTTACTTCTACTACTTGCTCTTTTCAGGATCCGGACTCCTAACGGACGATTGCTACTGGGACTGAGAGAGGCGGCCTATACTTCCTGGACAACATTTCCGCTTTCTCCACCTTCTCCTCCACCTCCATAGATCTTCTCCAATGGCATCTCCGCCTTGGTCATGCTCCTCCTCATCTTCTTCGTCAACTTCTGCCCCACCTTCCTCCACAAAGTCCTCCACTCAACTGTGAAGCCTGTTAGCTTGGCAAGCATCACCACTCCTCCTTCCCTCCAAAGCACGTTCGTGGATCCACCCGTCCGTTTGATCTCATCCACTCCGATATTTGGGGTCCTTCTCCTACTCTTACCATTGGTCGGAGTAGTTCATATTTTGTCACATTCATTGATGATTTCTCTCGCTGTACGTGGGTGTATCTGTTAAAAGATCGCTCCGAATTATTCTCTGTATGGACGTCCTTCTATCTTATGATCAAAACTTAGTTTGATGTTTCTATTAAAGTTCTTCGATCTGATAATGCCCAAGAATATCTCAGTCATGACTTTTCTGCCTTCTGCATGCAAAATGGGATTATTCATCAAACGAGTTGTGTCTATACTTCCCAACAAAATGGTGTGGCAGAACGCAAAAACTGTCACCTTCTTGATGTCGCTCGCTCCTTGATGACCCAGATGCATGTTCCTCGCTCCTATTGGGGCTATGCTGTTCTCCTTGCCTGTTACCTCATCAATCGCATTCCCTCCACCGTTCTCCACGGAAAAACCCCTTTCTCCATTTTGTATCCGGGCAAGGAGCCGTTTCCTCTCCCTCTCCAAATATTTGGATGCACTGCCTTTGTGCATGCCCCTTCTACCACCCGTGATAAGCTATCTCCTCGCTCCACCAAATGTATCTTTCTGGGGTACTCCACCACTCAGAAAGGTTATTGTTGCTTTGATCCCATCCTTCGTAAGCAGTTCGTTTCTGCTGACGTCACCTTCTTCGAGACTACCTCCTACTTCTCGGATGACTCCCCTCCTCTTCTCCCAGCCTCTGATTCTCCTACTGTTCCCTTTGTTCTCTCGTCTCCCACTACGATATTCACCCCTACTCCCCCCTGTCCACTCCTCTTCTTCCACCTCTCTCTCCCTCTTCTCCACCACCGTCTCCCGCATATCCGCCGCCGCCGCTCTCTACTCCCGGGCAAGCTCTCTCTGCCACGGATGCTCTGGATGCTGAGGAACCTACTGACCTGGATCTTCCTATAGCTCTTCGCAAAGGGGTGCGGACGTGTACCCTACACCCTCTTACTGCTGTTGTTTCATATGATCGTCTCACCCCTTCTCGCAGGGCCTTTGCTCTAGCTATCTTTGCCACTGCCACGCCCCGCTCCTACCAGGAGGCCCTTGCTATTCCTCACTGGAAGATGGCCATGGATGAGGAAATGGCCACCCTAATGGAGCGGGGTACCTGGACTCTTGTTCCTCCTCCCTTCGGTACTGATGTTGTTGGCTGTCGCTGGGTCTTTGTGGTGAAATTTGCCTCGGATGGCACTGTGGACCGTTATAAGGCTCGCCTTGTTGCTAAGGGCTTTACTCAGACCTATGGGGTTGATTACTTTGACACCTTCTCTCCCGTGGCTCGTCTCAGCACTATACGGGTTCTTCTCTCTGTGGCGGTAAATAAGGATTGGCCGATTTCCCAGCTGGATGTAAAGAATGCCTTCGTTTATGGTGATCTTCAGGAGGCCGTCTACATGGAGAAACCTCCTGGGTATGTTGCTTAGGGGGAGACACGAGTATGCCGGTTGCAGAAGGCAATTTATGGCCTCAAGCAGAGCCCTCGAGCTTAGTTTGACAAGTTCAGCGGCATCGTGGCGGCCGTTGGTTTTGTGCGCAGCTCTGCCGATCACTCTCTATTTACTCGCAAAACCTCCTCGGGACTGGTGGTTCTTGCAGTGTATGTTGATGATATTCTTCTCACTGGCGATGACCAGGAAGGGGTAGCCTTGACAAAGCGGCATCTTCGTCAACATCTGGTCACGAAAGATATGGGCTCTCCAAAGTACTTTTTGGGGATCGAAATCTCTCGGAAGCCCAATTCCTTAGTCCTCTCCCAGCGTAAGTATGCCCTTGATCTTTTAAAAGATGCAGGATTGACTGGGGCCAAACCTGCTCGATGTCCCATGGCTGTTGGAGAAGACAAAACCTGGACAGATGATTCGCCTCTTCTTTCAGATACTACGAGGTACAGACGTCTTGTTGGTAAGCTCATATATCTCACAGTGACCAGACCCGACATTTCCTATGCTGTTGGCAAGGTGAGTCAATTCATGCAAGCTCCCAGGGAGTGCCATCTGCAGTCTACCTTACGGATCTTGGAGTACGTCAAAGCCGCACCTGGGAAAGGATTGCTTTTCCAGAAGAATGGTCATCTGAGGGTTGAAGCATACTCAGATGCGAGTTACGCTGATGAAAAAAGGGATCGCAAGTCTACCTCCGGTTTCTGCACCTTTGTTGGGGGTAATCTAGTAAGCTGGAAGAGCAAGAAGCAGTCTGTTGTTTCCAGATCCAGTGCTGAAGCAAAGTATCGGAGTATGGTGTCGACCACTTGTGAGCTAAAATGGCTACGGGCTCTAATGCTGGATTTAGGAGAGGTCTACAACCATCCGCTACCTATGTTCTATGATAACAAGGCTGCCATATACATCTCCAAAAATCCGGTCTTCCATGAAAGAACCAAACACATTGAGGTCGACTATCATTTCATTCGTGAAGAGATCTTAAAGGAACAAATTTGCACTCCCTTTGTCACTTCTAATAAAGAGCTGGCTGACATCTTCACCAAGCCAGTTTCCGCCTCGTTTCGTCATATTTGTGACAAGCTGGGCATGATCGATATATATGCTCCAGCTTGAGGGGGAGTGTTGAAGTTGAGACCGGGCGGTCTGGCAGTCTGTCTTGGCGGGTTAGAGACCGCGCGATCTGGCAGTTTCCCTTCAGCGGTTTGATTGCTGTGCTGTTGCTGTCTGGTTGCCGAGCTCTCTGGCGGTCTCCCCTTTCGGTCTCTCTCTCTCTCTGGTGGTAGCCGTGCGGTTAGCCCTTCTGTCTAACCGCGCGGCTTGTGCGGTTTGTTCTGTATAGTCCACTTAGTCCTGTAATTTTTTAGTCCCACGTCTCTTATTTGTATTCTCTCATCTCTCCTCCATTCTATATAAAGGAGGGCATACCTTTGTAATAGATACCTTTTTCTGATAATAAAGTTTCAGTTATACTACTTCCGGTTTGTTTTAGTTCGTTTCTAACAACATACCCTACACAACTTCTAAATGGTGCAGAGAAGGTGTCTATGATAGATAACATTGACTTGGGTTTTGAGAATTGGGTCAGGAGCTGTCTTTCTATGGTTAGCTTTGCTTCTAGGTCCTTGACAATCTTGACATGTTCTACTATTACTTCTGCCTGGCTATCTATTTTATTGGTTAATTCAATAAGCTTAAGTTTTTGCAGGTCCAACTTTATATTGGCTCTTTCCAACTGAAAAGATACTCCCTTCAGAGATTCTAATTCTCTGGCCTGATCCTTAGCAAGATTTTTGCTTGCAATCAAGGCCTTTTGTAACTTCCCATATCTGTTGATAAGGGAGTTAAAATCAGCTTCAAGGTCTGAATCATGTTCTTTATTATTAGAGGAGTGTGAACATGATTCATTTTCTGATGCAGAAAAATAATCTGAGGCTAAGCTATGAGAGATTGATTTTACCTTAGTAGAATCTTAACAATCCCGATCTCCTTCTCTTAATTGGGCTTCCTCAATAGTCATCAGGCCCATGAGAGTCTCCTCCTCTTCTGATTCTGATAAATCAGACACACTGTCAAATAGTGTAGACTGTCTCTTTGCCAAGAGGCTTTTGTCAGCCTTCTTGCGTTGTCTATATTTCCAATTCTCTCACTTTTTCTCCTTTCTTTTTGATGGGCAATCAGCTATACCATGCCCTTTTCTATTGCAATAATAATACACTATATTAGTCTTAATATATTTGTTCAGTGAAGAACCATACCTGTCCCAAATTTCTTCTTCCTGGGTTTATCTGGATGATTGATCTTCTTGAGAGAAGAGTCTCCAGCTAGTCTCTTCCAATTGCCTTGCTTTCTTCTTCTCAACATCTTCTTGAACTGTCTAGAGAAGAGAGACAGTTCCTCCTCAGTCAGGTCTCCTTCTGATGAGGATAATTCTGAACACTTAGAAGCTATTTCCAGTCTTTCTGAGAGTGTTGACTTCTCTCTGACTTTTCTAGATGACTCAGCCTTTAGGTCCAAGGTCTTTTCTCTACTGTATGCTCTAGCTGAATCTTCTTCAGACTTCCTGAGATTGAGCTGTAACTCATGGGAAAATAGCTTACAACATAATGCATGGGGGTCTATGTTGGCTAAGTTCCTCATTTCTCTTATGACATAGATCTTGATGTCCCATTCCTTGTTCAGGGACCTCAAGAACTTGTCATTAAGTTCATAGTTAGTAAATTTCCTGCCATAAGTTCTCAAGTTGTTTACAATTCTGAAAAACTTTTCAAAACAATCAACCACTGAGTCTTTCTTATCCTGTTTGAAGGTTTCATACTGTTGGTTTAACAGAGATTTTCTATCATCTCTGACCTCTTCAGTTCCTTCCATATAGATTATCAATGATTCCCACATTTCTTTTGAAGTTTTATAATGAATCAGATTTTGAAAAGTGGAATCATCTATTGTATTGACTATAATATTCTGAGCCCTCTTATACATAGAGACCAGAATGATTTCATCCTTATCCATCTCCATGTATGCCTTGGGTGTCCTGATGTTTACATCAAGAACTGACACTTTCATGGGAATGAAGGGTCCTTCAATCACTGTGATGTATATTCTTGGATCTGCTGCCTCCATGAATAATCTAAATCTCTCCTTCTATATTCCAAAATTTTCTTTGGAGAAGAAATGGAGTTTGATGGAATTGTTTTCCCTCTGAGCCATGATATATCTTTCTCTACAATCATTTGGATTCTCATTAGGCAGTTATGCCTTTTTTCATTGAACCTCTCTCTGATACCAATTATAAATGTTTGCTTTAGGATTGAGAGTGACCTAGAGGGGGTGAATAGGTCCAATTTTAATCTTGGCTACCTTTGTTATACTTTCTTTGAATTAATTATCTTAGCCAGATAAAACAATATAATCTTAACATCAATTTAAAATAGTCTCAGCACAACAATTACAACACAATACACATAGTGTTATAGTGGTTCTCCAATTTATGGGTACATCTACTTTCTCCCTTCGCCTATCTAGCAATGAACTAGATTCAACCAAACTCCTTCTTTTACTCAGATCCTCAGATCTTACAACTTAGAGCCCAGCTGGCTCATACAACTCATACTATACAAGTCTTACCACTCATATCACCAAGATCCTACAACTCAAGTTCTTCCAAAGAACTCTACCTCAGAGTGAATCCACACTCCTACTCAGGCAAATCCTATCCTACAACTCAGAGAAATACCCATTTCTCCTATATCAGGTAATCCCAGCCCTACCTCAGCCTTTATAACTCAAGCTTACAACTCAGAGAAGATAAATCCCTTACTCACAAATCTACAGGCAGATCTTTACAAGATTAACAAAGGTAAAAAAAATTGATTCAGAATTAATCACCCAACTAGAGAGAAATGGGTGACTGCTACTTGATCTGATCCTGATGTGTTTGCTTCCTTTGATCTTGTAGTGAAAGATTTTATCCAACCCTTCTTAGCTTTTCAAGGCTTCTTGAAGTTAAAATTAGGGTAGATCTAGGATGGAGGATGTTGAAGACAATTCTTGATCTGGCTTCTCTCCACCATCTGAATTATAGCTGATGCTTCTTAGATCTGTCTTCACCAAATTGTTCTTCTTACTTTTTTTGAAGAGTTGATCGCTTTAAATAGGCTCTATTAAGAGTAACTGACTGATCTGGTTAATAACTGACATTTGATAGTTCTGACAGTTGTCAGTACCTCCGGCTTGATTTCTATACTTAGGAAACAATTATGCTTGAAGTGTTGAAACTTGACTGTTGAATGTGGCGACAACAGTCCTGGGTGTCGACACTTCTCTTGTAGTGATGTCGACACAATTCTGAATGTGTAGACACAACCTTTATCTTGTCTCGACACAAATGATGTAGAATTTGTCGACACAACTTTCATATTGTCTCGACATAGCTTGTGTGGTGTGTCGACACTTGTCCTTAGTGTCGACACATTTACTTCTTGTCGACACAAATTGAGTAGTGTGTGTCGACACTAGTCCTAAGTGTCGACACTAGTCCTAAGTGTCGACACCTTTGCTTTCTTGTATCATAGTGTCGACCCAAGTCATGGGTGTCAACAAAACATTCTCTTTGACTCAGCGTATCTTTGACAAAAGTGTCGACACTGCTCTTGTGTCTCGACGCTTTTGTACTTAGCTTTATTTGTCTGCACACATGAACTTAACATTCATCAAATACAACTATGTGTATATCATTGAGCTGAAAGGACTTCTTCAAATCAAGTACATTGTGACCAATGTACCCAACATCGAGTTTAGTCATACCCCCTGGTCATGCCCGTGACCAGGGCTCGTAACTTTTAACTTTTCCAAAACTCTTCCAAAAAGTGCCCAAAATTCTCTAGTGAGCTCCAATTTAATAATTACAGCCAAAAACAACCTAAATTGCCAAAAAAGTCAATTAGAGATTATTTAGGCAAAATATAAATAAAATGAAATCAATTATAAAAATAACACTAAAAAAGAGTTATCAAGAATCGTTACCCTTTAAGATCATTTTGGTGCCACGCTTTTGTAGTTGATCTGGATAGAATGGTTTGCAATGCTTTCCTCTCCACGAATCTACTATTGGCTCATGATTCCAAGCTCAAGAAATCCTCTAATGGCTGCTTACATAACTCTCCTTCTTCCTCTTCTTTACCCTTCCTTCTTACTTTACTTTTCTTGGAATTGAAGAGAGAGTGAGAAAGATAAAATGAAGAGTGAAAATACTCCTCAGCCAATTAATATTCCCCACCCTAACCTCAGCCATAGGATATCCAAACCAAAAGGAATGGATGGCCCTGATTTAACTTGAGAAATCTAATTAAACTCTATTGATGGGTGATATTGCTATCATCGGGCAATATCCCAAGCGGTGACCGCTTGACCAAGTCCCGCTCATCAACCACCTCACTACCAACTGACACATGGTTGTCTGACATGTGGCACACTATCATCGGGTAATATTACTATCGCAAGTGAGAGCTCCAAAATTCAGTTTGGTTGTTTTCCAATGGTGGAAAAACTTGAGTGTAACACTATGCACGTCATATTCAGTGCCTATAGTAAGCTCGACAATCATCGCACACCCGAAGACTGCCTACATTCTTTTCTCCAAACTCAGAGTGAAAGAAGTTTGCCAAGACCCCATAATGCATGCTCTGTATTGTGAAGAAAGTTAAAATACTTAGCTTAGTGAGTGGTAGTCTGTCACCCTCCGAACGTGCCTCTCTCCCCTATATTGTAATGATGAGCCTCTTGTCGCCCTTGCATTTTCTCAAAAGCCTTATAAATAATTGAAAATAGCGAGGTTTGGCCGGTACAGCCCCAACCACATGGTTTTTCACCTCTTCCCGGAGTTTCCACGTTATGAAAACCTCCTTGTCTACTCTCTCTTTTTTATGACTGTTTACGAGCTTGACTGCTCAGGAGCTAAGACAGTCCAATTTAGACGGGTCTACTAAGAGGCTTGAGAGCCCTGCAATAGTTTTGTGTCATCCGTGGGAAAGGAGTTCCCCAACATTTGAAGAAGACCCTAAGACAGTACCCATCACCTAAAGACACTCGCAGTTTGAGAATATGGCAAGAATAACCATTCATACAACCCAAGGATCAGCTCGAGAAGGATGTGTTAACCCTAGTCCTTCCCACTCCCTCATCAATGCACCCCGATAGGAGGAGACCGTGGTCACACTCGAGAACATTCTTTCAGATCATGTCATCCGAATTGAGGAGTACAGGATGAGATACTAGCACTCCTGGGAAACCTAGGAGTAACTTAAGCTCATGTAGCACCTCTAATGTCAGTCAACCTACCTCCTCTACTCCCAGATTGCATTCTAGAGAACTACTAGGAAGAAGACTTTGAGGAATTCTTAGAGTAGCAAGCACTGCACACCCCACCCACTTGGTCAAGGTCAATGAAGCTGACCATCAACATTAGCACTAGCGGGCGGGTGCCCCGAGAATCTAGTAGGAAGAATGACTAGAGAAGAGATAAGAGAGCTGATTGGTGATGAATATTGCCAGGTTAGTAGATGAGCCATGTGCGTACACCGCCCCATCAGGATTGGATCTCTATTAGTGCATGAAGTCTCAGCACACCGAGTCCCTCTCGGATTCAAGCTTTCAAACATTGAGTCCTGTGACGGGACCGAAGATCCCCTACAGTACATCAAACACTTCTTTACCATTTTCCAATTCTACAATGCTCCCAACGAACTGCTTTATCAAGTATTCCAGGCCACTCGGAGGGGCTAAGCCAGAAGATGGTCCCATTCCCTTCGAGAAGGAACCATCTGAAGCATCACAAAACTGACCCAACAGTTCCTTAATAAATTTATTATTAATTGAAGGATAGTGAAGGATCCCTCTCACATCTCAGGGATCGATCAAAGTGAGGGAGAGACCCTCAAAGATTTCTTTTCTCAGTTTATGACTGAGTCAAGGTAGATTTCTTGAGTAGACCCCAAGCTTCTATGGGGAGTATTCTATAGGGAACTCTAGCCAAGCAAATTTAGTAGAACCCCTTCTGTTGGGTATTGTATCCACAATAATCTTGATTTTAAGAAGGGTCCGTAAGATAAGATGAATTGAGTCTGTATTTGATATTGCTTTTTAGTTATGTACTTGTAGGTTTACAATGCAAAGTGCAAACCAATGTCAGGTTACAGTGGGTCAGTAAACACAAGACTACACAATGTAATCCCTCGTTGTGTAGGCCACCGTGTTGACTCATGTGTAATCTCTCTATTATGGTGTACTTTTATCCCAAGTACAGGAGAAGGATCAAGGAAGGCCAAAGACCAGGAGTCAGAAATGGAGGATTTTACCTAAGTAAAATTCGGCGAGTATGGTGAATCATACATGTCAAATTTGTCTAGTATCCCCTTGATACTCGCCGAATTCGTCGTGTATGCTTCCTGATACCCGTCGAATTCATCGTATATACTTAGGGAAAATTTACAGGAAAGAACAAAATTCGCCAAGGAAAATTCGCCGAGTATCACTGGTGATACTCGCCGAATTCATCGAGTATCACTAGCGATACTTGCCAAATACGACGAGTATCCCAGGCGATACTCGCCGAATTCGACGAGTATCCCGGGCAATACTCACCGGGTATATTGAGCCATATGTCGACTTTTCTTATTTTTTATCCAAGGCATTTTCGGCAAATATCGTCTTAATATTAAGCGAGTATCATACTGAATACTCGACGAAACTCGCCGAAAAAGACTTATCGATTTTTCCGATTTTTTTTTCTGGTTCGGAATCCATCAGCCATGCAAAGTGTTTTTCTAGGGTTTATTTTAGGAAACCTTTTATAGCCATTTGATTTTGAATCTCTCTATATATACCGAGGGTGATTTCAAAATCAACACTAATCCCAAAACCTAATTGCAATTTTCGAATTTCTAAATCTTCCCGTAATTGAACTCGTCAGCCGCACACTACCTGGTTATATGAAATCCCTTCGTTCGGCCGCAACTTCATCGATCGTCTTCTTCTCCGACCTTTTTGATTGGATTGTTTCATCTTCTAGATTTATTCTACTCTAGTCCCAGTTGGTTAAAGATCCAAGATCCAAGGTTTAAGATCCAAAGATTTCAAGTTCCGAGTTCTCCGAGATCCAAGATCAACCCTTCCAAGAACGTCGGATCAAGACTCTTAATCGTGTGTTATTGTTGTAATATCATTTTGTATTATGCAGGAGATTTTCTTCTCCGAGTTTTGTAGATCTGTTTGTGGATCAAGAGAGTAGATCCGATTGTGGATTGAGGTTGTAGATCCAGTTTGCGGATCGAGTTGTAGGAGAGTTTGTTCTCGGAGTTATATGAGCATCATCTCCGAGGTGTAGGAGTTGTGACTCCGAGGTGTAAGATTTGACGAAATCTGAGTTTGGTGACGTAGCTGAATCTGCCCTTCATGGGAGATAAGCGAGGAGGGATAGTGGACGTACCTAACTCGAGGAACCACTATAAAATCTCTGCATTTGTGTGCTTCTTATTTTAGATTATTTTTATTCTGCAAAAAGACGCAAACATCACCTATTCACCCCCTCTAGGTGATTTAGGTAGACGCTAGATACTTTCAATTGGTATCAGAGGGGAATTTTATTTGATAAGACTAACATCTTGAACAAGATCCCTGATCTAGCATTCAGAGATTCCGCACTTTCGCCATGGATCGAAGCAAAGATATTTCATCTATGAAGCGATCGGTGTGTACCAAGGAAAACTTTCCCATATGGAAAGAATGAGTACGGTTCTTCATGGAAGCTGTTGATCCAAGGATCTTTCAAATAGTGGAAGAAGTACCTCACATCCCTACACAAGCTTTAATGATAAATCCAGCAATCATGATTCCAAAGAAGATGATGGATCTTACTAAGGATGAGATTGTCTTAGTCTCCTTTTATAAGAAGGCTAAAAATATCATAGCAAGTGTAGTGGACGATTCTATGCTCTAGAACTTATTCCACTGCAAGTCTGCTAAAGAGATGCGGGGCTGTCTTGTTGTCCTAATCGAATGTACTGAAGAAGTGAGAGACGATCAGAGATCGTTGTTGAACCAGGAATACGAAGCTTTCAAGCAAGGTGAAAATGACTGCATAACTGACAGCTTCGAAAACTTTTTCAAGATTGTCAACGGCCTCCGGAACTATGGTCGCGCATTCACTAATGGCAAAATAAACGACAAGTTTCTAAGATCCCTGAATAAGGAATAAGACACCAAGGTGGTTGCCATTAGAGAATTTGGGAATCTGCCAGAGATAGATCCACATAACCTGTTTGGAAAGCTACTCGCCTATGAGCTTCAAATGAATACATGTAAGAAGGAGGGGCAGAACAACAAAACGTCTACCAGAGAAAAGTCTGTGGCTTTGAAGGAAAAAGGGTCAAGAAAATCTAAAGTTGTGTCACCTGTAAGGACATGAGCTCCCGACACTCCAGAAGACTCTGAGACAAGCACGCCTGGCTCCGAGCTATTTGATGGAGATTTTTCCCTCATCTCCAAACAATTCAAGAAGCTGTTGAGCAAGAGGAGACAAATGAAAAATAATTCATCCTCTTCAGATTCCAGAAGATCATGTCGTGCTGGTGATCGAGCGACGAAAAGCATTAACAAAGAGGACAGTATAAATCCAAACCGAACAAATAGTTTTCCTCTGATGTTGTTTTCTACTGTTGTAATTAAACAGGTCACATGATTGCAGAGTGTCCTTATAAGAAGAAGCATAACTCCAGGAGGGACTAGAAGAGATCCTTCAAAGGGAAGAAGAAAGAAGAAAAGAGCATCATTTCCAAAAAGCCGAAGACTCTCTGCGATAGTGAAAGTATCTAGCGTCTACTTAAATCACCTAGAGGGGGGTGAATAGGTGATGTTTGTGTCTTTTTGCAGAATAAAAATATTGGGTCCATTGATCCCAATGTCCTAGATTTGTAAGAAGTCAAACAGGTCAATGGTATACACATTGTTGTATTCGATGTATGTTTAAGTTCATGCATACAGATTGGTCTTTGTCACAATGATTGGACATATAGTTCAAGAGACAATGACAGGTGGACTCAAAGTGATTGCCTGGAAATTCAAAAAAATTCCTAAGTTCAGAAGCATTGAGTGCGACAAGCTCACTCAAAGCCATACAACTAATAACACTGAGAGAAGGCTGACAGTCAAAGCTTACAGTATTGAAAAGGTAAAAATGTGGCTAAGTCCACAGGCGTTAAGTGAGCTCAATTGACTCAATGCCATATGGCTAGAATCGTTGAGTCAAGGATATTCTATCAACCCCAGAGTATAAGGAGACAGAAAATTTGACTAAGTACAGAAGCGTTGAGTGAAGATCATTCACTCAATGCCAAGTTAAAAGGCTTTGAGTCTAGTCTTCCTATGAAGAAATAAGAATTCGGCTAAGTCCAGAATCATTGAGTGAAGCCAGTTCAATCAACGCACTCAACACCAAACTTCAGCATGAAGGCAAGATTGCAGAAGAATATGGCTAAGGCAAAAATCATTGAGTGAAGCTTATACACTCAATGCTCTCAATGCTTTTAAGCAGAAAGGGTAGAAGAATATGGCTAAGGCAAAAAGCGGTGAGTGAGGCATATACACTCAACGCTCTCAACAGAGCTGAAATATTTATAAGTCCAAATTCGTTGAGTATGGCCTATTCACTCAACGCCACTCAACGCCTAGCAGAGCTAAAGAAAATTCTAATCCAGAATCGTTGAGTATTGCTTATCCACTTTTCGTCGAGCTAAGCTCTGAGTTCGTCGAGCTGAGCTCAGAGTTCGTTGAACTCAGCTTTCACTTTTTCGTCGAGCTGAGCTCTGGGTTCGTCGACCTAAGGATTTCTGGAATGATGTTTGATTTTGTAAGTCCAGAATGATGCTGACGTCAGCAAAGTCAACAAGTCAACGAATTTTAGATTCGTTATTTAAATGCTACAATTCGACATTAACATTGCCTTCAGTCTATAGTGAATCTCAATTTGATTAAGCCGAGATTTTAACCGCCATTAAAACTGGGACACGTGTCAATCATCCCGCAAATCGACAGGATTATAAATAACAGCTGAGATCGAGATCAAATTAACTTTTTTGATTAACATTAATTCATTCTGAAAACGAGAAGCGGGAGTTCGTCGTCTTCATTTGCCATTGTTACAGAGCCAAGTACATCAAATTGATAAATCCGAAGGGTTTCTGAGTTTGCTGGTGCAATCAACATCTGCTACAACAAGTATAGAGGATATCTCTGAGGAAGACGAATATGTTTAGGCAAGCTCTAGCTGAAATTAGTTCACGATTTAATCTGAGCCAAATCTGAAGATCATTTTCTGAATCGAAGAAGAAGAAGATTTATGTGCCAGATTCTGACTGGACAGAAGAATAAGGCAGAGGAATTACAATCTTCCCTACAAGTTAACTGTTTAAAGATCATCTTCCCCTCTTTCATCAGCAAGAACAGAATCAAGATTCTGAGGAATTTCCAGCACAAGCCGCAGACCATTGAAGACCAATTTTCTTCTTGTTGGGAAGCAGATAAGAATGAGATTTTCTTAGCCCAAGAAGAAATCAACTCAGGGAGCAATTTATCTTGAGTCGAATCAACATTCCTCTTTCAAAATCTGTGGATTCATGTTGAGGCCTAGATTGATTAGGCTGTGTGAGAGATCTGTGTGATCTTATTGTAAAGCCTAAATTATAAAGGCAGTGAGAAGGATCCGTGAGATATGTATTAGGGTCATGGGCCTGTAATTGGATCTTTATATGGATCTGTGTGGGACTGTTTCTCCCAGCCTGTGTTAAAGGATGTTGTGCTTGTGTTTGGTAGTCAGGAGATTACTGTGTGGAGGGCTGTGAGCCAGTGTTGTAAGTCCAAGTGGAGACTGACTGATCTGGTGGGATCATGCTGTAATCTATGAGTAGCCATAGTTTTTGGAGAAGGGCCTTGTCTAACATACTATTAGAAAGGAGGAGAGGGACAGTGGATGTACCCATACACTGAGGAACCATTATAAAATCTTATGTGCTGTGTCTTGTGTTTTGTTGTGCTGAGTATTGTGTTCTTAAAAGCTGAATTATGTATACACAGTATGACATAAGTCATATAAGATTTTAAAAAACTATAAAATACGGCAATAACCTAATCACCCCACCTCTAGGTTATTAGCTGCCCTTGTAATCAAAGACTTTCAAGTGGTATCAGAGGGAGGTTACTGTTGGGTTTTGTTACCACAATAACCTTGATTTGAAGAGTCCCCCTAAAACTAAGGTGAATTGTAGTTGTATTTGATGTATTATTTGATTTATGTATTTGTAGGACTTATTTCCAAGTGTAGACCAATGTCAGTCTACAGTGGGTCATCAAACACAGGACCATACAATATAATCCCTCATTGTGTGATCCATGGTGTTGACTCATGTGTAGCCTCTCTATTGGGATACACTTCATTTTCAAGCACTAGGTTTGATGAAGAAAGACTTGTTGCTGACTGGAATGAAGAAACAAATATTTTCATGAACTAAAATTCTTCTTAAGTCTTTTACTTGAGTAGAACTATAGTACTCAAGTAGAACCTTTAGATGCACTCGAGTAGGTCTAGTATAAAATTCGAGTAAAGGAAATGGTTCTCGAGAATCTTGAATCTAGTTCTCGAGAAGCCAAGTCCATTACTCGAGTAGACCTCTTCTCTTTATCGAGTTATCAGTTTTTACATCTCAGAAATTTTCTAAGTATAACTCTCGAGTAGTTAAGTTTATCACTAGAGTAGATGAGCAATTTGTTTCGAGTGACAGAAGGAAAATTCTCGAGAATCTTCTACCCCACTCAAGAAGAAAATCCCTGTACTCGAGATGTTTGTCTACTTCTCGAGAAGTCCAGTTCCAGTACTCGAGTAATAAATTATTTCTTCCCATAATTTTCTCTAAGTTCTCTTCCCGAGAAGTTCATTCCTACTTCTCGAGTAGTATTTCTAGCACTCGAGTAAATCTTACACCACTCGAGTGATTGTATATTCTGTCCTAAAGTTTTCTGAAATACTCCTTCTCGAGTAGTCGATGCTATCCTCTCGAGAGCCAGTCTTAGTACTCGAGTAGTACTCTCTTCACTCGAGTAATACTGTCTTTTGTTCAGAAAAATTCGCTAAGTCCCTGATAGACGGATTTTTCAAATAACTTGATATGATTGGTCCACATGGTCATCATTAATGATAAATCTAACCATTAGGGAGATCTTATATAAGGTCTTGTCATTTTGACTAACCTCAACAAGCGCGTGAAAAGAAATCATTCTAAGAATTCTAAAATGACGGATCTCTTTCCTAATCGGAAGCTACCGCCGCTCATCGTGCAAATCGCCAAGGGCATTCATTCAAGTAGATTCAGACCAGTCGACTTGCAGATCAAGATCGTTTTCAATCTCTACATCTTCTCTTTAATCTTGTGAGTCCAAGGATTTCAGATCTAGAATCCAGCCTTGTCTTCTTCATTAATTTCTAATAAAGCCGCAATTTCAGGAAGGAAGACCTAGGCAGAAATTTTCCAGATCTGAGAAATTATTCTGTTTGTATTTCTTAAATTCATTTTACTATTGTAGGAGATTATTCTCCAAGTGTAAGAGCTTTGTTCTCTGAGTTGTAGGAAGTTTTTATCTTCCGAGTGTAGATCTATTTTGTGGATCGAGTTGTAGGAATGTTGTTCCGAGTGGTAGGATTGTTTTAAATCTGAGAATAGTAGAGTAGCCGAGTCTAGTGCTTTGCTAGATCGGTGAGTGGAAAGTGGACATACCCAAGGTTGGGTAACCACTATAATTCTTGGTGTCTTCTGTGATTGCTTGGTTATTTCGCTTTGCATAGATCGCTAAAATTTTATTCCGCAAATAGACGCACAACTCACCTATTCACCCCCTCTAGGTGATTTAGGTAGACAACTTAGACTCTTTTCAAATAGTATCAGAGGGAGGTTGATCATTAAAAGGTTAACACCTTGATCAGATCTGCCCCAAGTTGTCTATTGAGTTATCCAAGCATGGACAGATCCAAGGACTCCACTAAGCTTCCAGTGTGCAATAAGACAAACTTTCCCATGTGGAAAGAAAGAGTAAAGTTATTAATGGAAGCCGTTGACCCCCGCATCTTCATGATAGTGGAAGAAGGCCCCCATGCGCCTATGATCGCTTCCACTATTGATCCTACTAAGAAGGTTCCAAAGAAATTGATGGACCTCGACAAAGATGAGATTGCACTTGTATCTTTAGACAAGAAACCCAAACATATCATCGCAAGTGCAGTCGATGATTCTATGCTGTAGAATTTGATTCACTGCCAATCTGCCAAGGAAATGTGGCAATCTCTTATCATCTTGATGGAAGGTACATAAGAAGTGAGGTGCGATAGAAGATCTCTTCTGAATTAGAAGTATGAGGCCTTCAAGAAAGGCCCCAAGGAAGCAATTGCCGACACATATGGAAACTTTTTCAAAATCATCAATGGCCTAATGAACTACGCTCGGGTGTTCACAGATGGTGAACTAAACGACAAGTTCCTGAGATCCTTGACAAAGGAATGAGATAACAAAATATGTTCCATCAGGGAATTTGGGAGATTAGCATAAATTGACCCTCAGATCCTCTTCGGGAAGCTCATGTCCTATGAACTTCAAATCAATACGAGAAAAGCTGAAGAAGAGGCCAGCAGATCTTCATCAAGAGATAAGTTTGTTCCACAGAAGGCAAACAACTCAAGAAAGGCCAAAGCTGCATCTCCTGCTTCCACTCAAGAAGACTACGAAGAATAAGACTCAGAGCCAAGCACCTCAGGCTCAGAGCTTTCTGATGGAGAGTTCTTCCTTCTCTCCCAACAATTCAGAAAGTTTCTCAACAAGAAGAAACAAATGAGAGGAAATGATTCCTCATTCAGGGGATCACGTCAAGGACGTGACTATAAAAAGAGAAGTCACACATCTGAAAGGTATAAATCTAAACCGAATAAACATATTTTATTTAACGTTGTTTGCTACTGTTGTAATAAGTCAGGGAATATAAGTACTGACTGTCCTCAGAAGAAGAAGGATGGTGGAAAGAGAGAAGATCACAAGTCATCTCACAGCAAGAGGAAGGAAAACAGCATCATCGCAAAGATGCAGAAGACCCTCAGTGATACTGACTCGTCTGAGTCAAGTAATTATGAAGAAGTCCAATTTGGGCTCATGGATCATTCTGATGAAGAAGGACAAGTCCCCTAATTCCATTGGGAGGTAAATTCTCACACACTTCTTTCTGCCTCAGATACTGACTCAAATGGTCATGATTGCTATTCTTTAGAGGAGGATGATTCTGAATTAGTAAATTAGTATCAAGTCTTGTTGACTGCATTTGACAAATGTCGGAAGATAGTCAAATTACAATCAAAAGAGATCGTATCTCTCAAAGAGGTGGAATCTAATATGAGGGAGGAGATTGAAAAATTGAATCCTCTCAGAGATGAAGTTCAATCTTTGAAGGAGGAACTTACAGACTCCACTGAGTTAATAAATCATAAGGAATTACTCCTAAACGAGTTGGAAGCAAAGCTGGTCATTGAACGAAAACTGGTTGAAAACCTCTCCAAGCCTACAACTATGCTTCCACTCACTGATATAGTGGCTCCTTCTGAGAAGAATAGCAGTATAGGACATGAAGCTACCAAAGGTAAAGGAAAGGATATTCTAAGCTAAACTATTTTTTAAAAAGGCAGTTACCTTGCAGAATTATGGTCCCTACGTTCATGGACCAATTGAGAAAAAGGCAAGCCTATTGTAAAGAAGGAAAAGGAGGTGCATAAACCATGTGAGTGCCATCATAATGAGGCCTCTACCTCCAGATCCACTGTCCCTGCTAGACCACACTCTCAAATGCTCAAGCAGGAGAATATCAGACAAAGATACAATAAGTCTGGCTGTTGGTGCTGTGGCGAGATTGGTTACTTTGCCATAGATTGTTGGTTTAACCCCAGGTATTATGAAACTCCTCAAGTTAATAATACGAGGCAGACCACTCATAATGTTAACACTTCTAGAGGGAGTATGCTAACAAGAGACCTAGGATCCAAACTTGTTTGGGTTCCTAAGGGATTCTAAACTTGTGGATGTAGGTATGTCCATAGGCCAACGAAAACTCCTATCTGGCAAATGGACAAGAAAAAGTTCCAGGAAATCTCTTGGAACTAACAGATTTTAAAAAGATGCTGATGAAAGTTTGACAACAAAGCAACTAAAGAAGAGTTTCTCCTGAATTGGTTGTGGGTGAGCTTCTAGCTGAAAACTCTCTCCAAAAGGACCTCAGAGATGATTGAGCTCTCAGTGAGGAAGAGGCTATGATTGAGACCTCTACCCTATCCCCTATTTAAGATGTCAGAAAGGGGGGAGAGAGATGAGAAGAAAATGGAAGAGAAAAAGACAGGACTGAATGAAGCTGTCAGGAAGGAGGAGAAATGAATCAATATTCCCTTAATAAATATAAAGCAATACATTTTCTCTTCTCTTTACAATTTTATTCTCCCATGCAATTCAACTTAGTATATGGGGTTCTGACTTCTTCAAATAGGGGGAGATTCGTGGGTTTTGTTACCATAATAACCTTGATTTGAAGAAGTCCCACTAAAACTAAGGTGAATGGTAGTTGTATTTGATGTATTATTTGAGTTATGTGTTTGTAGGACTTATTGACAAGTATAGACCAATGTCAGTCTACAGTGGGTCATCAAACACATGACCATACAATGTAATCCCACATTGTGTGATCCATGGTGTTGACCCATGTGTAGCCTCTCTATTGGGATACACTTCATTTTCAAGCACTAGGTTTGATGAAGAAAGACTTGTTGTTGACTAGAATGAAGAAACAAATATTTTCATGAACTAAAATTATTCTAAGTCTTTTACTCGAGTAGAACTATAGTACTCGAGTAGAACCTTAGATGCACTCGAGTAGGTCTAGTCTAAAATTCAAGTAAAGGAAATGGTTCTCGAGAAGCTTGAATCTAGTTCTCGAGAAGCCAAGTCCATTACTCGAGTAGACCTCTTCTCTTTCTCGAGTTATCAGTTTTTACATCTCAAAAATTTTCTAAGTATAACTCTCGAGTAGTTAAGTTTATCACTCGAGTAGATGAGCAATTTGTTTCGAGTGACAAAAGGAAAATTCTCGAGAAGCTTCTACCCCACTCGAGTAGAAAATCCCTGTACTCGAGATGTTTGTCTACTTCTCGAGAAGTCCAGTTCCAGTACTCGAGTAATAATTTTTTTCTTCCAAGAATTTTCTCCAAGTTCTCTTCTCAAGAAGTTCATTCCTACTTCTCGAGCAGTATTTCTAGCACTCGTGTAAATCTTACTCCACTCGAGTGATTGTATATTCTGCCCTAAAGTTTTCTGAAATACTCCTTCTCGAGTTGTCGATGTTATCCTCTCGAGATCCAGTATTAGTACTCGAGTAGTACTCTCTTCATTAGAGTAATACTGTCTTTTGTTCAAAAAAAATTCTCTAAGCCCCTGAAAGACGGATTTTTTAAATAACTTGATGTGATTGGTCCACGTGGCCATCATTAATGATAAATCTAACCGTTAGGGAGATCTTATATAATGGTCTTGTAATTTTGAATAACCCCAACAAGCGCGTGAAAAGAAATCATTCTAAGAATTTTTAAATCGCCAGACCTCTTTCCTAATCGGAAGCCGCCACCGCTCATCGTGCAAATCGCTAAGGGATTTTGTTCAAGTAGATTCAGAGATGTCGACTTGCAGATCAAGATCGTTTTCAATCTCTATATTTTCTCTTTGATCTTGTGAGTCCAAGGATTAAAGATTTAGAATCCAGCCTTGTCTTCTTCAACAATTTCTGATAAAGCCGTAATTTCAAGAAGGAAGACCTAGGCAAAAATTTTCCAAATCTGAGAAATTATTCTGTTTGTATTTCTTAAATTCATTTTACTCTTGTAGGAGATTATTCTTTGAGTGTAAGAGCTTTGTTCTCCAAGTTGTAGGAAGTTTTTATCTTCCAAGTGTAGATCCGTTTTGTGGATCGAATTATAGGAACGTTATTCCGAGTGGTAGGATTGTTTTAAATCCGAGAATAGTGGAGTAGCAGAGTCTAGTGCTTTGCTAGATCGTTGAGTGGAAAGTGGACGTACCCAAGGTTAGGGAACCACTATAATTATTTGTGTATTCTGTGATTGCTTGGTTATTTCTCTGTGCATATATTCACTAAATTTTTTATTCCGCAAATAGACGCACAACTCACCTATTCACCCCCTCTAGGTGATTTAGGTAGACAACTTAGACTCTTTTCAGTTACTCAAGAAAAGACTTAACTGTCTGAGTAGATCTCTAGGGTAGCTGTCAGAAGGTTAAGATGGGTTTAGGAGAGAATCACAAAGGGATTGGATCCATGAAACTTCAACTCTGCAGGAAGGAGACTTTTGTCATATAGAAGGAAATGGTCAGATTATTCATGGAAGCTTCTGATCCTAGGATCTATATCACAGTTCAAGAAGGACCCTTCATCCCAATGAAGACTTCTCTCCGTGATGCAAATCTTAAGATTCCAAAGAAGTACACTGAAATTGATTAAGGATGAAGTCATATTAGCATCAATGGATAAGAGGGCACAAAACATTATATTTAGTGCCATATATGACTCCACCTTTCAAAACTTGGTGCACTACAAGACCTCAAAGTAAATGTGGGACACTTTGATAGTGTACATGGAAGGTACTAAGAAAGTGAGAGATGATAGAAAGTCAATGCTAAATCAAGAGTATGAAGCTTTCAGACAGATCAGGGAGGAGACTATAACTAGCTATTATGAAAGGTTATTCAGGATAGTTAATGAGCTAAAGACCTATGACAGGGCCTTTAGTAATTATGAGCTAAATGATAAGTTTCTTAGGTCTCTTACTAGAGACTGGGAAACTAAGATATGTGCCATTAGAGAAGTGGCAAAGCTGGAAAATAATTCACCATCCACACTATTTGGTAAGCTGCTTTCATATTAGATGCAGCTGACAACAAGGAAGGAGAAAGAGAAGACTAGCAGAGGACAGGACAAAGAAACTACTGTGGCCTTCAAGGCAGATACCTCCAAGAGGAGCAAGGACAAGAATCCTTCTCCCCTAAGAAGGCCAGCTGAGTCAGAAGATTCAGATCAAGAGGAATCAGGCTGTAATATGTCTAATGAGGAGTTTGCTGCTTTCTCAAGGTAGTTTATGAAGATGAGGAAGAAGAAGGGGTGGAGGAGCAAACTTACCTCTTCCTTCAGCACAAAGAGGACTACTGAAGAAATAAGAAGAAACCCTCTATAGAGGGCAGGTATGATCCAAAACCTGGTAAACATTTTTCTAAAAATATTGTTTATTTCTTTTGCAGCAAGCCAATGCATATTGTTGCTGATTGTCCTGAGAAGAAAGAGGCTTGTGAAAAGAATCATCACCACAAGAGAAGCAAGAAGGAGAAAACCTTCATTGCCAAGATGGATAAAAGCTGGACTTAGTCTTACTTATCAGAATCAAAAGAGGATGATGAAGCCTATATTGGGCTGATGGAAAGATCACATAAGGAATCCTATCAGATCAGCCTGTACCATCTAAGGTACACACTTCATCCAGCTCTTCATCTAAGTCTAAGTATGTGACTGCTCTAGATTCAAGTGCTTCTTCATCAAGAGATGAAGATGGCTCTGAATCTGAGGAAGACAAAAATCAAATGATTGAAAGATATGGTGAACTTCTGGAAGCATTCAGAAGGAGTAAGCTACCGACCAAACAGCAGGCTAGGGAGATTTCATCTCTAAAGCTTGCTGCTTCCCAGCATTCTGAAACAATAACTTTGCTAGAGCAGAAAACTAGGGAAGTTAGCCAGCTGAAGAACATTACTTTTATTCAGATGAGCACCATAAACTTTAAGAATGATCATATAAGAAATCTTGAAGGTAAACTCCAAAAGGAGAAAGTGCTAGTGGATAAGTTTTCAAAGCCATATACTGTGTTGCGTTTGATTGATTCCTTCTCCACCCAAAAGGATAAGAAGGGGTTAGGCTTCAAAGGTAACACTAGAGCTGCCAATTCCAAATGGAAGGGCAAAGCTCCAGTGCAGTCACTAGCCTCCAAGCCTCCTATTCCTTTCAGGAAAGTGCTACTACCATCTAACAGGTATGATCAAGAGAGCATATTTGGTCACTAGGAGTATGGTGGATCCACTAATGAGAACAAAAGCTGTTCACCACTATGGTGGTAGGAATGGCAAGGGTGCTAGTGCCTACAAGGCAGACCATGAAGAAACTTAAATGGCCCATCCTGGACCATTTGTGTTTGGTGTACCATCCCCTTCTCAAAATCTATCAGTCCACAATCAGACCAAAGGAAAGTCTATTAGCAATCCACACAAGGGCACATCTGAAGCCATCAGGAGCATGCTCTCTTAAAAAAGGTAGATGTTGGTAGGGTTCAAGATACCCCAAGTACCTATACTGCCAAACAGATCCCAAATCAAGCTGTGGATAGAAGACATAAGAAAAAGGCTAATACTGTACCTGCTGGACTAAGAGCTACTGATAACAATGCTGTTAAAGCAACCTTTATAAGAAGGTACAATATCTATGAGTGTTATGGCAAAGTGGGACACTATGCCATTGATTGCTGGCACAATAATAGTGTCCAGAGAGCTAATGCTGGCTTACCTATCAGAAGAGCAACAGACAGACATATTCATATTCAGCCTAACATGTACCTAGGACCCAATAAAAATTGGGGTCCTAAGGTAAAATGAATTATTTCTTGCAGGTGAGTCCAAGTTGCCCTACCCCTATATGGTACTTGGATAGTTGTTTCAGGCACATGACTGGAACAAAGTGCATCCTGAAGGATTTCATTCCAATAAAGGATGGACCTAAGGTGATATTTGGTGGATCAGATAGAGGGATCACCAAAGGTTATGGTAATATCACTAATGGCTTAGTCACTTTCACAAAAATGGCATATGTGGATGGATTGCAACACAAACTTATAAGCATAAGCCAATTATGTGATCTTGACTATGTCATTTCTTTCCACAAGTATAAGTGCCATATACAAAGATCAAGTGACCAAGAGGTCACTTTGACTGGTACTAGGAGTGGGACTGTCTATTGTCTTAATTTTCTTTATTTATCATCAGACTCTCTCATTTGTCTAGTTGCAAATGAGAAAGCCTCACATTATGTCAAATGACACAAGAGGATAGCTCATTTGAATTATAAGACTATAGGAATGCTATATAGTAAAGAGTTAGTTAGAAATGGTCTTATCATGAAATGCTCTAAGGAAGGTATTTGCTCTGCATGCCAAAAGGGTAAGTAGACAAAAGCTACCTTCAAAAGCATTGCGACTAAAGATTCTGTTAGGTGTAACCTCTTACATATGGACTTGTTTGGTCCAATGCCAGTTCATAGTCTAGGTAGGAAGGCCTACACCTTTGTGGTGGTTGATGATTTTTCCAAATTTGTTTGGGTATTCTTTTTGAATAAAAAGTTTGAAACCCAAGATGTCTTCAAGACATTTTTCATGCAAATACAGAATGAGCTGAACAGTACTGTGGTAAAAATCAGAAGTGGCAATGGGACTTAGTTTCAGTCTTAATGCATGACAAGAATCTATGAACATTATGAGATTCAACAAGAGTTTTCTTCTCCAAGAACACCCCAGCAAAATGGGATAGCTGAGAGGAAGAATAGAACTCTTATATAGGCTGGTAGAACTCTACTAAATAACATTTCTCTCCCAGAATATTTCTGGGCTGAGGCTATAAATACAACTTGTCATGTCCTTAACAGGGCTTT
Source organism: Platanthera zijinensis (assembly GCA_039513925.1). NCBI lineage: Eukaryota > Viridiplantae > Streptophyta > Magnoliopsida > Asparagales > Orchidaceae > Platanthera > Platanthera zijinensis. The sequence goes on from CM077091.1 coordinate 101,396,462, forward strand.
TATCACAAAGAGCCACAATAAGTCTCCCTATGAGATTATGAAGGGTAGGAAACCAAACCTTTCATATCTCAGAATTTTTGGGAGCAAGTGCTTTATGCTCAATAATAGGATATCCTATAAAACTAAGTTTGCTGTCAAATCCTATGAGGGGATATTTGTTGGATACAACAATCATAGTAAGGCTTGTAGGATCTACAACTTGACAAGTCAAGTTGTAGAGGAGTCAGCTAATGTAGTGTTTGATGAAACAAATATGATTAACAATGAGCTGTCAAGTTCTTCTTCTAGTTCTACAGGTACTGAAGTAGTGTTGAAAAGACTCACTCTCAAGGAAGATGCTCCAACAATATAAGACCAAGTAAAGGGTGTGTGCATTCCAGAGGAAGCACAAGGCTTATAGGAAGTGGATGAGGATCAACATCATGAAGAACATGATGTTGATGTAATACAGCCTCTAGTAGTAAGACATCTGAGGGATCATACAAACCATTAGATTATTGGTGATGTAAGACAAGGAGTAGTGATAATGAGCAGATGTCTAAACACAGCAATGTACTTTTGCTTCCTATCATAGGTAGAACCTAAGAAATTTGAAGAGGCTAACCAAGGCCAATTTTGGATTGGAGCTAATGCAAGAGGAATTGAACCAGTTTATAAGATGTAAGGTCTGGAAGCTGGTTCCCAGACCTCTAGGACATAATATCATAAGAACTAAGTGGATCTACATGAATAAACTTGATGAAAATGACATTATAGTTAAGAATAAAGCTAGACTGGTGGCTCAGGGGTTCAGATAAGAGGAAGGTATTGACTTTGATCAAACCTTTGACCCTGTAGCAAGACTACAAGCTATCATGTTTTTCCTTTCATATGCTGCATTCCAAGGGTTCAGAGTCTATCAGATGGATGTGAGATCAACATTTCTGAATAGAGATTTGAAAGAAGAAGTCTATGTGGAACAACCTCCAAGTTTTGTTGTTCCTTATCATACTGATTTTGTTTATAGACTAAGGAAAGCTTTATATGGGCTAAAGCAAGCCCCTAAAGCTTTGTATGAAACATTGTCTAGCTCCCTCATTGAAAATAAATTCTCAAGGGGGAAGATAGACAAGACCCTATTCCTTAGGGAATCTAAGGGCAAGATCATCCTAGTCCATATATATGTTGATGACATTATATTTGGGTCTACTAATGATAACCTTTGCAGGAAGTTTTCCAAACTTATGCAAGGGAAGTTTGAGATGAGTAGCATGGGTGAACTTAAGTTCTTCTTGGGTCTCTAAGTAAGACAGACTGACAATGGAATATCCATATCACAGTCAAAGTTTACTGGGGAGTTAATTAAGAAATTTGGGATGGAGAATGCTTCCACCATGAAAACTCCCATGGGATCAAATATGTCTTTAGACAAAGATGAGGTAGGGAAATTTGTTGATAGAGCTTTGTATAAGGGGATAATTGGTTCTCTTTTATACCTCACTGCTAGTTGGCCAAACATCATGTATGATATATGTGTCTGTGCTAGATATCAGGCATGCCTTAAAGAGAGTCATATCTCTACGGCTAAGAGAATTTTGAGATATCTAAAGGGCACACCAGATCTTGGCCTATGGTACCCTAGGAATAGGAATTTTGAGCTAATTGGCTATTCAGATGCAAACTTTGCAGGCTGCAAAGAGGACATGAAAAGTACATCAGGTTCCTGTCAGTTTCTAGGTAGAAGGCTAATGTCCTGGAGTAGCAAAAAGTAGACTAGTGTATCTATTTCTACTGCATAATTAGAATACATAGCTGCAGGAAGCTGTTGTGCACAATTGCTATTGATTAAACAACAACTCCAGGATTATAACCTCAAGATAAGTAAAATTCATTTGTTTTGTGATTCTACAAATGCAATCTCTATAACTAGGAATCCTGTATCACATAACAGGACTAAGCATATAGAGATTAGATATCATTTTATAATAGAGCATGTGGAATGTGTGGATATTAGTCTTGAGTTTGTCCCAACAAACAAGCAAGTGGCTGATATTTTCACCAAGCCAATAGATGAAGCAAAGTTTAACACCTTAAAATTTGAATTGGGTATGTTGAATTTGATATAGCTTCAGTTGCTCAATATGATTATTTGTAGCAGTAAAAATTAAGCTTGCAGGTTGGTGTGGACTAAAGAAACTATCAAGAGGATTGATAGTAGTTGTTCTTACTGAGGGGGAGCAAGTTTAGCTCTAGGTGTTTCTCTGATCAATAGTAAGGAGGAGTAGATAACATGCTGCTCCTAAGCTTTTTCAGAGAAGTCAAAAAGGGGGAGAAGTAGTACAGGAAGAACAGTAGCAAGGGGGAGTAGCTGCAACAAAGAAGCATCTAAAACAAATAAGCAGCTACAGGGAAGGCTTCACATGTGAAGATGCTTGTAGCAGCAGGATGCAGCAAAGCAAGGAGAGCACATGGGAAAATGTGGTAACAAGGGAAAATGTGGTAACTCTCTCTGCTCTTAGATTAATACAATGTTAATATTTTTACTGCTTATGTTTGTGTATATCTGTGAAAGTAGCGAGCAAACGACTAGAGTAGCGAACAAACGACTAGAAAACAAGCCAGAACTTTGAATAATTGAAATTTTTATTATCCAAAAAGATATCATTTACAAAGGTATGGCCTCCCTTTTATAGAATGGAGGAGAGAGGAGAGAATACAAACTAACAATATGGGACTAAAGCTATACAACAGTTCCGAGTGGCTAGAACAACAGACCGGAACAAGCCGTGCGGTTAGACAATATTCTAACCGCCCGACAATACCAGAAGCAGGAGAGAGATGCGGTTGGAGACTGTTAGACCGCCCGGTTTCCAAGCCGCCGGAGATGAACCGTCCGACCGCTAGACGCTACAGCAATAGTCTAGATATCATCCCGCCGGACACAAACCGCCAGACCACCCGGTCTACAACCCGCCAGGCTCAAACCGCCAGACCGCCCGGTCTCATACTTCGACACTCCCCCTCAAGCTGGAGCATAGATATCAATCATGCCCAGGTTATCACAGATATAAAAGAAGGAAGTAGAAACAGGCTTGGTGAAGATATCTGCCAACTCTTTGTTGGAGGTGACGAACGGAGTGCAAATCTGTCTCTTCAAGACCTCTTCTCGGATGAAATGGCAGTCGACCTCTATATGTTTCGTTCTCTTATGGAAGACCGGATTTTTGGATATGTATATAGCGGCCTTGTTGTCACAGAACATAGGCAGAGGATAGTCGTAGACCTCTCCTAGGTCAAGCATGAGAGCCCGCAACCATTTTAACTCACACGTGGTTGACGCCATACTCCGGTATTCGGCTTCTGCACTGGACCTTGAGACAATAGACTGCTTCTTGCTCTTCCAGCTCACAAGATTACCTCCAACAAATGTGCAAAAACCCGATGTAGATTTACGGTCACCTTTATCATCTGCATAGCTTGAGTCTGAGTAGGCTTCAACTCTCAGATGACCACGCTTCTGAAAGAGTAGCCCTTTTCCTGGTGCTGCTTTGACATACTCTAGTATCTTCAAGGCAGACTGAAGATGACATTCCCTGGGAGCTTGCATGAACTGACTGACCTTGCCTACAGCATAGGCGATGTCGGGTCTGGTCACCGTGAGATAAATGAGTTTGCCCACCAGACGTCTATGCCTGGTGGCATCGGATATAAGATGTGAGTCATCTGTCCAGGTTTTGTCCTCTCTAGTGGCCATGGGATACCTGGCCAGTTTGGCATCGATCAATCCTGCCTCTTGTAGAAGATCAAGAGCATACTTCCGTTGGGAGAGAACCAACGAGTCAGGCTTCCGAGAGATTTCTATCCCCAAAAAATATTTCGGGGAGCCCATATCCTTCGTGACTAAGTGTTGACGGAGGTGTTTCTTTGTCAAGTCCACCCCAGCCTGGTCATCGCCGGTAAGAAGAATATCATCCACAAACACCGCCAAAACCACAAGGCCCGATGCGGTTTTGCGAATAAATAATGAGTGATCGGCTGAACTTCTTGTAAAGCCAATGGCAGCCACAATGCCACTAAACTTGTCGAACCATGCCCGAGGGCTCTGCTTTAGGCCGTAGATGGCCTTCTTCAACTGGCACACTAGTGTCTCCCCCTGTGCAACATACCCAGGAGGTTGCTCCATATAGACATCCTCTTGAAGATCCCCATACAGAAAAGCATTCTTGACATCAAGTTGGGAAATAGCCCACTCCCTATTGACGGCCACTGAAAGAAGAACTCGGATGGTGCTGAGGCGAGCAACCGGGGAGAAAGTATCAAAGTAGTCAACTCCATAAGTCTGAGTAAAGCCTTTGGCCACCAGCCGGGCTTTATAATGATCCACAGTGCCATCGGGGCGAAACTTCACAACGAACACCCAGCGGCAGCCAACCACATCAGTACCAATCGGTGGAGGAACAAGGGTCCAGGTATCCCTTTCATTAAGAGTGGCGATTTCCTTATCCATGGCAGATTTCCAATGAGGAATAACAAGCGCCTCTTGGTAAGTGCGGGGAGTTGTAGTAGCCGAGATAGCCAAAGCAAAGCACCTGCGAGAGGGAGTAAGCCGATCATAGGAGACAACAGCCGCAAGCGGGTGTTGGGTACACGCCCGCACCCCTTTGCGAAGAGCAATGGGAAGATCCAGGTCGTCTTGTGCCTCAGGGACCGGAGCGTCCGTGGCGGAGAAAGCAGGCCCGGGACTAGAGAGAGACGGCTACGGAGAAGAAGGTGGGGGTATAATAGAGAGAGAAGGAGACGGATGAGGAGATGATAGAGGAGGGGAGACGTCAATCTGTGTGGAAGGATCACTGAGAGATGGCGGAGAGTTAGAGACCGCAGGAGGAAGCGGGGATGGAGAAGAAAAGTAGGATGCATTTTCGAAGAAGGTGACGTCCGCGGAAACAAACTATTTGCGCAGAACGGGGTCAAAACAACAATATCCTTTTTGAGTGGTCGAATATCCCAAAAAGACACATTTTGTGGAACGGGGGGAAAGCTTATCACGAGTAGCAGACGGAGCATGCACAAAGGCCGTACACCCAAAGATACGGAGAGGAAGATGAAAGGGTTCCTTGCCCGGGTAGAGAATGGAGAAGGGGGTCTTGCCGTGGAGAACCGAAGAGGGAATGCGATTGATGAGATAGCAGGCAAGAAGAACCGCATAGCCCCAGTAGGAGCGAGGCACCTGCATCTGCATCATTAGAGTGCGAGCAATATCAAGGAGGTGACGGTTTTTACGCTCCGCCACCCCATTTTGTTGGGAGGTGTAAACACAGCTGGTCTGATGAATAAGACCATGTTGCATACAAAAAGAGGAAAACTCATGACTGAGATATTCTTTTGCATTATCAGAGCGCAGCACTTTAATAGATAAAGAAAATTGAGTTTGAATCATATAGTAAAAAGATTGCCATACAGATAATAGTTCAGAGCAATCTTTTAAAAGATACACCCAGGTACATCTAGAGAAATCATCAATAAAGGTTACAAAGTAAGAACTACCCCGACCAATAGTGAGAGTAGGAGCAGGACCCCAGACATCAGAATGAATGAGATCAAAAGGGCGGGAGGAACCACGACCTTGCTTCGGCGGGAAGGAGGAGCGATGATGTTTGCCAAGCTGACACGCATCACAGTTGAGCGGAGGACTGGTCTGAGGTAAGTGGGGAAGAAGCTGACGAAGAATCCGAGGAGGAGGATGTCCAAGGCGAAGATGCCATTGAAGCAGATCAGTAGACGTGGAAGAGAAGGCGGACAGAGCGGAAACATTATCGAGGAAGTAGAGGCCGCCACTCTCAGTCCCAGTAGCAATCGTCCGTTGGGTCCTCGGGTCCTGAAAACAACAAGAAGTAGGAGTAAATAATACAGAGCACTGAAGTTGCTTGCATAAAGTAGTAACCGAGAGAAAATTGCAAGGGAACTTCGGGACATAGAGAGTGTCCACTAAGCGAAGCGACGGAGTGACTTGAACCATGCCCGTCCCATGAACCGGGGAAGGGGAACCATCCGCAACAAGAACCGGGGGTAACCGATCATGCGTCTCTAGGAGAGAGAAGCAATGAGGGTTTCCGGTCATGTGATTTGTAGCACCAGAGTCAATCAACCAATTACCTTGGGTAACGACGTGTGCACTACCTGAGGTCATGGCCACAGAAGCAGATGGCCGAGAGGAGGCGGAGGTTGAGGAAGAAGTATCACCGGAAAAACGAAGATAAGGATGTTTCTGCCAGCAGCAGTCAACAGAGTGGCCGGTACGACCACAGTGAGAGCAGAGAAACCTTGATGGACCGCGCGTGCCAGACTGGCTACGGCCACTATTGTCACCCCGCTGAGCCTGGTGAGCATAGGAGTCCTGTGGAGGAGGGGAGGACAACAGAGGACGCTGGAGCAGGGAAGTGACAGCGGCGATGCGAGCTGCAGTGGCATCCAAGGTGGGAGAGTCTGCTTCGCCCAAGATCTGCTGGCGGATCATATCAAATGACTCAGGGAGTTGTAGAAGATAACAAACAACCAGGAGTTCCTAGAAGTGTTTGTGCTGCTCGGCCAAGTCCGCGGAGAAAGGGCGATTCTGGAGGATTTCAGCTCCAAGAGCCTGAACTTGCTGATAAGCCGCAGCAGGAGACATGGAAGGGCGAGCGAAGAGATCCGCATAGAGAGAATAAATACGGGATGTCTGAGCCCCCTTTGAGTAGAGAGCAGCAAGGTGAAGCCACGCGGTTTTAACCGTCTCATCATGGCGTATGACAGGAAGACATTCATCAGAGAGGCTGTTAGCCAACCACGTGCGGACAAGCGCATCACTAGCATCCCAGTCATCAAATTCAGCAGAGTCTGGAGGAGGAGGGTCATCGGTGAGATGATGACGTTTGCGCTGAGAGCGAAGAAGAAAGGTGAAAGAAACACTCCAATCCGGATAGTTGGAGCCAACAAGTTTAGAAACCGTGCCAAGGTTACCAGAGGAAGTAGGATGCGGAGCCGGAGTGGCGATAGGAGTAGTGGTAGTGGAGGTTTCAGAAAGAGCCATAGGAGAAAACAACGAGAAGCCGCGCGGTTAAAAGACAAGCTGCGCAGATAGAAAGAAGAGGGGCTGCAGCGGTCACGATGTCAGACACCAGCGGCCAGAGAAGCCACGACCAAGCCGCAGATCCAAGTAGGGAAAGAAGTCAAACGGCTAGAAGATAGTCCGCGCGAACAGAAGGGAGGAACAAACAAGGCGAACAAGGCAGCAGGTCGCAGCGATTAAAGTAACAGGTCGCTGTGACCGACAAGCAAGACATGGCGCAAGCAGGTGGAAGAGACAAGCCGCTAGAACAGGTCGCGAGAAGAAGGGACAAACCGCACGGACAGGGTGCAGAGAATCAGCAGGAGAAGATCGAGTCCTCTGATACCATGTGAAAGTAGCGAGCAAACGACTAGAGTAGCGAACAAACGACTAGAAAACAAGCCAGAACTTTGAATAATTGAAATTTTTATTATCCAAAAAGATATCATTTACAAAGGTATGGCCTCCCTTTTATAGAATGGAGGAGAGAGGAGAGAATACAAACTAACAATATGGGACTAAAGCTATACAACAGTTCCGAGCGGCTAGAACAACAGACCGGAACAAGCCGCGCGGTTAGACAATATTCTAACCGCCCGGCAATACCAGAAGCAGGAGAGAGATGCGGTTGGAGACCGTTAGACCGCCCGGTTTCCAAGCCGCCGGAGATGAACCGTCAGACCGCTAGACGCCACAGCAACAGTCTGGATATCAACCCGCCGGACACAAACCGCCAGACCGCCCGGTCTACAACCCGCCAGGCTCAAACCGCCAGACCGCCCGGTCTCATACTTCGACAATATCATTGACAAAGAATTCTCAAGTGGTGTTTTGACTCCTTCAAATAGTGGGAGATTGTCGGGTCCATTGATCCCAATGTCCTAGATTTGTAAGAAGTCAAACAGATCAATGATATACACATAGTTGTATTAGATGTACGTTTAAGTTCATACATATAGGTTGGTCTTTGTCACAATGATTAGACATATAGTTCAAGAGACAATGATAGGAGGACTCAAAGTGATAGGCTGGAAATTTAGAAAAATTCCAAAGTCCAGAAGCGTTCAGTGCGACAAGCTCACTTAATGCCATAAAGCTAATAGTGCTGAGAGAAGGCTGGCAGTCAAAGCTTATAGTATTAAAAAGGCAAAAATATGGCTAAGTCCACAGGCGTTGAGTGAGCTCAACTCACTCAACGCCATATGACCAGAATCGTTGAATAAAGGATATTCTGTCAACACCAATGTATAAGGAGACAGAAAATTCGACTAAGTACAGAAGCGTTGAGTGAAGCTCATTCACTTAATGCCATGTCAAAAGGCTTTGAGTCTAGTCTTCCTATGAAGAAACAAGAATTCGGCTAAGTCCAGAATCATTGAGTGAAGCCAGTTCACTCAACGCACTCAACGCCAAACTTCAGCAAGAAGGCAAGATTGCAGAAGAATATAGATAAGGCAAAAAGCGTTGAGTAAAACTTATACACTCAACTCTCTCAACACTTTTAAGCAGAAATGGCAGAAGAATATGGCTAAGGCAAAAAGAGTTGAGTGAAGCATATACACTCAACGCTCTCAACAGAGCTGAAATATTTCTAAGTCCAAATTCGTTGAGTATGAACTATTCACACAACGCCACTCAATGCCTAGCTGAGCTGAAGAAAATTCTAAGTCCAGAATCGTTTGAGTATTGCTTATCCACTTTTTCTCGAGCTAAGCTCTGAGTTCGTCAAACTGAGTTCAGAGTTTGTCGAACTCAGCTTTCACTTTTTCGTCAAGCTGAGCTCTAGGCTCATCGAACTGAGGATTTCTGGAATGATGCTTGATTTTGCTAAGTCCAGAATGATGCTGACGTTAGCGAAGTCAACAAGTCAACGAATTTTAGATTCATTATTTAAATGCTGCAATTCAACATTAACGTCGTCGATAGTTTATAGTGAATCTCAATTTGATTAAGCTGAGGTTTTAACCTCCATTAAAACTGAGACACATGTCAATCATCCCACTAATCGACGAGATTATAAATAGCAGCTGAGATAGAGATCAAATTAACTTTTCTGATTAACATTAATTCATTCTTAAAACGAGAAGCGGAAGTTCGTCGTCTTCATCCGCCATTATTACAGAGCTAAGTACTTCAAATTTATAATCTGAAGGGTTTCTGAGTTCGCTGGTGCAATCAACATCTGCTATAGCAAGCACAGAGGATATCTTTGAGGAAGACGAATCAGTCTAGGCAATCCCTAGCTGAAATTGCTTCACGAATCAATCTGAGCCAAATATGAAGATAATTTTCTGAATCGAAGAAGAAGAAGATATCTGTGCAGATTCTCACTGGACAGAAGAATAAGGCAGAGGAATTGCAATCTGCCCTAAGGGTTAGCTGTTTAAATATCATCTTCCCCTCTTTCATTTGCAAGAACAGATTCAAGATTCTGAGGAATTTCCATCCCAAGCCGCAGACCATTGAAGATCAATTTTCTTGTTGCTGGGAAGCAAATAAGGCTGAGATTTTCTTAACATAGGAAGAAATCGACTCAGGGAGCAATTTCTCTTGAGTCGAATCAACATTCCTCTTTCAAAATCTGTGGATCTGTGATAGATCTGTGTTGAGGCCTAGATTGATTAGGCTATGTGAGAGATCTATGTGATCTTATTGTAAAGCCTAAATTATAAAGGTTGTGAGAAGGATCTATGAGATCTGTGTTAGGGTTGTAGGCCTGTGATTGGATCCTTGTGTGGATCTGTGTGCGGTTGTTTCTCCCATCTTGTGTTAAGGGCAGTTGCGCCTGTGTTTGGTAGTCAGAAGATTACTGTGTGGAGGGCTGTGAGCCTGTCTTGTAAGTCTTAATGGAGACTGACTGATCTGGTGGGATCGTGTTATAATCTCTGAGGAGCCATAGTTTTTGGAGAAGGTACTTATCTAACATACTATTAGAAAGGCAGAGAGGGACAATGGATGTACCCATAAACTAGGGAACCACTATAAAATATGGTGTGTTGTGTCTTTTGTTTTGCTGTGCTGAGTATTGTGTTCTTGAAAGCTAAATTATGTAAACACAGTAGGACATACGTCATATAAGTTTTTAAAGAACTATAAATGACTGCGATAACCTATTCACCCCCTCTATGTGATTAACTACCCTTGTAATCAAAGACTTTCAAGTGGTACAAGAGGGAGGTTACTCAAGAAAAAACTTAACAGTCTGAGTAGATCTTTAGGGTAGCTATCAGAAGGTTAAGATGGGTTCATGAGAGAATCACAAAGAGCCTTAATCCATGAAACTTCCTCTCTGCTGGAAGGAGACTTTTGGCATATGGAAATAAATGGTCAGATTGTTCATGTAAGCAACTGATCCTAGGATCTATATCATAGTTCAAGAATGACCCTTCATCCCAATGAAGATATCTGTCCTTGATGCAAATCTTAAGACTCTAAAGAAGTACACTGAAATGACTCAGGATGAATTCATCTAAGCAACAATGGATAAGAGGGCACAAAACATTATAGTTAGTTCCATAGATGACTCCACCTTTCAAAACTTTGTGCAATGCAAGACCTCAAAGGAAATGTGGGACACTTTGATAGTGTATATGGAAGGTACTGAGGAAGTGAGAGATGATAGAAAGTCAATGCTAAATCAAGAGTATGAATCTTTTAGACAGATCAGGGAGGATACCATAACTAGCTGTTATGAAAGGTCCTTCAGGACAGTTAATGAGCTAAAGACCTTTGGCAGGTCCTTTAGTAATTATGAGCTAAATGATAAGTTTCTTATGTCTCTTACTAGAGACTGTGACACTAAGATATGTGCCATTAAAGAAGTGGCAAAGCTCGCAGATACTCCACCATCCACACTGTTTGCTAAGCTGCTTTCATATGAGATACAACTGACAGCAAGGAAGGAGGAAGAGAAGACTAGCAGAGGCCAGACTAAAGAAACTACTATGGCCTTCAAGGCAGATAGCTCCAAGAGGAGCAAGGAGAAGAATCCTTACCCCCTAAGAAGGCCAGCTGAGTCAAAAGATTCAGATTAAGAGGAATCAGGCTATAATATCTCTGATGAGGAGTTTGCTTCTTTCTCAAGGCAGTTTTTTAAGATGATGAAGAAGAAGGGGTGGAGGAGCAAACCTACCTCTTCCTTCCAGCACCAAGAGGACTACTACAAAAATAAGAAGAAACCCTCTAAAGAGGGGCAGGTATGATCCAAAACCTGGTAAACATTTTTTAAAAAGGTTGTTTGTTTTTGTTGCAGCAAGACATGTCATGTTATGGCTGATTGTCCTGAGAAGAAAGAGGTTGGTGAAACTAATCATCACCACAAGAGATGCAAGAAGGAGAAACCTTCATTTTTAAGAGGGAGAAAAGTGTTGGATCCCTAGTTGGATTTGGGCTAGGTTCACTCACTTAGGCTGAGTATGACCCATCATTATATAAATAGGGTCATGTGTAGTAGTCCTAGAGTTTAGGCTAAGTCCTGATTAGTGCTACCTCCTTGGACAAGACAGAAGTAGACTTCAGAGAATCAGATTTAGCATCTTTCAGAAGACAGTGATCAGTTCGAAATTCTTCGAAGTCAGCTCGACGATCGTCGATCTCAGATCGACAAACTCAGAGTTAATTCTTTGAGCTGATCTTGAGGTTCTCAGAGCTCAGGTCGACGCTTAGTTTTCTTCTGTCAGTTTCTCAGCTCGACAAACTCAGAGTGTAGATTTGGAAAGTTATTCTCAGTTAGAAGATCGCAGAGCTCAGGTCAATGAACTTGAATTCTTTGGTCGACGATCTCAGGTCAACGATCTCAGGTCGATGAATTCTGTTCTGCGTTTGAAGTTTTTTGTGTAGTTCCAGAATGAGTCCTTCCCTCTTTTTTACTTATTAGCAGTATTATTCTGAGCATTTAATGCAAATATTTTTCTGAATATAGCCGTTATTTGGCTGTATTAAATGTGGTATTCTTCAGAATAAATATTTACTTATTCCATCAAGAACAGTTGGGAAACTCATTAATGCTATTATTCCAGCCGCTTTCTATTCCCCATAGCAGCCAGCATTTATGGAAAGTATTCAAAAATTCAAGGAGAATTTTTCAGCAATGGAATAAAAGTGATTCTCTCCTTTTCGAGAAAGACAAGAAAGACAGTTAGAGATACAAAAAAAAGAAATCAAGAAGCACTGCACAGGAAATACTGAACGAGCACTCGACGCTCTCAATGCCTTTTCATTCTCTGCCAACACTATAGTTTGAAGAAGAACAAATCATCAAGATCAAGAGTCTTCTTCAACTTCTGTTCCAGAAATCCTCAGAGATATTCTATTCAACGCCTGTTACTGGATTTCCTGGACCTTGGCAGATAAAGCTGAAGACCTACTCACCCTTTAGCAAAGCTCTTTTCTTCCTGTAACATTCTACTTCTCAGGGGGAGCTTTGACAATACAAGAATCCACACAGTCTTCTCAGTTATATTGAGAAAAGAGAAGACTTCCATCAACATCTTCCATCCCATTGTACAGGGTTATAGCTCCCTTCAAAAGTTAGTTTGGTTGACAAGTCTCCCTCCAAAAGACTTGAAGTTGGTTTTTGGGCACCTGATCAAAATCTTGAATGGTTTCTTGATCTACCTAAACCAGATCTTGTGGTGGCAGCCACCTGATCAAAACCTGCTAGTGGATTCCTACCAAGGGTGGTATAAGAGTGGATATACCCAAGTTTAGGGGAACCACTATAAACTTCTTGCGTAATCTGGTTGCTCCTTTTCATTTGTTTTTGCTGGAATTGTTAGCTTTGTTTTCTTATTCTTTAACTAATATATGGTATTACTATATTTACTTTGATATAATCTAGAAAAAGAGCCAAAGTTTTAATACTCTATTCACCCCCCTCTAGAGTAATCCGATCTAACACCCTCCTTTATACCACAATGACAGAAAATAAGGATTATGCAAGCACCAGACCTCCAGTATGTAATCTAAATAAGTTTGACATCTGGAAGGCAAGAATTAAGTTGTATATGAATTCTATTAATGAGGATATATTTAACTCTATCTTGACAGGACCTCCTACTGCAACAACTACTTCAACTTCTACTTCAAGCACTCATGCTGTTTCACCACCTGAGTGGACAGATGCCCAAAAGAAAGCCAAGATTGCAGATGCAAGAGCCATTAACATTTTAGCTCAGACTATGTCTGATGACATTTTTAGAAAGTGGCTGAGTGCACTTCAGCCAAAGCCATCTGGGATTTCCTAAACTGGATGGTGGCTGGATCTGCTAATGAGGGAAAGGACAAAAGATCCAATCTCATCTCTCAGTATGAGAACTTCAAGAAGGAAGAAATTGAGTCAGTTAATGACATGTATAATAGGCTAAGCTCAATCATCAATGAGCTAAGGACCTTAGACAAGGAAATTACTCTGACTGAAGTGAATGACAAGATCCTAATGTGCTTCCCCAGCACATGGGATTCAAGGATCTGGCCTATCAAAGAAGCCAGAAGCATGACTGAAATATCAAATGAGTCTCTTCTTGGAAAGCTCAAATCATATGAGCAACTGATGAATACCAGAGAAGCAGCAGCTGAAATAAAAACTCCAACACCTACCAGGAAGGAGCATAACATTACTTTCAAGGCTGCTGAGGATTCTGAAGGGAATCCAGTTAATGAAGAACTGATGAGTTTATTTGCCAAAAGATTTTTCAAAGTGGCAAAGAAGGACTTCAGAAGGAAGTCATCTAGACAAGATGACAAACCAAGGTATGAAAAAACACCTTCTAAAGAAATTATCTGTTTTGGTTGCCGGAAGCCAGGAAACTACATCTCTGAGTGTCCAGAAGCTAAGAAGAAAGATAAGAGAAGAGAAAAAGAGTCAAGAAGAACTCATCACAACAAACCCTCCTCAAGCAAGCACAAGAGGAAGGAAAAGGGTTTTGTTGCTTAGACCTGGAGTGATACAGAAGAAGAGTCATCCTCTTCCAGCTCCAGTGATGATGAAGAAGAGCAAAAGGCAAAGGAAGTTTGCCTAATGACAATTGATGCTTGCAGAAACAAATCAGATGCTGAAGATTCAGATAATGAAGAATCAATGTCTGCTGAAGACCAGGTAATTGCTTCCTATGATTTTGATTCAGAAGAATTTAAATCTGAATTTAAAAATCTTTGCTTAGACTTAATAAGCTCTAAGAAGGAAATCAAACTTCTTAGAGAGAGATTAACTGATCAAGATAAATATCTTGCAGTAAATGCTAAATTGTCAATTGAACTAAATTCAGCTAATGAATAAATAGTTTTTCTGAAAATTGAACTAATTAAGGCCAAGAAACTAAAGTAATCTCTAAATGGCAGGAGCATGAAATTACTATATATAACCAGTACCTTAAATGCTAGGACTAATAACTGTAAACTAGGATTAGGTGCCTCATCTAGCGAACCACCTTTAATCCAGAAGAACAAGCTATCAAAACCTGTAAACTTCATTTTAGATAAAGGCAAGAAGAACACTGAACAGGTTAATAAAGTTAATGAAGTTCTAAAGCAAATGAAATTAAAAAAAAATCTAAGAACAAGAAAAATAATAGATATAATAATGTTCAGCAGTTTTCGTCAAACTCAGATCGATGAAACGTGAACAGTTCGTCGACCTCAGAACGACGAACTCTGAACACAAACCATAATAATAAGAATTCTTTGATATACGATCGACGAAACCAGTACAGTTCGTCGACCAGAGATCGACGATATTGGTGCCCTGAGAATGAATACTTTCTTTCTTTGAGACAAGATCGTAGATCTCATTCCAATTCGTCGAGCTCAGGTTGATGAACTCACCAGAATTTGTCGATCCTGGATCATAATTACAGAAACTTAAATTCCAACAGAAATTATAACATTAAACCTAACCAACATAGGGAGAACATCAACCCATTCACCCAATGGATAATTCCTCCTATAAGATTTCACCCCTTCGGTTATAGGAGCCAACCTGAATGTTCATTTATATCCAGTTTTTCATTTGAGAAGAAACAAGGACCCAATGTTACCTGGGTCAAGAAATTTTAATTTATTTCATTGCAGTAAAGTCCCATCCTATCACTCAAAATAAGTGGTATCTGGATAGTGGGTGCTCTAAGCAAATGACTGGATGCAAGGACAGCCACATCAACTTCAAGGCTAAACTTGGTCCAAGAGTCATCTTTGGAGAATCAAGTTTTGGACAGACTGAAGGCTATGGAGACTTTAAAAGTGGAGATGTCACTTTAAAAAAAGTGGCATATGTTAATGGTCACAAGCATAACCTCATATCCATAAGTCTGTTATGTAATTCAGGTTATCAGGTTTGCTTTTCTGAATCTCAATGTATTATTTCTATAAACAATCAAACTGTTTTAATTGGAATTAGACAAGGTAACATATACTTAGTAAACTTTAAATCTGCCAGTTCAGAAATTTGTTTATTTAATCTTGTTAGCAATAA
Organism: Platanthera zijinensis; assembly: GCA_039513925.1. Classification (NCBI taxonomy): domain Eukaryota; kingdom Viridiplantae; phylum Streptophyta; class Magnoliopsida; order Asparagales; family Orchidaceae; genus Platanthera; species Platanthera zijinensis. Next base: position 101,411,992 of record CM077091.1, read on the forward strand.
AAATGATTTGTGGCATAAAAGATTATGTCATGTAAATTTGAGAAACATAGCTAGGCTTTCTAAAGACAACCTTGTTAGAGGATTGCCTTCTTACCCCTATAAAAAAGGAAAGTCTCTACAGGGCTTGTCAGTTAGGTAAGCAAACTAAATCTAGTTTTAAATCATTAAACAAAGTGACTCACCTAAGATATTGTACTTACTACATATTGACCTTTTTGGCCCTATAGCAGTACAAAGCCTAGGAGGGAAATCTTATACTTTAATGATTGTAGATGACTATTCTAGATTCACTTGGGTATTCTTTCTGAGATCTAAGTCAGATACTTTCAAAATTCTTACAAATTTTCTCAATAACATACAGATTGAGTTCTCTACTCCAGTTGCATTGATCAAAAGTGATCATGGTACTGAGTTTGAGTCTCTTCTTTTGCAAGAGTTCTGTAGGAAAGAAGGTATCAGACATTGCTTCTTATCTCCTAGAACACCTCAACAAAATGGGGTTACTGAAAGGAAGAATAGAATACTAATTGAATCTGCAGGCACATTACTTACAGATGCCTATTTTGCCCTATCCTTTTGGGTAGAGGCTATAAGCACAGCAAATTATGTGCTGAATAGAAGTCTTATACACAAACTTAAGAATAAGACTCCTTATGAGTTACTAAAAGGGAAGAAACCTAAAGTCACCTATTTTAAAGTATTTGGTTGTATATGCTATATTCATAATAATGACAAGAAATATATTAGAAAATTTGAAGCAAAGGCTGCAATGAGAATTTTTCTAGGATATTCCCAAGTCTGCAAAGCTTAGTGTGTGTTTAATAAATCATCTTTAAAAATTGAGGAATCTGTGCATGTAACTTTTGATGAAGCTAATATATATTGCAAGGAAAAAGAAATTTCTACCAATGAGCTATTGGAGGTACCTGACTTGTGTGAGAAAATGGATGAACTAAACCTTACACCAAAGGTTATATCACTCCTCCTCCACAATATGATGAAGAAAGTGAAGAAGAAACTGTGGAAGCAGTTGAACTTCCTCCAACAGCAGATGAAATTCCACTAGAATAATTCATTCCAAATGCTGTTGTTGAACCAACTCCACCATTTGATCTTGTCACACTAAGGGATCACCCTAGATCTCAAGTGATTGGAGACATGTCAGTAGGTGTACATATTAGGCATCAACTCAACCATGATGTGATGCATGCCTGTTTTCTCTCTCAAGTTGAGCCTCAATCCATAACTGATGCAGAGTAAGATCCCCACTGGATTATTGCAATGCAAGAGGAGCTCAATCAGTTTGAGAGATACAGAGTTTGGGACTTGGTTCCAAGGCCTAAAGGCTATCCAGTAATTGATACCAAGTGGGTTTTCAGGAACAAGTTTGATGCTCAAGGTGTGATTGTAAGGAACAAGGCTAGGCTTGTTGCTCAAGGCTATATGCAAGAGGAAGGGATTGATTATAATCAAACCTTTGCACCTGTTGCCAGGCTAGAGGCAATAAGAATTTTCCTTGCTTATGCTGCTTTCAAGAAATTCAAAGTCTACCAGATGGATGTCAAAAGTGCATTTCTGAATGGAGAACTAAAAGAAGAGGTTTATGTTGAACAACCTCTAAGTTTTATCTCTTCATCTTATCCCTCTTATGTTTTTAGATTGCATAAAGCTCTCTATGGTCTAAAGCAAGCTCCAAGAGCTTGGTAAAAAACCTTACCTAGCTTTCTTTTAGAGATAAGTTTTCTAGATGCATGGTAGAGAGGACTTTATTTTTAAAGCATCATAATGATAAAATTCTTTTGGTACAAATATATGTAGATGACATAATATTTGGCCCTACAGATACCAAACTATGTAAAAGGTTTTCTAACCTTATGCATTCCAAGTTTGAGATGAGTAGCATGGGTGAGATTTCCTACTTCCTTGGCCTCCAAGTGAAGCAGACTCCTGATGGCATTTTCTTATCTCAATCTAAATATGCTAAAGAGTTGATTAAAAGGTTTGTGATGGCTGATGCCTCAGCTAAGAAAACACCTATGGCTACAAATGCTGTGGTTGATTCTAATGAACAAGGGAAACCTGTTGATCAGAAATTGTATAGGGCCATTGTTGGGTCCCTTCTATATCTCACAACAAGTAGGCCTGATATAATGTTTGTTATATGTCTTTGTGCTAGGTTCCAGGTGAACCCTAAAGAATCTCACCTAATTTTATTAAAAAGGATTTTAAGATATATAAAGAGTTGCCCAGATCTAGGACTCTAGTATCCAACTGAATCATAATTTGAGTTAACTGGATACTCAGATGCTGACTTTGCTGGATGTAGAGTGGTCAGGAAAAGCACTTCAGGCACATGCTAGTAGCTAGACTTGTCTCCTGGTTTTATAAAAAGCAGACATCTGTGTCTACATCAATTGCAGAAGCTGAATATATAGCAGCTGGCAGTTGCTGCTCACATATGCTATGGATACAAAATCAACTCCTTGATTATGGTTATAACATAAATAATTCAACTCTATGTTGTGACAGTGTCAGTGCTATATTTATAGCACAGAATCCAATGCATCATTCTAGAACCAAGCATATAGATGTTAGACATCATTTCATTAGAGAATGTGTTGACAAGAAGAAAATTAATATTACTTTCATTCCCACTGATTTGCAAAGGGCAGACATCTTCACCAAATCCTTGGATGAGAAGAAACATCTATCCTTTATGAATCAGCTAGGCATGATGAATGATGATAATTTAATTTAATTCTCTGTCTGTGGTCGAAGAACTTACCAAAATTCGTCGACCTGAGATCGACGAACTAAGGGAAGTTCTTGAGATTTTTCATCGACCTGAGATCGACGAACTCTTTGTGGAAGTCATTTTTCGTCAAACTGAGATCGACAATCTGGCTTTAGAAAAGTTTTCATCGACCTGAGTACGATGAAAAGTTTTCCCCTCTTCTGACTGAGATCGACGAATTCTTTTGACTATAAAGCATTTCGTCGACCTCAGATCGAAGATTTCTCTTATTTCGCAGGACGGAGTTTGTCGGTTCATATTCTGAAAAATCTTATAACTAGGTTTTCTTCGACCTCCATCCCGTGCATTCTGTTCCCCGACACTTGATCTTTTTGCTTTCGTGTTACATGCAACTAATGGCGATTCCAGCAGGAGCTCTTTCTGGCATGAAGTTCGATATGGGTTTCGATATCGATTTCGATTCTTTTCAACAATCAGACCAGATCCTCAAAGATATTCTACAGTTATTCGAGGAACTCAATTTAAAGACTCTAATACATACCAGAATATAGATTGCTGGTTCTAAAATAAGAGAATGGGTTTATACTTCATCTACTCCAGATGCTGACACGATGGTTGGATCTATATCGGGTAACGCTATTTCCTTAACCCCATATACTCTTTCTGAAATATTTGGACTAGTTAATAGTGAAGAAGATATTGAACTTGAATCTTCTGAATATGAGGAAATGTTGACTTTGATGGGTTATTGTGGAGACAATCCAAATAAATTACTGAAGAAGCACCTATCTGCTGGGTATAAATTTCTTGCAGATGTAGTCGGTAAAGTGTTGCTGGGCAAGCATACAACCCATGATCACATTACCAGGCAGCAGTTCTTAGTGATGAGTGTTGTGGTAAATAAGAAGGCTGTTAATTTGGCCAAAATTTTGTTCAATCTGATTAGGAAGAAGAACAACAAGAAAGAAGTTTGCTTTGGAAGGATTCTTGGAATCTTCCATCATGCCAAGGCCGCTGAATTCCTGGTCTCCCCAACCATATTCATCAACGTCTCTAAGAGGCTGACCTGCGCCTTGTTTGGCAGGTGGGAGAGGAATATCCCAAAACCATCCAGGGATTCATCCTCTAAAACCTTTGAGAGTACTAGGACAGTACCAGCCACTCCCCACCCAGCAGAAGAAAGTTCCATTCCCCCTCTTGACCAAACTCTTTCATCATCCCTCCAACAAATTTCCTCACCTACAACATCTCTACCTATACCTCCTGCTTCCCCCATCCACCCTGCTTCTCCAGTTCATCAACCTACACCTCCTCAGTCCCCCATAATTTCATCCCCAGTGTAATTACAACAATAATAACTTCTAGAACAATCTCAATCACTAGATTCTACAACTCCACCTTTATCCCCCCTTCCATCTCATCTTAAAAATCTCACTTCTCTACCCTCTTTCAACCTTCTTTCATCCCCAAGCAATTATTCAGATAAACCAATGTTAGACTGTCATCCCTTATCCTCTTCCATCATCAATCCATCTATCTCTACCCAGACCCCTCCAGAATTGTTAGATTCATCTTCTCCCTCCATCTATCTCATCTTAGCATCCATCACAACCCTTCTCAAATAGCTAATAGCAGAGGCTATTTCACCTTTTGCTATGTCTATCTCTACCCTTGCTGCTCAAATTTCTACCTTCTCTGTCCTATCCTCTTCTGCCAGGGGCCTGGCTCTAGTATCCACTGAAACTAGGCAGGGGGAGATACTCAGTAAAGAGGTTGCTCAAGCAGCAGTAGTAGATACAGTAGCAGATACAGTAGTAGATATAGTAACAGATACAGAATTTGGAGCAGAAGCTGACATTATTGATACTGAATTTATTGATGCAGATCTTGTTGAGTTTTTGGATTCTGACTTTGAGAGTAATCCTTTGGAAATTCTTTATGGAGATTGCCTTATTGCTCCAGATTTTGAACTAGATTCAGTTCTAAATCTTTTGATCTTTTGTACAGAAATTGTCTTCTTTTTGTATCTTTTTATTGGTGTATAGATATTGTTTGCTACTCAGCTCCCATCAGTTCAGAGACTTTGCAGTAGATATATAAAAGTTTTGAAACTCCTGAGCCTGAACTCATCTTAGTTCCAGAGGTTGAGCTTATCCAGGATATGGATCTGGAAACTGAAGAAGTCCCTGCTGAAATCATTCCACCTCCAGCAGTTCCTCCTCTAGTTGTCCCTCCTCCAGCTGGAAAGCAAGTTCCAAAAGAAGTCATTGGTGAGATTGATGATATGTATGATAATCCTCAAGGATCTTCTGATGATGATCAATCTGATGACTTAGATTCTGATGACAGTATAAATAAAATGTCTAAGAAAAGGAAAGCCCTTCTAAAGCAGTTCCAAAGCCAAATCCAAGCAAAGACACTCCATACTATATATTGCAAAAGATTACTCCCTACCCTTGTATGCCACAATGGATGTGGTTGTCTAAGAATGAGCAAAAGGCTAGGAAGAAGAGAAGAAGGTACTCTCCTCCTCCTCAAAAGTTCAGGAGAGTTCCTCCCCCTCCTCCTCCCTCTTCAGGTTCCTAAGGCAACTTATCTCAGAAATCTGCTTCTATGATAAAAACTTATCAGAGATAACCCAGACAAAGCTATCAACAGTCTTCTTCAAGCAATCAACCTTCAGATTCTTCAAAGAAAGTTCCTACTGAAGAACCAATGTAGAATTCTAGTTCAAAAAAGCTAGAGTCTGCTCCAATTCCTTTTGTTGATCCATAATATGAGACTTCTGCCAAGATGGCTAGATTCCATGAGCTTATAGGACTTTCTCAGATTAGCAAAGCAAAAGCTGAAGGCAAAGATATTTCTCAATTCTCAACTATGTCAACCTACAGAAAAGAAGAATTGTTCAGGTATGCTAAGGATAATAAATTTTTCAATGTTGATGATTATATGAAACTGCACCCAGAGGCTGTTGTACCCAGAACCTCATCTCAAACTATGATTAGAGCATCTGACATGTATATGTCAAAGAAAGAAGCTGCCAATCCTAACAGAGTAATCAAATTAAGACAACCTTCTGAAAATTAAGACAAAGACAAAGCCCAGAAGAAGAAATGAGTTTCCTTTCTATTATTTTCTAGTTGTCTTTTGAACTCTATTCTCTTAGTTTATCATGAAGCACAACTTTGTAAATATCTGATGAATATTTTTTCTTCTGTCAAATATATTTTCTTCCGCTTTATGATTATTTTGTTTTTGTTAGTGACCTCACCCAAATAGGGGGAGATTGTTGGATCCCTAGTTGGATTTGGGCTAGATTCACTAACTTAGGCTGAGTATGACCCATCATTGTATAGCTAGGGTCATGTGTAGTAGTCCTAGAGTTTAGGCTAAGTCCTGATTAGTGCTACCTCCTTGGACATGTCAGAAGTGGAATTCAGAGAATCAGATTTAGCAGCTTTCAGAAAACAGTGATCAGTTCAAAATTCTTCGAACTCAGCTCGACGATCGTCGACCTCAGATTGACGAACTCAGAGTTAATTCTCTGAGCTGAGCTCAAGGTTCTCAGAGCTCAGGTCGACGCTTAGTTTTCTTTTGTTAGTTTCTCAGCTCGACGAACTCAGAGTGTAGATTTGGAAAGTTATTATCAGTTAGCAGATCGCAGAGCTCAGGTCAATGAACTTGAATTCCCTAGTCGACGATCTCAGGTCGACGAATTCTGTTCTACGTTCGAATTTTTCTATGTAGTTCCAGAATGAGTCCTTCCTTCTTTTGTTCCTTATTAGCAGTATTATTCTGAGCATTTAATGCAAATATTCTTCTGAATATAGCCATTATTTGGCTGCATTAAATGTGGTATTCTTCAGAATAAATATTTGCTTATTCTATCAAGAACAGTTCGGAAACTCATTAATGCTATTATTACAGCCGCTTTCTATTCCCCATAGCAGCCAACATTTATGGAAAGAATTCAAAAAATCAAGGAGAATTTTTCAGCAGTGGAATAAAAGTGATTCTCTCCTTTTCGAGAAAGACAAGAAAGACAGTCAGAGATACAAAAAAAGAAATCAAGAAGCACTGCACAGGAAATATTGAGCGAGCACTCGAAGCTCTCAACGCCTTTTCATTCTCTGCCAACACTGTAGTTTGAAGAAGAACAAATCATCAAGATCAAGAGTCTTCTTCAACTTCTATTCCAGAAATCCTCAGAGACATTCTATTCAACATCTGTTACTGGATTTCTTGGACCTTGGCAGATCAAGCTGAAGACCTACTCACCCTTTAACAAAGCTCTTTTCTTCCTGAAGCATTATACTTCTTAGGGGGAGCTTTGACAACACAAGAATCCACACAGTCTTCTTAGTTGTATTGAGAAAAGAGAAGACTTCCATCAACCTCTTCCATCCCATTGTACAGGGTTATAGCTCCCTTCAAAAGTTAGTTTGGTTGACAAGTCTCCCTCCAAAAGACTTGAAGTTAGTTTTTGGGCACCTGATCAAAAGCCTGAAGGGTTTCCTGATCTACCTGAACCAGATCTTGTGGTGGCAGTCACCTGATCAAAACCCGCTAGTGGATTCCTACCAAGGGTGGTAGAAGAGTGGATGTACCCAAGTTTAGGGGAACTACTATAAACTTCTTATGTCGTCTGGTTGCTCCATTTCATTTGTTTTTGCTGTGCTTGTGATTGCTGGAATTGTTAGCTTTGTTTTCTTATTCTTTAACTAATATATGGTATCACTATATTTACTCTGATATAATCTAGAAAAAGAGCCAAAGTTTTAATACTCTATTCACCCCCCTGTATAGTAATCCGATCTAACACCCTCCTTTCAAAAAGTTTGACTGAGTCTTTCTTATCAGAATTAGAAGAGGATGATGAAGCCTATATTGGGCTGATGGAAAGAGCACAAAAGGAATCCTGCCAGGATCAGCCTGGGACATCTAAGGTACACTCTTCATCCAGCTCTTCATCTAAGTCTAAGTACGTGAATGCTCCAGATTCAAGTGTTTCTTCATCAAGAGATGAAGATGGATCTAAATCTGAGGAAGACAGAAATCAAATGATTGAAAGATATGGTGAACTTCTGGAAGCATTCAGAAGGAGTAAGCTGCCGACCAAACAGTAGGCTCAAGAGATTGCATCTCTAAAGCTTGCTGCTTCCCAGCATTCTGAAACAATAACTTTACTAGAGCAGAAAACTAGGGAAGTTAGCCAACTGAAGAACATTATTGTTATTCAGATGAGCACCATAACCTTTAAGAATTATCATATCAAGAATATTGAAGGTAAACTCTAAAAGGAGAAGGAGCTAGTGGCTAAGTTTTCAAATTCATGTACTATGTTGCCTTTGATAGATTCCTTCTCCACCCAAAAGGATAAGAAGGGGTTAGGCTTCAAAGGGAACACTAGATCTGCCAATTCCAAAAGGAAGGGCAAAGCTCCAGTGCAGCCACTAGCCTCCAAGCCTCCTATTCATTTCAGTAAAGTGCTACTACCATCTAACAGGTATGACCAAGAGTGAATCTTTGGTCACTGGGAGTATGGTGGATCCACCAATGAGAACAAAGATGTTCACCACTATGATGGTAGGAATGGAAAGGGTGTTAGTGCCTACAAGGCAACCCATGAAGAAATTCGCATGGCCCATCCTGGACCATTTGTGTTCGGTGTAACAGCCTCTTCTAAAAATCTGTCAATCCACAATCAGACCAAAGGAAAGTTTGTCAACAAACTAGACATGGGCATATCTGAAGCCATCAAGAGCATGCTCTCTGAAAAGAAGGCAGATGCTGGTAGGGTTCAAGATACGCCAAGTACCTCTACTGTCAGACAGATCCCAAATCAGGCTATGGCTGGAAGACATAAGAAAAAGGCTGCTGATATACCTACTAGACTATGAGCTGCTGATAGTAATGCTATTAAACCATCCCTTAAAAGAAGGTACAACATCTATGAGTGCTGGTGCTGTTGCAAAGTGGGCCACTATGCCATTGATTGCTGGCACAATAATAGTGTCTAGAGAGCTAATGCCGGCTTACCTGTCAGAAGAGCTACAGACAGGCATATTCATTTTTAGTCTAACATGCACCTAGGACCTAATAAGAATTGGGGTCCTAAGGTTAAATGATTTATTTCTGGAGCAAAGTGGTTGGACAGTGGTTGTTCCAGGCACATGACTGGAACAAAGTCCATCCTGAAAGATTTCATCCAATAAAGGATGGACCTATGGTGATATTTGGTGGATTAGATAGAGGGATCACCAAAGGTTATGGAAAGATCACTAATGGCTTAGTCACTTTCACAAAAGTGGCTTATGTGGAAGGGTTACAACACAATCTTATAAGCATAAGCCAATTATGTGATCTTGGCTATGTCATTTCTTTCCATAAGGATAAGTGCCATATAAGAAGATCAAGTGACCAAGATGTCACTTTGACTGGTACTAGGAGTGGGAATGTCTATTATCTTAATTTTCTTTTTTTATCATCAGACTATCTCATTTGTCTAGTTGCAAATTAGAAAGCCTCACATTGTGTCAAATGGAACAAGAGGCTAGCTCATTTGAATTATAAGACTATACGAAAGCTCTATAGTAAAGAGTTAGTTAGGAATGGTCCTAATATGAATGCTCTAAGGAAGGTATTTGCTCTGCATGCCAAAAGGGTAAGCAGACAAAAGCTTCCTTCAAAAGCATTGAGACTAAAGATTCTGTGAGGTATTTATACCTCATTCATATGGACTTGTTTGGTCCAATTCCAGTTCATAGTCTAGGTAGGAAGGCCTACACCTTTGTAGTGGTTGATGACTTTTCAGAATTTGTTTGGGTATTCTTTTTGAATAAAAAGTCTGAAACCCCAGATATCTTCAAGACATTTGTCATGCAAATATAGAATGAGCTGAATAGTATTGTGGTCAAAATCAGAAGTGACCATGGGACTGGGTTTTAGTATGAATGCATGACAAGAATCTATGAACATCATGAGATTCAGCAAGAGTTTTCCTCTCCAAGAACACCCCAACAAAATTAGATAGCTGAGTGGAAGAATATCACTCTCATAGAAGCTAGTAGAACTCTACTAAATGACACTTCTCTCCCAGAATAGTTTTGGGTTGAGGCTATAAATACAACTTGTCATGTCCTTAACAGGGCTTCTATCACCAAGAGCCACAATAAGACTCCCTATAAGATTATGAAGGGTAGGAAACAAAACCTTTCATATCTCAGAATTTTTGGGAGTAGGTGATTTGTGCTCAACAATGAGAAATCCTGTAAAATTAAGTTTGATGCCAAATCCTATGAGGAGATATTTGTTGGGTACGACAATCATAGTAGGGCTTATAGGATCTACAACTTGATAAGTCAAGTTATAAAGGAGTCATTTAATATAGTGTTTGATGAAACAGATTTGATTAACAATGAGCTGTCAAGCTCTTCTTCTAGTTCTATAGGTACTGAACTATTGCTGAAAAATCTCACTCTTAAGGAAAATGATCCAACAATGTAAGAACAAGTAGAGGGTCTATGCATTCCAGAGGAAGCACACGGCTTACAGGAAGTGGATGAAGATTAACATCATGAAGAACATGATATTGAAGCAATACTGCCTCCAATAGTAAGACATCTGAGAGATCATCAAGACCATCAGATTATTGGTGTTGCAAGACAAGGAGCAGTGATAAGGAGCAGATGTCTCAACACAGCAATGCACTCTTGCTTCCTGTCACAGGTAGAACCTAAGAAATTTAAAGAGGCTAACCAAGAATAGTTTTGGATTGGAGCTATGTAAGAGGAATTGAACAAGTTTAAAAGATGTAAGGTCTGGAAGCTGGTTCCCAGATCTCAAGGACATAATTTCATAGGAACAAAGTGGATCTACAAGAATAAATTGGATGAAAATGGCATTATAGTTAAGAATAAAGCTAGACTGGTGGCTCAGGGGTTCAGACAAGAGGAATGTATTGACTTTGATCAAACCTTTGCCCCTGTAGCAAGACTAGAAGCTATCAGGTTATTCCTTTTATATGTTGCATTCCAAGGGTTTAGAATCTATCATATGGATGTGAAATCAACATTTCTGAATGGAGATTTGAAAGTAGAAGTCTATGTGGAACAACCTCCAAGTTTTGTTGTTCCTTATCATACTGATTTTGTTTATAGACTAAGGAAAGCTCTATATGGGTTAAAGCAAGCCCCTAGAGCTTGGTATGAAACATTGTCTAGCTTCCTCATTGAAAATAAATTCTCAAGGGGAAGATAGAAAAGACCCTATTCCTTAGGGAATCTAAGGGCAAGAACATCCTAGTCCAGGTATATGTTGATGATAGTATCTTTGGGTCTACTTATGATAACCTTTGCAGAAAGTTTGCTAAACTTATGCAAGGGAAGTTTGAGATGAGTAGCATGAGTGAAAATAAGTTCTTCTTGGGTCTCCAAGTAACTGAAAATGGAATATCCATATCACAGTCTAAGTTTACCGGGGAGTTAATTAAGAAATTTGGGATGGAGAATACTTCCACCATGAAAACTCCCATGAGATCAAATTTGTCTTTAGACAAAGATGAGGCAGGGAAATCTGTTGATCAAACTTTGTATAGAGGGATAATTGGTTCTCTTTTATACCTCACTACTAGTAGGCCAGACATCTTATATACTACATGTGTCTGTGCTAGATATCAGTCATGCCCTAAAGAGACTCATTTCTCTGTTGCTAAGAGAATTTTGAGATTTCTAAAGGGCACACCAGATCTTGGCCTATGGTACCCTAGGAATAGGTATTTTAAGCTAATTTTCTATTTAGATGCAGACTTTGCAGGCTGCAAAGAGGACATGAAAAGTACATCAGGTTCCTGTCAGTTTCTGGGTAGAAGGCTAATGTCCTAGAGCAGCAAGAAGCGGACTAGTGTATCTATTTCTACTGCATTATTAGAATACATAGCTGTAGGAAGCTGCTGTGCACAGTTGCTGTTGATTAAACATCAACTCCAGGATTATAACCTCAAGATAAGTAAAAGTCATTTATTTTGTGATTCTACAAATGCAATCTCTATAACTAGGAATCCTGTATCACATAGCAGGACTAAGCATATAGAGATTAGATATCATTTTATAATAGAGCATGTGGAATGTGTGGATATTAGTCTTGAGTTTGTCCCAACAAACAAGCAAGTGGCTGATATTTTCACCAAGCCACTGGTGATGCAAAGTTCAACACCTTCAAATTTGAATTGGGTATGTTGAATTTGACATGGCTTCACAGGTGAAGCAGTATGTAGCAGCAAGATGCAACAAAGCAGGGGGAGCACAAGGTAAAATGTGGTAACTCTTGCTGCTCTTAGATTAATACAATAATAATCTTTTTACTGCTTATGTTACTGTATATCATCGACAAAGAATTCTTAAGTGGAGTTTTGACATTTTCAAATAAGGGGAGATTGTTGGGTCCATTGATCCCAATGTTCTAGATTTGTAATAAGTCAAAAAGGTCAATGGTATACACATTTGTATTTGATGTATGTTTAAGTTCATGCATACAGGTTTGTGTTTATCACAACGATAGGATATATAGTTCAAGAGACAATCATAGGTGGACTCAAAGTGATAGGATGGAAATTCAGAAAAATGCCTAAGTCCAGAAGCGTTGAGTGCGACAAGCTCACTAAATGCCATATAGGTAATAGCACTGAGAGAAGGCTGACAGTCAAAGCCTATAGTATTGAAAAGGACAAAATGTGGCTAAGTCCACAGGCATTGAGTGAGCTCAACTCACTCAACGCCATATGGCTAGAATCATTCAGTCAAGGATATTCTGTCAACGCCAAACTATAAGGAGATAGAAAATTTGACAAAGTACAGAAGCATTGAGTGAAGCTCATTCACTCAACGCCAAGTCAAAAGGCTTTGAGTCTAGTCTTCCTGTTAAGAAACAAGAATTCGGCTAAGTCCAGAATCGTTGAGTGAAGCCAGTTCACTCAACGCACTCAACACCAAACTTCAGCAAGAAGGCAAGATTGCAGAAGAATATGGCTAAGGTAAAAAGCGTTGAGTGAAGCATATACACTCAATGCTCTCAATGCTTTTAAGCAGAAAGGTCAGAAGAATATGGCTAAGGCAAAAAACGTTGAGTGAGGCATATACACTCAACGCTCTCAACAGAACTGAAATATTTCTAAGTCCAAATTCTTTGAGTAGGGCCTATTCACTCAATGCCACTCAACTCCTAGCAGAGCTGAAGAAAATTCTAAGTCTAGAATCATTGAGTATTGCTTATCCACTTTTCGTCGAGCTGAGCTCTGAGTTCGTCAAACTGAGTTCAGAGTTTGTCGAACTCAGCTTTCACTTTTTTGTCGAGCTGAGCTCTGGGTTCGTCAAACTTAGTTTTGAGTTTGTCGAACTGAGGATTTCTGGAATGATGCTTGATTTTGATAAGCCCCGAATGATGCTGATGTCAGCAAAGTAAACAAGTTAACGAATTTCAGATTCGTTATTTAAATGCTGCAATTCGACATTAACGTCGTCGTCAGTCTATAGTGAATCTCAATTTGTTTAAGCTGAGGTTTTAATTGCCGTTAAAACTGGGACACGTGTCAATCATCCCGCAAATCGAAGAGATTATAAATAGTAGCTGAGATCGAGATCAAATTAACTTTTCTGATTAACATTAATTCATTCTGAAAACGAGAAGTGGGAGTTCGTCGTCTTCATCCACCATTATTACAGAGCCAAGTACTTCAAATTGATAAATCTGAAGGGTTTTTGAGTTCGCTGGTGCAATCAACATCTGCTATAACAAGTACAGAGGATATCTTTGAGGAAGACGAATCAGTCTAAGCAAGCCATAGCTGAAATTGCTTCACGATTCAATCTGAGCCAAATCTGAAGATCATTTTCTGAATCGAAGAAGATATTTATGCCAGATTCTAACTGGACAGAAGAATAAGGCAGAGGAATTTCAATTTGCCCTACATGTTAGTTGTTTAAAGATCGTCTTCCCCTCTTTCATCAACAAGAACATAATCAAGATTCTGAAGAATTTATAGCACAAGCCGAAGACCATTGAAGATTAATTTTCTTATTGCTAGGAAGTAGATAGGGCTGAGATTTTCTTAGCCCGGGAAGAAATCGACTCAGGGACACATTTCTCTTGAGTTGAATCAACATTCCTCTTTCAAAATCTGTGTATCTATGATAGATCTGTGTTGAGGCCTAGATTGATTAGGCTGTGTGAGAGATCTGTGTGATCTTATTAAAAAGCCTAAATTATAAAGGCTGTGAGAAGGATCTGTGAGATCTGTGTTAGGGATGTAGGCCTGTGATTGGAACCTTGTGTGGATCTATGTGGGGTTGTTTGTCCCAGCCTGTATTAAGGGCAGTTGTACCTGTGTTTGGTAGTCAGGTGATTACTGTGTGGAGGGCTGTGAGCCTGTTTTGTAAGTCTCAGTGGAGACTGATTGATCTGGTGGGATCGTGTTGTAATCTAGGAGGAGCCATAGTTTTTGGAGAAGGGTCTTGTCTAACATACTGTTAGAAAGGCAGAGAGGTACAGTGGATGTACTAATACACTAGGGAACCACTATAAAATCTGGTGTGCTGTGTCTTGTGTTTTGTGATGAGTCTGATTTATATAGGGTTTTTAGGACTCATCTGAGCTTATTTTCTGGGATGTGCACTACCTTTTCAATTGGAAAAGTTATATTTTTGTTTAGGGCTTCACTTCACCAAAAGTGCATTGTTTTAGCCCATGGGTGTACAATTGCACATTCTTTTGTTGGGGGTGTGCACATGGTGCTCCCCATGGCTCTTTTTGTGGTTATGGATTGCTATGTGTTGTTGGGAGCTTATTCTCTAGTTGGATTCATTACTGTGCAGGTAGTCGGGACGTCGCAGATTCATTTTCCAATTTTTGTATAAAACGCACGGTCGTGCGAATTTCTTCTCGCACGGTCTCTTGGCAATCGTGCGTTTTACACAGCAATTCTGGGGACTTTTATGGCTACCCGTGCATTTTGTTCCTGCATGGTTTCGGCCAAACCATGTGAGAAGAAATCGCATGGTCTGTATTTTTCTCTTGATTTCTATTTTTTGTGGTTAATCGTGTGTTTTCCTTCACGCACGGGCAGAAGCGCCCGTACACGAGTAAAACACACGGTTCTCCTGTACCATAACTGCATTCCTACGCTCTGTGGTTACCCGTGCGATTTCCTTCACGCGCGGGTGGAAGCGCCTGTGCGCAAGTAAAATGCACGGGTCAACGCATCATCATCCGCAAGCTTGGCCTGGAAGTTAATAACGCACGGTCGTGCGCCAAACTTTGTGTGCCTATTTTTCTGACCTACTTCTATTTAAAGAGCAGATTTTTCCTCCATTGAAGACAGCTTCATCTTGAGCGATTCCAGCCGCCTTTTAGGGCAAAGCTCTGCCTTTCCACCTCCATCCTTCATCTTCCACCAAGGAGAGAAGCTCCGACCATGCTCGCGAATCCTACACCTTGTCGGTGCTTGCTCTCGGCCTTCTCCTTCATCTTTTGAGCTCCATTTCATGGTTTGACGTTATATCCATCAAGCAAAGGGAAGCTTGCAACTTTCTTCCGCATCATGACACGAAGAAGACGAGTCCATTGGAAGGTAGTGACAGTCCTTCTCTACCCCGGACATAGTTGAGGACCGAGATTGGACGCGGATTGACAACCCGCGATTCCTTCTGCGACCCCTTGACGAGCCTTCAGATTTGGTCGATCTCTTGACTTGTTCTTGCTTTCATGCTGAATATATGTGTTTAAATCTGTTTATTTGATGAGGTGCACTTTAGTTGTAAACTTTATGTGATTCATGTATATATGAACTTGTATTGTTTTACGCTTTAGTTGCTTGAGTAGCGCCTTCATTTCCATCCGCCGCCACATCCCATTTTGTCGTTCTAGCAATTGTTAAAAGTGTGCATAGCGAAGAGGTGCTTTCAACCTTGATTCCGTAAGCCTACTCGTCCATCCGCCCAGCGATTCGGTGCATAGCGGCCCATGTAGTCTTCCATCCCGCCTGGAAAAGCGATGCATAACGACATTGCATAGGAGTAGTTTGTTGGCGTTTTACTTTATTTTTCACAACTATCAACCCCCCTTAGTGAACTCTGACCTAAGGACTTCAATCTCAAGTCCTCCTTGAAATTAACTCCACCTTACTGTGTTCCTTGAAGAGATCAATACTTGGGGAAATTTGCCCATTTTATATTACTTGTGCGACCGGTACACTTGCCGTTCAACTCATCATTTTGTTGTGCTGAGTATTCTGTTCTTGAAAGCTGAATTACGTATACACAGTAGGACATAAGTCATATAAGATTTTAAAGAACTATAAAAGACAACAATAACCTAATCACCCCCTCTCTAGGTGATTAGCTACCCTTATAATCAAAGACTTTCAAAAAATATTTAAAATACAAGCACACAAACACAAGGATTTTTATAGTGGTTCCCCGGATTGGGTACGTCCACTGACCCGCCTCGCCTATCTACCACAAAGGGTAAGATTCGGCTACGTCACCTTTCTCAGATTATACCAATCTTATACCGCGGAGCAATGCTACTACACCTCAATCCATAAAATATCTACAAACTCTATCCACAAGCCGGATCTACACTTCGATCCACAAACTAGATCTACAAACTCGATCCACTAACAGATCTACAACCTCGGAGATAAAAATCCTACAAACTCGGAGACAAAGCTCCTACAAATGTAAAAACAAATTACAACAGTAAAGAAAATGTTTTACACTTTATATCTAAAATCTTCTTGAATCTTCCTTCTTGAAACTAGAACAACTTGATGAAGAAGGTTGAGGAAGAAACCCGAGAAGACTGATCTGAAAGCTAGGATCCGACCCGATCGAATATAAGTTGAAGAAACTGATGATCTAGGATTGTTTGAATCTTATCTTGCTTTGAGACGCTGGATCTGGAGAAGGCGACAGAAAGGATTGAGGATGAAGATGACCGGCTTTTCTCCCAAAAATGGAAAGTACTTGAGCGATTCAAATTCCGTGAGAATTATTCCTCTTCTTATTGATTCTGCTTGTAAAAGATAATTCTTCTTCTTTTTTACGAATCCTTAAATTGAATTTATATATGTGATCGACCAACGGTCAATCGTCATTTAGGTAGGATCCACGTAATTAAGGAAAGATCAAACCTACTAAACTTAGGTTAATTAGAACTTATGTCAGAAAATTAGAAACGAAAAAAATTTATAAGTCTATTTCTCAAGAAGAAGTATATTTCTAGAGAAATGACTAGCTCTCTCGAGAAAAAGACTTGGCTTCTCGAGAAAGGGCTTGAAGTAAATTCTCTGTGAAGTAAACTACTGATTTCTTGAGAAGAACAATATTTCTCAAGAAAATAATTTGATTTCTCGAGAACGAATATGACCTTTCGAGAAATTGACTTAGTACAAAATTCATGAAGTGAAGAACTTGTTTCTCGAGAATAACAAGCTTTCTCGATAAAAGAATTTCTTTCTCGATAAATCATATGGCATCTCAAGAAATGAACTTAGCAAAAATTTCTGGAACTGAAGGCAGATATCTCGAGAACTTTTGCTTTTCTCGAGAACGACTTGGCTTCTCGATGAATGTACACGACATTTCTCAAGAAAATGACTTGGCATATTTTTCAGGTAATTTTCTGAGAAGTCTTGTTGTTTCTCGAGAACAATAATGCTTTCTCGAGAAATTTACTTCGACTTCTCGAGAAATAAATGTCATTTCTCGAGAAAATGACTTGGCGAATTTTCAGTGAACTTTTTCTTTACTTCTAAGTTCAAGTCAACATCCCTTCCTTTCTTCCATTTTCTTAGTACTTGAAAATGAAGTGCATCCCAATAGAGAGGTTACACATGAGTCAACACCATGGATCACACAATGAGGGATTACATTGCATGGTCCTGTGACTCATTATAAACTGGCATTGGTCTACACTTAACAATATTGACCTGCAAACACTCAATCAAAAGATGGCATCATATACAACCTTAATTCATCTTAGTTCAAGGGTGGCTTCATATAAATCTGGGTTATCGTGGATACAATACCCAAAAATCTCCCCCCTATTTGTAGAAGTCAGAACCCTCTACACTAAGGTGAATTACATCAAGATAAATAAAGAAATAATAAGTAAAGTAGGATATGTATGTAAAGACAGATAATAAATAACAAGTTTAACAAATTTCAAATATATATATATATATATATATATATATATATATATAAGATTTGTCCACAGAAATGTCTTAGCCCACAAAATTCAATAGGACTGATGAACATATAATCATTTGAATTTCTGTTGTTGTTGTCTTTCCTTCTTTTCTTGTTGCCTCTTTTGATAGTTGTAGGGCTTGGGGTAGTACTTTGAAGGTTTAGGAGGAGCTTTGGGATTGTTCCTGTCATATTCTCTATCATAGATCCTCCTCTTAGTCAAAGATTTTTCATACAGCTCCCACTCCTGGGTACTGTAATTAGCATTTCTGTCTTCATTATAATCCACAACCAACTTTAGAGTCTCAAGAATAAGTGACTTGGAGGTTGGGCTCCACACCTCAGCAAATTATTGTGCTATTCTTTTCTAAGCTTCATGACTTAAAATGGAATGGCTGGCAGAGGCACCTTCACCATACTTCCTTATTTTTGGTACTTGCACTTCAGGAGGAATCTCTTGAGGATGCTCTTGTTTATTAGAAGTCCATATGTGAGAGGAGAAAATTTCAATAGGAGCTTCATAAAGTTCTGGTCAAGGAAAGAATATGGGCATGCAGACAGTTGAATTAAGTTGAGGAGGTGGAGCCTCATTTGGATTAAATTGAAAGTCTGGAAGTATCTGATTATGCATCCACACAGCAGTGTCATAAGTATTAAACTTTACTTTATGAATCTATTTCTGTACATCTGTACTTATCTCTTTCAATTGTGCATCCCACTGGTTTTTCATCTCAAAAATTTTATTATCAAGAACTTCTTTTACTTTGTCCTCCCCCTTTCTGACTTCTACAATAAGGGTTGCTATGACATCTTCTTTGAATTTCCCAACTTCCTCATATGTTTTGAAATTGTGTTCTTAAGTTTTCTTCTCCAGTTGAATCTGATTGTTTGCCAATGTGACTGTTTGATCCATGACTTGACCAATCCCAGTGATAGTATGGTCTATGGCCTTTCCACCAATTTGCAGCAGTCGTTTGAATTCATCTATATTGTGTAGTATTTCAGTAAAGCCTCTGCTCATCTCTTTTTCAAGAGCAGTGACTTTCTTAGTGACTTCTTTGAGAGACTTATCAAAGTGCTCTCGTTGTTGTGTCAGCATTGATTCAATTTTACCCAATAGGGTATCATTAGGAATAATATCAATAGGAGGAGGTGGAGGAGGAAGAGCTGCAGTTGTCCAGATAGGTACTTCTTCAATGATAACTGAACTCTTAGCTCTGTGGAAAGGTAGAATCTCATCCCCCTTATGTCCAAGAATGGAAGGGATAGAGAAATCTAAATTCTTCATGAGAGGCTCTGCAAGCTCTGGAATAATTTCTTCTTCATCAGTTTGCATAACTGCAGTCTCCCCCTTAATATATGCCTAGGGTTATGAGTCTTCTGGTATCTCTTCTGGAGGAATTTCTTAAGGGGTCTCCTCAGGGATAGCTTCAAGGGACTTTGCAGTAGTCTTTTTAGTTGGCTTCTCAGGAGGGATGAACACGGGATCATCAAAATTTAGTTATTCTATAATTTTGTTGATGGCCGCTGTAGTATTTTCCAGTAAAGTGTCATGAGCAAAGGAGGAGTCAACATACATACCTGAGGCATCATCATGTGTAGATGTGCTCTGCTCATCATCAGACTGATCTATGTTTTCCTCTTCCTCTGTAACATCAACATTAACCACTTTCTCTTGAACCTGGGCAGTAGGAACATCTGATTGAATCTCTATCTCTTGTATCTCAGCTTGTTGTACATCTACAAGAACTGTAGGAGCAGCTCCCCCTCAATAGATGCACTAGATGTGCCAGCTGTATCAATGTAAGGAGGAGATGGGATCCTGTCCTCATCATCAAAGATTATTCTTTGAACTTCTGGAGCATCCCTAGGATTTTGAATTCTGATCTCTCATCTCTGGATAGAGGATATAGAGACCTTCTTGAGGTGGTGAATTGCCACACCTTTGGTTATGTCGAAGATCTCTGGGTGAGCCTAATTCATGTATAGAGAAATAATTCTTCCAAAGGTAGGTGCCTTCAGACTCTCCTTGATCTAGTCAAACAGCATGTATCCCCATTGGAACATCTTTCTGCATACAACTGCAGTTATCATATCAAAGAACTCTGTAGAGATATATACAATTGACCCTGTTTTACATAGAAGAACCTTGCCGAGAATGTTGGCCAGAAATTTACTTTTAGCAGTCATGTTCTGTCTTTTAATAGAAGTGGCAGAATCTAGAAGACCACAGAAGGAGTAGGCTCTGGAATAATCATCTGCTTCTAGATAATCTTCGTCATTTATGGACGGCAATAGCAGAAACTCTGTGATAGAGGATGGCTTGATTTTGAGTTTCATACCTCTGACTGTTGTTTTCAACAATTTCCTGCTTCTCTTGATCTTGTCATGACGGAATAACTCTTCAACATCAGGTAATAAGACCTTGCAAGGATGTTCTAGGATAAAGTTGAGCCCGACGGAATCCAGAAGTATCAGAACATTTTTGAATTCGTCGGAAATCTCCTCTAAGCCGGCGCAAACAAATTCACTTCCCACACCAATCTTTGAGGAAGGAGCCATCGAATGCAGAGACAAAGAAATTTCTGGTTGTGTGGAGAAGAAGTAGTCGGTGTTTTGCGAGAAGAATGGCGGTGGCCTTCGCAGAATGGAACTGTCTTTCTCAGGAAGATTTTTCGAATTTGTGGGTTCAGGAATTTTTATGGACTTATCTTTTATTTATATAAAATTAAAAATTTTAAAGAATTAAAAGAAATGCATACCTGAGTGGCGGTTCGAATTCTTCATCAAAAAGAGAAATAATTCTGGCGGACTAGGGCATTTCTTGAGAAAAGTAGGCTTCTCGAAAAATCCATAAGGCTTTTCTCTGGAAATAGAGAGAATTCAAAACGCTATTTCTCGAGAAGAGGAGAGAATTCCGAGAAGTCCATAAAGCATTTCTCGAGAAATGTAGAGCCTTTTGAGAAATCCAAGTCCTTTTCGAGAAATCTAAGAAAATGACTTGTTTTCGAGAAATCCACATAAGTTTCCGAGAAACACAAGATCTTCTTTGAATTTGTCCTTGACTTCAGAAATGATCACTTCAGGATTCCATGTTGAGCTTGCCAAGTTCTATCTTGAAAGAGGAGAACTTGGCCTCATCCGGCGACTTCATGAAAATATCTGCCACCTGCTTGTCCGTCGGGACATAGTTGAGGGCTATGTCCTTATTCTCCAAATACTCCCGTATGAAATGGTAGCAAACTTCGATGTGCTTGGTCCGACTGTGGGAAACTGGATTATTGACGATAACAATTGCGCTGGAAGAGTCGCAATACATTGGAATTTCTCTGAACTTCAAATTATAGTCTTTGAGTTGGTTTCTTATCCATAGAAGCTGTGCAAAACAACTACCAACAGAGATATACTCTGACTTGGCAGTAGATGTTGCCACACAATTTTGCTTCTTACTGCTCCAAGAGATAAGCTGTATTTCGAGGAATTGGCACATCCTTGAAGTGCTTTTCCTATCGTCCCTGCTTACTACAAAATCAGCATATGAAAAACCAATTAGCTCGGCATCATTACTTCTTGGGTACCATAAACCAAGATTGGGTGTACCCTTAAGGTATCTTAAAATACACTTTATAGTGACATAATGAGATTCCTTAGCGTTCACCTAATATCTAGCGCATGCACATGTTGAGAACATTATATCTGGTCTACTAGCAGTTAGGTAGAGCAAGGATCCAATTATGCTTCTGTACTTGGTTTCATCAAAAGGTTTCCCTTTTTCATATTTGTCTAGAGACACCGTTGAACCCATTGGAGTCCTCATAGAGGTTGCACTGTCCATTCCGAATTTCTTAAGAATCTCCTTTGTGACTTTCGTCTGAGAGATGAAAATCCCATCTTTAGATTGCTTCACCTAAAGTCCTAAGAAATACTTCAGCTCACCCATACTGCTCATTTCAAACTTCCCCTGCATAAGTTTAGAAACTTTTTGTAAAGGCTGTCTTCCGTAAAGCTAGATATGATGTCGCAGACATAGATTTGTACTAGCAAAATCTTGTCTTTAACTTCCCTAAGAAATAATGTCTTGTCTATCTTCCCCTTGTGAAATTGTTCTCAAGAAGAAAGCTAGACAACGTCTCGTACCAAGCTCGGGGGGCTTGCTTTAAACCATATAGGGCTTTATTTAAAAATAAAACATGATCAGGGATTTTAGAGTTTTTAAAGCCTGGGGGTTGCGCTACGTATACTTCCTCTTTAAGATCACCGTTCAGGAATGCTGAGTTCATGTCTATTTGATACACAGTGAAGCCTTTGAGGGCAACATACTCAAGAAACAGCCTGATTGTTTCGAGCCTGGCCACTAGAGTAAAGGTCTGGTCGAAGTCAATCCCCTCTTCTTGTCGGTATTCTTGAGATACAAGCCGGGCTTTATTCTTAATGATTACTCCATTCTCGTCCAGCTTGTTTCTGAATATCCACTTGGTGCCTATCACGTTCTATCCATTGGGCATGGGTACCAGCTCCCAGACTTTGCATCATTCAAACTGGTTGAGCTTTTATTGCATTGACATTATCCAAGTGGCATCTTTATTTGCTTCCTCGAACTTCTTTGGTTCAACCGGAGACAGAAAGTTTAAATGCAAAACTTCATTAACTGTACCTCATCTGGTTCTCACACCGTCGCCTGGCTCTATAATTATTAAATCAGTTGGGTGATCTCTTAGGTGTCGGAACCCTAGATTTCATGCCCTCTCTCCAGCAGGATCTGCAGCATCTTGTGCAGCCTCTATGGGTTGAGGCACTTCTTCCTCTATAGTTTCTTTATCCACCAAGACTAGATCGACGATCTTTACTGAGCTTGGACTGTCTTCCTTGATAACTTCATCCAAGCTTAGCTCCTCTAACCTGGTACCTTCATCTGCACCAATAACACTAGACAAGCTGCTATGAAGCAGACTTGTCTCATCAAATACAACATTTATAGACTCTTCTATCATCAGAGTTTTCTTATTAAAAATCATATATGCCTTACTATGGCTACTATATCCTACAAAAATATCTTCAAAACATTTTTCACTAAACTTTGTGCGGTAATACTTCCCATTATTAAGTACAAAGCATTTGCTTCCAAATATTCTAAAGTAAGACATAGTCGGTTTTTTGCCCTTCAATAGCTCATAAGGGGTCTTACGGTAGTTTTTGTTGATTAGTGCTCTGTTTTGCATGTGACAAGCCATGTTAACTCCTTCAGCCCAGAAGTATTCCAGAAGTGAAGCGTCGTTCAACATGGTTGTACATGCTTCAACTAGGGTTCTGTTCCTTCTCTCAGCAACTTCATTTTACTGTAGAGTGCACGGGGATGAAAACTCATGAAAAATACCTTGACTTTCACCGAATTCTATCACGACACCAGACTCAAACTCTATTCCATGGTCACTTTTAATTTTGACCACTGATCAGTTCAGTTCGTTCTGAATTTGCCGGACAAAATTAGTGAAATACGCGAAGGTTTCTGACTTGTGTTTCAGAAAGAACACCCAAATAAAACACAAGTAGTCATCAACGATTACGAACGTATAGACCTTACCTCCTAAGCTATAAAAAGGCATAGGACCGAATAAGTCCATGTGAAGCAAGTCTAAGCTTCGAGAAGAATCTTTCTCAGCAATACCCTTGAAGGTGGCCTGCGTCTGCTTTCCCATTTGATAAGAGTGATATGGACTCTTTTTAAGGCACTTAATGCTAGGGGCATCACGCACTAGGTTGTGAGAAAATAGCATATTTAAGGTTTACAAATTAATATGTGCTAATCTCTTGTGCCATTAGTCAGAGAGAGGCGCACTACTTTTTGCCATAAAACACACTGGGGTAGAAGTGTCTAAACAAAGAAAATTTAAAAAGAAAATATTTCCGCTCTGAGTGTCTGTTAAGACCGTCTCCAAATTTGCAGACGATTTTATCAAACACTTGTCTTTGCAGAACTCAACGATGTAGCCTTTGCCATATAGTTGACTTATGCTTATAAGATTATGGTGTAATCCTTCAACATAAGCAATGTCTGCGAAAGAGACTATGCCATTGGAAATCATACCATAACCTTTTGTTTTTCCCCAGTCTGAACCTCCAAAGATGACTTTTGGTCCGTCTTTTACTAAGGTATAATCATGCAAAAGGCTTCTTGTCCCGGTCATGTGCCGAGAGCATCCACTGTCCAAATACAAGATCAGAGTTCTATTCGCATTTGGACATTCCTGCCAAAATAAATCAGTTTACCTTAGGAACCCAAACATATTTTGGTCCTTGGTTCCTGGTCAGCATACTCCCCCTAGGAACATTAGCTTTGCGAGTGGTCAGTCTCGCATATCTAACTCTAGAGGTTACAAGATTGGCAGGGTTATACAAACAATCTGCACCAAAATAACAAATTTTGCCGCAGCACCAACAGTGAAATCTGTTATACCTCCTTTTATACTCCTGCTTTACCCTTTGAATGTGAGGTCTAGTAGGGGTAGAATTCTTAGAGGTGGAGGCCTCCTGGTTGCAGCATACATAGGGGATTCCCATCTCCTTAGACTTAGGCACAATAGATATAGCTTTTGGTGCCATCTTATTATTATGGCCATGCACATATGGAACATAACTCTTCATCTGAATTTCCTCAAATGGTGCTTTGAACACACTGGCACCAAAGTCACATGGATGGGTCCATCCCTGGTATTTGTTCTTGGGCTCCACATGAGTAGGCCTAGCATGATGACCATAGGACGACTCAATGTCAAACTTGTTCATCGAAAAGATTAATTTCCTGAACGAAGGTTGATCCATGGGTGCCTTCCCCTTTTCTTTGGAGCTAGCCTTCTTAGCAGCCTTACCTTTTCCACCTATGTGGCCTAGACAACCACACTTCTTCTGAGCGGAGAACTCATCTATGAGAGTAAGAACAGTCTTCAGCTTGGAGTAACTCTCAACGAGTTTTCTCTCCACTGCGAGCTTTTCTTCCAGCTCATCAAGATATTTTTCATTCAGTTTTAACGTCTCAGCCGAGTCCTTGTGTTCCTCTTTCATGGTGTTTACTTCATCTCTGAGAGGAAGTAATTGTGAAATTTCTTCCTATAAATTTGCTTCCACTGCCTTGAGGGAGGCAATATCTTTAACTTGCTTTCGGACTACCTTTCGACATTTGTCGAAAGCCTTTAACAAGTGCTCATGATGAGCCATCAACTCTGATTCATTCTCATCAGAGGAGTATTCTTCATGACCATTCGAGGAAGTTTCAGATTCTGAAAGAATGGTGTGCGAGTTTACCTTCCCATGGTATTCGGAGTCGCCCACTTCTTCGTTAGATTGAGCCATAAGCCAAAAGTAAGCTTCTTCATTTTCAGAACTTGACTCGCTCGAATCACTATCGTTGAGAATCTTCGACTTTTTGGTGACGAAGCTCATTTCTTCTTTCTTCTTCTCTTTGAAGGATCTCTTATCATCCTTCCTATAGCTATCCATCTTCTTGTTAGGACACTCCGCAATCATGTGACCTAACTTATTATAAAAGTAGCAAACAACGTCAAAGGAAGAAAATTTATTAGGTTTCGATTTATACCTGTCCTCCTTGTTGTAGCTTTTCTTCGTATGATCACCGTCATGATGTGATCTCCTGTAATCTAAAGACAAAGACTTATTCTTCATTTATCTCCTCTTTCTCAATAGCTTATTGAACTGCTTGGAGATTAGGGAGAACACTCCGTCCGATAGATCGGAGCCTGATGTGCCGGGCTCAGAGTCTTCAGGAGTTTTAGGAGCTCGTGTCCTTATGGGTAAAACAGCTTTGGACTTCCTTGAACCTTTAGCCTTTAGGGCTATAGACTTCTCTTTGCTTGAAAATCGGTTGTCTTGATACTCCTTCTTTCTGGTGTTCATTTGGAGTTCGTAGGAGAGCCATTTGCCGAAGAGATTCTGAGGGTCAATCTCTGGCAACTTCCAGAATTCTCTGATGGCAACAACTTTTGTATCCCAGTCCTTTGTCAAGGATCTAAGGAATTGGTCGTTCAGTTCACCATGAGTGAATTCACGACCATAGTTCCTGAGGCCGTTGAATATCTTGAAGAACTTCTCAAAACTATCAACTATGGAGTCATTGGCACATTGTTTGAAGGATTTGTACTCCTGATTCAACAACGATCTGCGATCGTCTCTCACTTCTTCAGTACCTTTCATATGTACAACCAGGCAGTCCCACATCTCCTTGGAAGATTTGTAGTGGAATAAGTTATGGAGCATTGAGTCATCCACTGCACTAGCTATTATATTCTTCGCCTTCTTGTCCAGGGAGACTAGGGCAATCTCATCCTTAGTTAGATCCATCATCTTCTTGGGAATCTGAATTACTGGATTTATAGTTGAAGCCTGAGTAGGGATGTGTGGTCCTTCTTCTATGATCTGAAAAATTCTTGGATCTGCAGCTTCCATGTAGAACAGTACTCTTTCTTTCCACATGGGAAAGTTCTCTTTGGTGCACACTAGTAGCTTTATGGAAGACATATCTTTGCTTCGATCCATGCTGACTGTGTGGAATCTCTTAACACTAGACCAGGGATCTTAATCAAGGTGTTAGCCTTATCAACCAAAACCTCCCTCTAATACCAATTAAAAGTATATAGCGTCTACCTAAATCACCTAGAGGGGGGTGAATAGGTGATGTTTGCATCTTTTTGCCGAATAAAAATATTTAAAAGAAAAGCACACAAACACAGAGATTTTTATAGTGGTTCCTCGGATTGGGTACGTCCACTGACCCGCCTCGCCTATCTACCATAAAGTGTATGATTCGGCTACTTCATTTTTCTCAGATTATACCATTCTTACACCTCGGAGCAACGCTCCTACATCTCGATCCACAACGGATCTACAAACTCGATCCACAAGCCGGATCTACATCTCGATCCACAAACCGAATCTATAATCTTGATCCACTAATGGATCTTCAACCTCGGAGATAAAACTCCTACAAACTTGGAGACAAAGATCCTATAAATGTAAAAACAAATTATAACATTAAAGAAAATGTTTTACACTTCAAATCTGAAATCTTCTTGAATCTTCCTTCTTGAAACAAGTACAACTTGATGAAGAAGGTTGAGGAAGAAACCCGAGAAGACTGATCTGAAAGCTAGGATCCGACCCGATCGAATAGAAGTTGAAGAATCTGATGATCTATGATCGGTTGAATCTTGTCTTGCTTTGAATCGCTGGATCTGGAGAAGGCAACAGAAAGGATTGACGATGAAGATGATCAGCTTTTCTCTCGAAAATGGAAAGTACTTGAGCGATTCAAATTCTATGAGAATTATTCCTCTTCTGATTGATTCTGCTTGTAAAAGATAATTCTTCTTCTTGTTTATGAATCCTTAAATTGACTTTATATATGTGATCGACCAACAACCAATCATCATTAGGGTAGGATCCACGTAATTAAGGAAAGATCAAACCTACTAATCTTAGGTTAATTAGAACTTCTGTCAGAAAATTAGAAACGAAAAAAATCTGTAAGTCCATTTCTTGAGAAGAAGTATATTTCTCGAGAAATTACTAGCTCTCTCGAGAAAAAGACTTGGCTTCTCGAGAAAGGACTTGAAGAAAATTTTCTGTGAAGTAAACCACTGATTTCTCAAGAAGAACAATATTTCTCGAGAAAACAATTTGATTTCTTGAGAACCAATACGGCCTTTCGAGAAATTGACCTAGCGCAAAATTCGTGAAGTGAGGAACTTGTTTCTCGAGAATAACAAGCTTTCTCGATAAAAGAATTTCTTTCTCGAGAAATCATATGGCTTCTCGAGAAATGTACTTAGCGAAAATTTATGGAACTGAAGGCAGATTTCTCGAGAAGAAGGCTTAGCTTTCTCGAGAACTTTTGCTTTTCTCGAGAACGACTTGGCTTCTCGAGAAATAAACATGGCATTTCTCGAGAAAATGACTTGGCATATTTTTCAGGTAATTTCCCGAGAAGTCTTGTAGTTTCTCGAGAACAGTAATGCTTTCTCGAGAAATTTACTTCGACTTCTCGAGAAATACATGAAATTTCTCGAGAAAATGACTTGGGGAATTTTTCAGTGAACTTTTTCTTTTCTTCTAAGTTGAAGTCATCCCTTCCTTTCTTCCATTTCCTTAGTACTTGAAAATGAAGTGCATCCCAATAGAGAGGCTACACATGAGTCAACACCATGGATCACATAATAAGGGATTACATTGCATGATCTTGTGTTTGGTGACTCTTGGTTAACTGATATTGGTCTACACTTAGCAATATTGACCTGCAAGAACTCAACTGGGTTATTTTGGATACAACCTTAATTCATCTTAGTTCAAGGGTGACTTCATACAAATCTGGGTTATTTTGGATACAATACCCAACAGACAGTGAATCGAGTGAGTCAAGTTCTGAAAACGAAGAAGCTTACTTTGGGCTTATGGCTCAATATGACGAGGAAGTGGGCGACTCCGAATACCATGCGAAGGTAAACTCGCACACTATTCTTTCAGAATCTTAAATGTCCTCCAATGGTCATGAAGACTACTCCTCTGATGAGAATGAATCAGAGTTGATGGCTCCGCATGAGAAGTTATTAAAGGCTTTTGAAAAATGTCATAAGGTAGTACGAAAGCAGGTAAAAGAGATTGCCTCCCTCAAGGCGGTGGAAGCAAATCTGAAGGAAGAAATTGCAAAATTACTTCCTCTCAGAGATGAAGTCCACTCCTTAAAAGAGTAACTCAAGGGCTCGGCTTAGACATTAAGTCTGAAGGAGAAATATCTTGATGAGCTGGAAGAAAAGCTCACGGTAGAGATAAAACTCGTTGAGAGTTTCTCCAAGCCAAAGACTGTTCTCCCTCTCATCGATGAGTTTTCAACTCAAAATAAGGGGAGTGGACTTGGCCACGTTGGTGAAAAGGGTAAGGCTGCCAAGAAGGCTAGCACCAAAGAAAAGGGGAAGGAACCCATGGATCAACCTTTGTTCAGGAAAGTAATCTTTTTGACGAACAAGTTTGACCTTGAGTCGTCTTATGGTCAACATGCTAGGCCTACTCATGTAGAGCCCAAGAACAGATACTAGGGATGGAATCATCCCCATGAATTTGGTGTCAGTGTGTTCAAAGCAATGTTTGAGGAAATCCAGATGAAGAGTTATGGTCTATATGTGCATGGATATAATAATAAGTAGAGACAAAAAGCTATATCTGTTGTGCTTAAGGCTAAGGAGATGGAAAGCCCCTGTATATGCTGCAACCAGGAGGCCTCCACCTCTAAGAATTCTACCCCTGCTAGACCTCATATTCAAAGGGTAAAGCAGTAGCACAAAAAGAGGTACAACAGATTCGATAGTTGGTGCTGCGGCAAAATTGGTCATTTTGGCGCAGATTTTTGGTATAACCCTGCCAATCTTGTTACTCCTAGAGTTAGCTATGTGAGACCGACCACTCATAAAGCTAATGTTCCTAGGGGGAGTATGCTGACCAGGAACCAAGGACACAAATACGTTTGGGTTTCTAAGGTGAACTGATTTATCTTTGCAGGTATGTCCAAAGGCCAATTGGACTCCGATCTGGTATTTGGATAGTGGATGCTCTCGACACATGACCGAGACAAGAAGACTTTTGCGTGATTATACCCCAGTAAAATATGGACCCAAAGTCATCTTTGGAGGTTTAGACAGGGGAACTACAAAAGGTTATGGTATGATTTCCAATGGCATAATCTCTTTCACAGATGTTGCTTATGTTGAAGGATTACACCATAATCTCATAAGCATAAGTCAACTATGTGATAAAGGCTACATCGTTGAGTTCTGCAAGGACAAGTGTTTGATAAAATCGTCTGAAAATTTTGAGAAGGTCTTAACAGGCACTCGGAGCAGAAATATTTTTTGATTAAATTTCCTTTGCTTAGACAATTCTACCCCAGTGTGTTTTATGGAAAAAAGTAGTGTGTCTCTCCGTGACCAATGACACAAGAGATTAGCACATATTAATTTCAAGAACTTAAATATGCTATTTTCTCACAACTTAGTGCGTGATTCCCCCAGTATTAAGTGCATTAAAGAGATTCTCTATCACTCTTGTCAAATGGGTAAGCAGACACGGGCTATCTTCTAGGGTATTGCTGAGAAAGATTCTTATCAAAGCTTATACTTGCTTCAAATGGACTTATTCGGTCCTATGCCTATTTACAGCTTAGGAGGTAAGGTCTATACGTTAGTAATTGTTGATGACTACTTGCATTTCACTTGGTTGTTCTTTCTGAAACACAAGTCATACACCTTCGTTTCTTTCATTAATTTTGTCTGGTAAATTCAGAACGAATTGGACTGCTCGGTGGTCAAAATCAGAAGTGACCACGGAATAGAGTTTGAGTCTGGTGCCATGACAAAGTTTTGTGGAAGTCAAGGCATGAGTTTTCCTCCCCACGCATTCCACAGTAAAATGGAGTTGCTGAGAGAAGGAACAGAACTCTAATTGAAGCATGTACAACCATGTTGAATGATGCTTCACTTCCGAAGTACTTCTGGGCTGAAGCAGTCAACACGTCTTGTCACGTGCAAAACAGAGAACTCATCAACAAAAGCTATCGTAAGACCCCCTATGAGCTATTGAAGGGCAGAAAACTGACTGTGTCCTACATTAGAATCTTTGGAATTAAATGCTTTGTACTTAACAATGGGAAGTACTACTGCACAAAGTTAAGTGAAAAATGTTTTGAAGGTACTTTTATAGGATATAGTAGCCATAGTAAGGCATATAGGATTTTCAACAAGAAAACTCTAGGGGTAGAAGTGTCGATAAATATTGTATTAGATGAGACCAGCATGCTTCATAATAACTCGTCTAGTGTTATTGGTGCAAATGTAGGTACCAGGTTCAAAGAGCTTAGCTTGGATGAACTAGTCAAAGAAGACATTCCAAGCTCAGTCAAAATTGTCGATCTAGGCTTGGGGGATGTAGAACCGCTAGAGGAAGAATTGCCTCAACCTATAGAGGTTGTACAAGAGGTTGCAGGTCCTGTTGAAGAAAGGGCAAGGAATCTAGGGTTTCGACACCTAAGAGATCACCCTGCTGATCTAATAATTGGAGAGCCAAGCGATGGTGTGAGAACCAGAAGAGGTACAACTAACGAGATTTTGCATCTCATCTTTCTATCTTAGGTTGAACCAAAGAAGTTCGAGGAAGCGAAAAAAGATCCCTCTTGGATAATGGAAATGCAAGAGGAGCTCAAATAGTTTGAATGATGCATGTCTGGGAGCTTGTACCCAAACCAAAGGGACAGAATGTGATCGACACCAAGTGGATATTTAGAAACAAGCAGGACGAACACGGAGTAATTATCAAAAACAAAGCCAGGCTTGTAACACAAGGATATAAACAAGAAGAGGGGATCAACTTCGACCAGACATTTGCTCCAGTGGCTCGGATCGAGGCGATCAGGTTATTTCTTGCATATGTTGCCCTCAAAGGCTTCCCCGTCTACTAAATGGATGTGAAGTCAACATTCCTCAACGGGAATCTGAAAGAGGAAGTATACGTAGCGCAACCCCCAAGTTTTGCCAATTCTCAATTACCTGATTACGTTTACTTTTTAAATAAAGGTTTATACGGGTTAAAGCAAGCTCCCCGAGCTTGGTACGAAACTTTGTCAAGCTTTCTTATTGAGAACAAGTTCATAAGGGGAAAGATAGACGAAACATTATTTTTCAGGGAAGTTAAAGACAAGATTCTGCTAATGCAAATCTATGTCGACGACATCATGTTTGGCTCTACAGAAGGCAACCTTTGCAAGAAGTTTTCCAAACTTATGCAAGGGAATTTTGAAATGAGTAGTATGAGAGAGATGAAGTATTTCTTAGGACTTCAGGTGAAGCAATCTAAAGATGGAATTTTCATCTCTCAGATAAAGTTCACCAAGGAGCTTCTTAAGGAATTCGGAATGTGGAGCGCAACCTCCATGATGACTCAAATGGGTTCAACTGTGTCTCTGGACAAGGACGATAAAGGGAAACCTTTTGATGAAACCAAGTACAGAAGCATAATTGGATCCTTGCTCTACCTGACTGCTAGTAGACCAGATATAATGTTTTCAACATGTGTCTGCGCTAGATATCAGGTGAACACTAAGGAATCTCATTACGACACTGCAAAGTAGATTTTAAGATACCTTAAGGGTACACCTAATCTTTGCTTATGGTACCCAAGAAGTAATGACGTCGAGCTAATTCGCTTTTCAGATGCTGATTTTGCATGTAGCAGGGACGATAGGAAAAGCACTTCCAGGACGTGTCAATTCCTCGAAAGACGGCTTATTTCTGGGAGAAGTAAGAAGCATAATTGTTTGGCAACATCTACTGCCGAGTCAGAGTATATCTCTATAGGTAGCTATTCCGCACAACTTCTATGGATAAGGAATCAACTAGAAGATTATAACTTGAAGTTCAGAGAAATTCCTATGTTTTGCGACTCCTCCAGCGCCATTGTAATCGCAAACAATCCAGTTTCCCATATCTGGACCAAGCACATCGAGGTGCACTACCACTTCATCCAGGAGCATGTGGAGAACAAGGACATAGCCCTGAGCTATGTCCCGACGAACAAGCAGGTTGCTGATATTTTTATGATGCCGCTGGACGAGACCAAGTTCTCGTTTTTCAAAACGGAGATGGGTGTGTTGAATAAGGACCCATGAAGACGGCCAAATTGGCAGAAATTGTCTCGGGATTGATCTCAAAAAAGAAAAAAATTTCGAAACTCAAATTTGGTGAATTTTGGCCAACTCGTCGCATAATCATGTAATAGTCGCCAAATCGGATTCCTCCAACAACAAATTTCGCCAAAATCTGTTTAGGGAAAAATTTCAATTGACTTTATTTGATCTGAAGTCTCGATGACCAAATTTAAGGTATGCGCATTCTTCATGCAATTTCAAAATCATATATATATATATATATATATATATATATATATATATATATAGGAAAGGGAGGGCTCATTCACGGAATACATCGAAGTACGTCAACTTGCCGAACTACAGTTAATCCGCCCTTTCGGCTTCCGGATCTCGCCGAATTCCTTTCTTCGTTCCCGTTAAAGAATTCCTACAGAGCGTGTGACTAGGATTGTGCGTCTTCCCCAATACCTAGCCGAAATTCACTCCTTCACTCCCGCCGATCCCGCACTTTGGAATTTCCCAAACGCCGACTGTTGACATTTCATCAGTCCAGTATAGTGTGCTGCCGATCCAGACATTCTTCAGTGTAGTTGTTGGCAGTTATAGAAGCTTCAGTTTCAAAAAACCTATTCTACAGCAATTCAACCCGTTTTCTATACTTTTGAGTACCAGAAGTTAAGTTTTCCTAGATTGTCAATGGCTCTTAGAAGCACCAGTGGCTTGCTTGGGGGAGGTGAGTTGGTTCGCACTGGGTTTTCTCATGCCTCTGACGAATTCCGGAATATCATTCTCATGTTAGAGACAACTGGACTCTCCTTCATCCTCGAACACCCCTGCAAGGTGCTGGACAAGGAAGTTCTTGAATTTTTTCCAAAATGCAAATCTTAGACGTGAAGATTCAGTGATAAAGAGCAAAGTTCAAAAGTATAAGGTCAAAGTGAAAGCTTCTCTTCTATCCAGGCATTTGCGGTTTCCAGTCTGTGAAGAGGTCGATTACCCAGACAAGACGATTTCTCTAGGGCCCTGCTATTTTTTTGATTACCCCGAGGAACCAAGGCCATCAAGCGTAAAGGGATGAATGAGGAAGGCAAGATCCTCTCTGAGATCATAGGCAAGGTGCTGATCTGCAAGACAGGCTCGCATGACTACCTTTCTACATACATTTTCAGAGTGCTCGTTGACATTATCTGCAGGAAGAGGTTGGATTGGGGTGCGTTGCTGTTTGACAAGATATAGGATAGCATATGCACTCCCAACTTTGGGAGGATTATCAGCCTATACCTAAATCAACTGGATAGTGATAGGATTGATATGACCAAATGCATTCCAATTCATCATTTGAAGAAAATCAACTCCATAATCTTCACTCAATGGGATAGGAGGATCATCCAGAGAGGGGGAGCCCCACTACCCCCAATGGATGAGGAAGAACATGTTCCCGATGATAGGATCCCATCTCCACAGCCTAGTGAGATTCCTGCTGGATTGAGTGCAGAAATTAAGGGGGAGACAGTTGCTCCTTTAGATATAGGTACAATGCTTTCAGACTCTGTGTTAGTGGATATCCTAGCAGAGGTTGCTTCTATTGGTACTGTTGCCGCTGCTGAGGTTTGGATAGTTGAGGATTTAGAAGTGCAAGCTGAGGAAGAGGATCCAGCTACTTCGGAGCATGATGAGGATGTTGAGGTAGTTGATGATGGTGTTGATGATGATGATCTACCTGCTGTTGATTATGAGTTAGAGACTGCTTCTGATGAGAATATGCTCGTTCGTGATAAGTCTTCTACCGCTAATGTTGCCAGTTATGCCATAGTTGTTTCAGAGTCTAGGTTAGTGGACAATCAGATAGTTCCTCTCCCTGAGATGATCACCTCTGTAGTATCTGAGGGGGAGACAACTCCATCCCAAATATCTGTCTCCACTGAGGTTGCCAGACTTATGCGCAACCTGGACAAGATACTAGGCAGGATACTGTTGGTGCCCGGAGAGGTAGTTGATCTTTCTGCTGAGGAAGGAGGTGCAGATGTCTATGCACCTGTCCTAGGTTCTGAGGAACCAAGTTTGATTTATGCAAATGTTTCTATTCTAGTACTGCCAGATGTTTCAACCTCAAGTTTAGGTGAGCAGATCCTGAAAGCTATTGAAACCATGCTAGCAAAAAACAGGCACAGTTCGATGCCTCGTTGGAGAAAGTGGTCAAAAGAGTTAAGCAATCAGAGAAGTTTATGCTTGAATTGCTTTCTTTAATTAAAGTAAAATTTGATAAGCTAGAGGAAAGGTTTGATGAAAAGTATGACAAAGCTGCTACTACAGTCACACTTATGATGAGTGGACTTAAGACCAACAAAGATGGTCTGACAACTCTTGACAAAAACACTAGCACTATGATTGATGAATACTACGGATCTATGGAACACTATGATTCCTCTTTGCAAACGTATGGCAATGTCATTGCTGCCGAAGCCAAAAAGGGGGAGGAATCCCTTAAAGCTAAGATTGCCGGTGTTGAAAAGGCTATGTTCGATCAATTCAAACAAACAAATTACTACAGCTATGACAACATCGTATGGTTACATGAACAGTTTTTCCCGTCTCAAGTTCCTTTTGAGCCTATTCATGTTGATGTTCATCCGGCTTCGGACTACACTCAATACTAGACAGACTCACATCACTTCTCTCAGGCTCATGTTGTTACTGCTGTTGTGACTCCAGAGGTTCATGCTGCTACTGATGCCGCCATTGCTGCATTCTCAGAGGCTCAGGTTCTTAAGAAAAGGAAATTTGGAGAAGGTACTTACGAAGTCAGATCAGAACTGACCAGGCCAGCTCATGTTAGAGAAGGGCCTAATCGTGAAATGGATGAATTTTGGAGCCCAACTTCAAAAGGAATTATCTTGGACACCTTTGCCTTGTACGAGCTAGGAGTGGAGAAGCATCAGGATCACTATAGTCCAGAAGAATGGAACAGATACAAAGAAGCCTGGACCAAGAGGAGGATTCATTTCCGAAAGTACAAGTGTAACACCCCGAAACTAAAAAGAGTGACAGGTGGTGTTTTGATCCAAATCGGGGATTTGGTAGAGGTGACATGGCTTGGGACATGGGCGTGTCCCAGGGCGTGTCGTGCTCGGGTTCGGCAATGGTCGCATGGTCGATGAAAACGCAATCAGCAGTCGTCGGGGTGTGAACATGGCATGGGACACGGGCGTGTCCCAGGTCATGTCAGTCACTCAAATCCTTCCACTCAACGATCGTTGAGTGAGGACGCACGGCCTGAGCCCAGGAGTGTTCAGGTCCAACGCGGGTATGTGAAATTCAACACGGGCGTGTCGAATAACCGTGTCTTGCTCGGGTCATTTGGCGAGTTGTGCTAAGGAAGCTACATGGACTAGGACACGGGCGTGTCCCAGGGCGTGTCTAGCACACAGCATTTGACACGGGCGTGTCACATGGACGTGTCATGCTCTAGATGTTTTGGACCTATGTCGTTGGAGGAACATGCCCAGCTACACGGGAGTGTACTCTATGACACGGGTGTGTCAATCCTGACACGGGCGTGTCGAGTGCTCGTGTTCTTTTTTTGATGCGACGGTTTCGACAGTGAATGAGTTACATGGCCTTGTACACGGGCATGTTGTAAGCCGTGTTCGGCCCAGGAATTTTATTTTTGGGCCAAATCGCAGCCGTTCATTTCCTTATTTTGGGATCTAACGACCCAAGACTCTCCATTCTAGGGTTAAGGTCGGGATTGGGGGTTTAAACCTTCACTTTCACTTAGCCATTCTATTTCTAAAACCTAGAGAAGGGAGAGAAAGGAGTTTGAAGGAAGTGGAAGATCCGCCCGCCGGAGGAGATTCGAAGCGCCAAATCGCAAACCGAGCCCAGATCTGTGGAGGCAAGATCATCATGGTGCTATTCATCCGCAAAGTTTTCCATGGCGATGAAGAGAAATGATAGGGTACCGATTCTCATCTTGAGCATGTGAAGCTCTTCTTCTTTTGCATGGGAAAACCCTCTCCTGCGAGTGTGCGGTGAGTTGGTGGTATTCCTTGGGGTAGATATGTAAAGTCCCCCTTGTTTAGAGTCTGGAATTGAAGTACAGGCATTGGCATTGTGCGTGAAGCCTACCCGGACAAGTTGGTCTGGATCGGTGAAGTTGCAGTGCATAAGTAGCCGGAGAAGACTCCGTGCCTTTGATTGTTTTCGAGTTTCTACGGGGTAGATTGCAGCAGGTATCCTTGGGGATTAACCCCAAGGCGCACCTGGAAAACTGGGCGGAAACGCATTTCTGCCATCTTGGTGGCCTGGGAGCCAACCTTGAACATAACTGGATTATGTGCTGTGTGATCGAATTTTTGGGATCCGGGAGAAGCTTAGCCCGTACGTACGTCTTAAAGTGACTAGGCGGTGTGAGTAATGGGCAAGTGGAAACGGACCCGGGCTATGTAGTTTGGTGTCAGATAACAGAAAAAGGGACTGACCATTGGCATGGTCGTGCGAGTCTTAGGCTTAGATAAAAAAGACTAAAAAGGCTCACGAGATTTGTCGTCCAAGGGATGGTGGTGAGACCGTGGTTATGAGCGGGTCCACCGAGTTAGTGCCCTGAGAGCACGGGGTGTGTGGCCGTGTGAGCCTGCACCTGTGATGTTGTGCTTATTCACTATTTTACTTACTATGCTAACAAGTGCAGGGAAGAAGCTTTTCCGCCCATAGTTTGGGGGAGGAATCGTTATAATTTGGTCAGCTTTAGCTGACCGTTATTCTTGTTTACCACCGTTGCGGTGATTTGTGCTTGCAAGTGCTGTGGAGCCGAGCGGCAAATAGCGGGCCAAAGCTCAAGTTGCTGAGCCGGCCCTCGAAGGCCTTGTTTGTTTACTTACTTTAAATCATGTGTGGCCGGCCTGTGAGCCGAAGTTTTTAAAACACTATTTATTTAAGTGAACTGTTGTAAGGTCATAAGGCCAGCACTCTTTGGTACTTTGTATTTCATTCCTGTTTGGTTTGCTAGTGGACATTCATGTTTGTTGGCTGGGTTCTTATTATTGCAACTTAACAAATTGCTTCTGCTAGATGCTTTGTGTAGGACATGTGTATTGGTTGAATGGTTTCATTGAGTAACCTACCGGTCTATCTGTGGTATATGGCGTCGGGCCCCGACCGGACCTACTGCTATATGCTATGTGATGGATAGGGGTGTTACAACAAGAATGTTGATCATATGCTTCCTCCTCCTCCAAAGTACTATCTAAAGCCCATAGAATATTTTGAGAGATAGTTTTTGAAAAGAAAGAATAAGAAGACTTAAATTCTTATATGTATTTCATTGTTGTGTGTAGTGGGCTGCCCTCCCTAATCTAAAACACTTTTGATATATATATTTGATTTTTCTAATTGTCTTGGAATGCGCTCTGTTATCTTTTTAATTTCATTTATCTTTTCAAGTCTTAATTTAAATTTTTTTGGTATGTGCAATTCACCTTAGCTTATAGGATTTTGGCTTCTTCAAATAGGGGGAGATTGTTGGGTATTGTATCCATAATAATCATGTTTTGAAGAAGGGTCCAATCAAGCAAAGATGAATTGAGTCTGTATTTGAAATTGCTTTTTAGTTATGTACTTGTAGGTTTACAATGCCAAGTTCACACCAATGTCAGGTTACAGTGGGTCAGTAAATACAGGACTACACAATGTAATCCCTCATTATATAGGCCACCGTGTTGACTCATATGTAATCTCTTTATTGGGGTGTACTTTTATCCCAAGTACAGGAGAAAGATCAACGAAGGCCAAAGACCAGGAGTCAGAAATGGAGGATTTTACCTAAGTTAAATTCGACAAGTATGGTGAATCATACACGTCAAATTCATCGAGTATCCCCATGATACTTGCCGAATTCGTCATGTATGCTTACCGATACCCGTTGAATTCGTCGTATATACTTAGAGAAAATTCGCAGAAAAGCAGAAAATTCTCCAAGGCAAATTTGCTGAGTATCACTGGTGATACTCGCCGAATTCATCGAGTATAACTAGCAATACTCGCCGAATTCGATGAGTGTCCCAGGCGATACTCGCCGAATTTGACGAGTATCTCGGGCGATACTCGTCGGGTATGTTGAGCCATATGTCGACTTTTCTTATTTTCTATCTAAGGAATTTTCGGCGAATATCGTCTTAATATTCGGTGAGTATTATACTGGATACTTGACGAGCTCGTCGAAAAAGACTTGCCGATTTTTCCGATTTTTTTTCTGGTTCGGAATCCGTCGACCATGCATAGTGTTTTTCTAGGGTTCATTTTAGGAAACCTTTTATAGCTGTTTTATTTTGAATCTCTCTATATATACCTATGGTGATTTCGAAATCAACACTAATCCAAAAACCTAATTGCAATTTTTGAATTTCTAAATCTTCTCGTAATTGAACCCATCGGCCGCACGCTACCTGGTTATGCGAAATCCTTCCGTTCGGCCGCAACTTCGTCGATTGTCTTCTTCTCTGACCTTTTCGATAGGATTATTTCATCTTTCTATATTTATTCTACTCTAGTACTAGTTGGTTGAAGATCCAAGATCCAAGGTTCAAGATCCAAAGATTTAAAGTTTCCGAGTTATCCAAGATCTAAGATCAACCCTTCCAAGAACGTTGGATCAAGACTTATAATCATGTGTTATTATTGTAATATCATTTTGTATTATGTAGGAGATTTTCTTCTCTGAGTTTTGTAGATCCATTTGTGGATTGAGAGAGTAGATCCAGTTGTGAATCGAGATTGTAGATTCGGTTTGCGGATCGAGTTATAGGAAAGTTTGATCTTCGAGTTGTTTGAGCATCGTCTCTGAGGTGTAGGAGTTGCGACTCCGAGGTGTAAGTTTTGACGAAATCTGAGTTTGGTGAAATTGCTGAATCTGCCCTTCGTGGGAGATAGGCGAGGCGGGACAGTAGACACACCCAACTTGGGGAACCACTATAAAATCTTTGCGTTTGTGTGCTTGTTATTTTAGATTATTTTTAATCCATACAAAGACGCAAATATCACCTATTCACCCCCCTCTAGGTGATTTAGGTAGATGCTAGATACTTTCACCTTCCCTTCCTCAAATCAAGGAAACAAGCACGATTGAGGGATTCTACCACACACCACCACCATCACATGATGTTGAAGGTCCAATGAAGGCACTCCCATCTTCATTATCTCCCTTCTAATTTCCATTATCGTGCATCGATAGTGATGCTAAGCAAACAACATAACACACCAAAGTAGAAAGCAATGTTTTAGCGTAAGAAAATATTCAGGAGTGCTTTTTAGCAATTAACAAAATACATAATATTATGTTGTAGGTTTAGCCATCACAGAAACTCATTACATAAGAACTGTAGGCATAACATCAATGCCCTATCCCCGTTAACCATATTATCTGTCTATTTTTATATAGGGCATATAAAGATGTTATCTGATAAATTCATACCTGAATTATCTTTCTCTGTGGCTTCTCAACACTTGGGTACTATCCTCCACCTACACTTGTCACTTATAATAAAAATAAGTAATTAGAACCATGAATAGAATCCAATCCCTAATACATCAAGCGTAATGTAGTGTTTGTAAGGGAGGTATATTTTGGACTTCTATTTTGGGTCGAGGCAATCTTCCTACAACCTCCACCTACGTACTCTGTATCATCATGCTTTCAATCTTAGATCCACATAGTTTCTTATTTTCATACGAGTTGTCCCCTAGACCATCCTTCATGTAGTTGCCTTAGAGTAAAGCTCATTGGTCATTCGAGCTTCTCCCCAAGGCACATTTCCCAAAGGTATATTCCATTCTTATAGGAATAACATCTTAGTGACACATTTATCGAAGGCACTTTTCATTCCCAAAGAAATCACATCTTCGAGGCAAATTTTTCAAAGACACTTTTCATTCTTAAAGGAATCATATCTCGAAGGCACATTTAATTGAAGGCACTTTTCATTCCCGAAGGAATCACATTTTAGAGGCACATTTATTGAAGGCACTTTTCGTTCCCGAAGGAATCACATCTCAGAGGCACCTTTAATTGAAGGCACTTTTCATTCCCAAAGGAACCACATTTCAGAGGAACATTTATTGAAGGAACTTTCTATTCCCGAAGGAATCACATCTATGAGGCACCTTTAATTGAATGAACTTTTCATTCCCAACGGAATCACATTTTAGAGGCACATTTATTGAAGGTGTTGGATCTGGTGGCCAACCTTAGAGGGGTGTGAATAAGGTTTTTAAGTGAATTTGGAATTAAAATAATTTTCAGCAAGGGAAACCTGTTCTAGAAGCTACAGTGGGGCGGTAGACCACTACCGCGCGGTAGTAGGTCACAGAGCCGCATTTCCTTGAAAAATTTGCTTTCTAATTTCTCACACAACTCTAAAAGCCCTAGTAACATTCAAACATGAATTTGAGATGAAATAAAAGAAGTCTAATTTTATTCAAAATTAAATAGTGGTTTACAATAACAAAATTGGATCTCCGTGACGCCGGAGGTCAGAGGCGATGAATCAAACAATCTTTTGGTTTATATACCGACCCTCCCAGGACTGGTTGGCTCTCTCTCTTCTTCCCAAGAAGATTTACGAGTCGGCACCTCACCTTCCTCCCAGGAAGGGTCTTACATTCCACTAGATCTCCCAAATCTTGACGTCCTCCAAGGACGATTTCGCACAGATTCCTCCCAAAAATTTGACAGCCTCCCTGGACGATTTCTCATAAACTCCTCTCAAGAACACGACGTTCACACCAGATGATTTCTCTGCACAAAATACAACAAGGTTAAAGAAAATATAATAGTTTGGAATTATTTCCCCCTCAAATAATAAATCCTCTATAGAACGGTGGCGATCGAGGATTTTGGATGTCGTTCTTCTTGCACTTAATCAATCGCTGATGGTCATTAGAGAATTTTCTCTTCGGAGTTCTTCGATCATGAATGGGAGGTAGAAATGTTTCTTTTCCTTGCTTGGAGACGGTGGTTCTCACCAACTGAGAAGTTAGCCGAACCCTAGTCTTATAATTCTTCTCCCTTATCTCCTCAAAAAAAGAAACAAGTGATTTTATAGTCTCGTTATAAATAAGCTACCACTTGCGGTAGAGCTAGTATCTGGTGGTAGGTCTTCTAATGCGGTATCGCTAGCTATCCATTAAATTAGCAAAATATCCAAAATAATATTTACACCACTTTTGGATACCGCGGCGTGGTAAAGGCTAATGCCTGGCAGTAGCATTTTCTTCTTGACGAATTACCTTGATAGTCGTTAAAATGGCTAGCACTTGGCGGTATGGCTAGCGCCTGGCGATAGGTCACAAAGAAGACTCTTTGCATGTAATAATAATTCTTCAGTGCTAGCGCCAGCGGTAGAGCTAATGCTCGATGGTAGGTTACAGAGATTAAAAATCTCGTTCTTCATTACCGGTAAACTTGCACACTATACCAAACACAAGTATAATCAAATACAACTTGGGATTCGATATTGTCAAACTAAAGAGATGCAGACCATTGGTTATAACAAACACCCCCTTTTGATAATATCAAATCCCGTTCATGAGATATAAATCATTAGTAGCAAATTATAGTGTATTCCAAAAATAAGCAGGAAATATAACGAGGTTTACGAATCAAATAGCCAGTATGATAGTGTATGAATCTAGCACGGTATAGTGTATTCCAACAATAAGCATGAAATATAACGAGGTTTACGAACCAAGATAGCCCAGTGTGTCAAAAGTATGACTCCCCCTACATGTATTCTCCTCCTATATGTGTGCTCCCCCAATATATGTGTATATTATCCTAATGGCTCTGCAATATGTGATCTCTTCTAGATGAGTAGCATATGACTAGCTTATAAACAGTCATTTTCCCCCTTTTTATATTATCAAAAGGGCTTGGTAAGATTAAAATAGCAAGCATGGAAGATAAAGCAGAGAGATGCAGTTTAAGCAAGCATGGAAAAACAAAACACAATGCATGTT
Source organism: Platanthera zijinensis (assembly GCA_039513925.1). Classification (NCBI taxonomy): domain Eukaryota; kingdom Viridiplantae; phylum Streptophyta; class Magnoliopsida; order Asparagales; family Orchidaceae; genus Platanthera; species Platanthera zijinensis. The sequence continues at coordinate 101,454,701 of CM077091.1, forward strand.
ATACAAATACTCATGGATCAAAACATAGGGGTGACCAAAAAGGAATCAGAGAATATAATAAGTATGGGTCAAAGATACATATGGGACACCATGATTATGAACCAAGACAACACATGAAAATCACTTTATATATATATATATATATATATATATATTGGCAGAGCATATGAAATATTGGACATAGAATGTGAAACTAAATATACAGGATTTGTATAATGTCGGGTGATTTCCAGAGTTAATACAGTGTAACATTATAAGCGTCAAGAATAGTAATCGTGTACTAGTACACTCGTGCTATAGATAGGTAGTGCAATTTGAGTACAATTCTTATGCTTGTAAGTGTTAGATAGAATAATGATGGGTGTATGTGTAACATCAAAGAAATAGCATCAAGTGAAAAATAGTCATTATTACTTGTTATATCTCAATGAATTTATATGCTAACATAAGAGTGATGAAGTGAAAAATCATGTCACATTTCTATTTACTATATATCAAGACTAGAATAAGGGGCACAAATTTTAATTTTTCGACTTTTGCACAAGGTCAAAATGATTAATATAGCCAAGGTGCTCATCCTCACAATGCTCATAGAGGCTTATAAAGAGTGAGTAGTGCTTGGGGGGGGTATCCTTGATATATACTTTGATAGCATAGATATAATGCACAATTTTTTATTTCATTTTTTTCACTATCAATTTATATTTTTTGACTTCAAGGTCCCCGAATCAATCGCAATCTACCCACATAGATAAATGCACTTTAAGTTGTATATGAAGACCTTATTACTACTATTTTAGCCCAAAGTTCTACACTCTATATAGGAAAATTGAACAATGTAACATTGATTTTTCAAGTCATTCCTAGCATGTTAGACACAATATCACGAGTTATAACTTGAAAGCTTTGAAATTTCTACAAGAGTGCATTTCTAGAGATGTAAGATCAGTGAAATGTCATTCTGCTACCTAAATCCTCACACATACTTAGAGGCATATCAAACATACACTTTCATATCAAATAGCACTCAATAGCTAAGTACCAATAAATTAGACACAACATGACAAAACATATAATATGAACAGAGATTAACAATCCTAAATCAAATATTGTATGTAATCTCTATGCTTTAGGTTCGTGTCATGCAAGTCCCAATAATAATGAAACCATTTTATTGCATTATTTATTTTATGTTTTAAATGAAATAAACACGCGGGAAGAATAAGTGATGTGTATAATTTAGGATTAATAATATCTCCAAATTCTATGAGTTATATGCAAAAGCACCTATCATTCATAGTATTGGATATTATATAATAAAATATCAAGTGTCGTATTCTTTTGGGCTTTTTGATTACTCCTACCTGCGCAAATTAATTTTATTTTACCGGAATATAAAAGTGTGGTTTGCAAAAATAAGGGGAAAATGCAATTATTCTAATTGAGAGAAATTCTAGGACTTGATTTAGAATCCCTTTTGATAAAATAAACATTGATTAAAAGTTGGAAGTATAAGCTATAATAATTTATCTTCGACCATGGAGGTTCCCAAATTATGTTAACGCTCCTCTCGGGAATACTGCTAACGTCTAACCTTAAGTGGCACGATTAAGACCCCTTGGCCAGTCGAACCCTCTAAGATTTCTTTAGGCGGTGAACCCCTCTATTTGGTTTGACCCAAATCCAGAATACTTGGGTTGTCCATTATTAAGGATAGCTTGACAACTCTTTTTGTCTTTGAGTGATTTTCCCGTATCTACAACCTCTTAGTAAAATCTAGGATACAGATCTAGTATTGAATAATAAGTAGTGATATATTTAGTGATCTCACCATATCCACAACCTCTCGATAAAATCTAGTATACGAATCTAGAATCTGGCTCGCTCCACTAGAATTCGAACAAATTAAAATCAAAGACAACCCGAAGAAAATTAAAGTTGAAAGCTTGCTAGATGATTGAAAGAAAATCAAATTTCATTTTATTCCAAAGTTCATTATAATCAAGTGTTAAAGGAAGTTTCGCTACTCATCATGATAAGGGAATTGCACAAAAAGGGTAGAGAGAGACAAGATTAAAATGGAAACAGTACTTAAATTAAAAATAAACAAAGTTAAAGATTACACTAAGAAATGGGACAAATATGGAAAATAAAAGCAAATGATACTGAAAATAAACTCCAAAATCTCTCTAAAAATGAACTAAATCTGCCTTTAAAACTCCTGGCCTTGTATGGAATTTATAGTGAAGGTTGCTGGTGAGTCACTCCCTAGGTCACGCCCATAACCTTGGGCGTGTAAGGCATGGAACCGACGTCTTGAAAGCCTGGGAACATTTGGAGAAAAACCGCCAAAATCTATTAATTTGCGGGTCAAGCGCCTAGGTCACGCCCGTGACTTTAGGCATGTATTGACTGTTTTATAAAATGACGGGAGCATGAAATGATGGGATTTAATCTGACGGTTGCAGAAAAGATCACGCCCCCTGGTCATGCCTGTGACCAGGACATGTAAGCTGGAATGGCTTGCGATAGAAACTGTCTCCTTGATGGCTGAGTAACTCCCCTGAGCTGGTTGTCACACCTATAGGTCACGCTTGTGACAAGGCATGTAACTTTTAATTTGGCGTGTCAATGGAATCTAGAGCTCCTTTGAAGAGTCACACCCCATGTCACGCCCATAATTGGGGAGCATGTACTTTTAAAATGTCATCAAAATCGCTCTGTCCCATCTAGAAGCAGACATTGTCATGACATAGGTTACGACCCTTAGTCATGCCTATAACCATGGGGTGTGTACTTGTGATTTTTCCAGATTTGCTCAAAATCTTCTCCTGAAAATCCTGTCAGCTTCAAAATGTTATTTTTTGCCCAAATTAACCAGAAATATGAAAAGAAAGTAATTTAGACATATATTAATATAAAACTAAATAAAATGTGATTATTTATTAAATAAAAACTATATTAAAATAACTATAAATAATGTTTTATCAAATACCCCCATATTTAAGCTTTTGTTATTCCAGAGCAAAAATATGAGAAATATTTCTAAGATATTAATGTAATTTTATATTAAATTAAAATTCCATTCAATAAAAAATAAAGCTAAAAATAAGATTTAGGGATTCAAAGATTAAGTTCTAAATTATGAAATAAAATAAGAAGAGAGAGGTCTTTACAAAGATTTCTCAAATAAATTAATTAGCATTCAAAATTGAGTAATTAGCAAACAAAATTAGATTTAGAATTATTAACACCCTTAACCAAAAAGAGACTTAAAGGAAAAATTCAAACTATTACTTATGCTTTCTTAGTATTTTAATCTAACTCTAAAATAATTTTATTGGCTAATGGGGTTTTAGGGAACAAGGAATATGAAAAGGTTTTTGATTGGAGGTGATGAATTGTATTCTATGACCCCACACTTTTTTTTGCAATATTTGCATATGCTTACCAAGAAAATGATGAATTTTATCCTCTCATTTTCAATGACATATAAAGAAATATTTTTTTTCTCTTTACATAAAAAACAAAATTGATTGGGGGTAATGAATTTTTTCCCCTTACTCTATCTTTTATTATTGGGGGTTACATATGTTTACTAAGGAAAGCTTGATTCTCATGACATATGATCTAACAATTAAAAAAAATGCATATGTTTTATCAAAGGATAATGAATTTTATCCTCTTATCCACATGACATATGATTTAACAAGAAAATAAAAAAAAGGCCTGCCAACTTTTAGATTAAATTAAAATCTTAGGGAACAACTATAGTAGATTTAATTTTTCTTAGAATTTTAAAGCATAAAGTTAATATAATTGAAATCTAAAAAATGTTAAGAAAAAAACCACAAAATTGAAACAAATTAGAATAAAGAGTGAAAAAGTGATAAAGAAATCACTATAAACAAATTGAATTCATAAGATATTTCTTAAAATTAAATCACCTAAAAATTAAAACTAACTAACTATGATGAAATAAAAGACTAGCAAATAAAAAATTATAAAAATTCTTATAAATATACACAAACTAAATTTCTGAAAATAACAAAAAAATTAAGCAAGGGTTTATTATATTTTTGGATTTTTCTTTATGGTTTATCTAATGTTTTTTTGTTATTACTTGTACTTCTCAAGGACTACCCAATGACAGGTTTGCAAGATACTAGGAAGTTTTGTTTGATGAAAACCCAACACTGCCCTTTACAAGAATTTTAAATTTTAAATTTTAAATTTTTTTGCATTTTTGATTAAAATAAAAAAAGGAGAACAAAAGTAAAATTGAGAAACAAAGGAAAATAATTAAATAAAATTTGTTTGCAAAACAAAGAAAAGAAAAACATTTTTTGTATTTTTAAAAGATTTTTCATCATTTTTTGGGGATTTTTAAATAAAAATAACAATACGAGATCTCACCCCCTGACTTAAAATAAACATTGTCCCTAATGTTTATAAGCTAAGTAGGAGGGGGAAAAAGAAAAACAAATTAAAAGAAAATGCAAGAAATTACATGATAAACAAGGTGTGTCTCCCAAAAGCAATTTTTTCTCATCTTTAAGCAAGAGGGTTATTATTAGAAAAAAGAAAATAAAAATTAAGGTGCATAAGTAACTCCCTTAATTCACGCATAGGTGAATAAGCCGAAGTCAATCGCCCGGCTACTCCTCCGCTTATTTGATGATTCTCCTTGTGACGGTCGGCTTGAGAATGTAAATCCAAATCACATATACCTACTTGAGGTGAGTTGAATTTTTGTAGATGAGCGGCAGAAAATGGATCGTGGACGAAGTCTGATTGCAACGACTCATCTTCTATACGATAATCATTAGTACAAGAAAAATAAAAAATAAACTTGTCAGAAAAATTTTCGCAAGGAGGAGGCTCTTACAAATCTATATGATCATGTTCTGGTTGTTTATTTTCTAAAATAAAATTATTATCCGAAAATTCATTTATAAAATCATGGGACACAACATTTTCATGAATTTTAATTCCTAAGTATTTAAGTGTTGTGCTTGAAAATTCATGAATAAGAGGAGAAAATCGGGAAAAGTAGGAGAAGAAACATATTCTTCTTCTAATTCACCCGGTGCGTCCATACAATTAATAAATTATTGAAATAAAAAGTTTTGGCTTTCTTTGGTATAGGAAACTAAGGGAGTACATGAAGATTCATATTCCTCCAAAAGAGAAATATTTGAAGATCGAGAAAAATTACTATTAATAAAACTCTAATCTAAATGTTGGGGAGAAGAATCAAATTGAAATTATGAAGATTTCCCAAAATTAGAAGAAGAAGCTTGCGGTGCAGAATTGGAAGAATAATAATTTGGATCGAATGAATTTTCTTCTTCGCAACTGGAATTATCCGAGTGGCCTTGCCACAAAAAATAATCAACGTTGACAGACGAAGATAATCCATTAAAATCAGAAAAATTATTTTCATTAATGCTTGAAAAATTATTTTCATGAAAATTGGAAAATTCATAAAATCTAAAAAATTATTTTCATGAAAATTTGAAAAAGAGTTGGCATTAAAGTAGGAATAATTATTTTCATATTTATTATCAAAATTATTGTTGAGTACATTGGAAAATATGTGCTAGATTTGGAGAAGCCACATCTTAGTCAATGATATGCATCAATGTGTATTTGATAGATGTTTGAGTTTCATTGTGCAGGTTTAAAAATTTGAAGAAAAATTTTCTAAGTACAAGTGTCGACACTTGTGAAGAAACTGTGTCGACACTCAATAAACTTGTGTCGACACTCAGGCGAGCTGTGTCGACACACTAGCAAAATGTGTCGACACTTATAAAGAAGTTGTGTCGACATTCAAAGCTATGTCGACACCTAAATAAGCAGTTGTGTCGACATCTAGAATTGTGTCGACAACTTAAAACAGAGGATGTTTCAACACTCAGGAGCTATGTCGACACCTGAAGCAATTGTGTCGACACACAGGACTTGTGTCGACACACCAACTCTCAAGAGGCTGTATCGAGTTTAGAAGTAATTGTGTCGACACACATGACTTGTGTCGACACACACTCAACGCCATTTGACAAGCACTCAATGCCATCTGTCTGCAATAGAAATGTCGAGACAAGAAGCTGTTGTGTCGACACACAGGACTTGTGTCGATAGATACAACAAAAAGCAGTGTCGAGAAGTAGAAGTATGACTGTGTCGACACTTGGAGTATTTGTGTCGACACCTTGAAGACTTGTGTCGACACTTAGCCTATATGTGTCGACACATGTAAAGCAGTCTGCTGAGTGTTGTATGCTGAGTTGGACAAATATTGAAGAACCTGGTGATGTGACTGGTGACTTGACAGCTGTCATAACTAATCGGTCTGACACCACTGTCAGAACTATAAGAAATCTATTATGAACCGGATCAGCTGGTAACCATGGAGCAAGCTCTATATAAGAGACAGGTCGGAAATGACAGAACTGATTATCATCATCAACGTGAAAAGATCTCTTGATCATAAAGAAGAATTATGACAAATTAAGGCCTGCCTGCAAGAAAGATTCAGAGTTCAATCTTAATCTAAGGAAGAAGTTGACTGAAGATCAACTTCAACTTGAAGAGTAGATCCACCTTATTTGTCCTAATCAAGAAGCTTTGAAAAGCTAAGTCAGGTTGGATCAAAAGAATCAGTTTATACAAGAACTGATCAAGAAGACAACATCAATAGAGGAATCTAGCTGGTGAAGTTTTCTGAAACTTATTACTCACAAACTCTTGTAAGATCTATTGTTAGATCTGAGATTGTAAGCCTAAAATTATAAACGCTGAGGTAGGGCAGTGTGCCTGAGGTAGGACTTATGGAAAGTCTGAGTTGTAAGCCTAATTATAAAGGCTGAGGTAGGGCTGAGGCCTGAGGTAGGATTCAGGGAAGAATCTGAGGTAGGACTTATGTAAAGTCTAAGGTATAGGAACCATTTTGGGTTCTGAGTTTGTAAGAACTGAGGATTCGAGCCAGTGGAAGGAAGTTAGGCTAAATCCAGTTATCTACTGGATAGGCGAAGGGGGAAGTGGATGTACCCATATCTTGGGAAACCACTATAGATCTGGTGTTTGGTGTGTTGCATTAAATTTCTGTAGATAGAATTATTCTGTGCTAAAAGTAGTTACAAATTTCTATTTGCCTTAAAAAAAGACACAAAAAGATTAGAACCTATTCACCCCCACCCCCTCTAGGTGTTTAGGCTCTTGAATCAAAGTCTTTCAAGTGGTATCAGAGGGAGGTTCCTTAAAAGTTGACTTAACAGTCAGAGGATTTCTCCAAGGCTAAAAACAGACAACAAGAATGGGTTCAAGTGAAAATCAAAAGGAGTTTGGATCTATGAAATTGCCCATATGCAGGAAAGAATCTTTTGGCATTTGGAGAGAAAGGGTCAGGCTATTTATGGAAGCATCTGATCCAAGAATTTATATCACAGTACAGGAAGGCCTCTTCATCCCAATGAAGGTTTCAGTTCTTGATGCAAACATTCAAACTCCTAAGAGTTATTCAGAGATGATTAAGGATGAGATCATCTTGGCAACATTAGATAAAAGAGCTCAAAATATAATTATAAGTGTCATAGATGATGCAACATTCTAGAATCTTGTGCACTGTAAAACATCCAAAGAAATGTGGGATACACTGATTGTCTATATGGAAGGCACAGAAGAAGTCAGAGAGGACAGAAAGTCTATGCTGAATCAGGAATATGAGAGCTTTAGGCAGAATAAAACTGACAGCATAGCTGAATGCTGTAAAAAGTTTTTCAGAATAGTGAATGAACTGATGACATATGGAAGAGTCTTCAGTACTTATGAATTGAATGACAAGTTTCTTAGGTCCCTAACAAAGGATTGGGACACTAAGATATGTGTCATCAGGGAAGTGGCCAAACTGGCTGACACACCACCACCAATACTTTTTGGAAAACTGCTTTCATATGAAATGCAGCTTACTACTAGGAAAGAGGAAGAGAAGGGCAGCAGATCTGAACATAAAGAAAGGTCAGTAGCCTTCAAGGCTGAGGGCTCAAGGAAGGTTAGGAGAAAATCTCCTTCTCCACCTAGGAGTACTGAAGTAGAAGAAGTTGTTACTGAAGCATGTACATCAGATAGTCATACATCTGATGAAGACTTTGCTGCCTTCACAAAACAATTCCAAAGGTTCATGAAGAAAAAGAATTGGAGAACCAGGCCTTCATCTACATCCTATTCCAAGGATTAATACTATAGGAAGAAGAAAACTCCTAAGGAGGACATGTATGCTTCTAAACATGGTAAACCATCTAATTCTAAGATTGTGTGTTATTGCTGCAACAGGTCTGGGCATGTCATAGCTAATTGTCCTGACAAAAGAAAGGAGTCAAAGGACAAGAAGAAGCAGCTGGTCAAAGGCAAGAAGGAGAAGTCTCTAGTGGCTCAGAAGGAGAAGAGTTGGACAGACTCTTCATCTTAAGAATCTAAATAAGAAGAGGCAGAAGCATATGTTGGACTCTTCTTAATAGAAGAGGATTCTAGGGAACTAGAATTCTTACAGATGCTGGACTCCATAAATGGAGTGGAAGAACATTGTTGTAAAGGGCTGATGGCTCAATCTGAAGAAGATAAGTACCAAGATCAGCCTGGACCAAGTAAGATAAACAATTCACCCCTAATCTCAGATTACTTTACTGGATCAGAATCAGAAGCATCTTCTTCAAAAGAAGTGGATGGATCTGAGTCTGAGGGGGATGTTCACCAACTCATTGATGAGTATGGTGTGTTGTTGCATGCTCTAAAGAAGAGCAAGTTTCTTGTTAAAGAGCAGGCCAAGGAGATTGAGTCTCTCAATCTGGCTGCAGCAGATTCAGCAAAACTGCTGGATTAAAAACTGAATGAGGTTGCCAAATTGAAAAACATTACAGTTATTCAGATGGGTACAATCTCATTCAAAGAGAATCATATCAAGAAACTGGAGGGAAAACTTCAGCAAGAGAGAGAGCTAGTGGCAAAATTCTCCAAGCCAAAATCAGTCTTACCTTTGATAGATAATTTTGTTTCACAAAAAGGAAAGACTGGTCTAGGCTTTAAGAGAAGAACTAGGGCTACCAATTCTCAAAGAAAAGGTAAAGTCCCAGTTCAGCCTCAAGCTGTTAATCCCCCTATTTTCTTTAAAAAGGTAGTGAATCCTACTAACAGGTATGATCATGACATTACACATGGTCACTGTGAGCATGAAAATCTCATGTGCAAAGGTGCAAATGTCAATAAACTAAACTATTGGCATGCACATCATATTCAAGAGGAGTTCTTGAAGAATGCTGTTCCAGCACCAACACTTAATAATTCTACTATCAACAAAGTAAGAAGACCTGTACATAAGAAGAGGCATAATAGGTTTGAGTGTTGGTGTTGTGGCAAGGTGGGCCACTTTGCCTTGGATTGCTGGTTTTAATTAAGTGTTAAAACCAAAAGTAGGATTTCTGTTAGATCAGTCACAGGGTTTCAAACTAACAAGGACCTAGGACCCTGATGAAGATTTTCTATAGTTTTAAAATATTATCCAAACTAAAATCTCAAATAGGCAAGTGTACCTATCAAAATATAGTATAGGAAATGTCGTATTAGACTCGGGGCCTGTTGAGTACTTCTACTCACGCAAATTAATATTATTTTATCTAAATATAAAAAGAGATTATTTTAACTAAATGAAGAATATTAAATAAAAAGTAGCACTTGATCTAGACTCACTTTGAACTAAAATAAACCTTCATGAAATAGCAAAAGTGCAAGCTCCTAATTACTTACTTCGACCGTGGAGGTTCCTAAAGTACAAAAGTGTCTCTCTCGAGCTCATGCTTCTGACTAACCTTAGGTTGATCGATTAAGACCTCTCGGCCAGTCAAAACCCCTAAGCTTGCTTTAGGTGGTGAACCCCTCTATTGGATTTGACTTCAATCTGGCAGATTTATGTCGTCCTCTCTCGAGGAGTGCATTCAACTCCTTTTATCCTTGAGCGATCTACTCGTATCCGTAACCTCTCGGTCATTTAAGATACGGATCTAGGATCGAATAACAAATCCGCGAAATATGAATTCGATACAGAATAAATCAAAGATAAATCGATAGCGAGCAAAAATAGAGAGCTTGACACGTTTTTGAGAAAATAAATAAAGTTAGCTTTATTCAAAGTTTGTCTTGATCAAGTGCTGAGAAAATTAGCTACATGATATGAAAAGGGAGGTATATAAACAAGAAAATATAATTGCTAAAAGTAAATTGCTTGAAAACAAAACTAAGTTATGAATGAAAAGTACAAGAGAGAAATGCATAAAAAAAAGGTAAACTAAGCTACAACAAAAGCCTAAAACTTGCTCCTAATCTTCTTTTTTTGGGGCTTCTGAACTCATCTGCTATTTATAGATTTTTTCTGATTGGGAGTCACGCCCTACGTCACGCCCGTGACCTTCAGGCTCGGAAACTGCAGTCTTGAAATCCCGGGAATGTTGGAGAAAAACCGCCAAAAATCGCCGTTTTGCGGGTCACGCCCCTAGGTCACGCCCGTGACCTAGGGCGTGTCTAGTCTGTTACAGGAAACGGCGGGAATGAGAATGGCGGGAAGTAATTCTGTCGTTTCTGAAGTGGTCACGCCCTAGGTCACGCCCGTGACCCAGGGCGTATCTGACTGGGCCAGCAAAACAGTTGGAAACGGCACAATCTGGGATTAATTTGGCAGTTTCGGGTAGGTCACGCCCTAGGTCACGGGCTTGACAGGGGGGCGTGTACTTGAGAAATGTTGTAGAATTGTCCTGGGAAGATTTCTGGATAAAATTATTTTTTTTACCTAGACACGCCCGTGACTCAAATGTCACGCCCGTGTCACGGGCGTGTACTTGTGAAATTTTCCAGAATTGTAGAGGACATCGTCCTCTTTCCATTGACTGCTTGCACGTCCCGTAACTCTTCCTGGTTTGAAAGTTATGACCATTTGAAGTTGAGCTATCCGTTACCAAAAATGTTCATTTTCACCGCTTCAACTTCTGATCAGTCCTGCAAGCTCCAAATTGCTATTCACAGCCTAGATTGACCTAAAATATGAAAATAAAGCAATTATAATCATAATTACTAAAATATAACTATAATCTTATTATTAATTAAATAAAAACTATATGAAAATAACTATAATTAGTGACTTATCAAATACCCCCATACTTAATCTTTTGCTATTCCAGAGCAAAACTATGAGAAGTACTTATAAGAAATTTATATTTTTTTAAAATTTAAACTAAAAATTCATTAAATCAAAGGAAAGTTAAAAATAAAATTTAGCGATTTAAATATTAAATCCTAAACTATGAAATTAAAATGTACAGAGAAAGGTATTTAGCAAAAATTTCTCATATAAATTAATTAGAATTCAAAATTAAGTAATTTAGCAAACAAAATTAGATTAGAATTATTCACATTATTACTAAAAAGAAACTTGTAAGAAATTTTTAACTACTACTTATGCTCTCTTAGTATTTTAATTTACTTCTAAAACCATTTTTTTTAGGGTTTGGGGAAAAGGAAAAGAAGAGTTTTTGGATTGGGGGCGATGAATTTTATCCTCTCACCCCACACATTTTTTCTTTTGATATTTGCATATGTTTACCAAGAAAATGATGGATTTTATCCTCTCATTTTCCATGACATATGAACAAATATTTTTTCTCTTCAAATCAAAACAAAAATTAAATGGGAGTAATGAATTTTATTCTCTTACTCCTATTTTTTTATTTGGGGATTGCATATGTGTACCAAGGAATTTATAAGTCTCATGACATATGATCTAACCAAAATAAAAAATTGCATATGTGTACCAAGGGATGATGAATTTTATCCTCTCATCCCTATGACATATGATCTAACAAGAAAATTTAAAACAAAGAAAAGGTTACACAAAATTTAGATTAAATTAAAATAATTAGAGAGCAACTATTGTAAATTTAGAATTTCCTTAGAATCTTTAAGCATAAATGATTATAATTAAAATCAAAAGATTGTTAAACTAAACACTATAAAATTGAAACTAATTAGAATTAAGAGAAAAAGAAGTAAATAAGGTTCTCTAAACAAAATTAATTCATAAGTTTATTTCTCAAAATTAAATCCCTAAAAATTAATTTAACTAACTATGATAAAATAAAAGACTAGCAATTTAAAAATTATAAAAATTCTATAAATAAACTCAATTAAATTTATGAAAATCACATAAAATTAAGTACGGGTTTATTTATATTTTTTGATTTTTTTTTTGAAGATAACAATACAAAAATAAAGAAAAGATAAATTAAAATCCTAATTTTTTTTGTTATTTCTTGGACTTCCCAAGGGCTACCCAGTGACGGGTTCGCAAGGTACTAGGCGGTTTTGTGGGATGAAAGCCCAACACGGCCCTTTCGAAGAAATTGATTTTCGATTTTCCAATTTTTTTTGTATTTTTGATAATAAAAAGATTTTTTTTTTATAATAAAAAGAGTTTTTTTTGTATTTTTTAAGATTTTCTTCAAAAAAAATTTTTTGAAATAAAAACATGATATGGATTCCACCCCCATACCTAAAAATAAACATTGTCCCCAATGTTTACAAGTCAAGTAGGAGGGGAAAAACATGCATAAAAAAATTGCATTAATTTAAAGATAATCATGGGGTGTCTCCTAAGAGCGCTTTTCTTTTTCCCGTCTTTAAGCTAGACGGTTATTGTTAAAAAATTGGAAAATAAAAATTAAAATGGACGGACAACTCCCTTAATTCACGTTTTGGCGAAGATGTCAAAGTTGCTCGCCCGACGTCTCCTCCGCTTTCTTCTTGATATCCTTGTTGTTACAGTTGACTTGAAAATGTAAATTCAAATCACCTATCCATACCTGAGGTGATTTGAATTTTTGTAGAGGAGCGGTAAATGGATCGTGGATAATATTTAATTGCAACGGCTCCTCTTCTACATGAAAAGCGTTAGTATAAGGAAAATCAAAAGTAAGCGTGTCAGAAAAATCTTCGCAAGGAGGAGGTTCTTGCGAAGTCATAAGATTAGGCTCGGGTTGTTTATTTTCTAAAATTAATTTTTTATCCAAAAATTTACTGGAAATAAAATCATTGGACGCATCCGGATCAAATATTTTTGCTCCTAAAAAGTCATAAATTGTGCATGGAGGATAAAAATTGGAAGTCATAGGAGGAGACACATGTTCTTCTTCTACTTCGTCTGGTGTGCCAATAAAATTAATAAATTTTTGATATAATAATTCTTCTTCCTCCTTTGAATAAGACACCAAGGGGGTACATGAAGATTCATGTTCCACCATAGGTGAAATATTTAAAGAAGGAGAAAAATTAGTAGAACAAGTGATAATTTCATCTAAATTTTGGGGAGTATCAACTTGAAATTGTGTAAAGTCCCCAAAATTAGAAGAAGAAGTGTGTGGTGTGATAAAAGAAGGATAAAAATTCGGATCTAAATAATTATTCTCATCACTCGGGAAGTTTCCCGGTTGATCTTGCGAATAAGAAAAACCAACATCTGAGATGGAAGAAGAATTTTTAAATCGAAATAATTATTCATATTTGAATTCGAAAAAGCATTTTCATGAAAATTAGAAGGATTGGAAAAATTATTTTCATAAAAATTTGAAAAAGAATTATCATAAAAGTGAGAATAGTTATTTTCATAATTATTATAAAAATTATTTTCATAAGAAAGATTTTGATAAAAATTATAATGATAACAATATTCACTTTGATGAGAACCACCACAATAATAACAAACAATTTGGCGTTGTCTTGCGGCTTTCAAAAGATTTACTTTGTGTGTAAGCTCGGCAATTTTAGCGGCCAATTGTGATAACATTTTTTTTATAAAAGAAGAAAAAAAAACAACCGTTAGCTAATTGAAATGAATTTGAAAAAGAAAATTAAAAAGAGAAATTGTGATAGAGAAAAAGAGGGATAAAAGTAATACAATTCGCGTTTTCAAAATATCAACAAAATAGTCTCTGGTAACGGCGCCAAAAACTTGATGAAGATTTTCTATAGTTTTAAAATATTATCCAAACTAAAATCTCAAATAGGCAAGTGTACCTATCAAAATATAGTATAGGAAATGTCGTATTAGACTCGGGGCCTGTTGAGTACTTCTACTCACGCAAATTAATATTATTTTATCTAAATATAAAAAGAGATTATTTTAACTAAATGAACAATATTAAATAAAAAGTAGCACTTGATCTAGACTCACTTTGAACTAAAATAAACCTTCATGAAATAGCAAAAGTGCAAGTTCCTAATTACTTACTTCGACCGTGGAGGTTCCTAAAGTACAAAAGCGTCTCTCTCGAGCTCATGCTTCTGACTAACCTTAGGTTGATCGATTAAGACCTCTCGGCCAGTCGAAACCCCTAAGCTTGCTTTAGGTGGTGAACCCCTCTATTAGATTTGACTCCAATCCGGCAGATTTATGTCGTCCTCTCTCGAGGAGTGCATTCAACTCCTTTTATCCTTGAGCGATCTACTCGTATCCGCGACCTCTCGGTCATTTAAGATACGGATCTAGGATCGAATAACAAATCCGCGAAATATGAATTCGATACAGAATAAATCAAAGATAAATCGATAGCGTGCAAAAATAGAGAGCTTGACACGTTTTTGAGAAAATAAATAAAGTTAGCTTTATTCAAAGTTTGTCTTGATCAAGTGCTGAGAAAATTAGCTACATGACATGAAAAGGGAGGTATATAAACAAGAAAATATAATTGCTAAAAGTAAATTGCTTGAAAACAAAACTAAGTTATGAATGAAAAGTACAAGAGAGAAATGCATAAAAAAAAGATAAACTAAGCTACAACAAAAGCCTAAAACTTGCTCCTAATCTTCTTTTTTTTGGGCTTCTGAACTCATCTGCTATTTATAGATTTTTTCTGATTGGGAGTCATGCCCTACATCACGCCCGTGACCTAGGGCGTGTCAGGCTCGGAAACTGCAGTCTTGAAAGCCCGGGAACGTTGGAGAAAAACCGCCAAAAATCACCGTTTTGCGGGTCACGCCCCTAGGTCACGCCCGTGACCTAGGGTGTGTCTAGTCTGTTACAGGAAACGGTGGGAATGAGAACGGCGGGAAGTAATTTTGCCATTTCTGAAGTGGTCACGCCCTAGGTCACGCCCGTGACCCAGGGCGTGTCTGACTGGGCCAGCAAAACAGTTGGAAACGGCGCAATCTGGGATTAATTTGGCAGTTTCGGGTAGGTCATGCCCTAGGTCACGGGCGTGACAGGGGGGCGTGTACTTGAGAAATGTTGCAGAATTGTCCCGGGAAGATTTCTGGATAAAATTATTTTTTTGACCTAGACACGCCCGTGACTCAAATGTTACGCCCATGTCACGGGCGTGTACTTGTGAAATTTTCCATAATTGTAGAGGACGTCGTCCTCTTTTCGTTGACTGCTTGCACGTCCCGTAACTCTTCCTGGTTTGAAAGTTATGACCATTTGAAGTTGAGCTATCCGTTACCAAAAATGTTCATTTTCACCGCTTCAACTTCTGATCAGTCCTGCAAGCTCCAAATTGCTATTCACAGCCCAGATTGACCTAAAATATGAAAATAAAGCAATTATAATCATAATTACTAAAATATAACTATAATCTTATTATTAATTAAATAAAAACTATATGAAAATAACTATAATTAGTGACTTATCAGACCCACTAGCAAGTTGGGTTCTAAGGGTAAGTGATTCATTATTTTGTGCAGGTAAATCCATGTGACCATACCCTTATATGGTACTTGGATAGTGGTTGTTCCAGACATATGACTGGAATAAGGAGAATGTTGAGGGACTATGTGCCCATAAAGAATGGACCCAAAGTTATCTTTGGTGGATCAGAAGAGGGAATCATCAAAGGATTTGGTAACATATCTTGTGATTCAATTACTATCACTAAAGTGGCTTATGAAAAGGGTTTAAAACATAACCTAATTAGCATAAGTCAACTTAGTGATCTAGGTTATGATATTTCTTTCCACAAAGGAGAGTGCCTAGTAAAAAGGTCAAGTGATCAAGAGATCATTTTGACTGGCACTAGGAAAGGAAATGTGTATTGCCTTAACCTAGATTGTGAGTCTAACAACTCACCTATTTGTTTGGTTGCAGGAGAGAAAGCTTCTCTATGTGTCAAATGACACAAGAGGCTAGCTCATCTGAACTATAAGTCAATTGGAATGCTGTTCAGCATGGGATTAGTGAGGAATGGTCATCAAGTTCAGTGCATAAAAGAGGGTGTGTGCTCAGCTTGCTAAAAAGGCAAGCATACTAAGTCCTCTTTTCAGTCACTTGACATCAAAGATTCAAAGAGATGTTTGTATCTCATGCATATGGATTTGTTTGGTACTATGCCAGTCCATAGTATTGGTAGGAAAGCATACACACTTGTTGTTGTGGATGACTATTCTAGATTTACATGGGTTTTCTTCTTGAGACAGAAATCTGAAACCCCAACTATTTTCCAGACTTTTGTCAGGCAAATTCAGAATGAATACAACAGCTCAGTGGTCAAAATCAGAAGTGACCATGGAACTGAATTTCAGTCTGAATGTATGACAGAATTCTATGAAGAACTTGGGATTCATTAGGAATTCTCTTCACCTAGAACTCCTCAGCAAAATGGTGTTGCTGAAAGAAAGAATAGGACTCTAATTGAAGCCAGTAGAACTCTACTGAATGACACTACACTCCCTAAATACTTCTGGGCTGAGGCAGTAAATACTGTATGTCATGTGCTCAATAGGGCCTCCATCAACAAGAAACACAAGATGACTCCCTACCAGATTTTAAAAGGCAGAAAACCAAACATATCTTATTTCAGAATCTTTGGTAGTAAGTGTTTTGTACTAGTAAATGCTAAACACTGCCAAACTAAGTTTGCTGCCAAATCCCTAGAAGGGATATTTGTTGGGTACAGCAACCATAATAGAGCATACAGGATCTACAACTTGACTACTCAAGTTGTATAAGAATTTGTGCATGTTGTATTTGATGAGTTAATGTTTATTAACAGTGAATTG
Organism: Platanthera zijinensis; assembly: GCA_039513925.1. Classification (NCBI taxonomy): domain Eukaryota; kingdom Viridiplantae; phylum Streptophyta; class Magnoliopsida; order Asparagales; family Orchidaceae; genus Platanthera; species Platanthera zijinensis. Next base: position 101,471,792 of record CM077091.1, read on the forward strand.
TCTATTTCTTCAGTTAGTTCTACAGGTCTAACAGATAAGCTGGACAAGCTGACCATCAATGAAGATGTTCCTGCTAAACTGGATGAGGATAAAGATGCCAGCTATCCAGGGGGAGATCAAGTCCCTCTGGGTGAAGAAGAAAATATGGAGCTTCAAGATGAGGAAACTGGAGATAGCCATAATTGTGACAGAATTCCTACAGCAAGGAGACACCCTTAAGGATCATCCAGCTCACCAGATCTTTGGTGATGAAAGTCAAGGTGTTCTAACAAGGAGCAGGAGCATGAACACAGTTTTGTGTTCTAGCTTCCTGTCTCAGATAGAACCCAGGAAGATTGAAGAGTCCATGCAAGACACCAACTGGATTGATGCAATGTAAGAAGAGCTCAGTCAGTTCAAAAGGTGTAAAGTTTGGGAACTAGTGCCAAAACCTAAGGATCACAACATAATAGGAACTAAGTGGATTTACAGGAACAAGCTTGATGAGAATGACACAATTGTCAAGAACAAGGCTAGACTGGTAGCAAAAGGCTACAAGCAAGACAAAGGTATTGATTTTGATCAAACCTTTGCTCCAGTGGCAAGGCTGGAGGCAATAAGGCTATTCTTGGCATATGTTATATATCAAGGTTTCAAAGTATATCAAATGGATGAGAAATCAGCATTTCTGAATGGTGATTTAAAAGAAGAAGTTTATGTAGAACAACCCTCAGGTTTTATAGACTCTCACTTTCCTGATTATGTGTATAGGCTTAGGAAAGCTCTATATGGTTTGAAACAAGCTCCAAGGGCTTGGTATAAAACCTTGTCTTCTTTCCTCATTGAGAATAAATTCTCTAGAGGAAAGATAGACAAAACTCTATTCTATAGGGAATCAAAAGGCAAGATAATACTAGTCCAGATATATGTGGATGACATTTTCTTTGGTTCTACTGAAAATAGCCTTTGTAGGAAGTTTGCTAAACTTATGCAAGGCAAGTTTGAGATGAGCAGTATGGGTGAGCTGAAGTTCTTCTTGGGACTTCAAGTTAGACAGACTTAGAGTGGGTTGTCCATATCCCAGTCTAAGTTCACCAAGGAGTTGATTAAGAAGTATGGTATGGACTCAGCTTCTACAATGAAAACTCTAATGGGAACAAGTATGCCTATATGCAAAGATGAAGCAGGGAAACCTGTTGATGAGTTTTTGTATAGAGGGATAATTGGCTCCCTATTATACTTGACTGCTAGTATACCTGACATCATGTATGTAATATGTGTCTGTGCTAGGTATCAAGCATGCCCTAAGGAATCTCATTATACTGCAGCTAAAAGAATTTTGAGATATCTTAAGGGCACACCTAATCTAGGCCTTTGGTACCCTAAGAATAAAGATTTTCTATTAACAGGTTTCTCAGATGCAGATTTTGCTGGATGAAAGGAAGACAGAAAAAGTACCACAGGAACCTGTCAGTTCCTTGGTGGGAGGCTAGTGTCATGGAGCAGCAAGAAGCAAACTAGTGTAGCTATATCAATAGTTGAATCAGAGTATATAGCTGCAGCTAGCTGCTGCGCACAATTGATGTAGATGAAGCATCAACTAGAAGATTATGACATCAAGGTAAGTAAAATACCATTATTTTGTGATTCTACAAGTGCTATTTCTATTGCAAAGAATCTTATGTCACACAGTAGGACCAAACATATAGAAAAAAAGTTTCATTTTATCAGAGAACATGTTGAAAAGGGAAATATTAGTCTAGAGTTTATAAAAATAGATAATCAAATAGCTGATATTTTCACAAAACCACTGGATGAAACTAAATTCAATAATTTCAAAATTGAATTAGGTATGTTGAACCTAGAATAGGTTAACAAAAGTTTCCATGAGTAGCATCAGTAAGCACCAAATTTCTCTTGAAATTTGTCTAAGTACAATGTTTGTGTCGACACAAGCAAGTTGTGTCGACACACTTAGTATGTTGTGTCGACACACAAAAAGGATATGTCGACACAAAAACAGTATTTGTGTCGACAGGAGAATAAATGTCGACACAACCTTGTCGACACAAAAAGTCAGTGTCGACACAACCTTGTCGACACAAAAAGTCAATGTCGACACAACCTTATCGAGACAATAAGTCGTGAGGATACTTGTGTCGACACAAAAAGTCAGTGCCGACACAACTCTGTCAAGACTTAAGTTGTCAGTGTCAACACAGACGCAAGTATGTCGACACAGACTCAAGTATGTCGACACATAAATATGTCGACTAAAAATATGTTTTGTCGATTTAGAAATTAGTATGTCGACACATAGTCATGTCGACTTAACTTAAGTTCTATCAAGACTTAGGTCATTGTTGTCGACACAAAAATAGATTTGTCGACTTAAGCCTGACTTTTGATCTTCCCTTGACTCAAGTACTATAAATAGGTGAATCCAAAATCTGGTCGACTACGCTATCAAAAGTTCTTACTCTACACCTTATGTCGACATAGACCCTCTCTTCTCTTCTCCTCTAGTACTTACATCAATGGTGCCACACCAAGAAGATAAGGTTAATGAAGGTTACGAACTGGTTCGCGAAGGTTTCACAACTGCTTCTGACGAAATTCAAGGAGTCATTGCCCTAATTCTTGAAAATGGAATAGAATATTTGGTCTCAGAACTGACCAAAATTTAGAAGAAGGAAGTCACGGAGTTCTACACAACCGCTACTGTGGACACAGAAGGACAGAAAATCAAGGTGACTATTCAAGGTACCCGGGTGAAGCTCACACTGAAATCAATTAGGAAAGCACTACATCTACCAGTGATCAAGGATACAGAAGAAATAACTCCTTCCCAGATAACTGAAGCATTAAGCTGGTGTGGACTGAATCCCAATATCAAGATTGGTTCATCCATCAATAGAAAAGGGATGAATTCCCAAGGAAAATTTCTTTCAGAAGTGGTGGGCAAGGTGATTATCTGCAAAATAGGAGGACATGATCGGATTTATGCCCACATGTTCAATCTGATGGTGAGAATAATATTCAAGATAAACACTGACTGGGCAGCAGTAGTGTTTGATAAACTACAAGAAGGAACAAAGAAACCTAACCTGGGAAGGATCCTCAGCCTATGCTTAACATCAATAGTTCCAGATATACTAAAACAAGCAAATGGCTCTAAGATAAATCATATGATAAAAATGGATGTAAGGATACTGTCAAGGTGGGACAGAGTTCTAACCAAGGAAGTCCCTGTTCCTAAGGAGCAAACTAACAAAGATAAGAAGAAAAAGAAGGTGGATGTACAGGATGACTCCTAAAATGATTCTGAGGAGGAAGTGGTCTTCAGTTCTGATGAAGACCAGCAACAACAAGAAGTTCAAGCTCAAGCTAAGGACTATGAGACCCAAGAGAAACAAATTGAATCTACTCCAGGGGGAGAAAACTGAGAAAAAGAAACTGAGTTGCCTGCCCAAGGGTGAGGTATTGATGATACTGTCTTGGATAGTGACTTAGCTGTAGACATAATAATGGATGTTGTATCTGAAATCAACTCTATAGCTGAAGTAACTGATAAAAATGATGCTCAACATGAGCCAGTAAGTTTCTTCTCCACAGACTAGTGATTAATTATAGTATTCTCCTCAAAAATTGTTCAAAGGGACACTTTTGTTAACACAACAAAAGTGGTCTTTCAAGTGGTATTAGTCTTTTCATTAGTTTTTTTTTAAAAAAAACTAATCTTATTCCTTCTGAACAGATACAGCAAGAATTTACAATAGACGAATTGTTTCCTGATCCTCTTACTGATAGGATTGAGGAGGAGGGAATTGAAAAAGAAAAGGAAATTCCATGGGCTGAGGGGGAGTTATCCAAGGATACCCCAGCTGAAAAGGACACTGTTGATATTGGGAGTACATCTGAATCTTCTGAAGATGAAGAAGCCACAATGGCTAAGAAAAGAAAGCTATCTATGTAAAAGAAGAAGAGTTCTGGATATAAGAAAGCTTTGCAAATGGAAACATCATCATCTACATCAACTGTGGACTTCAGTTCTTTACGAGTCCAGATGCAGATAAAATTAGATAATCAAAGGCAGAATATAGAAAAATATGTAGATGAAACTCATAAGGAGTTACAGTTTCAGTTGGCCCAGGAAATCAAATCCATAAGATTTGAAGTAAATCAAAATAAGAAGGAGATGACAGATTGCTTCCATAAAGGACGTAATGTTGTGGTGTTCCTGGCCAAGAAACAACAAGATATACAAGCTAAAGTGGATGAGATTGAAGTAAAGCATGGATATGTCCTAGAGAATCAGATAAGGATGAATGAAAATCTCAAGGATTCCCATCATGAAATATTGAAACAGCTCACTGATTCTAGCACTACTATGAAGGCTGAAATCTCCAAGCAAATCTAGGATGATATATCTGCTATCAAAGCCACATTCCAAGAATCTCAGGAGAAAATAAAAACCTTCTTGACAAAATTCAGAGCTTATTTTAAAGAGAGAACTGAATATATAGTTGATCAAGTCAGATTCCAGAAGGAAGATTTAAGAGATCATATTGCAAGAGAAGTCATAAAGGGGGAAAGATTACTAGTCAAAGCCGGCTCTGACCATACTAAATGGACTACCAATAGCATCATAGCCACTCTTGGATATCCTCCTCTGTGTGATGATGCAAATGTAGCTGAGTCTGGGATTCAATCTGATTATTTTAAAGGAGATCAGCCTGAAGTTGCTCAGGTGATCTACCCCCCAGCTGATTTTTTGATGGTTCAAGAAGAAGTGTTGAAAATGTATAGTCCTCCACTAGAGGTTCAAAATGTAATTCTTGAAAAGGTTGAAATGTCAGAAGCTGCATTGGAAGCTCAGAAGGAAGCTCAACTCTCCAAGAAGAGATTCAGAGAGCAGGCTGAGCTGAAGCCAGATTTTGAGCAATGGAGCCCAACTTATAGAAATATCATACTTACTGCCTGGAAAGCTGTTAAGGATAAAACCAATGACAGGGGTAAGTGGTATTCTGAGAAAGAATGGAATAAATATCAAGATGGACAAGACACAATTCTACAGCATAGAAGAAGTGCTAAGGCTGGAAAGCTACCTGCTAATGCTCAAGAGCCAAGCAAGTACTTCCCCAAACCTTTTCACTATTTTAAAAGACAAAAGATCAAGGCTGAAGAATTGAAGAAAGCTCTCAAAGGGAAAAAGCTAGCTGAAGATGCTGAACCTCTTGTGCAGGCTAAAATCAAGTCTGGCAAAGGAATAGTTATTAAGGAGCCTAGTTAATAATAGGATTGCTAGGTTTATGTATTAGAACAATGTGCTAATTTGTTTTCTTTTGTTCTATAAGAAATTTATGTAAACAAAAGTTTTTCTGATCAATTAAATCTGGTTCAGTATTAAGTGTGTGTTATTTACAATGATTATGCAATTATCTGCTCTGAAATGTTTTTACTTCTATTACAATTTTGTTTTATCTAAAGAGATGTATATCTTTGACTAAGGGTTATGACTTCTCCAAATAGGGGGAGATTGTTGGGTACATTGGAAAATGTGTACTAGATTTGGAGAAGCCACATCTTAGTCAATGATATGCATCAATGTGTATTTTATAGAAGTTTGAGTTTCATTGTGCAGGTTTAAAAATTTGAAGAAAAATTTTCTAAGTACAAGTGTCGACACTTGTGAAGAAACTGTATCGACACTCAGGAAACTTGGGTCGACACTAAGGCGAGCTGTGTCGACACACTGGCAAAATGTGTCGACACTTATAAAGAAGTTGTATCGACACTCAAAGCTATGTCGACACCTAAACAAGCAGTTGTGTCGACATCCAGAATTGTGTCGACAACTTAAAATAGAGGATGTGTCGACACTCAGGAGCTATGTCGACACCTGAAGTAATTGTTTCGACACACAGGACATGTGTCGACACACAGGACTTGTGTCGACACACCAACTCTCAAGAGGTTGTGTCGAGTTTAGAAGTAATTGTGTCGACATACAGGACTTGTGTCGACACACACTCAACGCCATTTGACAAACACTCAATGCCATCTGTCTGCAACAGAAATGTTGAGACAAGAAGCTGCTGTGTCGACACACAGGACTTGTGTCGACACATAAAAAAAAGTAGTGTCGAAAGTAGAAGTATGACTGTGTCGACACTTGGAGTGTTTGTGTCGACACCTTGAAGACTTGTGTCAACACTTAGCCTATATGTGTCGACACATGTAAAGCAGTCTACTGAGTGTTGTATACTGAGTTGGATAGACATTGAAGAACCTGGTGATGTGACTGGTGACTTGATAGCTGTCATAACTAATCGGTCTGACACCACTGTCAGAATTTTCAGAAGTTTGTTATGAACCGGATCAGCCGGAAACCATAGAGCAAGCTCTATATAAGAGACAGATCGGAAATGACAGAACTGATCATCATCATCAATGTGAAAAGATCTTTGGATCATAAAGAAGAATTCTGACAGATCAAGGCCTGTCTGTAAGAAAGATTCAGAGTTCAATCTTAATCTAAGGAAGAAGCTGACTGAAGATCAACTTCAACTTGAAGAGTAGATCCACCTTATTTGTCCTAATCAAGAAGCTTTGAAAAGCTAAGTCAGGTTGGATCAGAAGAATCAGTTTATACAAGAACTGATCAAGAAGACAACATCAACAGAGAAATCTAGCTGGTGAAGTTTTATGAAACTTATTACTCACAAACTCTTATAGGATCTATTATTAGATCTGAGATTGTAAGCCTAAAATTATAAAGGCTGAGGTAGGGCAGTGTGCCTGAGATAGGACTTGTGGAAAATCTGAGTTGTAAGCCTAATTATAAAGGCTGAGGTAGGGCTGAGGCCTGAGGTAGGATTCAGGGAAGAATCTGAGGTAGGACTTGTGTAAAGTCTGAGGTGTAAGAACCATTTTGGGTTCTGAGTTTGTAAGATCTGCGGATCCGAGCCAGTGGAAGGAAGTTAGGCTGAATCCAGTTATCTACTGCATAGGCGAAGGGGGAAAGTGGATGTACCCATATCTTGGAGAACCACTATAGATCTAGTGTTTGCTGTGTTGCATTTAATTTCTGTAGATAGAATTATTCTGTGCTAAAAGTAGTTACAAATTTCTGTTTGCCTTAAAATCAAAAAGACATAAAAAGATTAGAACCTATTCACCCCCCCCCCTCTAGGTGTTTAGGCTTTTGAATCAAAGTCTTTCAATTATTTTCATAAGAAAAATTTTGATGATAACAATAAAGATAATAATACTCACTTTGATGAGGAGCACCATAATAATTACAAGAAATTTGGAGCATTTGTGCGGCTTCCAAAAGATTTATTTTATTTTGAAGCTCGGCAACCTTAGCAGCCAAATGAGATATCTCCAAATTCTATGAGCTATAGGCAAGAGCACCTATAATTCTTAGTATAGGATATTCTAAAATAAAATATCAAGTGTTGTGTCCTTTCTGGCCTATTGATAACTCATTCATGCAAATTAATATTATTTTATCGAAATATAAAAGTGGGGTTTGCAAAAATAAGGAAAAAAGCAATTAAAGAGAAAAGCTAGCACTTGATTTTGAATATCTTTTAATAAAATAAACATTATTTAAAAGATTAAAGTGCAAGCTCTAATAATTTGTCTTCGACCATGGCGGTTCCCAAATTATGTTAATGCCCCTCTCAAAAATACTGCTAATGTTTAACCTTAGGTGGCACGATTAAGACCCCTCGACCAATCGAGCCATCTAAGATTGCTTTAGGAGGCGAACCCCTATATTGGGTTTAACCCTAATCCATAAGATTTGGGTTGTCCTCTATTGAGGATTGCATGATAGCTCCTTTTATCGTTGAGTGATCTTCCCGTATCCACAACCTCTCGGTAAAATCTAGGATACAGATCTAGTATTAAAGACTAAGTAGCAATATGTTTAGTGATCTCCCCGTATCCACAACCCCTCGGTAAAATCTAGGATATGAATCTAAAATCTGGCTCGCACTACTAGAATTTGAACAATTAAAATCAATGACAACCTGAAGCGAATTAAAGTATAAAGCTTGCTAGATGTTTGAAAGAAAATCAAAATTCATTTTATTCCAAAGTTCATCATGATTAAGTGCTAAAAGAAGTTTAGCTACTCATCATGATAAGGGAATTACACAAAAAGGGTAGAGAGAGACAAGATTAAAATGAAAACAGTCCTTGAATTAAAAAAAATAAAGCTAAAGATTACACTAAAAATGGGAAGAATACATAAAATAAATGCAAATAATACTTAAAATAAACTCCAAAATCTCTCTAAAAACTAACTAAACCTGTCTTTCAAACTCCTGGCCTTGCTTGGAATTTATAGTGAAGGCTTTTGGTGAGTCACGCCCCTAGGTCATGCCTGTGACATAGGGCATGTAAGGTACGAAACTGATGTCTTGAAAGCCCAAGAACATTTCATGAAAAACCACCAAACCTGTTAATTTGTGGGTTACACCCCTAGGTCATGCTTGTGACCTAGGGCGTGTCTTGACTGTTTTTAGAAAAATGGAGGGGGCATGAAATGGTGGGGGCATGAAATGGTGGGGGCATGAAATGGTGGGGGCATGAAATGGTGGGGGTTAATCTAGCGGTTGCAGAAGAGGTCACGCCTGTGACCAGGGCATGTAAGTTGGAATGGCTTGTGTAGGAAACTGTCTTCTTGATGACTGAGTCATGCCCCTAAGCTGGTTGTCACGCCTATAGGTCATACCCGTGACAAGGCATGTAACTTTTCATCTGACGTGTCAATGGAATCTATTGCTCCTTCGAGGAGTCACGCACGTGACTAGAGTCACGCACGTGACTGGAGTCACGCCCCATATCACGCCCATGACTAGGGGCATGTACTTTTAAAATGTAGTCAAAATTGCTCTAGCCTATCTAGAAGTTGACACGGCCATGACATAGGTCATGGCCCTTGGTCATGCCCATGGCCCTAGGGCGTGTACTTGTGATTTATCTAGATTTGCTTAAAATCTTCTCCTGATCAATCCTATCAGCTTCAAAATGTTATTTATAGCCCAGATTAACTTGAAATATGAAAAGAAAGTAATTTAGACATATATTAATATAAAACTAAATAAAATGTGATTTTTTATTAAATAAATACTATATTAAAATAACTATAAATAATGTTTTATCAATAAGCAAAAACATATTTTTATTCTTTTAAATTATTTTAAAATTTTATATTTGTTTTTTAAATATTTTATAATAAATTTTTTTATGGAAAACATTGAATTTTTTAACGAGCCTATCAATTATGCGATTTTCTATGCCAAAAAAACAATGTAAAAAGAAAGAAATAAAATTCCTTTGTTTTTCTAAAAGCATGAAAGCTCAAAGAGATATATAATGCAAATACAAGATATCATGATAGAATATTATGCTTGAAATAAACATGGGAAGTTAAATAATGTTCATGCAATGTGTATGAGAATCATAAGTATGCCTTAGATTCTAATACCCTAGCTATATGTTTACACCCTAGCCCCGTTCTAAGTGACAGATGGTCATGAGGAGCTGCAAACATGTCGTAGGTTGGGGTGTTAATCCCATATGCATAAAAAAGAACCCGCTCAACCTAACACTCTTTCCATTAGCGCCTCTCAAGGCTCCACTGGAACCCTCCCCGATTATGGACAAGACATGGTTTATAGGTTAATGTCTCTAATGCACACAAACCTACGCCCCCGCTATTATGAGACACAAATAATGGGTGAATGATCATGGTCATACTTAAGCATTTAATCCTATAGACATGGATATACATTATAATACTAATGCATGATACGCGCTTGGATTTATTATATTATTTGTGGATTGTTGATTTTAAATCCAATTACAGTATTATATTTATGCATTCAATTATATAGATATCCTAGTTTTCCACTTTTAATATTCTAAATTTTTGGAGTTAGCATAGCAAGGCATAAAGTTCCTAGCAAAGATATTAAATTTAACATATACCATATGGTGATGCTATAGTGATGAGTATGAATAAAAATTGTAGTGTTATGCTTCCAATAATAAATTGATTTGTATTAAAAAGATGTTGCATGTATTCAGTACAAATATAATTCATAGACCAAGAAAGATGTGATATCGATTATATGATTTAATTTTTATTATTGAACAATTGATTCTATGGTCATCATAAGAAAGAAATACATCCAAATACAAGTGAAGCACTTCATATACATAAAACACCTATGTGAGTATAACACAATGATACTAATATCTATCACATGATTTATAACTTCTAAGATAGAGAGACATAGTCAATTCAAGATTATTCTTAAGTACTCTTCTGGATTTTGTTATTGAATTAGATAGAATTTGAGTTTAGGATATCAATTGATCATACTAAGTCATTGCAGTGTATGTGAAGTTCATATTCATCTTTATTAAGTTATTTTTGGAATGCATTCACTTTTAGTTTAGCACAACATGACACGATATAACTAGCAAGAACGTTGATATTTTCTTATAGTTAAAGACGATGCTAGAGAGATAAGATAGGGTAACCATGTGTAATGCTACGAAGGGTTTAACAATATATAATTGATTTGCATGCAGCAAATTTATTTTTTTTGCATATTAGAGGCTATCTGATATAACATAAAAATTAAGGAATTAATCAAAAGGTTGTACATTAGATATTTTAGCATAAGGCCCCTTATATCCTATTTAAATCCATTTTTGAAAGTTATTCAAATTAATGTGGAAATATATGATATTTGTAGGCAATGGATAACAAAGGATATGATTTAGAAAATAGGTAAATTTTAGTCACTTAGCATGGATATAACTTGTATTCAAAATCATTCAATTGGATTGATTTATCATTAAGCTTAAAGTATGAAACTCATATCTCAATATATATAAAGTGATCATAGCTTAATAGCTCAAGGGAAGTACAAAACAGAAGAAGAAAAAAATTAAGCACATCGTGAAGTTGATTATAGAATATTTCAATTTGACTAGTTTCTACTTCAAGTATTTTAAAGTTACCTAATTATTACGAGATTTAGGTACCCAAAGGGAACCAAGTGTGACGGTTCCTTTGGGTACCCAAATATAACGTGATAAACCATGGGGAGATAATGATGAATGGGCCCTTTTGAGTGGAATTGGTACGTCATTTTTAATGATGGGCCTCCATTCATACTATGTTTACTATTATTTTTATATTGGAAATTTCTATTATGATTTTTAAGAGTCTTTATGTTATGATATTCAATTGAACAATATTGCATTTGAGATTTAAATATATTGAAATTGTTTTCCAAGTTAGAATTATGTCGCTTAACACAAAGACTCGTAGCATAGTGATTCTTTAAAGGAAATTTAAGTTCATTTGATTTTAAATTGGGAGTGATTTGAGTTTGTAAATGAAGATGATTTTTATGTTTTGGAATTTCATTTACACGAGCTTGATGGTTTCTACTCCCTTTGACTGACTTAGTTATTTTATGACAATTCATATTTAACATACTTTCGGGTTTGCTTGAAATTTTGGAGTTGTGTTTTGTGAGATTTTACTCATAATTTCCTTAAGCATGTTGATTTTTGTAACTAATACTTTATTTTTAATTTTGAGATTATGTATACCCTTATTGTATGCAATTGTGCTATTTTTAAGATTGGAGGCTACAAATTCAATATGAGTTTCATACTTATGTATTCTTCAAAAATCTCATTCATCTCTTTAATTTAAATTTTATAATTCTTGCATCTAAAACAATCACTTTTCAATGATGAGTTTATAAACATAATTTTTCATTTTGTTTTTTTGCAAAAAGAAACTTTTATTCAAGATCCTTGTATTTTTCTTTAATTTCATTGCAGTTAACACAAGGCATAGAATTTTTCTCTAAAGAGCATGCGGAAGGACTAGGCACAATAATAGTAGATTCTACATTGGCATTTGCTTTTAAAATATAATTTTCTAAACTTAATTTTGAGTTAATATTTTTCAATTTCTTGATTTTACATTTAGCAACATAACACAAGCAATGTAGAAATAGAATTATAAATAAGAAGGAAATTTGATTTTCTTACAACACTCTTAGAGGAGGTATAATTTGAATACAAGGTTCCTTTGTCATCTTCCTCTTGGCTCTCCTCTTCCAAAGATATATTTTCATCTTTCCTTCGGCTAGATGTGGTTTTCATGTCTTCCTCCAAGAGTAAGTCTTCATTTTATTCTTCACTTAGATCCATAAGGAAATGCTCGGATTCATTATTTATAGAAGGAGACCTGTAATTAATCTCTAGAAATTTCAATATATCATAAGCAGTAGGAAGGGCGTAGATGAGTTTTTAAATTTCTTGACAAAGCCCACAAAATAGACTATTCATAGCTTTGACATTTAAATAACATTCGTGCTTATTTAAATTTTTTGGGGGCTAAATACAAGTCATGTTCCAAACATATAAATCTAATAATATAAGGAATTTTCTCATTACTATTATCCACACGTTATAGTTTACACCTATAAATAGAGGTGGTGCCAACGAATTTTTTGTGTACAAATTTCCATCCCCACTAGTTGATTCGAGATCGAGGTTGGCCATTATTCTCAGTGGTGAAATTGTTATGAAATAATCTTTCTCTGATACCACTTGTTGGATCTAGTGGTCAACCTTAGAGGGGGGCGAATATTGTTTTTAAGTGAATTCAGAATTAAAAGAATTTTCAGTAAGGGAAACCTTTTCTGGAAGCTACCATAGAGCGGTAGGCCACTATCGTGCAGCGGTAGATTATAGAGCCAATTTTTCTTGTAAAAATTTGCATTTTGATTTCTCACAAAACCCTCAAAGCCCTAGTAACATTCAACCACAAATTTGAGATGAAATAAAAGCAATGTAATTTTATTCAAAATTAAATAGTGTCTACAAAAACAAAATTGGATCTCCGTGACACTGGATATCAGAGGCGATGAATCAAAAAATCATTTCGTTTCTATACCGACCCACCCAAGAAAGGTTGACTCTCTCTTCTTCCCAAGAAGATTGACAAGTCAGCTCCTGACCTTCCTCCTTGGAAGGGTCTTAGAGCCCACTAGATCTCCTAGATCTAGACGTCCTCCTAAGGATGATTTCCCACAAATTCCTCCCAGAAATTTGACAACCTCCCTAGCTGATTTCTCACAAACTCCTCCAGAGAACTCGATGACCACACAAGACAATTTATCCGCACAAAATATAATTGTTGAAACTAAAAATTCGATCTCTTGTGGAGTTCATCCTTGGGGAAGGGGTGATCGCACACCCACTTCTCTCCTGCAAGAAAAATAATAAAGGAATAGGACCGACCCAAGGGCTCAGTGCGGAGGTCGCATCATACACATAGAAGATCATAGAGCTCTTCCCCTCCCTAGCCAAGAGCCGAGCTAAGGCAACCTCATAATGCGCTAAAAGACTGGGAGATAAGTGAGCATGCCTTCTAAGGTGCCCCTTGGGTCCTATTTATAGTTTTTGGGGAACGGTCTGCCAACAGCCATCCTTCTCTGTTTTGAACAGCTATATGCAGCCTAATTAGGTCTGCCAACAACGTAACTCCACTGTTTTGAATAGTTATTGCACCTCCAGCAAGGGTACCCAAGTAATTTGGTCGTTGGGCCCCACTGGACAGGCTATAAGGATCTGGAGGTCGGCTCACCACAACTCGCCATCCGACTTAGGAGGACGCGACCTTGCTCCCGCAGCTCACCTTCCCTCCTTAGGCGAGCGTGAGCTAGGTCTCCGTAGCCCGCCAACCCTCGTTCTGAGGCGGGCTAGCGGCTAGGTCGCCTATAGGAGAGCGGGCTGGGTGAACCGGCTCGCGTGGCTCGCTAGCTTTGCTTTGGCGAGAGCGTGCTAACAAGTTTAAGTTCGCTCGCACACTATTCTGGCCCGGGCAGGTTGCCCTGGTCCGCTTACCTGGTCTGGTGGACCCACTCGGTGAATACGGGGTTGTACACAATCCCCGCTCTTTTTTAGCTTGGCCAAGCTTGAAAAGAATCATCCAACCCACGTGTTTGGTGAGTGCCTTTTTGAGGTGGAGAGAATCTTATGGTGGGTCCCACCATCATGCTATAAATATACCATTGGACCTTTGGAAAAATCCCGCCTTCTTCTGACCTTCTCTATGAGCTATTCCTGAATGATGCCTGTGTCTAAGGAGATGCGAGCGCGCCTAGCGGCTACGACAGAGGGGACTATGGAGCAGGCTCTTGACGCCACCCCATGGTTAGCGCATAGATTGCCCAACCCCCTCTTCAGGCCGGTGAAAGAGAAGATCGTCAGGAGGTCTCCTGTGAACGACCCCCCGGGGTCCAACACGTAGCCGGTGCCGAGGTCGCCCATGTGGTATGCAAACCTCCCGCTTGATTCGCCATTTCGCCTCTGATTCCTTTTTTCTGTAGGTGACGCCTCGCAGAGATAGAGGAGTACGAGGGGAGCAGAGTCGCTCCCTACCACTGATAACCGATCGGGTTGCCAGCCCTTCGGGCCAGGGGAACCCCCTGCGGCTATTTCTCAGTCGCTGATTCCCCCTAGGCTGGGGATATCCTTCGTAGTTCCTGAAGGGGGCCCTTTCAGGGCAGCCGGACTCCTCCCGGCCATCTGCTTGTGCAGGAAATGTGCCGACCCCTAATGAGCTTGCACTTTTGCTCGTTTATGACTGCTCGCTCCTTCTGATTCTTCCTTCTGTAGGCTTTAATGAGATCTCCTCCTCCGACGTTGACATGAGCGAGGGGTATTCGCCTCCCCTAATACAGATTATATTTTAGAGTACCTGGGCGAACCATTGGATGTTGAGAGGATGAAGAGGAAGGTGATGCGACTATTTCAAAAACACACGCTACTGGTATAGGAGATTTACAATAGGGTAGACAAGGATAAGGGCGAGGCGGAGGAGTGGTTCGCAGTTCTGGAGGGAACGAGGCGTCCAGCTGATGAGGATGAAGTTACTTCTCTGGGGGTTCACATTATGCGGTTCGAGGAGCGGCTTAGGCATGCCACAAATCAGATCGACCTGGCCCAGTAGGAGCTGGTGGCGGTCCGTGAGAACCACTATCCTCGTGTGCCCCCCTGATCCGGGATGAGGAGGCGGGGCAGGTGGAAGTGGATCCAGTACTGAGCCGCCTTCCCCCTCCTTGCTATGAATCGCCAGGCCCGGGTCGCATCTGCATCCTAGATCAATTTGCATAGTTAGGTCACGAACTTTCTTTCCTCGGGACATTTAATCTGTCTGTAATAATTCGAGACCTTTTTGCCCGTCAGGAGGCTCATTTTTGTTGTATGTTACCTTTATTGTGTTGCTGCTAAGTTTTCTTTGGGTGGGTGCAGATAAGACGTTCTTGCCCGCCTACCCCTTTTTAAGCGAGCGCGAGATTAAGGAATCAGCTCGCCTAACTCGCTTATCTAGTCTCAGCGGGAGCAAGCCGGGTGCTCGCAGATCGCGAGCTTAAGTGGCTCGCCCACTATTTCTGGCGGGTGCGGATCGCGGGTGAGCGCGACTTGCTGTTGAGTAGTCTTGGCGGCACATCGACGAGCTGATACAAATCCGTGGTTGGTCTAGAAGTCGAAGCGTCGGGGCACATTTTGCTATCCACACTCTTCCCGCCAGCGGAGCATTTTCCCGCATTTTTCCTTTCTATAAATAGGCCCTGTCGATCCTTTCTTACTTACCAAATTTAAGATTTCCCCTTTCTCTGCTTCCTACGGCTTCCGACTCGCCAGCTTCCTACGAGAACTACTTTGTCCCCCTTAACAAATTTCCCGCAAGATGGGTGGTGGTAGCAGCGATGCAGATGGGCGGAGCAAGTGTGCTTGGACCTTCTCCGAGCACGACTTCTCCCATGTCGCCCTTTCTGAAGGTGAGTTCTTTGATGCCATAAGCGACTACATACCTCTAGGATTCATGGAGAGGCGACCTGGGGAGGGGGAGAAGATCAACGACCTCTCAGCCGAGGAGTTTTCCATCCCCATGACGCATTTTAAGGCGGGTCTCCGGCTTCCTCTAAGTCCGGAGGTCCACCAAATACTAAAATACTTCGGGGTCATCCTCGGGCAAATGACCCCCAAATCCATCACGGTGGTGATCAGATTTGCGTGCTTCCTGCTGGAATAGCAGATCGAGTTCAGACTCACGGTCTTCCACAAGCTGTTCTCCTTCCGGGCGAATAAAGATGGGACTGCTTACTTCTCCAACAACCATGTCAAGGTGCGGGAGACTGATGGTTAAAACGCGTAGGTTTCTTTTTATTTTATTTTAAGATGAGTGAGATTTTATTTTATAAAGAAAAAGAAGAGCGTTTTTATTTTGTTAGAAACCGAGTTTTAATGAGAGGGAGGCAAGTGCACCTATCGCGTGTAGTACAGGATATTCCGGTACGGAATATCGGGGTCATATTGTTCTCGGGGTCGGCTTACCTATTTCTACTCTATCCCTGAAATACCTATTATTCTACTGATAATTTTTGGGTTTGATAAAAAAAGGAAATGGCATAAACATATAAAAAATGCATAATAATAATAAAGTGCAGAAGGCCGATGAAGAACTCAGCGCAACGCTATCAAAAAGAGAACTGAACTAAAATAACTTTAATAAAAAGAGATCCTAAATTTCAAATTAATTAAGGCGGAGACTCGGCCGTGGAGGATCTAAAGGAATGAGCTCACTTATCTCTAGGACTATCGCTCACCTGAACGCTAAGACTATTCGACCGATCGCTAGACCGATGAAGGATTCCTCTTAACGCCCGCATTACGCTGAGAACCCCGCTATTGGGTGGGGAACCCAATCCGGTAGAGTCACGCGCCTCCTCTCTCGAGGGTTAGAGCGAAGCTCTCTTTACCCAAGGGTGATCGATCCATACATGCGGCCTCTCGGCGTTGCGTATGGATAACGGAAATAGAGCCCGCACATCGATATGCGGTCCTACGCATCGTTAACTCGGGGCAAACCTTAAGAAATTTAATTAAACTGAAAAACAGGACCTTTAATTATTTAAAGCTACTTTATCTGTCCCAATGCTCTTCGATATTGAGGGCTAAGGGCGGTTAGCCACTCATCGGAATGGGGACACTTACACTAGAAAGCAATAAAGAAAGCTGTAAAGAAAGCAGTAAGAAAGAAGTAAAGAAAACTGAAAATTGCAAGTGCTACTCAAACGAGTAGGACTGAAGAAAGCAGTAAATGCGAATCCCGGCTCAAATGAGTGGGCGGGGGTAAATTAATCTCATACACGCACGCACTCTACTTGAAAGTAAAACACACACACGCACTCTACAGAAATTAAAACACACACACACACACAAAGTTTTCCTACTCAAGTGAGTAGGAAGAAAATGAAAGCAGTAAAAAGACAAGTCCCACTCAAACGAGTGGGCGGGAAATGAAAGCAGAGCGCCATTTAACTCTTAACGAGTAGGCGGAAATAAATGCATACGCACACACTCTACATAAATTGAAATATAGCAATAAAATCTAACTCATATACGCACGCACCCTTGCAAAAAATAAGAAAAGCGAAGTGCTCAGAAAATTAAAACGACTGCATTTCTACCGCTAGAATGCGGTAGAAATGCATAAAAAGTGAAAATAAAAATAAACCGGACAAAAAGTTTTGAAAATAAAAAGCTAAATGAAGTGAGCGAAAAATTATAAGGATTTTATTTTCATTCTTATGTTTTTATAAAACCTCAAAAAAAGTGATAATAAAACTAAAAAAGAACGAAAAGTTGTACATTTCTAAGTGCCTAAGTTAAAGAAAATAAAAACGAACACTTTTTTAGGTGTTTTTATAAACCCTTAAGAATGAAAATAGGATAAAAAAGGGAAAGCTAAAGCTAAAAAAAAAGCGGAGAATGAAAAATAAACGGGCGGCATAACGGCTAGTAAGCGGATAAAACCCTAAATAACTAACTTATAAAAGCTTAGAAAAAGAAGGCAATAAAAGAAAAGCACAAAAAGGGAACGAAAAATTACTTAAGATAGGGCTTCCAAATGAACCTTTCATGCTAAACAAGAGAGAAAATTGCAAACTTTATTAAAATCTAAGTGATTACATGAAAGCTAAAATGAGAAACCTAATACAAACTAAGAGAGAGAGGGGGAGAAATTCCCTTACATAGCATGAGAAGCCATTTGGGCAGCACCTACCCTAAGGAATTTGGACCAAAAAAGTGGACAGAAATCTCATACAGCAGCTGGATTTTTATAGGCAAAATTTCGGGTTGGTCACGCCCGTGACTAGGGCGTGATAGGGGGGCGTGTCACTACTGTTCATGAGCTGATCGGGTGATTTGACTGGAAAGTTGACTTCGGCTGAAAACGTGGCGGTCACGCCCTAGGTCAAGTGCGTGACGCTGGGCGTGTCGGGGAGGTTGATCTGGGGATTTGACGGGAGCTTTGACTTCGGGGCGGTCCACATGGCGGTCACGGGCGTGACAGAATTGTCACGGGCGTGTAGATGGGGCGTGACTTGGACGGCTGGCATCCTGATGTCGGCAGCGTTGACTGTTTGACTAAGCGTTGAGTGTCGGCATCGGCACGGGCGTGACCGGTCTTAGACACGGGCGTGACTGATGGCGTTTAGTGAGGAACAGTGAAATCGTTGAGTTTCGACTGGCTGATGGCGTTGAGCGCCTGACACGCCCGTGTCGGGCATGGTCACGGGCGTGACAGGCAAAAAATTCAGTTTTTCTGAAAAATTTAAGAAAACAAAAATAAATTAAGTTAGTATAAAATTTACAAAAAAAGAAGCATTTTATTAAAGAAAATAAACTAAAAAAGCCAAAAATAAAGTAAAATGACATAATTAAAATACAAAAATATAGGTATATTTATAACTCATCAAATACCCCCATACTTAAGCTTTTGCTATTCCAGAGCAAAAGTTGGAGATGAACCTATAAGAAATAAAAAAGAATCCTAAATTTAACTAACGCTTAATTAATTGTAAGAAAGATCGAAATGAATTTCCGGGATTTCGGAATTAAATCTTAACTTATGAAAATGTTAAAATAGAGGAACCATTTTAAAAAAATACTTCTAAATGAAAAAAAGAAAGCGAAAGTTATTTTTGTTAGTTTAACAAAAATGGATTGGAATTATCGAAAAAAACTTTAGCTAAAAAGAAATTAATAGGAAATAATTCAATTTAAAAATTATGCTCTCAAAAAATTTTAAATTAATTTTAGAATCATGAAAACTATATAAGTGGATTGGCGGATATGAAGAAGGCTTTGATTTTTGAGGCGGGGTAATTTTTTCTCGAACCTCCACATTTTTTTGAATAATTAGGAAAATGAAATCTTATTTTCCTAACACATTTTTTTCTTTTTTCTTCTTTCTTCATAAATATAAATAAACTCAATGCATATGTATAGGAGTAATGAATTTTATCCTCTTACTCCTAACATATAATCTTTTTAAACTATTGGGTGTCTATGTTTACGGGACGAAATCTTATCCCCATTGACATAAGATCTTTTTAAGGGTGAGTGGGGAATCATGACAATTAAGGTATGAAAAACAAGTGGAAGGGATGAATTTCTAAAAGAAAACTAGAGTTTAATAAAAAAATTCGAGAGCAACCTTTTTAATTTGAACGTTCCTACGTTTCTAAAAGCATAAGTAGAAATAATGTAAAATCCATAAATATTATTTTCTAACATAAGAACATGGTTTTATTCAAAAAACTAGAAGTGATAGTGAGAAAAACAAGTTCCCTATAATAAGAAAAAGCCATAAAAAATTCTTTAAAATCTTAACCCCAGAAATCTAAGTTATCGAGCTACAATTAATAAACGAATAGTAAATAAAGAATTAATTAAAATTCGCTTATAAATAAACTCGAAACGATCATTTTGGAGAGCAAAGAGGTTAAGAAATAAGGGATTCGAATTATTTAATTCAAGAAAAAAAAAATTTATTGATTTTTGTGAGTTTGTCTAATTTTTTTCATATTTTTGGGGTTATTATCTTTTTTTTTGAATTTTTTTAAAGGTTATGCAAATTATTTTGAGTTTTTTGAGTTATACAGATTTTTTTTGAATTTTTGGATTTACAGAAATATTTACAAGAAAAGAGAGAGAATTTTTACAAGATCGGAAAGAGAAGTGGAAATAGATAAGAATATTTACAAAATATTTACAAAGTAGAAAAAGGATCGCCCGTGAACAGACTCTTATTTGTGGTTGGTTCGATGTGTCGAACGTCGCGGAGCGATATTTCATTTTTTGGGGGTTTTAAATTTTTATAAATAAAAACATGAATTTTTTTTTTTTGAGTTTTAAATTTTGTAATTTTTTTGATGTTTTTTTTTCTTTTTTCTTTTTTTGTTAAGTGTAGGGAAAAAAAGACAGAAAATAGGAAACACCCCCATACTTAAATCCAACATTGTCCCCAATGTTGCACTAAGTATGAGGAACATGATATATATATAAATAAATATGTACAAAAAAGTAAAAACAGGGGTTTAGAAATCTTCCCTAAACCGCGTTCGGGGAAGCCCGTTAAATTATGACCTACAAAAGTTAAAATAAAAGCAAAAAAAATAAAACAGAAAAAAGAAAAATATAAGTTCGACGAAAAGTGTGCGGGTGATAGGGGGCGCGGGTGAGTGTGACTCGTAAGGTAACGTCTTAGCTAAGAGCGCGACCGATGTGCGATTCCCTAGCGCTCACAATAGTTAAGCGCACCGAAATGACAAAATAAATATATAATTAATTTTTTTGTTTTATATATTTTTTTCTTAGTTTTTTATTTATTTATATTTTATTTTTTAAAAAATTTTAAGTTTATGTTTTGTTTTTTTTTTTGATTTTTGTTGAAAATAAAAAATAAAAAGAAATGAAAAGAAGTTAAAGGAAAATAAAATAAAAAATATGAAAGATATATATACATATAATTTTTTTTTGTTAATTTTTTTAATTTTTTGATGAAAATAAAAAAAATAAAATAAAAAAATTTGTTTCATCAATTTTTTTTTTGATTTTTAGGTTTTTTAAATTATTTTGTTTTTTAAAATTTTATAAGTTTTTTATGTTTTTTTTTTTTTTTAAGTTTTTTGATTGATTTGATTTTTTTTTTGTTTAGTCTTTTAGTTTTCTGATTTTTTTTTAGTTTTAAAGTTTTTAAATATTTTGATTTTTAGATTTTTTAAGTATTTATTAATAATATTAATATTGATATTATTATGTTTATTATAACTATAATTTTCTTTGGTTAATTTTTTATATATATATATAAGTAAAAATAAAGAGTAAAATTAATAGCTTTCAGGAATTCAAAATAGTAAAACGATAATCTCCCCGGCAACGGCGCCAAAAACTTGATGGTTAAAACGCGTAGGTTTCTTTTTAATTTATTTTAAGATGAGTGGGATTTTATTTTATAAAGAAAAAGAAGAACGTTTTTATTTTGTTAGAAACCGAGTTTTAACGAGAGGGAGGCAAGTGCACCTATCGCGTGTAGTACAGGATATTCCGGTGCGGAATATCGGGGTCGTATTGTTCTCGGGGTCGACTTACCTATTTCTACTCTATCCCTGAAATACCTATTATTCTACCGATAATTTTTAGGTTTAATAAAAAAAAGGAAATGACATAAACATATAAAAATGCATAATAATAATAAAGTGCAGAAGGCCGATGAAGAACTCAGCGCGACGCTATCAAAAAGAGAACTGAACTAAAATAACTTTAATAAAAAGAGATCCTAAATTTCAAATTAATTAAGGCGGAGACTCGGCCGTGGAGGATCCAAAGAAATGAGCTCACTTATCTCTAGGACTATCGCTCACCTGAACGCTAAGACTATTCGACCGATCGCTAGACCGACGAAGGATTCCTCTTAACGCCCGCATTATGCTGAGAACCCCGCTATTGGGTGGGGAACCCAATCCGGTAGAGTCACGCGCCTCCTCTCTCGAGGGTTAGCGCGAAGCTCTCTTTACCCAAGGGTGATCGATCCATGCGTGCGGCCTCTCGGCGTTGCGTATGGATAACGGAAATAGAGCCCGCACATCGATATGCGGTCCTACGCGTCGTTAACCCGGGGCAAACCTTAAGAAATTTAATTAAACTAAAAAAACAGGACCTTTAATTATTTAAAGCTACTTTATCTGTCCCAATGCTCTTCGATATTGAGGGCTAAGGGCGGTTAGCCACTCATCGGAATGGGGACACTTACACTAGAAAGCAATAAAGAAAGCTGTAAAGAAAGCAGTAAGAAATCAGTAAAGAAAGCTGAAATTGCAAGTCCTACTCAAACGAGTAGGACTGGAGAAAGCAGTAAATGCGAATCCCGGCTCAAATGAGTGGGCGGGGGTAAATTAATCTCATACACGCACGCACTCTACTTGAAAGTAAAACACACACACGCACTCTATAGAAATTAAAACACACACACACACAAAGTTTTCCTACTCAAGTGAGTAGGAAGAAAATGAAAGAAGTAAAAAGACAAGTCCCACTCAAACGAGTGGGCGGGAAATGAAAGCAGAGCGCCATTTAGCTCTTAACGAGTAGGCGGAAATAAATGCATACGCACACACTCTAAAGAAATTGAAATAAAGCAATAAAATCTAACTCATATACGCACGCACCCTTGAAAAAAATAAGAAAAGCGAAGTGCTCAGAAAATTAAAACGACTGCATTTCTACCGCTAGAATGCTGTAGAAATGCATAAAAAGTGAAAATAAAAATAAACCGGACAAAAAGTTTTGAAAATAAAAAGCTAAATGAAGTGAGCGAAAAATTATAACGATTTTATTTTCATTCTTATGTTTTTATAAAACCTCAAAAAAGTGATAATAAAACTAAAAAAGAACGAAAAGTTGTACATTTCTAAGTGCCTAAGTTAAAGAAAATAAAAACGAACATTTTTTTAGGTGTTTTTATAAACCCTTAATAATGAAAATAGGATAAAAAGGGAAAGCTAAAGCTAAAAAAAAGCGGAGAATGAAAAATAAACGGGCGGCATAACGGCTAGTAAGCGGATAAAACCCTAACTAAACTAACTTATAAAAGCTTAGAAAAAGAAGACAATAAAAGAAAAGCACAAAAAGGGAACGAAAAATTACTTAAGATAAGGCTTCCAAATGAACCTTTCATGCTAAACAAGAGAGAAAATTGCAAACTTTATTAAAATCTAAGTGATTACATGAAAGCTAAAATTAGAAACCTAATACAAACTAAGAGAGAGAGGGGGAGAAATTCCCTAACATAGCATGAGAAGCCATTTGGGCAGCACCTACCCTAAGGAATTTGGACCAAAAAAGTGGACAGAAATCTCATACAGCAGCTGGATTTTTATAGGCAAAATTTCGGGTTGGTCACGCCCGTGACTAGGGCGTGACAGGGGGGCGTGTCACTACTGTTCATGAGCTGATCGGGTGATTTGACTGGAAAGTTGACTTCGGCTGAAAACGTGGCGGTCACGCCCTAGGTCACGGGCGTGACGCTGGGCGTGTCGGGGAGGTTGATCTGGGGATTTGACGGGAGCTTTGACTTTGGGGCGGTCCACGTGGCGGTCACGGGCGTGACAGAATTGTCACAGGCGTGTAGATGGGGCGTGACTTAGACAGCTGGCATCCTGATGTCAGCAGCGTTGACTGTTTGACTAAGCGTTGAGTGTCGGCATCGGCACGGGCGTGACCGGTCTTGGATACGGGCGTGGTTGATGACGTTTAGTGAGGAACAGTGAAATCGTTAAGTTTCGACTGGCTGATGGCGTTGAGCGCCTGACACACCCGTGTCGGGCATGGTCACGGGCGTGACAGGCAAAAAATTCAGTTTTTCTGAAAAATTTCAGAAAACAAAAATAAATTAAGTTATTATAAAATTTACAAAAAAAGAAGCATTTTATTAAAGAAAATAAACTAAAAAAGACAAAAATAAAGTAAAATGACATAATTAAAATACAAAAATATAGGTATATTTACAACTCATCAGAGACCGTCAACAAGAGCCATAATTGGCTAAAGGAATTTGTTTTCGTTAAGGGAGAATTTGGCAATGTCCCTTTCTCGCCGGTTCACCTCAGCGAGGCGAGCTACCGCCCCCTACCCTGGCGGGCCACGAGGCCGAGCTCTACGGGCTCTTCGAGGGGAAGAATTTTAAAGTCGCATTCCTCCGCAGGAACATAGACAGCCTCGCCCCCATCGCGCCCGGAGGAGGTAAAGTACCCGCGCTTCCGTCTCTCCTTTTCTTTACTATCATTCTTCTATCTTAACTTTCCTTTTATGCAGGCAAGCGGGACGTCCCCTTGCACCCTCCTTATGAGAGTGCACAACTTGCTTCTAGCGAGCTCGCCCGCGCCGAGGTTGAAGCCACCACTCATCGCGAGACCCCAGCCTATGTTCCCCCGAAGCAGCCTAGCCGTGAATCGCTTCCACCACCGCGGCCGCCCAAGAAATCGAAGACCGCGGGCGGCGCACCTCCCGTAACTCGGGAAAAAGGTAAAGCCCTGGCGGGTCAACCAGCTGGGGATCTCTCCCCACGACTGCCTCACCTGCGGCCCCCCAGCGGGGTGGCTGGCACCTCCAGGATGCAAGAAGAGACGCAGCCCGCCGTGACGCCGGTGCCGAGAGGGCACTGCAACTTCGGCCTCGATGAGCATCCTTTAGATGAGCTCGGAATTCCCCTCCTTTAGTGGGACAAGGAGGTGAACCGGGCTTTCATCTCCACCCTGCTGCTAAGCTGGCTGGAGTAGGAGTCCATCAGCAGGGAGGCCTATAACTTCTCGTTCATCCTGTACGCACAAGAGGATGTCGCGATCTATGACTAGGAGGCCACGTAAGTCCTTGTGCATGAGAGTGCGCGGGCCTAGCTCCACGGCCTAGAGCTGGACCACATGGTGGGCAGGCAGCTAACCCAACTAGAGAAGAATGCCACGTCGCTTAAAAAGCTTGTCGAAAAAAAGGAGGGAGCTCGTCGTCTCGCCCAGGAGGAGGCAGACTACCAGAAGAAGCGGGAGGATGCAGCCGATGCCGCCTTTGTCGAGTACTTGGGAGGAGTGGTAAGTCCCTTGACTCGCACATATCGCATGAAGGATGCCACTTCTTTTCTCAAGTTTACCCTACCCCTTTTCGTAGGACGCGGCGACGGTCAGTCTTCTAGGCTTGCAGATCGCCGTCCTTGAGAAGGAAAAGGAGGTGTCACATGCGCAGATGCGTGAACTGGAAGCCGAAGCAGCTGATCCTTCGCCCTCCAGTAGTAGGTGCCAGCTCGCGCACTATATCGAGTACGAGCTGGAGGTCATGATGCAGAAGAATGCTGCCAATACAGCGAAGTACACTCTCTAGATGTTGTGGCAGGCGGACCTTATTAAGAGCGAGGGTGCGGGCCTTTCTGCGAGCGATGTGGTACCGGCAATATTCCTTCCAGTACCCAAGCTGGGCGATGCGTCCTACCGACCCATCTAGGAGGACTCGTCGCTCGAGGGCTCGCCTTGCTGAATCCTCGCGCCTCGCCTTTTATATGTGTTATAATATGAACGCGGGCCAAGCCCCCAATCCTGTAATTTTGTCCTAAATTAATGAAATATGTTTTTTTTGGAACTGATTCTTGTAATGTTGCTTCATCCTTCCTCTTTTGTATTCACGGCCTGCTTCGGTCCTCGCATTCACTATCTCTTATCCCCATCTCACGAGCGAGGTCCTGTGTTTATTCGGGACTTAGCTCAAGAAATACAGGAGCGTTAGTTGGTCAAATCGTGAATGGCGACCCGTACCCATGTCCAGACTCTTCATGCCATACGCGAGAAAGAGGAGGCAAGCCGACTCGGCTCGCACCTGAGTCGTCTGGCTACGTACGAGCTGGGCTCCGTGAGGTCACAACACGGTCTGAGCCCTTGTCGTCTTCGTCGCTTTTCGGGTGCTCGCCGATCCTTAGTCTTGGCTCGACACTTCCGGCTCGCCGACCTGCTGAGGTCATCTTGCCAACCCTTGGATTTTTGCCTTCGTATTTCGAGTGTCTGGGTCCCGGCTTTAGACACCACATTCATCAAGACCCCCTATCCTGCTAGCCAGTTGGGATCCTGAGTAGACACTCTCGAGTGAAATCCAGCCCTGCTAGCTAGATGAGAGCCTGGCAGCAGGATCTGCTCGGGGTCCGGGTAGATGCCATCAAGTGACATCTAGCCTTGCCATCTGGATGAGAGCCTGATAGCAGGATCTACTCAGGGTCCAGGTAGACTCCATCGAGTGACATCCGGCTCTGCTAGCTGGATGAGAGCCTGGTAGCGGGATCTGATCGGGGTCTGGATAGACTCTCTTGAGTGACATCCAACCCTGTCAGCTAGGTGAGAGCCTGGCAGCGGGATCTGCTCGGGGTTTGGGTAGACTCTCTCAAGTGAAAACCAGCTCTGCCAGCTAGGTGAATGCCTGGAAGCGGGATCTGCTCGGGGTCCGGGTAGACTCTCTCGAGTGACATCCAACTCTGCCAACTAGGTTAGAGCCTGGCAGCGGGATCTGCTCGGGGTCTGGGTAGACGCTATCGAGTGACATCCATCCCTGTCAGCTAGGTGAGAGCCTGGCAGTGGGATCTGCTCGGGGTCTTGGTAGATGTAATCGAGTGACATCCAGCCCTTCCAATTGGATGAGAGCCTGGAAGCGAGATCTGCTCGGGGTCTGGGTAGACTCTGGAGTGACATCCAGCCCTGCTAGCTAGGTCAGAGCTTAACAGCGGGATCTACTCGGGGTCTGGGTATACGCCATCAAGTGACATCCAACCTTGCCAGCTAGGTGAGAGCCTGAAAGAGGGATCTGCTTGGGATTTGGGTGTTGCTCGGGATCTGGGTAGACGCCATCGAGTGACATCCAGCCCTGTCAGATGGATGAGAGACTGGTAGTGGGATCTGCTCAGGGTCTGGGTAGACTCTCTCGAGTGACATCCAGCCCTGCCAGCTAGGTGGGAGCCTGACAACGGGATCTGCTCGGGGTCTGAGTAGATGCCTTCGAGTGACATCCAGCCATACCAGCTAGGTGAGAGCCTGACAGCGGATCTGCTCGGGGTTTGGGTAGATTCCATCGAGTGACATCCATCCCTATCAGCTGGATGAGATCCTGACAGCGGGATCTGCTCAGGTTCCGCGTAGACTCCATCGAGTGATATCCAGCCCTGCCAGCTAGATGAGAGCCTGGCAGGGGGATCTGCTCGCGGTTCGGGTAGACTCCATCAAGTGACATCCAGCTCTGCCATCAAGATAAGAGCTGGTAGCGGGATCTTCTCAGGTTCTGTCAAATAAACACTTCACATATCGACATAAATCACGGAAGGAGTATCGGCACACCAAGAAGTTTTATTAGAAAAAGAACGCTACTTACATGGCTCAAGGGTAAACATGTATCAGGTCATCACCGCTCCAGGTGAGACTTAGGGTATCGCCCTCCACATTACGGAGGCGGTACCCTCCTGATTTTAATATTTCTTATACAATGTATGGACTCTCCCAGTTGGGGTTGAGCTTCCCCACAGCGGCTGATCTTCCCGCAGCACCCGCCTTCCTCAGGACCAAGTCGCCCTCCGCGAACTGTTTGACCCTGACGTATTTGTCAAAGTACTTAGCCATTCTTCTTTTAACTTCTTTCTGTCGGATGACAGAGAGGTCACGCAGCTCCTCCACCATGTCTAGGGAGAGTCGTAGCTCCTCCTCATTTTAATCTTGCCAATCCTCCCTACCTGCCACTGCCTCGACCACCCAAGGTGTTCGGGTCTCGAACTCGATTGGAAGCACTGTCTCGCGTCCATGGGAGAGCTTGAAGGGGGTCTCCCCCGTGGCGGTGTTGGGGGTGGTTCTAAGGGCCCAAAGAACCTAGGGAAGCTGCTCCACACAGCTACCCTTCAAGTTTTCAACTTTTTTCTTCAAGAGGTTCACTATGATTTTGTTTACTGCTTCCACCTGCTTGTTTCTCCTAAGGTGATGGACCGAGGCAAATCTGAGATCAATCCCAAGCTTCTTGTAGAAGTTGATGAACTCGGCGCTGGCAAACTGAGGTCAGTTGTCCGTGACAATGGCTTACGACAACCCGTGCCGTCAGATGAACTCCCCCCAAACAAAATTCCTGATAACCTGGGAGGTTACCTTAGCCAGCATCTTCACCTCCAACCACTTGGAAAAATAATCTATCTTGATAAGTAGGAACCTCCTCTGCCCGTTGGCCTGGGGGAAAGGCCCTACCAGATCCATTCCCCAGATGACGAAGGGCCAAGGGGCCGTAATACTTCTGAGGTGCTTGGCCGGTTGTTGTTGGAGGGGGGGCAAACAACTGGCACTTGTGGAAATTCTTTGTAAACTTCGTCGCATCGTGGCCCAAACTAGGCCAGAAATACCCTTTCCTGACAATCCTTCCTTCCAGGGCCCGACTCCCGGAGTGACTCCAACACTCCCCGGAGTGGACCTCCTCCAAGATCCACTAGACCTCCCTCTCAGCCACGCAATATGCCAAAATCCCTGAGAGGGTCTTTCGGTACAGCTACCCATTGCGGATGAGATAGTACGGTGACTTGTACTTGAATTTCTTTTTATCCATCCCTTCCGGATACTCCCCTGTGGAAAGGAAGGTTGTGAATGGGTCCATCCACGAGGGGTGTGTATCTACCTCCATCAGCAATCCTTCAATGGAAGGGTGGAATAGGTCGGTGATGATACCCCCACCTGGGGACCATGCTTTGCCAGTTGGTCCACCTGCTCGTTTTCCTCCCTGGGCACGTGTTAGATGGAGAAGGTCTAAAACATGTCGATGACCCTCTTTACTTTTGCTAAGTATAACTGGAGGGTAGGATCCCTTGCCTCAAACTCCCCGTTGATCTGGCAAGCCACCATCATAGAGTTAGTGAGGACCTCCACATCATGCACTCTTAGCTCTCTGGCCAGGCGGAGCCCTGCAATCACCGCCTCGTACTCAGCCTGATTATTAGTGATAGAAAAATGGATAACTATCATTTGCTCTATCTTTGTCCCTTAGGGGATTTCTAGGATCACCCCCACACCCAGGGAATGCCTCCCTGAAGCACCATCTACCATAACCTTCCAGGGAACTGGGTGAGTGTGTTTCTCCTCCGCCACCTCGACCACATAATCAGCCAGAAAGTCGATCATTGCTTGGGCTTTGATCGAGAGACGGGGTACAAAGGAGATGTCGAACTCACTCAGTTCCACCGACCACTTGGCCAACCAAACCGAATGCTCCACCCCCTCGAAGGTGTTGCGGAGGGGGTGGTCAGTCACCACTTGGATTGAGTTTTCCTGGAAGTAGGGTCGGAGCCTCCGGGACGAGATGACCAGAGTAAAGGCCAGCTTCTCCAAGATGGGATAACAGAGCTCTGCCTTCCTCAGGATCCTGATCACGTAGTATATGGGGATTTTCTTCTTCCACTCTTCCCAAACCAGCACGAAGCTCAAGGCCTCTGCTCTGACCCTGAGATACAAAGATAGGTCCTCCCCCTCCTTCGGCCCTTGGAGCAGGGGGGCCTGAGTCATCTGCCTCTTCAAGGTATGAAATGCCTCCTCGCATTCCTTGGTCCATTCGAACTTCTTGCCTCCTCTTAATGCTTTGAAGAAGGGGGAACACTTCTCCCCAGCCCGGGAAAGGAACCTGCTCAACCCTGCCAGCTTCTATGTCAACCGCTGCACCTATTTAGCATTCCGAGGATATCCCAGCTCCATGATCATTCAGACCTTATCAGGATTTGGCTCCACCCCTGCAGGGGTGAGAAGGTGACCCAAAAACTTGCCTCTGCTGGCCCCGAAGACACACTTTAAGGGGTTTAGCCTCATCTTGTACTTGCGTAGGGTGGTGAAGGTTTCCTCCAGGTCCCGGAGGTGAGAGTCCACGTCTTGACTCTTGATCATGAGTTCATCTACATATACCTCCAGGTTCCTCCCCTTCTATTCTCGGAAGACCATATCCATCATCTTATGGTATGTTGCCCCTGCCTTTTTTAGCCCGAAGGGCATCATTTTGTAGCAGTAGCACCCATCCCCCATGATGAAGGAGACATTTTTGATGTCGGGGGTGGGGGTGCATCCTGTTCTGGTAGTAACCTGAAAATACATCTTAAAAACTCATTACAGGAAAACTGATGGCTGAGTTAACCAGCACGTCGATCCGAGGCAAGGGATAACAATCCTCAGGGCACAATTTATTAAGCAAAGAAAAATCGACACACATACGCCACTGGTCGTCTCCTTTTTTAACCATGACTACATTTGAGACCCAGTCGGGTACTGTATTTCGAATACAAAGCCAGCCTTAAGAAGCTTGGACACCTCCTCCCTGATGGGCTCGGCCAACTTGTACGCGATGGACCTCTTCTTCTGTTTGATGGGGCGATCTTTCAGGTCCAAGTTGAGGCGATTGCAGACGACATCCGTATCGATCCCTAGCAGCTCCTCCGCGCTCCAGGCGAAGATGTCAAAGTTCTTCTGGATGCACTCCAGCATCCTCTCCTGATCCGCCGGGGTTACCCCCTACTTATGCGGACCTTCTCCACCCTACCCCTGAGGGTAAGAACCTCCATCTCCACCACCTCTCCGCAACCTCCAACCTGGACTACTCCCCCATTATCCAACATCCTCCCCGCCCGGGGAAGGAACTTCCTTCTCAGCCTCCTTCACGGCCATTTCCTCAGCCGACTGCTGGACTTCCTCCACCACCTCCACCCAGGTGCGGTTCTCCTCTACCTCCATCTCCACTTCTACCTACTTCTCCACCTCCTCCATCCTCCGCTCCATCCACTCAGCTTTCTCCTGCCAAGAGATGGAGTTCACAGCGGTGACATAGCACTCCCTCGACACCTTGGGGTCTCCCCAGACCTGGATCCCCTTGACGTTGAACTTTAAGCATTGGTGGAAGGATGAGGGGATGAAGCAGAAGGAGTTGATGAGGGGTAGCCTAAAGATGGCATTGTAGCTGCTGGGGGCATCCACGATGATGAACCTGCAGGTGCGGTACTGCCCCCCAGTGTGATATGGAGTCCCACTCCTCCTTCAACCTCCTTTCTCTCCCCTGAGAACCCGAAAAAAGGTCCATCTGAGGCCAGCACCCTCTTGGCCTCAACCTTCATCGCGTCAAATGCCTTCTTAAAGATGACATTGACTGAACTCCCGTTGTCAATGAGGATCTGGGAGACGGTGAAGTTATCGACCGCCGTCTGGATGACCAGCGCGTCGCAGAAGGGGTCCTCTTGGTCTGGCATGTCCTTCCTCGAGAAGGTGATCTTCTCATTCAGGGGTGGGGTTTGGGATGTGGAGCCAATGCTCTTGCAGTACATGGTATGGAGACTTGCCTTGTGGGAAGCCTCGACTCCCACCCCCATGGATTACTCTGATCCCTCTATGGGCCCAACCATCAGCCTGGTCCTCACACCTATCCACCTCTGTCTGAGGCAGGACTTCCTCAATCTGCACTCCCTGGCGGTCTTGTTGCTGTTGCTTCTCCCTGTTTCCTCTCATCTCGAGGAACTTCGGGCATGTGGTCGTAGCGTGCCCCTCCTTTTGGCGAAAATCACAGTCAGGTAGCTCCACCCTAACCTCCCTTCTCCTTCTCCTTACTGCTCTCCTCCTCTCCCCCATGGCTATAACCATAGCCTGCTTTTGTCGGGGAGAGGTGGTATCTGGCCTTGCCTCCCACCCTGAGGGTAAAACTAACCCTAGCCCCACTAACGGTTGTCTCCTACATGGAAACCTCTCTACGGCCCCTGGTCTTGCCACTCCGGCCTCTAGCCTAGCCGATGGTTCTGCTCCTAGCGCCCCCTCCTAGGCTACTGCTGTTTCTGTTCCCTCTATCGGGGTTCAGTTCTCCTCTCCTCTTAACCTCTACCACCTCTGGGCCTCTCTTCCTCTGTGGCCCACCTTGTCAGCTTCCGGGAAAACTCCAGTTTCGATGCCTCCCCGTCAACTTCCATTTCCGCCCTCTCCATTAGTTCTTCATAGGAGAGGGGCGACACCCTCTTCAGCTCCATTTTGAAGAAACCCTACTATAACCCCAGGGTGAAGGTCATCATAAGGGTGTGCCCTGGTATCTCTTGGACCTGGGTCACCTTCTCCTGCAATCGGTCCACGTAGCTCCCCAGGGTCTCGTTCACCCCCTTCTTGATGTGCAACAGGGACTCTGACTCCTTCTTCCTCCTCTTGGAGGTGGTGAAACTCAACATGAATCCCTGACGTAGGTCCTCGAAGCAGTAGATGGAGTTGGCCAGCAGCTGGTGGAACCACTCTCTCTCCTTCTCCTTGAGTATGATGGTGAAGAGCCTACACTTGAACCCATCTGACATCTGTCAGATCGAAACCACGTCCTCAAACCGCTGGACGTGCTGGACTGGGTCACCCTTCCCAGTGTAGTAAGCCATCTCTGGCTCCCTGAACCCCTCTGGAACTGTGGCGGAAGAAACAAATTCGCTGAACGGGTTGCCTCCCCCTACTGGGCGAGCTGGAGGGTCTCGTACCCCCATCTCGCCGAACTGGTCGCCGCTTGCCGAGCCTGGGAAGAGCACTCGCCCGGGGAGCTCGCATCCTCTCCCCTCCTCTAGAACTTCCTTTCCAGCTCGCCTGCCGGGAGTGTCCTCGCCAAGGGCCGAGACTGTGAGTATAGGCGCTGCTGGAGTCGAGTACTCGGCACGTGCGCCGAGTGCTAACCTGACGAGGTCAAGCACCTCCTGCTTTAATTCTTCAAACATCCCCACTGTGGTGAGAGGGGGAGGGGGTGGCGAGTCGGACCTGTCCGAGCCTTGTCCTGATCCTCCCATCATCGAACTCGCCGAAGATTTTCTGTGCTGACCACACTCCATGCTCACTGCACCAAAATGTTGAAACCGAAAATTCGGTCTCTTATGGAGTTCACCCTTGGGAAAGGGGTGATCGCATACATATTTTTCTCTAGCAAGCAAAATGATAAAGGAAGGGGATCGACCCAAGGGCTCGACGTGGAGGTCCCACCACACACCTGGAAGATCTTAGAGCGCTTCACCTCCCTAGACAAGAGCCGAGCTAAGGAAACCTCAGAAATCGCTAGAAGACTGTGAGATAACTGAGCATGCCTTCTGAGGTGCCCCTTTGGTCCTATTTATAGTTTTCGGGGAACAGTCTGCCAACATCCATCTTCCGCTATTTTGAACAGCTATGTGCAACCCAACTAGGTATACCAATAACGTAACCTCACTATTTTGAACAGCTATTTGTACCTCCAGCAAGGGTGTAATGCCTCCATTAGTCACATGGAATATAACAGAGGGTCCGGTCGGGGCCCCCACACCATATTTCACAGACAAACGATAGAATCACGTGTGAATATCAAAATACTTTCAACTCGCATATTAACTCAGAGCATTCTAGCAGAAGTTTAAAGCTTATAAGAACTCATCCAACGAATGTCCACTAAACATATAAATGACACATTTATATATAACACCAGGAATGTATACAAACACACAAACGCTCACGGACTTAAGATCTTACATGTTTCTCTTTACAAGAGGTGGTTTCATACATCGGCACGCAGGCCAGCAACATATGAAATCCAATTCTTCGCACGGCCTTTAAGGGCCTATAAGCAGCAACAGCAAGAGCTTCAGCCCGCTCAATCCAGTTCAGTCCGAAACACCTGCATATGGACGTCCACCCCAAGGGTGATAAACAAAGCAACGGTCAACATTTAGCTGACAAATTATAACGACCCTACCCCTTACCCGGGGCAATGGTTCCTTCCCTGCATGCATTGCAATCACAATATATATATCACAATAAGTGCACTCAGGCACAACAACATCACAAATGCCGGCCTTCGTGCCAGACGCTCCGTGCACTCAGGGCACGCTTACGGTGTACCGAATCATTCAAGATCCCACCAGCAATTAGAGGTTATTAGCTTGTTGGTCGGTAACTAATCTACTACAACACGTATGTGAGAAGCGAACTAAAACAAGCCGAAAAAGGTATAACTGAAATTTTATTATCAGAAAAAAAGGTCACTATTACAAAGGTATGGCCTCCCTTATATAGAATGGAGGAGAGAAGAGATAATACAAATAAGAGATGTGGGACTAAAACTATACAAAAGAATCTGGGCGGCTAGAACAACAGACCGGAACAAGCCGCGCGGTTAGACAGAAGGGCTAACCGCTCGGCCACTGCCAGAGAGAGACAAGCCGCCATGTGAGACCGTTAGACCGCCCGGTCTCCTAGTTGCCAGTAACAGACCACTAGACCGCTTGGACCTAAGACCTCAACACAGCAACCAAACCGCAGAAGACAAACCGCCAGACCGCCCGGTCAATAACCCGCCAAGACAGACCGACAGACCGCCCGGTCTCAACTCCAACACTCCCCCTCAAGCTGGAGCATATATGTCGATCATGCCCAGCTTGTCACATATATGAAGAAATGAGGCGGATACTGGCTTGGTGAAGATGTCAGCCAACTCTTTTTCAGACGTGACGAAGGGAGTGCAAATTTGTTCCTTCAGAATCTCTTCACGAATGAAATGACAGTCGACCTCAATGTGCTTGGTTCTCTCATGGAAGATTGGATTTTTGGAGATGTATATAGCAGCCTTGTTATCACAGAACATAGGTAGAGGATGGTTGTAGACCTCTCCTAAATCCAACATGAGAGCCCGTAGCCACTTTAGCTCGCAAGTGGTCGATGCCATACTCCGATACTCAGCTTCAGCACTGGACCTGGAGACAACAGATTGCTTCTTGCTCTTCCAACTTACCAGATTGCCCCCAACAAAGGTACAGAAACCGGAGGTAGACTTGCGGTCCCCTTTGTCATCAGCATAACTCGCATCTGAGTAAGCTTCAACCCTCAGATGATCATTCTTCTGAAAGAGCAATCCTTTCCCAGGGGCTGCTTTGACGTACTCCAAGATCTGCAAGGCGGACTGTAGATGGCACTCCCTGGGAGCTTGCATGAATTGACTCACCTTGCCCACAGCATAGGAAATGTCGGGCCTAGTCACAGTGAGGTATATGAGCTTACCAACTAGACGCCTGTACCGCGAAGCATCTGAAAGAAGAGGCGAACCATCTGTCCAGGTTTTGTCTTCTCCAACAGCCATGGGACATCGGGCAGGTTTGGCCCCAGTCAATCCTGCTTCTTTTAAAATATCAAGAGCATACTTACGCTGAGAGAGGACTAAAGAGTTGGGCTTCCGAGAGATTTCGATCCCCAAAAAGTACTTCGGAGAACCCATATCTTTCGTGACTAGATGTTGGCGAAGATGCCGCTTTGTCAAGGCTACCCCTTCCTGGTCATCACCAGTGAGAAGAATATCATCCACATATACTGCAAGAACCACCAGTCCCGAAGAGGTTTTGCGAATAAATAGAGAGTGATCAGCAGCGCTGCGAGCAAAACCAACGGCCGCCATGATGCCGCTAAACTTGTCAAACCAAGCTCGAGGGCTCTGCTTGAGGCCATAGATTGCCTTCTGTAGCCGGCATACTCGTGTCTCCCCCTGAGCAACATACCCTGGAGGTTGCTCCATGTAGACGGCCTCCTGAAGATCACCATAAAGGAAGGCATTCTTGATATCCAGCTGGGAAAGGGGCCAGTCTTTGTTGACCGCCACAGAGAGAAGGACCCGTATAGTGCTGAGACGAGCCACGGGAGAGAAGGTGTCAAAGTAATCAACCCCATAGGTTTGAGTAAAGCCCTTAGCCACCAGACGAGCTTTGTAACGGTTCACAGTGCCATCTGGGCCAAACTTGACTACAAAGACCCAGCGACAGCCAACAACATCTGTATCAAGGGGAGGAGGGACAAGAGTCCAGGTACCCCGCTCTGTGAGGGTCGTCATTTCCTCATCCATGGCCAGCTTCCAGTGAGGAATGGCAAGGGCCTCCTGGTAGGAACGAGGTGTGGTAGTAGCAGAGATAGCCAGTGCAAAGGCCCTGCGAGAAGGGGTAAGACGATCATAGGAAACAACAGCAGCAAGGGGGTGTAGGGTACACATCCGCACCCCTTTGCGAAGAGCTACAGGAAGATCCAGGTCGGCGGGCTCCTCGGCATCCAGAGCATCCGTGGCAGAGAGAGCTGGCCCGGGAGGAGAGAGCGACGGCAGCGGAGATGAGGGAGATGGAGGCGGAGAGAGAGGCGGAGGGAGAGGAGTGGGCGGAGACGGAGGAGCGGATATCGCAGTAGGAGACGAGGGAACGAACGGAATAACAGGAGAAGAAGAGGTGGGAGGAAGAGAAGAGGAGCCATCCGAGAAGTAGGAGGCATTCTCGAAGAAGGTAACGTCAGCGGAGACGAACTGTTTACGAAGAACAGGATCAAAGCAGCAGTAGCCTTTCTGAGTGGCCGAGTACCCCAGAAAAACACATTTGGTGGAGCGAGGGGAGAGCTTATCACGGGTGGCGGATGGGACATGCACAAAAGCAGTGCACCCAAAGATTCGGAGAGGGAGAGGAAAAGGCTCCTTGCCGGGATAAAGGATGGAAAAAGGGGTTTTTCCCTTTAGAACGGAGGAGGGAATGCGATTGATGAGATAGCAAGCAAGAAGAATAGCATAGCCCCAATATGAGCGAGGGACATGCATTTGAGTCATTAATGTGCGAGCAACATCGAGGAGGTGACGGTTTTTGCGTTTCGCCACCCCATTTTGTTGGGATGTATAGACACAACTTGTCTGATGAATAACGCCATGTTGCACACAGAAAGAGGTAAAAGCATGACTTAAGTACTCTTTTGCATTATCAGAGCGAAAAGTTTTAACACTAACACCAAACTGATTTTTGATTAAATGATAAAAGGAGGTCCATACATTAAAAAGTTCAGAGCGATCTCGTAAGAGATACACCCAAGTACATCTAGAAAAATCATCAATAAAGGTTACAAAATAAGAACTACCCCGACCAACAGTAAGGGTAGGAGCAGGTCCCCAGATGTCGGAGTGGACTAGATCAAATGGACGGGTAGAGCCCCGACCTTGCTTCGGCGGGAAGGAGGAACGATGATGCTTGCCAAGTTGACATGACTCGCAGTGAAGAGGAGTGGTGGAGGGAGGGAGGTGGGGCAGAAGCTGATGTAGAAGCCGTAGTGGAGGATGACCGAGACGGAGATGCCACTGGAGAAGATCCGTACAAGTAGAAGAGAAGGCGGACAAAGCGGAAACGTTGTCGAGGAAGTAGAGGCCGCCGCTCTCAGTCCCAGTAGCAATCGTCCGCTGGGAGCTCGGATCCTGAAAAGAGCAAGAAGATGGAGTAAACGTTACAGAACATTGAAGCTGCTTGCACAAAGAAGTAACCGACAACAGATTGCACGGAAACTTGGGCACATAGAGAGTGTCCTCTAGCCGAAGGGACGGAGTAACATGAACCACTCCCGACCCATGAACCGGGGAGGGAGAACCGTCTGCAATGAGGACTGGGGGCAACCGATCATGCTGTTCGAGGAGAGAGAAGCACTGAGGATTGCCCGTCATGTGATTAGTAGCACCGGAGTCGATAAGCCATTTACCTTGAGTGACTACATGGGCACTACCTGATGATGTGACCACGGAAGCAGACGGCTTGGAAGAAGAGGCGGAAGAGTCACCCGAGGGGCGAAGATGGGGATGTTTTGTCCAGCAGCGGTTAAGAGTGTGTCCGGTGCGGCCGCAGTGAGAGCAGAGATAGCGGGAAGAAGGACGTCCGCCAGACTGATGACTGCGGCTACCAGATCCACTCCGCTGAGTTTGATGAGCATAGTTATCCGGAGGAGAAGGAGTAGGCAGAAGCGGGCGCTGAAGGAGAGAGGTGACAGCGGCGATGCGAGCAGCGGTGGCATCTAAAGTAGGAGATTCCGCCTCACCCAGAATTTGTTGGCGGATCATGTCATAAGTGTCAGGAAGACGGAGCAGATAACACACAACCAGAAGCTCCTGGAAGTGCTTGTGTTGTTGAGCTAGATCCGCAGAAAAAGGGGCGATTCTGAAGAATCTCATCCCCAAGAGCTTGAACTTGTTGGTAGGCAGCAGCAGGAGACAAGGTAGGCCGGGCAAAGAGGTCCGCATACAACGTATAGATGCGGGACGTCTGAGCCCCTTTGGAATACAAAGCAGCAAGATGAAGCCAAGCGGCCTTCACCGTCTCATCATGACGGATGACGGGAAGGCACTCATCGGATAGACTGTTAGCGAGCCAAGTACGCACAAGAGCGTCACTCGCATCCCAATCATCAAAGAGAGGTGAAGTGGTAGGAGGAGGGGCATCAACGAGATGGTGGCGTTTGCGTTGCGAGCGAAGGAGAAAGGTGAAAGAGACGCTCCAATCCGGGTAGTTGGAGCCGACAAGCTTGGAAACGGTGCCAAGGTTCCCGGAAGGAGTAGGAGGAGCCGGATTGGCTACAGGGGTGGCGGCAGGAGTGGTGGCAGTAGAAACATCAGAAATAGCCATAAGAGCAAACAACAGGAAGCCGCGCGGTTAGAAAACAAGCCGCGCGGATAGGCAGAAGAGGAACTGCAGCGGTCAGGATGTCAAATACCAGCGGCCGGAGAGACCACGACCAAGCCGCAGTAACAAGCAAAGGGGAAGAAGTCGAGCGGCAAGCAGACAGACCGCTCGAACAGAAGCACAAGAGAGGGCAAGGCACACGGCGATAGGTCGCGGCGAACAAGGCGACAGATCGCAGTGAACAAGGAAACAGGTCGCGCACACAGAGGGCAACGACAAGGAGACCGCGCGGACAGGGCGCAAGCCGGAGAGGCAAGCCGCGCGGACAGAGAGAAGCACAGAATCAGGAGGAAAAGATCGATCCCTCTGATACCATGTGAGAAGCGAACTAAAACAAGCCGAAAAAGGTATAACTGAAATTTTATTATCAGAAAAAAGGTCACTATTACAAAGGTATGGCCTCCCTTATATAGAATGGAGGAGAGAAGAGAGAATACAAATAAGAGATGTGGGACTAAAACTATACAAAAGAATCTGGGCGGCTAGAACAACAGACCGGAACAAGCCGCGCGGTTAGACAGAAGGGCTAACCGCTCGGCCACTGCCAGAGAGAGAGACAAGCCGCCATGTGAGACCGTTAGACCGCCCGGTCTCCTAGTCGCCAGTAACAGACCACTAGACCGCTTGGACCTAAGACCTCAACACAGCAACCAAACCGCAGAAGGCAAACCGCCAGACCGCCCGGTCAATAACCCGCCAAGACAGACCGACAGACCGCCCGGTCTCAACTCCAACAACGTATGTTGGAGAAATTCTCACCCATACCACTAAGAGGCGTTCACCTCATGGCAACCAATGAGCATTATAGATCGACCTACACCCATAGTATAACAAGCTAGGGAAACCACTCCTCTGTATTGCTACCAATCGACCGCTCACCACGCAGGTACATAATACCACTAGATCAACCTACCACAGTAGTGTAATAAGCCTGGGAAACCCCCCCCCCCCCCTCTACATTGCTACCAATCGATCTATCATAACATAGCACCGCTTTCCGGTTCAGATCACAGCTCATACAGAGCGTACAATCCCAATGTCGCAAAGGCTCCACAATCACAACGAATGGCTCTCACGGCCACATCACATTCAGCTCATGCAGAGCACACAACACAAGCAACTCAAAAGCATTCTCACAAACACAACAACCTACTCGTTATATACATGGAGCCTTCTCCCGTTCGTAATATAAACATCACCAATCCAGACTAACCGTCCGGATGGGCTTCACACAACATGTCTATTCCGTACTACTTATTTCCGAATCTAGATGCAGACTCAACCGAGGATAACAACTATCAAACCACTGGAATCGCTTACGCTTTACACCTATTGGTGGAGGATTCCATACACATTCATAAAGTAGGACTTCACTTGTCCAAGAAGGAGATCGTTACCCTTGACGATCGCTTTGGAGCCATGGAGAAACTAGCAAGTTAGAAAGCACTGCAACGGCCTTGCCTCCACAACGCTGAACTCGGCTCTCGATTCGGATCGCTGAAGTTCCACCGGCGACTGGAATCCTTCTCCTTCTTCCTTCCTTTCTCTCCTATCTCTCTTCTCTTTAGAAAGAGAATGGTCAATATAGAATGAGAGTTTATCTCTCACTCCTCGGACTTATAACAGCAGGAAGGAACTTGGACTACAGGATCCAAATAGTAGGAAATGAACGGACACGATTCGCTCTGAAAAGCATCTTTTCAGGGCTAACACGGCTTGTGACACGCCCGTGTCACAGGCCGTGTCCCATAAGCGGCACACAACCGACTCAAACCAGACTAGGACACGGCTTAGATACGCCCGTGTCAAGCACCTGACATGCCCTGCATCAACAAGTACACACCCATGTTGAGGGGCGTGTCCCTCAATCGACACAGGACCAACCATCCCGAAAGGGACACGAGTTCCCAACACGCCCGTGTCAACTTTGACACGCCCGTGTCAACTTTGACACGCCCGTGTCAACTTTGACACGCCTGTGTCACCCAGAACACGCCTGGGATCCCGGCCGTGTTCCTCACCCGACACAGCTCTGCTGCCAACCCGAGCAGGACACGCCCTAGGACACGCCCGTGTCCCAGGCCGTGTGCCTCAGTCGAGACAAACTCGAGTCCTACTCGAGTACACAGAGTTGGACACGCCTGTGTCCTAGACCGTATTGCCCAGCCTGAACTCCAAATTATGATTTGGGGTGTTACACCCCTCCCCTCCTTACAGAAATTTCGTCCCGAAATTTAGTGCAACATATACACCAACACAACCATTCTGTTGCAATATAAACAAAAATGATCCGGGTTTAGAGCTCAGAGGCCGCAGCTTGTCTCGTCCCACGGCATCGCACAAACAACAGTTTTTTACAAACAGACATACAACTTTACCTTACAATAACAGTAAAGTAAACTATTTTACTTCATTTACGCTCGTCCGCGTCTTTCATAATTTGCTTTACGGCCTCCTATAACTCCAAATTATACACGCGAGGTTATTGTACTTCACGATTCGAGCTTTGCGGTTCCTACAACTCGAGAGTGTACATGCGAGGCTGCGCCCGGGATGCAGATGACTCTGCAACTACCTTGCCCTTTTCTTCGTACGACGCACCTGTCTTTTTCTCACCCTTTGAAGGGCCACTCCAACAATATCAGGCGATATGTCCCTGTTTCCCACAGTTAAAACACGTACATGTCTCCACACGTCCTTGCCCGTACGTTACTCCCGAAGAAATAACCAAAGAAGTTTGTTCAGTAGGCCTGAACCTCTTCTTATCTTGTTTCCTCAATTCTGATTGTTCCGATTGCGGAACTTTGAACTCTGGCTTTTCCACCGCCAAGTTTTTCTTATCCTGCAC
Organism: Platanthera zijinensis; assembly: GCA_039513925.1. Classification (NCBI taxonomy): domain Eukaryota; kingdom Viridiplantae; phylum Streptophyta; class Magnoliopsida; order Asparagales; family Orchidaceae; genus Platanthera; species Platanthera zijinensis. Next base: position 101,513,095 of record CM077091.1, read on the forward strand.
CCTCTTCAAATCCTTCTCCAACGCACAGGTTGTATCTACTAATGCTTAGAAGCCTTGATTCACCGAACTCGGGAGCGCCAATCTCAGCTCATCTCGAAGTCCCTCATAGAACCTATTCGTCTTCCGTGCTTCTTTCGCAAAAGTAGACCCCGCATAGCGCCCCAGCCTGGTAAACTCATACATATAATTCTCAACAGTACTCTCACCTTGCACCAGACATTGGAACTCATTCTCCATTGCAATTCGCCGCGATACTGGCAAATACTTTGCCCAAAATAATCTAGAGAGTTCCTCCATCGATAATGCTCCTAAGCCTCTGCCTGCCGATTGGTGCAATTCCACTTCATCCCACCAAAGCCTCGCCTCTCCTTCCAGCAGGAAAGTGGCTAAAGTAACTTTCTGCCCATCATTAGTCCTGATCGCTGTCAGGATCCTCTTCACTCTTACGAACCAATCTTCAGCCTGCATTGGGAAACCCGCCCCATCGAACGTAAATGGATAAAACTCCATCAACCACTTCAGTTGCTCATCAGCCGCTTGCTCGTCATTCAGAGCCTCAACATGCTCTTGCCTCACACCAACCCATACTTGCTCCACTGCAGGCCTTGCCTGCCCAATAGGCGGTGCATTAAACATGGCAAATAGCGCCTCCGCAACTAAGCGTATGGTTTCCGCAGAAGGAGGAGGTGTGGGCACCACGTCTGGTGCCGCACTCTCAACCGAACGCTGGGATTCAGACTGCCCAGCTCCACTCCTTATCACATATACGTGAACAAGACATCATTAACGTCAATTCCAAAATAGCAAACATGCCTAATATACACGCTTACATTCCTAGTGGACATTCATGAGTTCAATTATGTGATTCCTACCAAAATCCTAACCTCTGATACCACTTGGTAACGCCTCCATTCGTCACATGGAATATAACACAGGGTTCAACCGGGGCCCCACGCCATATTTCACAGACAAACAACAGAATCACGTATGAATATCAAAATACTTTCTACTCGCATCTTAAAACAGAGATTTCTAGCGGAAGTTTAAAGCTTATAAGAACTCATCCAACGAATATCCACTAAACATATAAATGACACATTTATATATAACACCAGGGATGTATACAAACAAACAAATGCTCATGGCCTTAAGGCCTTACATGTTTCTTTTTACAAGAGGTGGTTTCATACATCAGCACGCAGGCCGGTCACACATGAAATCCAATTCTTCGCACGGCCTTCAAGGGCCTACAAGCAGCAGCAACAAGGGCTTCATCCCGCCCAATCCAGTTCAGCCCGCAACACCTGCATATGAACTTCCATCCCAAGGGTGATAAACAAAGCAACGATCAGCATTCAGCTGACCAATTATAACAACCCTACCCCTTACCCGGGGCAGTGGTTCCTTCCCTACATACATTGCAATCACAATATATATATATATATATCACAATAAGTGCACTTAGGCACAACAACATCACAAACCCCGGCCTTCATGTCATACGTTCCGTGCACTTAGGGCATGCTTACGGTGTACCGAATCATTAAAGGTCCCACCACCGATTAGAGGTTATTAGCTTGTTGTCCGGGCACTAGTCTACTACAACACGCATGTTTGAGGCATCCTCACCCATACCACTCAGAGTCGTTCACCTCACAGAAACCAATGAGCATTATAGATCGACATACACCCATAGTGTAACAATCCAGGGAAACCATCCCTCTGCATTGCTACCAATCGACTGCTCACCACGCAGGTACATAATACCACTAGATAGACCTACCACAGTAGTGTAACAAGCCGGGGAAACCCCCCTATGCATTGCAACCAATCGATCTCTCATAACATAGCACCGCTTTCCGGTTCAGCTCACAGCTCACGCAGAGCGTACAATCCTCATAAAGGCTCCACAATCACAACGAATGGTTCTCACGGCCACATCGCATCCAGCTCATGCAGAGCACACAACACAAGCAACTCATAAGCATCCACACAGACATCGCAACTTACTCGTTACATACACGGAGTCTTCTCCGGTTCGTAATATTTACATCACCAATCCAGACTAACCGTCCGAATGGGCTTCACATAGCATGTCTATTCCGTACTACTTATTTTCGGATCTAGATGCAGACTCAACCGGGGATATACTCTATCAACCCGCTGGAATCGCTTACGCTTTCCACCTCTTGGTGGAGGATTCCATGCACATGCATAAAGTAGGACTTCACTTGTCCAAGAAGGAGATCGTTACCCTTGACAATCGCTTTGGATCCATGGAGAAACTAGCCGGTTGGAAAGCACCGCAGCGGCCTTGCCACCACAATGCTGAAGCTCCACCGGCGGCCAGAATCCTTCTCCTTCTTCCTTCCTTGCTCTCCTCTCTCTCTTCTCTTTAGAAAGAGAATGGTCAATATAGAATGAGAGTTTATCTCTCACTCCTCAGCCTTATAACAGTAGGAAGGAACTTGGACCACAGGATCCAAATAGAAGGAAATGAATGACCACGATTCGCTCTGAAAAGCATCTTTTCAGGGCTGACATGGCTTATGACATGCCCGTGTCACAGGTTGTGTCTCTTAAGCGGCACACAACCAACTCAAACCAGACCAGGACACAGACTTAGACACGCCCGTATCAAGCACCCTACACGCCCGTGTCAACCAGTACACGCCCGTATTGAGGGGCGTTGTAGGATCTTGTGGCGCCCTTAGAGGGGGGGGGGGTGAATAAGGGCTCTTTAAAATTTTAACAAGCTTTTTGTAAAATACAAAATTTGAAGTAAAGTTTGAGACACACCAATGAAATGAAAAACAAGATTATATTTCTCCAAAATATGTATGTAAAATGATTCCAATAAAGCTTGAAATCAAGGCTTACAACGATAATAGTTCTTAGCTTTTTCACCGATCCTTCTCCCAAGGACCGGTAGGCTATAGTCAATATCTCCCTAGATATGGCTACTAGCCTCCCCCTAAATCAAACCTATGATCTAGACGCTGCTCACAAGGCGGCGATTTACTCCTAAGCCTCACAAGGACCTAGACACCACACACAAGGCGGTGATTTGCCCCTAAGCCACACACGGACTTAGACACCACACACAAGGTGGTGATTTTCCCTTTCCAATTACAGAGATAAAAAGTGAATATGAAAGTATAATAGTAAAACTTAAAAACTCCCTCAAAATAATGAGCTTTGAAGATGATGGTGGACCGATGAGAAGATCTCCAATCTTGAACGCACGGTCGTATCTTCTTCGCTCTTGAGATTTCAATGGACCAAGGGAGTTCGTCTGGAAACGGAGATGAAGGCTCTGAAAATTCTCTGGGAAAACTAAGCTCTGCACTCTCAATCAATTCCCTGAAATTTGGCCGTATATATATCTTTATGCTATCGTCGGCGTTAGCGTTAACGCCCCGCGATAGTGATAACTCTCCGTTGCTTGACACGTGGCACACGTCGCGCGGACTTTCAGATCTGAGTGGAGAACGTGACGATCATGGGATATCGCTCGGCGATATCGGTATCGCCTCGCGATATCGTTCAACCGTGACATCGTGTGCGACATCATGTGATTCAAGGCTGACGTCAGTAGTAACTGTCCACGCTATCGCCCGCGTTAGCGTTATCGCCGGTGATAGCGCGATTTTCCTTTTCTTCAATGCTATGCTCAGCCACTCCTTAATACTTAAAAAACATGTTATCCCTGCACATTTAAAACACATACCAAGATCAAATACATCCGGGATTTGTTATTCTCAAACTAAGAAGTGCGGAACGCATGCTCCAACAGGCGTGTCCCTCAATCGACACAGGACCAACCATCTCGAAAGGGACATGGGTTACCAACACGCCCGTTTCACCTTTAACACGCCCGTGTCACCTAGAACACGCCTGAGATCCCGGCTGTGTTCCTCACCCGACATAGCTCGGCTGCCAACCTAAGCAGGACACGCCCGTGTCCCAGGTCGTGTCGCCTACATAGTAAAGGAGACGCCCTAGGACACGCCCATGTCCCAGGCTGTGTGCCTTACTCGAGACACACTCGAGGCCCACTCGAGTCCTACTCGAGACCCACTCGAGTACACAGAGCTGGACACGCCCTGGGACACGCCCGTGTCCCAGGTCGTGTCACCCAGCCTGAACTCCAAATTGGGATTTGGGGTATTACAAAGGGTACCCAGGTAATTTTGCTGTTGGGCTCCGCTGGATAGGCTCCAAGGATCTGGAGGTCGGCTCGCCACAGCTCGTCATCCCGCTGAGGCAGACGCGACCTGGCTCCCGCAGCTCGTCATCCCGCTGAGGTGGACGCGACCTGGCTCTTGCAGCTCGCCTTCCCTCCTTAGCCGAGCGCAAGCCAGGTCGTCGTAGCCCGCCAAGCCTCGTTCTGAGGCGGGCTGGCGACCAGGTCGCCTCTGGGAGAGCGGGATGGATGAACCGGCTCGCGCGGCTCGCCCTCCTTGCTTCGGCGAGACCGTACTGGCCGGTTTGAGTTCTCCCGCACACTATTCTTGCGCGGACAGGTTGCCCTGGTCCACTCACCTGGCCTGGTGGACCCACTCAGTGAACATAGGGTTATACAATAATAAGGTTAAAGAAAATTCAAGAAAATAAAAGAGTTTGGAATTGTTGCTCCCTCAAATAAGAAATCCCCCATAGAACGGTGTGCGATCGAGGATTCTTGATGTCGTTTTTCTTGCACTCGATCAACCGCTGATGGTCATTAGAAACTTTACTCTTCGGATTTCTTTGATCACGAACGGGAGGGAGAAATTTCACTTTTCCTTGCTTGGAGACTGTGGTTCGCACCAATAGAGGTGATAGCCAAACCCTAAGCTTATAATCCTTCTCCCTTATCTCCTCAGAAAAATAAATGTGTGCTTTTGTAGTCTCATTATAAATAAGCTACCGCTGGCAATAGAGCTAGCGCCAGGCAGTTTTTCTTCTGACGCGGTGTTGCCAGCTCTCCATTAAATTAGGAAAAATATCTAAAATGATATTCGCGCCACTTTTGGATACCACGGCACGGTAAATGCTAATGTCTGACAGTAGTGTTTTCTTCTTGATGAATTCCCTCGACAATCATTAAAATGGTTAGTGCTCAACGGTATGGCTAGCACCCGACAGTAGGTCACAAAGAAGACTCTTTGCACACAACAATAATTCTTCAATGCTAGCGCCAGCAGTAGCGCTAACACCCGATGGTAGGTTACATAGATTGAAAATCTCGTTCTTCAATTCATGTAAACCTACACACTATACCGAACACAAGTACGATCAAATACAACTTGAGATTTGATATTGTCAAACTAAAGAGATGTGGACCATTGATTCCAACATAAGGCACTTTTCATTCCCAAAGGAATCACATCTTTGAGGCACATGAAGGCACTTTTCATTCCAGAAGGAAACACACATTAGGGGTACATTTAATCGAAAGGACTTTCCATTCCTGAAGAAATCACATCTCGGAGGCACAATTTATTCCCGTAGGAATTTCATCTTGAAGGCATCGTTTTGATCCAGGTAGGATATTACCCATCATAATAATATAATTTTTATCGAATTTGAACATGTTATAGAATACGGAGCGAAAAAATTTATGTTATTCAAATAAAAATCTGCATAAGTCTAACAAATCAACGTCAAGATAACAAAGGATTGAGTCAAAGGTTGGAGCCTTATCCCCCTAAATCAACTCGTAAACCATAATTATAGCAATGTGGCTCTAGTATGCCCAGACCCTGGCTCAACCTGACATGCATCATGGACTCTTAGGATACAAACCAATTTGAACATAATAATAGTTTTGGCAATTAACAACCACCCAAGAGCTTTTGTACGCGAAAAGCAAATCTTGTACATAAAGTCATCTACTTGCTAATCACTGAATTTTAATCAATTTGACATGTGTCCAAGGCATCAAACTCAACCGCATGCTCTAGTTATCAATAGAGCCGACCGAGTGTCGCACTATTTTGGTTTGACCTTGATAGAATATCTTGGCACCAGGTTAGCTATACATTATATGTGAAACCAAATAAAGAGGCTTATCCCCGAACTCGTCCGCTCAGCTCTACTGATAAGAGCCGCTACCTGTTCAGGACTATAAAGTTAACCTCAAAGGAATATTTCATCTTCAGGACAACTCTTAATTATATATGAAACCAAATAAGAGCCTTATCATCGAACTTTTCCGCTCTAATCCCCTAATATGAGTCAGGTCCAGTTCGGTACCATATAGGTTTGGCCCAAAGGGATGTCCCGTCTTTAGGTCTGTTCTAATGTAAAAGTAATACTGAATAAAGCAAAACCTCTATCTGTCCGCTCTTCTCCAAGAGTGGCGGCTAGTTCGGCATTATTCATGACAATACCAAACAAAATCCAAAACATCGATCTGTCCTCTCTGCTACAAGAGTGACAGACAGTTCAACACTATTATAGGCAATAATGAAACAAAATCCAAAACATCGATCTGTCTACTCTGTTATAAGAGTGGCGGTTAGTTCGGCACTATTATAGAAATACTAAAATAAAAGACAAAACATCAATTTGTCTGCTCCGCTACAAGAGTAGCGGCCGGTACTATTATAGACAATACTGAAATATAAGTCAAAACATCGATTTGTCTGCTTTGTTATAAGAGCGGCGGTGAATTTGACACAATTATAGGTAATACTGAAATAAAAGTCAAAACATTGATTAGTCTGCTTTGCAATAAGAGCGACGGCCAAGTCGGCACTATTATAGGTAATATTAAAATGAAGGTCAAGTCATTGATCTGTTCGCTCTGCTATAAGAGCGGTGACTAGTTTGATATTATAATATACAATACTGAAATAAAATCCAAATCATCGATCTGTCCACTCTACTATCGAAGTGGTGGTTAGTTCAACACTATTATTGGCAATACTGAAATAAAAGCCAAAAAATCAATTTGTCCGCTCTGCAATAAGAAAAGTTGCCAGTTTGACACTATAATAGGCAATACTGAAATAAAAGTTAAGAAATTGATATGTCCGCTCTACTACAAAATCGGCGGCCAGTTCAACACTATAATAGGAAATACCTAAATAAAAGCCAAAAACATCTATCCGCTCTACTACTAGAGCGACGACAAGTTTGACACGATAATAGGGTTGGCCCCAAATGAACACCATCTCCAGGTCAATTCTAAAGTATTAGAAAAACTGATTAAAAGTCGGACATCTTAAGTTTAAGGATGCCCGCATTAACTCCTTGTAATATAACAGTCTCTTTTTATTTTATTTTTCGGAGTTTGCACTATTTAAAATAAATTAAAATGATAAACCACTCAGAAACTTTTCAAACTTTTATTATGGGCTTGCCATACCCTTAAAGTGTTATTATAAATTCTTCAGAGGCTTTAGAGGTCTTCATTAGCCTCCACTAATTTATTTAGCCTCCCAAAACCACTAAATAATTTCCAAATATAATAGGAGTACTTCAAAAATTCTCAAACTTTTTCAGAGTTTGTATATCATTCTCGGAAACTTTGTACAAATTTTGAAAGAGTCTTGACTGAGAGTTTAATTTTCTATTAATTAAAAATAAAGGTTTTAAATATTTATAAATAGTAAATCTCCTCCTAAAATTTCCAAATAATTATCGTGGGTGTATAGCAGTATTAAAAATCTTCATGAATTATTTGGGAATTTACTATCAAAATTTGAACTCTCTATTAATTAAAATTAATAATATTTTAAATATTATAAATATCAAATAGTGTCATAAAATTCTCATTATCGTTATGAAGATATCCCATATCATTTCCTGCAACTTTGATGTTTGGAGTTTTTTATTTGGTCTATGGTTAGGCCTTAAAAAATTAAAAACTATATTAGCTATTTATAAACCATCGAACACTAATCCTTAACCGAATTTGTCGGGTGAGATCGGGCTGAACAGAATAAGACTATGACCCCACAGTGGATCTGTCACCCAATCGTTGTGGGGGCAGATGATTATACTGTAAATTTTCTGTGTGGTACCCGCATGAGAGATCGGTGAGGGGCCTATTTTTAGTTCAAAAATACAATTGGATTTTTATTGATTGCAAAAATGGACTGAATTTTATTTCAAAAAATGGACTGGATTTTTAGTTCAAAAAAAGAATTTTTTTACAGTTATATTTTCACCCAAAAATATAGTCACATCGGTACTTAAAATGAGCGTAAAAATACATTGATCAAAATTTCGTGACTTATTTTGTGAAAAAATAAAAATCATAGGAGAATTTTGTATTTCCCCCAATGATCCTTCCCGTGGGGGTACCACACAATTTTTTTTTTCGATTTATAGAAGTATATATGTGTACGAGTGACAGGCACGGGCCTCCGGCCCGATGGTTGCACGCCACAGTATTCGGCCGATGACGGCGAGCTACGCCCGCTCTCGGCTCGATGCTCTCGAGCGGCCTTCGACCGCATCCAGGCGGGCTTCACTCGCCTCTGCACGTGTTCGATTCGTTTGCGGGATGCACCCGCATCAACACGGGCCTCGCCCGCAACATATACATATGAGTACTCAAAATGACCGTAAAAAAATATAAATCAATATTACAATATTTATTTTGTAAAAAAATATATTATTTTACGTAAAATAATTATTTTATCTCCCTTCTCTCTCCCTCTCTCTCTTCCATTCTCCACCTATATTTAATATCCAAAAATTATATAATAATATATTATATTAGCATTGATTAGCCGCCCTTCCCTCCGCACCTCTCTCTCTCTCCCATCACTCATCCGATATAGCTGCTCTCTCTCTCTCCCATCACTCATCAGACATAGCTGTAGGAGATCTAGTGATTTGTTGTTATAGCCATTTGAAAATAACCAACGGATGATGATTTCTTGATATCAATCCAATGATCATCCTTTCTTCTGTAACTTTTAAAATCACGGTTTTAAAACTATTTCATATATTTTTATAATTGTTAGAGATAAATTAATCAGAGAAGGCATGCCTGATCTATGCATAGGATCGAGCGGCTCTTAGAAGCCAGTGGTGGGTTTAAGGAAGAGTGCTTTGCCACTGCTAGCCGGCCACTGATTTGGCTGAGACACCACCTCCGACCGATTCTCCGGAGGCCACCGCACCTTCTAGCGATAGTCAAACGCCATGGAACCACCTTAGGCTATCGATGAAAAACATTCAAAAAGCCCAACTCTTGGGCACCACCGAAGCTTTGCTCTACGGCGATGCCACAACCTTTTTCTCTCCTAGAAAGGGACTCCTCCTTACCAGTGAGATTTGGCTCCACAGTGTATCAAGAAAGCTCAGTGGTCCTCCATACAGGATTATGAGAGAGAGAAAAAAAGAAAGAGCTGAGAGGAGCTCAAGTCATGAAATGGAGATGGATGAAGAAAATTTAAAGAGGAGTGGGTGGGGGAACAACATACCAAGCATTTCCTTCATCCACTTCAGAAAATAACACTCCACCCTACAGTAACATAGCAGTTGACTTTCCTTCTTCTTGATATGCACTTTAAGTCCTTCCTCTTCCAAATCTTGCAGGTTAATGATGATGCACTATCGTGACTGTCTTCCAACAAATTAGATGAACTCCATTCCTATATGCTATGAAGGAGCCTAACTCGAGCTATGAGGGAGGATGAGCGACCTCCTGACGTGAGTTGGGGGGGGGGGGAGGAGCCTAACTCGAGCTATGAGGGAGGATGAGCGACCTCCTGACGTGAGTTGGGGGGGGGGGGGGGGGGCGATGGTCCCTCTACATTGTGTAATTTCCATCTAGGTTCCTCTATTCCTAGAGAGAGAGAAGGCAAGAATTGGGAGGTGGGAATAGAAGCCATAAAGGAGAAAACCATCCAGCTCTTGCCATGATCCCCTTAGTAACTTCAAAGGAGGCCTTTATAAAGAAGTTGGTGACCTCCCCCTCCCTCCTTTCTTCCTGGTTAAAATACCCAAGGGTTTGGTTCTAGCCAACTTTATTTGAATAAGGGTAGCTGGCAGCCCTTAAATGGGGGTGGGGGTGAACTTGTATGTGTTATCCAATCAGGGGCCGCCTCTTGGATTGTGATTCTTATCTTGAGTGAGAGATGAGTGATAAAAGACTTATTTCATGAGCCTAGACACCTAGAGGGGAGGGGATGAATAGGTTCTAATTTTCTTTTATAATCCAGGCAATTAATTAGTATTAACACAGTACAGGAAATACAATCTACAGTACAGAAATCACAGCACAACAAACAGCAGATTTATAGTGGTTGTTGAAGTCATGAAAATCCCGACCTCAGAATCGGACTAGGCGACCTAAGGCTACCGATCTCGCAGTGAAGTCAAACGGCTCTCAGAAGCGGTAACAAGGAGGAGCTAAAGAAACAAGACCCCAGGCCGCTGCGGCAGGAAGGTCCCACCACGTACCCAGCTGTTCGGAAGAAGCAGCCCCTTCACAACCAGAATGACCGAGCTAGGTACGAAGGAGATGCGCGAGCTAGGGTTCGCGAGTAACTATCCGAGAATCTCCTTGTTGGGTATTGTATCCACAATTACCTGGATTTGAGGAAGCCTCCTATCAAATCTAAGATGAATTCACTATGTATTTGATGAATTTCTTCTAGTTGTGCTTGCAGTTATTCCATGCTAAGTACACACCAATGTCAGGGTGCAGTGGGTCGATATACACGGGTCTGTGCAACGTAATCCCTCGTTGAGCAGATCAGTGTGTTAGCCTACGTGTACTCTCTCTATTGGGGTGTACTCAACTTCAAGTACAGGGCTATGATAAAGCAAGAGCAGATAAGGAGCAAGGATGGGTCAAAGACCATCTCACGGGTTGAAAGACGAGAATCGTCTAAGTGTAAATCGTCGAGAATCACTAAGTGATTCTTACCGATTCGTCGAGAATCACCAGTGATTCTCGACGAGTCGTCGAGAATCACTAGTTGATTCTTGCCGGGTTGGGCCGGCTGTCTCGACGCAGTCAGAAAAATCATCTAAGGCAGAATCGTCGAGAATCACCAAGTGATTCTCGCCGATTCGTCGAGAATGACTTTGCATTCTCGACGAGTCGGTGAGAATCCAAGGTGATTCCCACCGATTCTCCCCGGCCTCTATAACCTGTGCAGCCAGAATTCTCTAAGTAGAATTCGGCGAGAATCGTAAGTGATTCTCGCCGATTCGTCGAGAATCACCCACGATTCTCGCCGAATTTGACTTGGGTATTTTTCCGACTCTGTCTGGACCGGTCCACGACATCTGCGGGATTTTGAACCAGACTTTGGTCTTACTGCTGGTGGGGCCCACAATGGTCATCTCTTGACCTAGTGTATAAATACTCTGTATTTGTGAACAGTAAAGACACGGATTACAGATCGAAGAAAAACAAGTCGCCGTCAAGTCCTAGATCGGAAGCGAGCTCGGCCGACCTTCTCCGCCTCTCGCTAGTTGCTCGCCACCGTTGATCGGGGTTTTCGTTACCTCTCCCGGCGACAGAAGCCTAGTCGGGCACAGCGTCTCACGTGTCTATCCAGAGATCTTTTGTCTCTTGATTTGTGATCGGGAAACCTTCCCCATCCGAATCGATAGAGACGATCGATCCTAGTGTGACCGTTGGAAGACCTTGCCGACTTTGCTAAGAAGATTGGATCTACATATCATCACCGCCTCTCTTGTTGAAGCTGTCGATCAAGAGAAGATTCTCTCCAAGAAAGATCTAGAGTTGTGTACTTTTCGTTGCCTACAAGAACAATTATTCTAACGAAAAGGGACACCTGGATCTTCACGTTGTTTGTATTTCTTACAAGCTATTTTCATTTTCTCTTTCATTGTAAAGGACCGATTGGTCTCTAGTTGTAGGGTTGGGTGCAACCCGTATTGTGGGAGTGTTGACTCCTACGTGTGGAAGGGTTCCTTCCGTTAGTGCAAGGATTGGATTTCAATCCTGTTGGTGAAGTGACCGAGTCGTCCCTGGTTGGGAGACAGGTCGAAGGGGGAAAGTGGACGTACCCAAATCGGGGAACCACTATAAATTGCTTGTGTACTTTCTGTGCTGTGGTGTTTTATTTTCGTGTGCAGGTAAAACTTTAATTCCGCAAATACGCTGCAAAGACACCTATTCCCCCCCCATAGGTGTAAGTAGTTGACACTAAGTGGACTTTCAAGTGGTATCAGAGGTAGGTTACTCATCAAAGGGGTTAACACCTCGAGTAAGTTTCTGCATCTAGTGTCAACAAGAAGATCAGACTCAAGCATGGAGTTGGATTATGATGTCCCTCCTCTAAGACTCCCCTCTTGTACAAAGGAGTACTATCCTGTATGGAAGATGAGAGTACTATTTCATCTGGAGGCCATCGACCCTCGAGCATCACTCATTCTGGAAGAGGGTCCCTTAATTCCCATGAAGGCCTCCTGCTCTGAAAAGGATATGCAGATCCCCAAGGAGGCTACTGAAATGTCTGAGATTGAATTCTCTCTTTTCAACTTGGATAAAATGATTCGTAAAATCATCCTGGATGTCTGGACTGGACCTTCCCGGTCAAGACTTGAAAAGTGTAAGACGGCCAAGTCCTTGTGGCAAACTGTATCAGACCTCTTGGAGGGATCAAACAGAACAGGGATAAGTCGTCAGCAAGAGGATGAGGCATATATGGGGGTCAGTATTTCTGAAGAAGAAAGTGATGACCAATTTCTCAGTATCAGGGCCCCTGTGTCCTTATCAGAGACTGAGGAGGAAGTTGATGAAGACTGCACAGCTGAAGATGACTCAGCTGCCCCGGTCAGTCCTAACACTATTCCTGATCAGCTAAGTCAGGACCAGGTAACTTCTTCACCTTGCCCTTCTCTTCCTCATGTTCCTGAAGACAGGAATATTTTGGATGATTGCCCTCCAGAAAATCCTGATGCCCTGAAGAGTGTCCTTCAGAAAAGCAACCTGATTGTTGAGGAGCAAGCTCAGGAGATTGCTCGGCTGAAGATCTTATTGGTTCTCCAATTGGCATCCAATAAGGTTAAGGACTCTAAAATCTCAGATCTAGAGAGTAGTCTAGAGAATGAGAAGAGGATAGTATCCAACTTTTCCAAGGTTAATTCTCTCAAAAGAAAGGAAGAAAATGGGTGGATCTCCCGGATTATCAATTCATGGAGAAATGGGGAAACGGTATTTAGACCCCCCACTCCAGAAAGGAAGGGTACTCATCTTGCCTACAGGTATGATCACAGGAACAACCGTGGTCACTGCAAGGGTGATCTCCCCCATGTGGAAACACCCATAATGCAAGGGCTATCATGGCCACCCTTGAGAGAATGCCTAAGGCTCGTTCTGAACCCTTTGTATTCTCGGCCACAGCCCCAACTCTGCATGAATCTGCTGATATCAGCTCTCACAGCGCCTCTCACCACCCTAGGACACAAAAAAGGGGGGTTAGAAGTCATGCAGTTAGTGCTCATGGGGCCTCTGAAAGGGTGCTGACTGAAAGGAAGGCACCACCTCCCAGGCCTCATGACGCTCACTACATGCCTTCCTTCCACCCTTCCAAGTGTCACGATGGAAGAGGCAATTTTGAGAATAGATCCGGCTTTATCCCGTTTAGACCTAGGTCCTTGACTACCTCAGTCACCGATTCAGGTCACAAACGGCGGTACAACATTCATGAATGTTGGTGTTGTGGCAAAGTGGGTCATTTTGCCATAGATTGTTGGCACAACCCTTCTGTGTCAAAGGCAAGGGGACTTCCACATCCTCGAGGCAATGTTAGTCCTCCCTCCAGGATCCCTGAGGGGAGGCATCCCAATTATTATGCTGACAGGAACCTAGGACCCAATACTTATTGGGTTCCTAAGGTAAGATAACTCTTTCCTGCAGGGTGGTCTAGGTTCCCACAATCCTGACGGGAACTGGACAGGAGATGCTCCAAGATTGACGTGGATAAAGTGTCGAGAATGGGAGCAGTGCCATCATTACAGGCACATGCATACTGACCTCCTGATGTAACCTGTGCTGATGATTTGAATGTTACGTCTTGTTATCACAGGTAATTGCAATTAGCTCAAATGTTTGAGCCATATCACATAAATAATTCCTTATATATATATATGTATGTTGATATATCCACACTTAATAATGAATTCACCTCGTCTGAAATTAGATGGTCTTATAGAAAAAGTATTCGCGTATGCTCATTCACCTTGGGAAGGAGTATATGTGTGAGATAACCTTTACTTCTACTAGTAGAGATTAGTTTGACATTTTTTGGGGGGATAAGTCCGCCTCCGATAATTGAAAAGATACGTCATGAAGAGTCACTGAACATGACCTATGACATCAAGATTATTGCACTTATCCATCTAGAAATGACCGGTGAAATTGGCATAGCCACTGTCATGATGTCAAGTAAATCCTAGTTGATGTGCCTCCTAAGCCATGTAGTTTGGCAATCCCTTTAGTGGATGTAGAAGCAAGTATGCCTCCTGAGCCCTTCCAACCCTTGACAAAAACGTTATGTTGGAATATAGGCGATACTCGTCATATCAAATCACATACTCACCTAATTACAAGTCTCGCCGAATTGTCAAATCTCACTGAGATATTTAAACCAGGGGAGCCATTCGGCGGGAATAGGTTAGTCGCCAAGTATCCGGATATTACTTAAACCCGGAATCATCTCAAACCTACTCTTCCCGACGATACCCTCCGACCCTTCGTATTCCGCCGTTCGCCGTTTCGCCGAGACCCCGCGCTGGAATCCCCGTCTCTCTCACCTCTCGGCGACCTTCTCCTGCGTAACTCCGTGGTGAACTAACGACCGACGCCTTCTGCCGCCCACTCTCGCCGCAGGTCCGCGTCTTAGGCGTCCTCGGGTGCTCCGTCGTGAAGAAACCGGAACTTTCACTGCATCTCCCCACTAGGTAATCTCCATATTGTCCCTTTCCGTGACTTGAGCTTGGTTAGATTTCGCTCTCTCTCTCGTGGTATCGGAGATCCTATTAGTATTCTCCTTCTTCCTAGGTTTACTATGGCCCCACAGACTACTGCAAGCCTGGTCACTGGATGTGAGCTAATGACAACCGGGTTCTCCCAGGCCTCGGATGAGTTCCGGAACATAATCATCATGCTTTAAGAAGCGGGACTGAAGTTCGTGCTGGAGCACCCATGCAAGATCATGGACAATGAAGTATTGGAGTTCTTTGCAACTGCGAAGCTCCGTCATGAAGACACCTCCATCAAGAGCAAAGTGGCCGGGAAGAAAATCAAGTTATCCGCCAGGAAACTGACCCAATGCCTGCGGTTATCCAGTGTTGAAGAAGAAGAGTACCTGGAGGAAGAGGATAGAGCAAGGACCCTATCCTTCTGTGGATTGGCCAGGTGGACCAGGTCAATCAAAAGGAAAGATATGAATGAGGAAGGAAAGTTGCTGTCTGACATTGTTGGGAAGGCTCTAATCTGCAAACCTGGATCCCACGACCATATTTCTGGGGAAATGTTCAAAACTCTGGTGGCAATCGTATGCCGAAAGCGGTTCAACTGGGGAGCCATGCTTTTTGACAGGATTAAAGACACACTCCAAACCCCCAGCTTTGGCAGAATCATTAGCTTATATCTGAATCAACTGGATGGAGACACATTCGACATGAGCAAGGGAGTGCCTCTGCACTACTTGAAAAGGATGGATGCTAGCATATTCGACCGATGGGAACGTCGAATAAGGCAGGCTGCCAGGGAAATAGACCAAGAGGCAGCATCTCCAGCCGTGGACACCAGTGCTCCTGCTCATTCTATGGCAGCACCCAGTGAAGTTCCTGACGCCCTGATTGCAGGAACTGAGGGGGAGCCTGTAACCGGTTCTACAAACATCTTATCTGATATTTCTCTGATAGCTAAAGATGCTGTGGAGATGGTGGCAGATGAAGTAGCAGATGATGAGGAGGTTGAGAACGATGAGGCAGCTCTTATCGACGATGATCTGGGAGATGAGGTGGCTGATGAGGAGGAGGAGGAAGAAGTAGAAGAAGATGTGCACAACTCTGCCGATAAGCATGATCACTTGGAGACTGAGATAGAGGAAGAAGTACCAGAGAATGAGAAAGCAGCAGATTCTCAGGAGGATGCTGAGGTTCCATCTGAGGAACAAGCTCCTAAGCGGTCAGATGCAAGGATGGAGGGGGAGCAATCCTTTGTTCCCCCTATGGACTCCATACTACTATCCAACTCTCCCAATGCTTCTACGGGGGAGCCTGACCAGGGTCTGCCTGTAGCTCCTCCACTTCAAGCAAACATAGCAAATCACACTGTCAATTTTGTCCAAGGTATGCTAGATGAGCTCAACGATACGTTTGAGAAATCCCACAACAAAGTGCTAAAGAGATTGCGGGACTCTGAGAATCTCATGCTTAAGAATGTCGTTCAGATCAACCACAAACTAGATATGATGGAGAAGAAATTTGATGAAAAATATACAGAGGCAGGCACAGCCGTCTCTCTTCTCATGAAAGGACTGAAGAAGAATACTGACGACCTGACAATAGTCAATAAAAATGTTCATGTTGTGGCACAGACCATACAAAAATTTGATGCCAACATGGTAACGCTGAACGCAAATCAGAAATCTCTGCTGGACGAATTCAGTAAAACCGTGAAGCACATTGATGCATCTCTGCATTCCTATACAAACTCTATAGCCGCCGAAGCCAAAAAGGGGGAGGAAGCGTATAACGCTAAGATGGCAAGGCTTCAAGAGTTAGTACTTCTAAACTTCGATCAGACCAATAGGTATGCCTTTCAAAACTACCACATCATAACTGCACCTTTAATCAACTTAATAAATAATAATTGACAAATACAAATTCGATAATTCGAATAGGTACATGTTTGAAACGGCCCACTGGTTGGTAACAGAAGCATCGGGAATACATGTCCCTGTTGCTCCACCAGAGGATGAGGGCCGTGCTGGTACTACTGAGGGTGAAATAAGGACTGAAGAAGTACAACTGGGCGAAGTCGAGTTGAAGAAAGCTGCGGAGAGGGCTGAAAGAAGAAGCTGGTTTGACCAAGATGCCTTAGCAAAAGCCAAAGACAAAAGGCAAATCAAAGAAGGAACTTCAAAGGAAACACCAGCTGAAAAGAAGATTAGATTGTCGGAGGAGGATGTGAGAAACAAAAAATGGAGTCCTGTATCAAAGAGTATCATCTTGGACACCTTTGCATTACTACAAGGAGGGCAAGTCAAAAGGAATGACGTATATAGCCAATACGAGTGGGAGCAGCACAAAATGTATGAAGCCAAAAGAAACTTGTTCTTCAGAAGCAACACTGTGGCAAACAAAGCTCCCCCTCCGAGATACTATCCTAAGCCCAAGGAGTATTTTGAGCGACAAAGCAAAAAATTCTTAGCTCAGCAACTCAAAGAAGACATAGCTAAGGACAAAGATCTGTAGGATGTTAGCTCTTGTGGTTATCTCATTTAAACTTTTTATTAAGTAAACTGTGAACATTTATGTGTGGATATTCACATTTATATATTCATGTGTGTGGTTTATTGATTGACTCTCACATTGGTATGATTACGTTTGTTGTTCACTCTTCTGGTTTATGCATATTTTATCTGGAATTTTGAAATTCATCTTAGCTTAGTAGGATTTTAGCTTCGTCAAATAGGGGGAGATTGTTGGGTATTGTATCCACAATTACCTGGATTTGAGGAAGCCTCCTGTCAAAGCTAAGATGAATTCACTATGTATTTGATGAATTTCTTCTAGTTGTGCTTGCAGTTATTCCATGCTAAGTACACACCAATATCAGGGTGCATTGGGTCAATATACACGGGTCTGTGCAACGTAATCCCTCGTTGAGCAGATCAGTGTGTTGGCCTACGTGTACTCTCTCTATTGGTGTGTACTCAACTTCAAGTACAGGGCTATGATAAAGCAAGAGCAGACAAGGAGCAAGGATGGGCCAAAGACCATCTCACGGGTTGAAAGACGAGAATCGTCTAAGTGTAAATCGTCGAGAATCACTAAGTGATTCTCACCGATTCGTCGAGAATCACCAGTGATTCTCGACGAGTCGTCGAGAATCACTAGTTGATTCTTGCCGGGTTGGGCCGGCTGTCTCGACGCAGTCTGAAAAATCATCTAAGGCAGAATCGTCGAGAATCACCAAGTGATTCTCGCTGATTCGTCTAGTCATTCTCGACGAGTCGGCGAGAATCCAAGGTGATTCCCACCGATTCTCCCCGGCCTCTATAACCTGTGCAGCCAGAATTCTCTAAGTAGAATTCGGCGAGAATCGTAAGTGATTCTCGCCGATTCGTCGAGAATCACCCACGATTCTCGCCGAATTTGACTTGGGTATTTTTCCGACTCTGTTTGGACCGGTCCACGACATCTGCGGGATTTTGAACCAGACTTTGGTCTTACTGCTGGTGGGGCCCACAACGGTCATCTCTTGACCTAGTGTATAAATACTCTGTATTTGTGAACAGTAAAGACACGGATTACAGATCGAAGAAAAACAAGTCGCCGTCAAGTCCTAGATCGGAAGCGAGCTCGGCCAACCTTCTCCGCCTCTCGCTAGTTGCTCGCCACCGTTGATCGGGGTTTTCGTTACCTCTCCCGGCGACAGAAGCCTAGTCGGGCACAACGTCTCACGTGTCTATCCAGAGATCTTTTGTCTCTTGATTTGTGATCGGGAAACCTTCCCCATCCGAATCGATCGAGACGATCGATCCTAGTGTGACCGTTGGAAGACCTTGCCGACTTTGCTAAGAATATTGGATCTACAAAGCATCACCGCCTCTCTTGTTGAAGCCGTCGATCTAGAGAAGATTCTCTCCAAGAAAGATCTAGAGTTGTGGACTTTTCGTTGCCTACAAGAACAAGTATTCTAACGAAAAGGGACACCTGGATCTTCACGTTGTTTGTATTTCTTACAAGCTATTTTCATTTTCTCTTTCATTGTAAAGGACCGATTGGTCTCTAGTTGTAGGGTTGGGTGCAACCCGTATTGTGAGAGTGTTGACTCCTACGTGTGGAAGGGTTCCTTCCGTTAGTGCAAGGATTGGATTTCAATCCTATTGGTGAAGTGACCGAGTCGTCCCTGGTTGGGAGACAGGTCAAAGGGGGAAAGTGGACGTACCCAAATCGGGGAACCACTATAAATTGCTTGTGTACTTTCTGTGCTGTGGCGTTTTATTTTCGTGTGCAGGTAAAACTTTAATTCCGCAAATACGCTGCAAAGACACCTATTCCCCCCCCATAGGTGTAAGTAGTTGACACTAAGTGGACTTTCACTCCTGTCTCTCCTTCGTACCCCAGGGGTCCTATTTATAGGGAAATCCAAAGAGGGGGGGGGGGTCATACTTATACCCCCACGGGCGAGTATATCGCCTAGTCACCTACCGAGCGAGTATGCGTGGGGAGCTCTCCATGCTCGCCCAGGTCTTCTGCTGGCTCACGTCTTGATCTTGACTCGTCTGGACTGGTTGACTTTTACACTTGCTGAGCTGGCTAAGGTTGGCCCCCTACTCGTTGAATATGGGTTGTACACAATACCCGCTCTTTTTAAGCGACGCAGGAGCTTGGAAAGAAACAACCAACACTTATTCGGCGAGCTGCTATGCCGAGTATCTGTTTGCTCGCTTTGTCTATTGCTCGACGAAGTCTATAAATAGGGGGGCCTGGTTGCTGGGACGAATTCCCGAAACTCGCCCACCATGTCGGACGCCAACGCGAAGCTTCTCGAAGAAAGCCTCGCCTCCCTGTCTGGCCTCCTCAGCATCGCCAGACCAAACAGGCCACGCGAGGGAGATGTCGCGCCCGATTTGCCACCGCTGAAGAAGAAGAAAATCAAGAAGCCCAAGCAACCTGCCTCCTCGGTGGTCGACTCGCCTTCGCCATCTGGGTCAGTTTCGGCGGTGACTGCCAAACTCGCACCCTCCGCCAGTACCCAAAAGCTCCTCAAAAACCTTGGTCTGGGCGATGTTCCGGACTCGGTCGCCCTCGGCCCAGACAAGAATCCTGAAGTCTTCAAGGGGTCGACGACATCCCAAGCCGAAGTCGTCACCGTAATAGGTCGCCGCTCCGACCCCCCTTTCCAATCGTTAATTGCCGTGCTTTTTGCTGATCCAGCTTTCTTGTACAGACTCCACTTTGGGTGACGCAGACGCGCCACTGGATGTCGCCCCCCTGAGCTCCGCGCTACTGCTCGCCCTCGCCGCTAGTAAACCTCCCCGGACCGCGCATACGGTCCGGATCAATATTGCTGTGAAGAAGATGACGGGCACCTCTTTGGCGAAAGTAACCCCTCCGGCAAGTAAGGGTCTTCCGGCGGAGAAAGATCTTTCGGCGAGCAAGGATCTCCCGGCGAGCAAGGATCTCCCGGCCTCCTCTGTACCAGGCTCGTCATTGCCAGCGGCGAGCACTCCCTTACCGCCGCTGCCACCTCTGGACGCGGCTTCTGAACAGGCTAGGGGCACCGTCTTGCCGCCGTTGCCGCCGTTGCCGCCCTTGTCTGCCCAGTAGAAGGTGTCCTTGCAGTGACATCTCCCGCCTCCCCTGTTGAAGACTTTGCAACAGCCGGCGAGCTCGTCGCAGGCCCCCCCCCCCCCGCCGAAGAAACCAGATAGGTTGTGGCTGAGTTATTTTACGCCGCGGGTTGGGGACCCCGACCATGGAGGACGCGGGCAGGGAGGTCATGGTCAGGGCAGACCAGCCGACCACCCTGGAGGCTCATCCTCGGGTTGGCGAGATATTTCCGGTCGCGCTTCTCCACCGCGCCGGTCAGGGTCTCCTCGCCGCGGTGAGCCCTTTATCACTTGCTACTTTCGATCTCGTTTGGGTTCCGATTTCTGATCGCGACTTATCTTCCTGAAATGACAGATCGCCCGACGACTCCTGGGTCGGCCTTCATCGACGCCATCGGGTTGTTGGGGAGCGAATATCGTCATGCTGTAGCCCGCGCCTACATGGAGATGGAGAGTAAGTTCGACCAGCTCGCCATCTACGAACCCCATCGCCAAATATCTGCCTTGGAGGTGCGCATGACGAGGGTAGAGGAGATCCAGACCACCTTGGAGAGCTACGAGCCTCACTTCCACATGGTGAAGGAGAATGATCGCCAGCTGGAGTTAAACAACCACCGCCTTCAGCTCGTCCTGGACGAGTTGGCGGGGATTCGAGCGAGCATGGGTTCCGTGGGGCAGCTGACGAGGATAGAGGAGCAGCTGCGGCATGGTGACGACGCGATGGCGCTGGCAACGGAGCACTTCCGGAGGGCGCGCGAGATGGGCTGGGCCGGGCGACATCCTCATCCTCCGGAGCGGCCACCTAGGACGTAGATTTGTTTTTTTTGTTGTATACGCCATTTGGCGATATTGTAACGAATACTATTCACCATTTAAATAAAATGAGTGACTATGAATCTCGCTACTTGTTTTGCCGCGACTTTATATGTTTCCATGGTATCCCGAGTTTACTTGTGCAGGTCTTGGCGAGCGCCGCAGTACCTCTGCTTCGTCGCGCGAGATAAGTCCGATGTTGCTGGTGTGCTGCCCTTCCCTCGCTCGACGTCAATCGATGCTCGCGGAAATGAACCCCCCCGTCCATTTTGCCTTTGGCCTATAAATATGGGGGGGGGGGTAGGTAGAACATAAGTACACTACTGCGAATTTCTCGATCTACCTGGCGAGTATCTCTCCGGCTAGCTTAGCCTCCCTCTCTTCTTCCACTCATCCCTTTTCCTATACTCAGCTCGCAGAAATGGTTGGCGACGACGCTAGTGCTCGCCGACAAGCCCACACCATCAACTTTGCTGATGCGGCCTTCAAGAAGTCGATAATGTCAGACAAGGATCTGGACAGCTTCAGGGAGCGTCTACTGCCGGAGGGATACTCGGCGAGGCTTCCTACTCGCGGCGAGCGACTCAACACCTATGTTGAGGGCGCGCTAGTATTGTCACTGCGTCACTTCGATGCTGGCCTGCAACTCCCTTTCTGGCCCGAGTTCTGCGAGATCTTGCGGTACTTCGGGATTGTCCCCGCACAGATCAACCCCAATAGGATGGCGATCATTATGGGGTTCCTCTGCTACCTCTGGGAGGAGAGGATCGCCTTTGACCTCTCCGTATTTCGCCGAGTATTCGCCTTTGCCGCGACTTCGGAGGGGGTCGTCTTCTTCAGCAGCCATGTCTGCACTCTAGTGGGGACTGCAAACAAAGTCCACCGCTGGAGCGAGCTGCTGGTGATCGTGCATGGCGACTTCGGGGGTCTCCTGGGGAGGCCGCACCAACCCGCCGACGTCGCCTTCCTCCCGCCGATCTTGGAAGGCATTCGCGAGCAGCTGTTCGAATCCTTCTGAGGTCGCCGGTTTGACGTTATCTTTTGGCGGCTCAATGTCGATGTGCTGGAGGCGATTCATCCCCACGAGGGTAATGCTTGAGCAAGATGTCGTGTACTTGCCAGCTCGCTCCTATTTACTGAAGCATATACTAATCATCTCGCGCAATTCTTGCAGTTGCCAATGAGCTTCCGGAGAAGCCGCTGCCTCCGGTGAAGGAAGTCGCTACCCTCCTCTCTGAAGCCCACCCTCCGCCTGACGTTGGGGAGAGGAAGAAAGTCGTCAAAGGGAAAATGAGGGTCAAGTCGCCGGGCCCTGCGAGTAAGAAGGTGAAGGTGTCGTCGCCCCAGCCTGACGACCAAGAGTCGCCGCCGGATGCTCGGGCACCTCGCTTCCACCCCAACTTCAACCTCGGGAGAGGAGTAGTGGATGCGCATGGTCGCCCGCTGGTGGCCTGGTCGGCGGAGGAGCATGTGGTGTCGTTGAGCACCAACCTCCTATCCTGGTCGACGGACTGAGAGGACAAGGGGGAGGCCTTCGCCGTCCTCCATGCCTTGTACGAGTGGGTCGATGCTGAGTCGATGTTGGAGCTCACCCCACTAGAGCTTGCACATAAGTCCGCCTACTCGCTCGTGCGAGCTGCCGAGTTGGGGCACTTCACGACGAGGAAGTTGCTGGAGACGACGGAGGCTCTGAGAGTCGTCTCCAAGAAGGCCATCGATCTCGGCATGCAATCGGTCCGTTGGAAGGACTTTGAGGTAAGTCGCCTACTTGCGGCGACATTTGCTCCGTTCCGTCTGGACATGTACTGACGTTTGACGTATCGCAGGCCGCCGAGGTCGAGGCTGCGAATAAATTGTCTGAATGCGAGGAGAAGTTCACCGCCTCGAAAGCCGAGCTGGAGACGGCCCAAGTTTGCGCAGCCGAGATGGAGACTCGGCTAGTCGCTGCTGAAGCACGCACGAACTCTTCCTCGCTGCCGGGGGTGAAGTGGCCGGAGGACGATCCTTAGTGGGCCGTCAAGCGGTCCCGAGTTCTATGGGAGGAGAGGTCGTCCGCCCACCGCGAGATAGCGCAGGCGGATGGGAACATCATACTCGCGCGGCTGAGAATTAACGAACAGCTCGTCGAGGGGGATAAGTAGCTCACCGTTGACGAGCTGATTCTTGAGTTGCTCGCTGAGGGGACGATCTCACCAGATCGTGTTCCCTCTCCGTCGTCAGGCTCTAGCGACTCCAGCAGCAACAGCGGCGAGAGCAGAGACGACGACAAGAGCAGAGACAACAGCGAGGAAGAAGAAGATGCAGATATAGGAGATGAGGAATATCGGCCAGATACTGGTGACGACGAGTCCTAGTTGCTTGCAGATTGTCAGTGGGTGTAATTTATGACCCTTGTAATTTGTAAAGCTTTTGACGTTTACACAAGTTCATTCTCTGCAACTCTTTACTAGCATGAAGGTTGATGTCGCTCGCTAGGCTCATAGGCTCGGTGAGGAGCACTCGCGACGTATACTCGTTTAACTCGTCTGGACTTATATTAAACACATATTCGCCTGCTCGTCAAGATATACTTGCCTTCGTGCCCAAAGGCGTGCTCGCCTATTCGCATGAGGCATACTCTCTAGATCGCCTGAAGTACTCGCCTGCTCGCCCGAGGTATACTCGCCCCGCACTTGAGGCATGCTCGCCTCTGCCAAGATATGATCTGAGCTTGGCGGGCGGCGAATAGTTGTCTCCCGGAGGCAAGTAGTCGGTCTACGGGAGAGGAGCTCGTGCAGAGACATGGACTTACATTTACCCTGCCGCTCCAGGATTTGATTTCGATCGAGGAGATCGACCAATCCCCGAGGAGAGGAGATCGTGGGTAATCGAACTTACAACGCTGCTACCACTCGAAGTCTTCATTTCAATCGAGGAGATCGGCCGATCCCCGAGGAGAGGAGCTCGTGGGTAACCGGACTTACGACGCTGCTACCACTCGAAGTCTTGATTTTAATCGAGGAGATCGGTCGATCCCCGAGGAGAAGAGCTCGTGGGTAACCGGACTTACGACGCTGCTACCACTCGAAGTCTTGATTTCAATCGAGGAGATCGGTCGATTCCCGAGGAGAGGAGCTCGTGGGTAACCAGACTTACGACGCTGCTACCACTCGATGTCTTGATTTCAATCGAGGAGATCGGTCGATCCCCGAGGAGACGAGCTCGTGGGTAACCGGACTTACGACGCTGCTATCACTCGAAGTCTTGATTTCAATCGAGAAGATCGGCCGATCCCCGAGGAGAGGAGCTCGTGGGTAACCGGACTTACGACGCTGCTACCACTCAAAGTCTTGATTTCAATCGAGGAGATCGGCCGATCCCTGAGGAGAGGAGCTCGTGGGAAACCGGACTTACGACTTTCCTGTCACTCAAAGTCTTGATTTCAATCGAGGAGATCGGTCGATCCCCGAGGAGAGGAGCTCGTGGGAAACCGGACTTATGACTTTCCTGCCACTCGAAGTCTTGATTTGAATCGAGGAGATCGGCCGATCCCCGAGGAGAGGAGATCGTGGGAAACCCAACTTACGACATTTCTGCCACTTGAAATCTTGATTTCAATCGAGGAGATCGGCTGATTCCCGAGGAGAGTAGCTCGTGGGAAACCGGACTTACGACATTTCTTCCACTCGATGTTTTGATTTAAATCGAGGAGATCGGCCGATCCCCGAGGAGAGGAGCCCGTGGGTAACCGGTCTTACGACTTTCCTGCCACTCGAAGTCTTGATTTCAGGCGATGCTATCCTGTTACTTGAGAGACGTCGAGGATTAATCGCATAGATATCTTGGCAAGAAGATAATCTTTTTCTTTTTCGGAGAGATGCTCTTAAACCTGTCGAATCGGGAAGTTGGCGTCCATACCTGTTCCTAATAATTTCTCTAGTCGGAAGAGAGATGCATTCGGGGAGACATAGGCCGACATGCAAGGGGGGAGCTGATCTCGGCCGACAATGCAGAGGCTCGGTCTTACAAGAGCGCTTAAAGTCCCGAAGCATCGTCCTATCATCCGTACTGGGCTATTTAGGAGGAACGGGTTGAAGGCACGTATCCCGATTTTATAGCGAAGATCGCTTCCAGCTACGCTTAATGACCATGAGTGCCAGCGTCTTGACGGGGGGGTGATGTTTCATTGAGGGTCCCTTAGGATGCACTCGGAACCAATATGCACCCTTGGGCTCATCCCTGCCCCTTCTTCGGCAGGTTATCCTGCTTTGTTGATAACTTGAAATCTTCTTATGGTTGCTCGACGAGGTCAGCCTCTTATCGAGTCCGGGAGGCTAGGGTACAAGTTTGTTCCTGGTAATTCCTCTAGTCGGAGGAGAGATGTAAGACCCCCTCCCGGAACACAAGACACGGCACGAGAGGGGTCTTATGCCCAGAACAGCCTCCTTGCGGTAACACTAGGACTCGGGCTAGCCTGTACCACAAGACGCCTATTCTGCCGACAACAACCAATATCAACACATAATTGCCAACCCAACCATAATAATATAAGAAAGTCAATCCACACTAAGCATATATCCATAAGCATAACAAAAGAGAAGCTAACAAGCTTCTACATAATCATAGTACGTGAATATATTTTCCTAGAAGGGCTACAACAAAATCTCTCTCACTCACATCTGTAACCGACGGTAGCGACGGTACCGTCCCATCAGGCCCTGTCGTCCTGGCCTGGCTGTCCAGCTGCATAGCCTGCTGCTCCACCTGCGGGGTTTCCTCCTAAAAAGGAAGACGTAGCAACCGTTATTCATAAAGACTAAGTGGCTTCACATCCGCTCCCTCGGCGACTCCTCGGCACCGGACGGAGAAAGCAACAGGTACAATATATAAATAACAATAGTACAAAAGGTGAAGTGAGTATACATATCATAAGCAGCGATAGCAGTAGTGTATAATAAACAAGCTCTTATTTTACAAATCTACTATCTACAGCAGCAAGAGAGTATATAGCTACAACAATAAGTAACTCAACTTATATGGATGCCCATACAAGCATATAAGTTTAGGGTCGTTCAACAATAAGTAACTCATCGTATAGGAGTGCCCATACAAACTTATACGATGAGAGTCTTAAGTATGCAATGAAGTGTAATGCTATGAATGCAATGCAATGACACACCCATGAACAAGCACATGCAATCGCTATGTCGACACAGACTTATAGTTCCCACTATTTGAGCAGGTAGCTAACCTCTCAGGCGTCAACCATCGTGGCCAAATGGTGACAGTAGAGCGGGCATCTCCACTACTAGGCTGGTCTCCAAACTACCTGGCCTAGGCCTCCGTACGCCTCAATGCTAAGGACACAACAGCGGAGCTCACATGCGTACTACGGCTCAGCGGGTTCTCTTGGGTAAGTGAGCACCAAGATCCTAGCCCCGAACTGGCATATGCGTGACACGGAAGGAGCCTCGGAAATGAACACGAGGATCAAGCCCAACCGTTCACTTGGCACGGAAGGAGCCTCGGGACATGAACACCGAGGACCAAGCCCAACCGTCCAAGGTCTAGCTGTCAACTCCCATTGGTGTGACGATTGGCGAGCCCGTAGACCTGCCACACTATCCTTAACCCGGGATTACGACACCGTGTGTCGACTCACACCACATGCAATTTCATAATATTGTGGCATGGAAGGAGCCTCGGGACATGAACACCGAGGACCAAGCCCAACCATCCATCAAATACGGAAGGAGCCTCGGGACATGAACACCGAGGGCCAAGCCCAACCGTCCAACTTTACTCATCTCAATCTCCTTTCAACTAGTGACAGTCAACACCACACTTATTACTTCCACAATGCTACCCGTAAGGAGATGACACTCTAAGCATTGGATTACTAATTCCCTTTTGTCCACCCAACATGTATCATGGCCATAGTCAAATCCTTTATACATTTATCCTATTATATCTACCCAATTATATCAGGTTCTTTCCTTCAATTAAACTTGTCCACAACTCGTTATATGAATTTAGATTCATAACCTCAACTTATCACGTCACTATGATGATTATGTCAAAAGAGTCCACCCAAGCCTCGAGTTGGATCGCAACATTAAATTCCACCACATCGCATTCCACGTTACACAAGCACAAAATTTAGGTGCAGCCTTAATCCGGGCAGCCACTTCGACCAAGGATTCCCGAGGCTACAGAAATAAGACGAGTGCGTGTAACCACTTGTTGGAAAGATAATTTCGTGGGCTACAACTTTTGTGTTTATTCGAAAGCCCAGATTTGATCGCATCACACCAGAAATCCACTCGAAGCCCGCTGCGTACAGGGTACAGATTTCCTGGGTGGAATTTCCCCCAACCGCAGCAGATTCGAACAGACTTTCCCGTGGCTATAGGTATCGCCTGGGAACGTGCAACCACTCGTTGGAAATATAATTTAGAGGGATACGACTTTCGTGTTTAGTCTAAAACCCAGATATGATCAGAACACCCCCTAAATTGGCCACGAAGGTCGCTGCATGCAGAAAATAGATTTCTGCACGCATCTTAAGGCGAGATGAACGGCATCCGTTCATCTTCCTCCTTGCACCAAACTCCCAACATCTCCACCAGAAAATCGTCCATCCTTATTCACCCTCACGAAGCCATATTTCTCCACGAATCCTTCTCTCATCTTCACTTTGAAGGATGAAGAGGTTGGAGGGGGCTAAAGCCTAGAAAACAAACCTAGGCATGGCTTTCCTAGGAAATCTCCTCCTCACCATCAAGACTCTATGGAGTCGATATCTCTCCTAGAATATATCTACAGATCTAGCACCAAGGGAGAGGGGAGGAATAACACATCGTTTCCAGCGGTACCACCGTTCCTGGCCATGGATCTAGTCGTTCTCCTTTGCGGCATCTCTCGCTTGGTGCGGTTGTTCTTCACGGTAAAGGAAGGAGAGGGAGAGAGAGAAAGAAGGCTGCCTCCAAGAGCTCCGCCTGCTTCCGCCGGCTCCGTCGGTTTCGCGAGATCCACGATGACGGCAAGGGTCAATCGGCGCAAAAGCTAGGGTTCGGTTTTAACTACCTTTTTATAAGCCAATGTATTAGGTTACTTCTTTTGGCACGTGTCAATGCCTCATTGGACCGCCCATAATGGGTCATATTGAAGTGACCCGGTCCAAGGAACCATCCAACGCGAATACCGAAATTCGGTTCGGTCCGCCTGTACAAGCCGGCGAATCTGCCTGGGCGAAGAAAACACACAAGTCAAATTCGGCGGGAATCATCTGTCATTCTCAACGATCGGCGAGAATCGTCAGGCATTCTCGACGAATTCGTCGGGTATCAACAATGATAACCGGCGATTTTCCCTTAGCCTAACTTATCGGAAATCTGTCGTGGAGTGTGTTGAGTATTCTCATCGATACTCGACGATCGGCGAGAATCACCAGGTATTCTCGACGATTTTCCCTTGCGCCATACTTATCGGAAATCTGGCGTTGAGTGTGTTGAGTATTCTCATCGATACTCGACGATCGGCGAGAATCACCAGGCATTCTCGACGATTTTCCCTTGGGCCATACTTATCGGAAATCTGGTGTTGAGAGCGTTGAGTATTCTCATCGATACTCGACGATCGGCGAGAATCACCAGGCATTCTCGACGATTTTCCCTTGGGCCATTCTTATCGGAAATCTGGCGTTGAGAGCGTTGAGTATTCTCATCGATACTCGACGATCGGCGAGAATCACCAGGCATTCTCGACGATTTTCCCTTAGGCAATTCCCTTTCGATCCGTTGGATATCACTCAACCCTACACTCCATCCAACGCACTTGACACCTTTTGCCAGTGCGCCCCGAGCCCGAGTCAAGTCTCTTGACTCAAAACTCGTGCGAGGGGCCTAGCGCGAATTGGGACGTTACAAATCCTATAAACAAAATAAAAGATTTCGTCCCCGAAATTAGGCTAGGGCTATGGGGATGCAAGTACTAAATAATATGTGCTATAAAATGTTACCTTAGGAGAACAGCTCCGGGTAGCGCTTCTGCATCAAGTCCACCGGCTCCCAAGTAAATTCTTCCTTCCCATGATTAGACCACAGCACTTTTACCAGCGGCACACTTTTGCGGCGCAGGGTTCTTATCTCATTATCAACGATTCGTACCGGCTCTAGTCGCACAGATCTGTCAGACGCCACAGCACCATCAGTCGTGGGGATGTATTGTTCGGGCCGCAACAGCGCCTTCCAAAGCGACGAGACATGGAACACGTCTTGGAGATTTTCTAACTCGGGCGGTAGCTCCAGCCGATAGGCCAAAGGGCCAATCTTTTCCACTATGACATAGGGCCCAACATACCGTGGGCTGAGCTTCTTCACTCCTCGTACTCGCGATACTCCATGCATCGGTCGTATTTTCAGAAACACCTTGTCTCCCACTTGAAATTCCACCATCCGGTGTTTAGCATTGTAATACTTCGCCTGCCGACTTTGAGCCTCTAACATACGATCCCGTATCAACCTAACCACCGCATTCGTGTCATCTATATATTCAACACCCAAAGTCTTCGGGTCTTCATCTTGCACCCAAGACAAGGGGGTTCTACACCTCCTTCCATATAGGACTTCATGGGGTGCCATGCCAATGCTAGCTTGATGGCTGTTGTTGTAGGAGAATTCCACTAAGGGCAAGAGTCTTTCCCACGGCTCTCCCCTATCTATCACACACAACCTCAACAGATCCTCCAATGTTCGGATGGTCCGCTCAGACTGCCCGTCTGTCGGTGGATGAAATGCAGTGCTGAAAGTAAGGCGCGAGCCCAAATATGCCTGTACTGCCTTCCACTCCTTGGAGGTAAAATGACCATCACGGTCCGAAACTATCGTCTTAGGTATGCCGTGATACCGTACAAACTGTTCCACAAAAAGACGTACTAAGACATCCACATGAGCCTCCTTCTTCATAGGAATGAACCGGGCAACTTTCGTCAGGCGGTCAACGATCACCCACACTGAATCATTTCCTGAGCGGGAGCGAGGTAGCCCATGTATGAAGTCCATGGAGATATCCTAGAACTTCCATTCGGGGATTGGCAACGACTGCAACAGGCCACCGGGGTTCCTACATTCCGCCTTCACTCTTTGGCAGGCTTCACAGTGCATGACAAAGTACCAGACATCTTTCTTCATTCCTGGACAACACATCGTCTTCCGTAAGCCGGCGTACATCTTTGAAATTCCTGGGTGCACGAAATATTGAGAGCAATGTGCTTCTCTCATAATATCCTCCCGGATTCTGCCACCTTTGGGAATGTAGAGCAAGCCGCGAAAGTAAACGAGGCCGTCCTTTAGTGTGTACTCGTCGGTAGTCCCGTCTTCTATTAACTTTATTGCCGGGGCCAAGGCCGCATCCAATCCTTACTCCACTCGGATCCGGTCCCGAATATCACAAACTATGCTCATGCTGGACAGGTACTCCGTATATTCCGAAGAAGCCTTAAATATTAAGGTGATGTCCATCTCCTCGATCATCCGTGTCAACTCCATGCTCATCAATCGAGATTCTGGGCTCGAGCAGGGTACTTTCCTACTCAACGCATCGGCTACCGAGTTTGCTTTTCCGGGGTGGTAGTTCAAGGTGAACTTATAGTCGCATAGAAACTCGAACCATCGCCGTTGTCTTAATTTCAATTCCTTCTAGGTATGGACGTACTTCAAATTTTTATGATCCGAGAAGATTTCGCAGTGAACGCCGTATAGATAATGCCTCCATACCTTCAAGGCGAACACCACCGCTCCTAGTTCCAAATCATGCACCGGGTAATTGATTTCATGCTTCTTCAATTGTCTTGAAGCATAAGCAATTACGTGCCCGTGCTGCATCAGCACCGCTCCCAACCCCTGATAAGACGCGTCTGTGTAAACTTGGAATCCTTCCTTCCCAGACGGAAGGACAAGGATGGGGGCGGAGGTAAGTCTATCCTTCAATTCCTGGAATGCCGCTTCACACTGGGGTGTCCATTCAAATGGCACTCCTTTCTTTGTCAAGGAAGTAAGCGGAAGGGCAATCTTGGAGAATCCTTTTACGAACTTGCGGTAGTATCCGGCAAGTCCAAGAAAACTCCTCACATCGGCCGCCGACTTCAAGGGCGACCACTCCTTCACGCCACGCACCTTGGCCGGATCCACAGCTAGTCCAGCCCCACTGATTACGTGACCCAAGAAAGCCACCTCCCCAAGCCAGAATTCACACTTGTTAAACTTGGCGAACAAGGCGCGCTCTTTTAGCTTCTCCAGAACTAAGGACAAATGTCCGGCATGTTCTTCCTCCGTCTTCGAGTAGACTAGGATGTCGTCAATGAACATAATGACGAAGACATCTAAGTAGGGCTCAAACACTTTATTCATCAAGCTCATGAAAGCTGATGGGACATTGGTGACCCCAAACGACATCACTGTGAACTCATATAAGCCGTACCTCGAGCTGAAAGCCGTTTTCTGTATATCATCCTCCTGTATTCTCAATTGGTAGTACCCCGAGCGCAAATCTAGCTTGGAGAACCAATGCGCTCCCACCAGTTGGTCGAACAACTCATCGATCCGAGGTAACGGGTAGGTGTTCCGTACTGTCAGTCGGTTGAGTTCCCGATAGTCTATACATAAACGCAGGGTTCCATCTTTTTTCTTGACGAATAGAACAGGGGCTCCCCAAGGTGACGAGCTGGGGCGAACAAACCCTGATTCTACCAGCTCCTGCAGTTGAACTCTAAACTCCGCGAGTTCTTTTGGGGCCATCTGATAAGGGGTTCTGGAGACAGGCTTAGCTCCTGGTACAAGCTTAATCTGAAAATCCACTTCTCTATGCGGGGGTAACCCTGGCAATTTCTTAGGAAATACCTCAGGGAAATCCCGTGCTACCCGCACATCCTTCACATCTACCTTCATCTCTTTTAGTTCGAAACGTATCATGTAGACTTCATCCCCTCTCATATGAGCTTTCAAGGTCTGGATTGAGGATAACAATATTCGTGGTGCGAAATTTATACCTTGGAAGACTACATCAGTATCCCCATGTCTCACATAGATACGCTTCTCCGCACAGTCGATTCTTGCATGGTGCCAATCCAGCCACGCCATACCCAGGATGAGGTCGAATTCTGGTATTCTCAAAATTGTGGCAGGGGTATCAAAGGTTTTCCCCCCAATGGTTATCTCTAACTCACACTTCGCGGTTGCCGTCATCTCCGATCCGTCTGGGAGGTGTACTCTTCGGGCAATACCGGTGAAATATTGTACTCCGGGTATATTCTTGATGAAGTCTTCGGACATGAAAGAATGTGAGGCGCCGGTGTCAAATAACGTATAAGACGGTTTCCCTCCGACCATCACGGTGCCTAAGTGTCATTTAATAATACTCAAGCTAGACGTCTAGTATATCTTAAGCCACTAGAGAATATTAAGGGAAGCAAAATGACTAATTCAAATCGTACCTGCAATCATCTCTTGAGGATTCCGCTCTTGAGTCATGTCTAAGGCATACACCTGATCTCGAGCGGGTCTGGGGTTTCTTCCTCGTGGTCCTCGTCCTCGACCACGCACATACCCTCTCCCCCGCGGGGCTGCTGGAGGGAGAGCGAAAGGCGCATCTCCAAACAGTTGCGGGCAGTAGCGTCGAATGTGGCCCGGTTGGTTGCATTCAAAGCACACCCGTTCCTGCCTTCCGCCGTGTTGCTGAAATTGTGGAGGTGGAGGTAATGCTGGCGGTTGCGGAACCGGGCTCTCCTCTCTAAAGTTCTGGGGGAAACGCACGCCACCCCTCCGATATCCTCTTCCTCTTTTATTGTCGAATCCCCTTCTGTTGCTGGGGCCGGCTTCCATCACTCCCTCCGCTAGACTCTTACCACTTCCCAAGTGGTCCGCTTCCAATCTCTTCGCCATATCAATAATCTCCGCCAGAATAGAGTCCGCTATAAACAAAAGGGCTTGCCTTAGGGGATCTCGCAAGCCTTTGTAGAATCGTTTGGCGTACCCTCTATCATCCAGCTCATAGGAGTCAGCGAATCTAGCCAGGTGCTGAAACTCCCGTTGGTACTCCGTCACCGACATGGACCCTTGCTTTAGTTGCAAAAATCTCTCTTCCAGGCCATCCCGAGCGGCCGAGGGGATGAAATGCTCTAAGAAGGCTTTGGAGAATTCGCTCCAACTAATGTCCGTGTACACTCTTCCACGAAAAGTGGAGCCCATGAGGGACTTCCACCACCTTTTGGCGTGCAGCTCTAAGAGTGTCACCACAAGGGTCACCACCATGTTGTTTGGACACCTTATTCCTGCCAACAACTCTTGTATAGTGTCGAGCCACTCTTCCGTACGCACTGCCGACTCTGTCCCAATATAAGCAGGAGGGGAGAGAGCTCGGAAAATGCTTAACCAACAAGATCTCGGACCTTGTTGTTATATAGGTGCCTGCTGAGATTGGGACCTAAAGGCATCCAGAATAGCTGTGAGCGTCTGCCCCAGCTATGATTGTTGGAATTGTGTAGGTACGGACGGGGCGGGGGTGCCCCTTACTAGCTCAGCATGTACTGGGATCTACACATAAGGTACAAACCTAGGGTTAGGTTGGCTAATCTAAGGTTAAAGATGGACAACTTAGTGTGAATTACATATGGGCACACCACTGCTTCCGCTAAGTAAGCTTGTCCCCAAACTGACTAATCAAACGGGGGTGGCACCATTGTTAAGTGACTTTCGCCTTGGAGGATCGTAGCAAGCTGATACCATTTGTAAGACCCCCCTCTCGGAACACAAGACACGGCACGAGAGGGGTCTTATGCCCAGAACAGCCGCCTTGCGGTAACACTAGGACTCGGGCTAGCCTGTACCACAAGACGCCTATTCTGCCGGCAACAACCAATATCAACACATAATTGCCAACCCAACCATAATAATATAAGAAAGTCAATCCACACTAAGCATATATCCATAAGCATAACAAAAGAGAAGCTAACAAGCTTCTACATAATCAGAGTACATGAATATATTTGCCTCGAAGGGCTACAATAAAATCTCTCTCACTCACATCTGTAACCGACGGTAGCGACGGTACCGTCCCTTCAGGCCCTGTCGTCCTGTCCTGGCTGTCCAGCTGCATAGCCTGCTGCTCCACCTGCGGGGTTTCCTCCTAAAAAGGAAGACGTAGCAACCGTTAGTCATAAAGACTAAGTGGCTTCACATCCGCTCCCCCGGCGACTCCTCGGCACCGGGCGGAGAAAGGAACAGGTACAATATATAAATAACAGTAGTACAAAAGGTGAAGTGAGTATACATATCATAAGCAGCGACAACAGTAGTGTATAATAAACAAGCTCTTATTTTACAAATCTACTATCTACAGCACAAGAGAGTATATAGCTACAACAGTAAGTAACTCAACTTATATGGATGCCCATACAAGCATATAAGTTGAGGGTCGTTCAGCAATAAGTAACTCATCGTATAGGAGTGCCCATACAAACTTATACGATGAGGGTCTTAAGTATGCAATGAAGTGTAATGCTATGAATGCAATGCAATGACACACCCATGAACAAGCACATGCAATTGCTATGTCGACACAGACTTATAGTTCCCACTATTCGAGCAGGTAGCTAACCTCTCAGGCGTCAACCGTCGTGGCCAAATGGTGACAGTAGAGTGGGCATCTCCACTACTAGGCTGGTCTCCACACTACCTGGCCTAGGCCTCCGTACGCCTCAACGCTAAGGACATAACAGCGGAGCTCACATGCGTACTACGGCTCAGCGGGTTCTCTTGGGTAAGTGAGCACTAAGATCCTAGTCCCAAACTGTCCTATGCGTGACATGGATGGAGCCTCGGAAATGAACACGAGGACCAAGCCCAACCGTTCACTTAGCACGGAAGGAGCCTCGGGACATGAACACCGAGGACCAAGCCCAACCGTCCAAGGTCTAGCTGTCGACTCCCATCGGTGTGACGATTGGCGAGCCCGTAGACCTGCCACACTATCCTTAACCCGGGATTACGACACCGTGTGTTGACTCACACCACATGCAATTTCACAATATCGTTTCATGGAAGGAGCCTCGGGGCGTGAACACCGAGGACCAAGCCCAACCATCCATCAAATGCGAAAGGAGCCTCAGGACATGAACACCGAGGGCCAAGCCCAACCGTCCAACTTTACTCATCTCAATCTCATTCCAACTAATGACAGTCAACACCGCACTTGTTACTTCAACAATGCTACCCGTAAGGAGACGACACTCTAAGCATTGGATTACTAATTCCCTTTTGTCCACCCAACATGTATCATGGCCATAGTTAAATTCTTTATACATTTATCCTATTATATCTACCCAATTATATCGGGTTCTTTCCTTCAATTGAACTTGTCCACAACTCGTTATATGAATTTAGATTCATAACCTCAACTTATCACGTCACTATGATGATTATGTTAAAAGAGTTCACCCAAGCCTCGAGTTGGATCGCAACATTAAATTCCACCACATCGCATTCCACGTTACACAAGCCCAGAATTTAGGTGCAGCCTTAATCCGGGCAGCCACTTCGACCAAGGATTCCCGAGGCTACAGAAATCCGACGAGTGCATGTAACCACTCGTTGGAAAGATAATTTTGTGGGCTACAACTTTTGTGTTTAGTCAAAAGCCCAGATTTGATCGTATCACACCAGAAATTCACTCGAAGCCCGCTGCGTACAGGGTATAGATTTTCTAGGTGGAATTTCCCCAAACCGCAGCAGATTCGAACAGACTTTCCCGTGGCTACAGGTATCGCCTGGGAACGTGAAACCACTCGTTGGAAAGATAATTGCGAGGGCTAGGACTTTCGTGTTTAGTCTAAAACCAAGATATGACCAGAACACCCTTGAAATTGGCCACGAAGGTCGCTGCGTGCAGAAAATTTATTTTTGCACGCATCTTAAGGCGAGACGAACGACATCCGTTCATCTTCCTCCTTGCACCAAACTCCCAATATCTCCTTTAGAAAATCGTCCGTCCTTATTCACCCTCATGAAGCCATATTTTTCCACGAATCCTTCTCTCATCTTCACTTTGAAGGATGAAGAGGTTGGAGGGGGCTAAAGCCTAGAAAACAAACCTAGGCATGACTTTCCTAGGAAATCTCCTCCTCACCATCAAGTCTCTATGGAGTCGATATCTCTCCTAGAATATATCTACAGATCTAGCACCAAGGGAGAGGGGAGGAAGCTCATATCATTTCCAGCGGTACCACCGTTCCCGGCCATGGATCTAGTCGTTCTCCTTTGCGGCATCTCTCGCTTGGTGCGGTTGTTCTTCACGGCAAAGGAAGGAGAGGGAGAGAGAGAAAGAAGGCCGCCTCCAAGAGCTCCGCCTGCTTCCGCTGGCTCCATCGGTTTCGCGAGATCCACGTTGACGGCAAGGGTCAATCGGTGCAAAATCTAGGGTTCGGTTTTAACTCCCTTTTTATAAGCCAATGTATTAGGTTACATCTTCTGCCACGTGTCAACGCCTCATTGGACCGCCCATAATGGGTCATATTGAAGTGACCCGGTCCAAGGAACCATCCAGCGCGAATACCGAAATCCGGTTCGGTCCGCTTGTACAAGCCGGCGAATCTGCTTAGGAGAAGAAAACGCTCAAGTCAAATTCAGCGGGAATCATCTGTCATTCTCGACGATCGGCGAGAATCGTCAGGCATTCTCGACGAATTCGTCGGGTATCAACAATGATACCCGGCGATTTTCCCTTAGCCTAACTTATCGGAAATCTGGCGTTGAGTGTGTTGAGTATTCTCATCGATACTCGACGATCGGCGAGAATCACCAGGCATTCTCGACGATTTTCCCTTGGGCCATACTTATCGGAAATCTGGCGTTGAGTGTGTTGAGTATTCTCATCGATACTCGACGATCGGCGAGAATCACCAGGCATTCTCGACGATTTTCCCTTGGGCCATACTTATCGGAAATCTGGCGTTGAGAGCGTTGAGTATTCTCATCGATACTCGACGATCGACGAGAATCACCAGACATTCTCGACGATTTTCCCTTGGGCCATTCTTATCGGAAATCTGGCGTTGAGAGCGTTGAGTATTCTCATCAATACTCGACGATCAGCGAGAATAACCAGGAATTCTCGACGATTTTCCCTTAGGACATTCCCTTTCGATCCGTTTGATATCACTCAACCCTACACTCCATCCAACGCACTTGACACCTTTTTCCAGTGCGCCCCGAGCCCGAGTCAAGTCTCTTGACTCAAAACTCGTGCGAGGGGCCTAGCGCAAATTGGGACGTTACAAGAGATGCGCTCGGGGAGACATAGGCCGAGATGCAAGGGGGGAGCTGATCACGACTGACAATGCAAAGGCTCGGTCTTACAAGAACGCTTAAAGTCCCGAAGCATCGTTCTATCATCCATCCTGGGTTATTTACGAGGAACAAACCGACCACTGTTTCCTGTAGCCGATCACGGGGCTGATCCTGGAAGCACCCAGAAGCCTTGATGTATATAGCACGAAATATTAACACAAAAGGGGAGAACGATCTAGTTGCCACTGTACATCAATAAGCATTCTTACAAAGTAAATACAAGTGTCACCACTAGGGGTAGAACCTTTTTAGGTCGTCCCCACTCCAGGTCCCATTCAGTTGCTCTCCAGCTTGATCATGCAGGTAGAAGCCCCTTGTGGTCAAGGCATCTTGGACAATAAAGGGCCCTTCCCAGTTGGGATATAGCTTGCCGATGGTGGCCCCCACCCTACAATGTCCACTTTCTTCAGGACCAGATCTCCTGCTAGGAAATGCTTGAGGCAGAAATTTTTGTCAAAGTGCTTCGCCATGTGCCTCTTGATCTCCTCCTGGTGCACGGAGGCCAAGTCCCAAAGCTCCTCGACATAGTCCAGAGAGAGTCTCTGGGCGTCTTCATTCTCCAGACGCCACTCTTCGCCGTTGTCTTCCGCTGCAACTACTCTTGGACTCCGCACCTCGAACTCCACCGGGATGAGTTCCTCAGACCCGTGGGATAACTTGAAAGGCGTTTCCCCCGTGGCTGAGTTTGGGGTTGTTCTCAAAGCCCATAGAACCGAGGGGAGCTGCTCGGCCCAGTTTCCTTTGAGATTGGTGACCTTCTTCTTCAGCAGGTTGACGATGAGCTTGTTGGCAGCTTCTACTTGCCCGTTGCTCCGAGGATGGTGCACTGAAGCAAATCGAAGGTCTGTTCCCAACTGCTTGCAGAAGTCCTTCAGCTCCAAGCTGGCGAATTGCGGCCCATTGTCGGTGACGATGGCTAGCGGGATCCCAAACCTGCACGCGATTTCCCCCCAGATAAAGTTTTTGACGATCTGGTAGGTGGTCTTGGCTAAGGCTCTAGCCTCGATCCACTTGGATAAGTAGTCGATCATCACCAGTATGAACTTCCTCTGTCCACTAGCTTGAGGGAACGGGCCGATCAGGTCCATTCCCTAGATGGCAAAGGGCCACGGAGCGGTGATCGAGCGGAGGTGTTGAGCTGGTTGAAGCTGCAGGGGCGCGAAGAGCTGACACTGGGAGCACTTTTTGGAGAAGGCCTCTGTGTCCTTTCAGATGGTGGGCCAGAAGTAGTCGTGCCTCAGGATTCTCTGCTCCAGAGTACGAGTCACGGAATGGCTGCCGCACTCCCCTGAGTGAATCTCCTCGAGGACTCGGGGGACCTCGATTTCCGACAAGCATCTGACCAAGGGGCCCGAGAGGTTCTTGCGATAAAGCTCGGCGCCTTGCAGCAGGTAGTACACGGCCTTGTATCGGAATTTCCTTCGGTCCTGCCCGTCCGAGGGCAGCTGACCCGTTGTTAAGAACGCAATAAATGGATCCTTCCACAAGGGCCGCTGCTCAATCTCCAACATTTCTCCTTCCTCGATGGATGGTCAAAACAGCTCGGTGACCGTTCCCCCGGCCCGGGGATCGTACTTGGCAAGGTAGTCTGCTTCGGCATGTCTTCTCGGGGCACATGCTCGACGAAGAAATACTGGAACCCCCCGATCAGACCCTTAACCTTGACTAGGTATTGCGGTAGGATGGGGTCGTGGACCTCGAACTATCCCTGAATCTTGGAAGCGACTACCATCAAATCGGTGAAAGCTCGGATGTCCCTGATTGACAGCTCCTTGGCGAGACGTAAGCCAGCCACCATGGCTTCGTACTCCGCCTGATTATTCGTATCTGGGAAGAGGATCTCGACGGCCTGTTCGATCCTGGTTCCCTGGGGGCTAACCAACACGACTCCGGCTCTAACGGAATACTTGCCAGAAGCCCCGCCCACAAACATCTTCAAGGAGACCGGGCAGGAAGCGTCCACGTCTACCTCAACCTCGGCCGAGAAGTCGGCCAGGAAGTCTGCTACCGCCTGCGCTTTAATTGCTACCCTTGGGGAGTAAGAGATGTCGAACTCGCTTAGCTCCACCTCCCACTTAGCTAACCTGCCATAATGCTCCACCCCATCCAAGATACTCCTTAGGGGATGATCAGAGACCACCTTGATGGAGTGGGCCTGAAAATATGGGCGGAGCTGCCGAGCCGAAACTACCAAAGCGAAAACTAGCTTCACCAGGATAGGATACCTCGTCTCTGCTTGCCGCAACACCCGGCTCACGTAATAGATGGGGAGCTTCCTCCTTCCTTCTTCTCGAACAAACACCGAACTAACCGCCTCGGCCCCTACCCCTAGATAAAGTAAAAGATCCTCTCCGCCCTACAGACTTTGGAGGAGAGGAGCTCGGGTCAGCTGCTGCTTATGCTTTTCGAAGGCCTCATCGCACTCCGTGGTCCACTCAAACTTCTGATTACCCCTAAGGGCCTTGAAGAACGGGGAGCATTTCTCTCCGACTTTGGAAAGAAAACGGCTAAGGCCTGCCAGCCTTCTAGTCAGCCTCTAGACCTCCTTGGGATCTCTTGGGGAGGCCATCTCCATGATGGCTTTTACCTTGTTGGGGTTAGGCTCCACCCCCCGGGGGGTGAGGAGGTGACCCAGGAACTTTCCCCTTCCTGTACCGAAGACACACTTGACCAGGTTAAGCCGCATGTTGTACTTCCTCAGGGTAGCGAAGGTCTCCTCCAGATCCGCTACATGCTCTGCGATGCTCTTGCTCTTGACAAGAAGATCGTCCACATAGACCTCCAAATTCCGCCCCTTTTTCTCTTTGAACACTTGGTCCATCATTCTTTGATATGTTGCGCCGACGTTTTTGAGCTCGAAGGGCATCATCTTGTAACTATAGCACCCATCGCTGGTGATGAAGGAAATGTCGCGGCAATCGGGGGGATGCATTCGTATCTGGTGGCATCCTGAAAAAGCATCAAGGAAACTCATCACGGGAAATCCGACGACGGAATCAACCAGCGCGTCGATTTGAGGCAAGGGGTAACAATCCTTCGGGAAAGCTTTATTCAACATAGAAAAATCGATACATAGCCTCCAGCCCCCTCCGGACTTCTTTACCATTACAACATTGGAGACCCAGCCTGGATACTGTATCTCCGAGACAAACCTCTCCTACAGCAGCTTCCTCACTTGCTCCCGGATTGGCTCGGCCAGCGCGGTGGCGTTCTTCCTCTGCCTTTGGCGAACCGGAGCTACCGCGGGATCCAGGTTGAGGCGATGACATGCAACATCAGCATCAATCCCTGGCATCTCGACGGCACTCCACGCGAAGATGTCAGCATTCTCCTGTAGACAAGCAGCTATCTCCACCTTCCCTTCCAGGGGCAAGGCCCCTCCGACCTTCAGCAGCTAAGGCCCTCCTCTTGGGGAGGTCACCTCACTTTCCTCTAGATCCTCGGCAGCTTGCAGGCCCTCCTCCTGCTCCATCATCCTCTCTAGCCGTTCCGCGTCACCCATCCTGCTGATGGTGCTGACCGCATTCAGGTAACAGTCCTCAAAGGCCTTAAGATCCCCCTGATCCGGACTTGGACATCATCCCGGCAATAATTCAGGCACTGATGGTACGATGATGGGACAACCTTGAAGTAGTTGATAAGGGGCCGCCCGAAGATGGCATTGTAACCGCTGGGTGCGTCGACGATGACGAATCGACATCGGATTGAAGTAACCCGAGAGTGACCAGCAGCTCCACTCCCCCCTCTACCTCTTTCTTCTCTCCCGAGAAGCCAAAGAGGGGTCTGTCCGCAGCCTGGACTCTGGATGCTTCCACCTGAAGGACGACGAAGGTTCTCTTGAAGATGACATTCACGGAGCTCCCATTATCCGTGAGGATCGGTCGACTGTGAAGTCTTCGATGGCTGCTTGTATGACCAATGCGTCGTGGAAGGGGTTCTCGTTCCATAACATATCCTCTTCCGAGAAGGTTATCTCGTTCAGCAGCGGAGGAGTCTGTGACATCGAGGCGACGCTCCTCTTGTAGATCTGGTGGAGACTACCCTTGCGGGAAGCTCCAAGCCCGGCACCCCCATTGATCACCCCGACGTGTCCGCATCCCGGACCGGGAATAACATTTCCTCGACCTCCCTGGTCAACCCTGTCCTCATTCCTCCTCCTCTGCGGAGCTTGGAAGGCTACTTGCCCGACTGGGGCCTCCTGCCTTGGTTGCTCTCTCTGCCTCCGTCGCCTCCAACCTTCTCCTTGCCTCCCAAAACTCTGGGCAGGCCAAGGTCCCATGCCCCTCAACTTGATGGATATCGCAGTAGAGGGGGGCGGCCGCTTCCTGCCGTCTTCCCCGGCGCTCCTCCTTTCGCCGACGCTTGTTCTCCTGCCACGCGATAGCCATTGTCTCACTTCTTCCTCCTCTCTGCTCTCTCGGGTTGTTATCCCTCCTCTCCTCCTGGCGGATCGGCCATCTCCACTGAGGACGATCTCTCGGAACTGGAATCTTCTTTATTCCCTTCTTCCTTCTGGAGCCTCGACGAGCCTCCTTTCTTCTTGCCTTCGAGGCCTCTCCTGCCCCCTTATCCTCAACCCTCATGGACTCCTCTCTTCTCCTCCTCTCTTCCTTCCTCTTCGGCTCCTCCCGCCTTCTGCCATCGTACTTCTCTGGACGCCTCTCCTTTTCCAGTAGTCTTCCCCTGTTCTCCCCTAGTGGCTTATCCCCGTCCAGCCTTGCCAGGAACTCCTTGTTCCTCTCCTCCCCCTGAATGAAGACATTCACCCTCTCCACCATTTCCTCGAATGACCTCAGCAGCCTATGCCCCAGGTCCATGTTGAAAAGTCCCTACTTTAGGCCGAACTTGAGGGCAACCATCAAGGTAAACCCATCACCCTCCTCCACCTCCAAGACCTCTTCTTGGAACCGGTCGATGTAGTGACCCAAACTCTCGTGCTGCCCCTGCACGATCTTAAAAAGGGTCGTCGCCTCCTTCTTTATTTTCTTGGACGTCGCGAATCTTGCTATGAGACCCCGACGAAGGTTGGAGAAGCAGTAGATGGAACCTACCGGCAGTTGGTGGAACCAGTCTCTTGCACTTCCCTTGAAGGTGATGGAGAAGAAGCGGCACTTGAAGGCGTCAGACATGTTGTGAATCGAGACCACATCCTCAAACCACTAAAGATGCCTTACCGGGTCATCTCTGCCGGAGTAGTAGGTGAGGGCGGGCTCTCGGAAATTGTCGGGGACAGGGGCCGCGAGGATCTCATCGTAGAAGGGGATCCTCCCTTCCTGGCGGCGGCGATTATCCTCCTCCCTCGAGCACTCGTACTCGCTCCATCGACGAGTATTCTCATACCTCGCCGAGAGTTCAGGATCTCGGAACCTGATGCCCTAGCTGCTCGCTAGGTGCTGGCGCGACGGCATCGGTCGCTCCTCCCACGCCCAGGCGGGCTCCTTTCCTGCTCGCCGGGTTGGTACCTCCTCACCCGGTGGGGTCAGGCGACGGGGAGAAGTCGCCGTGACCTCAGGGGGGTTGGCGAAACCGACGAGTATCGCCCTCTCCATTCTCTTTGCGAACTCCTCGAAAGCTGCTACCGTCACAAACCCTCCACCTCGCTCCGAGGTGCCTTCTCCTACCAAGTTGTCCGCCAACTCGCCTTGATCGCCACCATTTACCATCTTTATCAACCATAAGACTTTCCTCCTTGGCTGCTATCCACGCTCACCGCACCAAGTGTTGAAGCCAGGAAAATCCCGACCTCAGAATCGGACTAGGCGACCTAAGGCTATCGATCTCGCAGTGAAGTCGGATGGCCCTCAGAAGCGATAACAAGGAGGAGCTAAAGAAATAAGACCCCAGGCCGCTGCGGCAGGAAGGCCCCACCACGTACCCAGCTGCTCGGAAGAAGCAGCCCCTTCACAACCAGAATGGCCGAGCTGGGTACGAAGGAGATGCGCGAGCTAGGGTTCGCGAGTAACTATCCGAGAATCTCCCGTCTCTCCTTCGTACCCCTGGGGTCCTATTTATAGGGAAATCCAAAGAGAGGGGGGGGGGTCATACTTATACCCCCACTATGGCGACTATGTGACTTACCGAGGAACTCGCACAGGATGGGCGAGTATATCGCCTAGTCGCCTACCGAGCAAGTATGCGTGGGGAGCTCGCCATGCTCGCCCAGGTCTTCTGCTTGCTTGCGTCTTGATCTTGACTCGTCTGGACTGGTTGACTTTGACACTTGCTGAGCTGGCTAAGGTGGGCCCCCTTCTCGTTGAATATGGGTTGTACAGTGGTTCCCCAAGGTATGGGTACATCCACTTTCCCCCTTTGCCTATCCAGTAGAGAACTGGATTCAGCCCAACTTCCTTCCACTAGCTCAGATCCACAGATCTTACAACTCAGAACCAGATTGGTTCCTACAGCTCAGACTTATACAAGTCTTACCTCAGATTCTTCCCAAGAATCCTACCTCAGTCCTCAGCCCTACCTCAGCCTTTATGACTAGGCTTACAACTCAGGCTATCAAGAGTCCTACACCTCAGGTCCTCAGCCCTACCTAAGCCATTATAATTATAGGCTTACAACTCAGATCTTACAAAAGATCCTACAAGAAATTGATTGTTTAATAGATACAAAGATATCACCAGATAGATCACTCTATAGGTGAGAGCTTCTTGATCAGTTCTTGAATAAACTGAATCTTCAGATTCAACCTGACTTAGCTGTTTCAAAGCTTCTTGATAGAACAAAATAAGGTTGAACTCTTCTTGATGTAGAAGTTGATCTCC
Organism: Platanthera zijinensis; assembly: GCA_039513925.1. NCBI lineage: Eukaryota > Viridiplantae > Streptophyta > Magnoliopsida > Asparagales > Orchidaceae > Platanthera > Platanthera zijinensis. The sequence goes on from CM077091.1 coordinate 101,557,561, forward strand.
TGTCACCTCCTTCCTTGAATTCAGAATAAGATCTGAATCTTCTCTTGCAGACTGTTCTGGATCTGCCTTCTTAAGGGTTTACCCTTTCCTTATTATCAAATTCTCTTTCCTGAAATAGCTTGATTACTTCCTTAATTTTGTGTTATTGTTATGGTTGTCAAGGATCAGTCCCTTATATAGAGTTTCCTCATGGTTACCGACTGATCTGGTTTGTAACAACCTTTTGACTGTTCTGACAAAGGTGTCAGACCTGTTGTTTATGACAGCTGTCGAGCCACCAGTCATGACAGCTGATTCCTTAAAGACTTTACAACTCAGCATAACCACTCAGCAAACTGCTTCACATGTGTCGACACAAATAGACTAAGTGTCGACACAAGTCTTGATGATGTCGACATAACACTCCATGTGTTGACATAATCATTCTTCAGCTACTCGACACAGCTTCTGTTTGTATGTGTCGACACAAGTTTTTTGTGTCGACACAACTGCTCCTAGTCTTGACATAACTGATGCTGGCAGATGCCGTTGAGTGTATATCCAGCTGTTGTTGAGTGTGTGTCAAGATGTCGTTGAGTGTGTATCGACACAAGTCCTGTGTGTCGACACAAGCCTTCTGACTCAGTATAGCTATTGTTGTTAGATGGCATTGAGTGTCATTCAGATATCGTTGAGTGTGTGTCGACACAAGTCCGGTGTGTCGACACAACTGCTTCTTGTCTTTACTTAGCTGTAGACAAATGGCGTTGAGTGTGTGTCGACACAAGTCCTATGTGTCGACACAAACCTTCTTTAGGTGTCGACACAATTCCTGAGTGTCGACATATGCCTTTCTTATGGTGTCGATATAACTCCTGGGTGTCGACACAACTTCTTCTTTAGGTGTCGACACAATTCTTTCCTTAGGTGTCGACACAATTCTGGGTGTCGACATAGCTTCTTCTTCAGGTGTCAACACAATGCCTGGGTGTCGACACAGGCCTTGCTTCTAGTGTCGACACAACTTCTGGGTGTCGACACAATTCTTCACAAGTGTCGACACTTATACTTAGAAAAATTTCTTGCAAACCTTACACCTGCACAATGAAACTCAAACATCCATCAAATACAAATTAATGTATATCGTTGAGTAAGATGAGGTTTCTCCAAATCTGGTACATATTTTCCAGTGTACCAAACAATCTCCCCCTATTTGGAGAAGTCATAACCCTTAGTCAAAGATATACATCACTTATAATAAAACACATAAGAATAGATGTACATTCATTTCAGTGTAGGATAACATATAAACAATGTAAACAACTCAAAGCAATAGTGAAGCTGATTTTATTTATTAATCAGAAAATACTGTGTTTACATGTTTTTTCTTACAAAAAAGAAAAGTTATATTGTTTTACACATAAGCCTATCTATCCTATGATTGACTAGGCTCCTTAATTACAATGCCTTTTCCAGACTTAATCTTTACCTGCACAGTGGGTTCTGTATCATCAGCAGGTTTCTTCCCTTTGAGATCCTTCTTCTTTAATTCTTCAGCCTTTATCCTTTGCCTTTCAAAATAGTGAAAAGGCTTGGGGAAGTACCTGCTAGGCTCCAGAGCATTAACAGCTAACTTCCATGCTTTTGCACTTCTTCTGTACTAAAGAATGGCTTCTTGCCTGGGTTGATAATTATTCTATTCTTGCTCAGAATACCACTCACCCCTATCATAGGTCTTATCCTTTACAGCCTTCCAGGCAGTCAAAATAATATTCCTAGAAGTGGGGTGTAACGCCCCTAGCCGATACAACGTGACAGCGTCACGGCTCCGCTCTAGGCGACGCTACCGGGTTGCAGCCCAAGCACCCCAACCCCTGTCCAACCCACTAGCGGGTTGTTGGTGGCCACATCCTTCCTTTGATGAGGCAAACTCGATAGTTAAGCCCGCACCACGGGGACTTCCCAGGAGGTCACCCATCCTAGTACTACTCTCACCCAAGCACGCTTAACTATGGAGTTCTTTCAACTCTCATCACTAGTTGAGCTGCATTGTAAAGCCCCCATCCGTCGTATGGTATATAACAGAAGGTCCAGCTGGAACCCGACGCCATATACCACGGACAGTCAGAGGGGTTACAGAATAATACCAAATACTCAACTATTCGTCCTAACAAAGAGCATTCTAGCGGAAGCTTTTAAACGGATAATAGAACCCAAAATTTGCACAAGCATGACATGAATGCCCACTAACCATAATAGGGATGAAATAAAACGAATACAAAAAAGAGTACATGGCCTTATGACCTTACAAAGTTTCTCTTAACAAGGTAATGTCTTACAAACATCGGCTCGCATGCCGGCCATACATGACAGAAAATAAAAATAGCAGTTCACTTCGACCTTCGAGGGCCTGCACAGCAGCTTAGACTTCAACCCGCTACTTGGCGCTTGGTTCCGCAGCACCTACAAGCAATCATTCCACCGCATGGTGGAAAACAGAGCAACGGTCAGCTAAAGCTGACAAAAATATAACGACCCCACCCCCTTATTCGGGCGACGGTGCTCCTTCCCTGCATAACGTTAACCACACTAAATAATAAATTACATATAAAGACTTTCGCCACAGGTGCAGGCTCGCTCGGCCAAACACCCCATGCACTCAGGGCACATTCACGGTGAATCCGGTCAATTCCGTGGCTTCACCACCATCCTTAGGATGACAAGCTATGTGAGCATTTTTGAGTCCTTCCGACCGTAGTCCAAGACTCCCGACTATGCCAATGGCCAGTTCCACTTTAGGGCCTCTAGCACCGAACTGCATAGCCCAGGTCCGTATCCACCCGCCCGTTGCTCACGCCGCCTAGTCACTTTAAGACGTATGCGCGGGCCAAGCTTCACCCTGATCCAAAATCATTACCAAACAACACATAACCCAGTTATGTTCAAGGATGACTCCCCGACCGCCAAGTTAGCAGAATTACGTTTCCGCCCAGTTTTCCGGGTGCGCCTTGGAGTTAATCTCCAAGGATCCCTGCCGCAATCTACCTCGTAGAAACCCAAAAACAACGCACAGAGTCTTATCCGGATATTCATGCAATGCAACATCACCGATCCATACAAACACGTCTGGGTAGGCTTCACACACAATGCCTATGCCCGTACTTCGATTCCGGACTCTAACAAAGGGGACTTCACATATCTACCCCAAGGAACACTGTGCATTCACCGCACACTTGCGGGAGCGGGTTTTCCCATGCAAAGGAAGAAAAGCTTCAAGTGCTCAAGTTGAAAATCGTTACCCTTGAAGTCTGCTTCGACGCCATGAAAAACTAGTCAGATAGAAAGCTTCGCAAAGGAATTCTCTCCACAGATCTGGTCTCGGTTCTCAGATTGGTGCTCCGATGCTACGCCGGCGACCAGATTCCTCCCTTCCTTCTTCCTTGATCTCTTCTCTCTCTAACTTATTAGAAAGAGGGAGTTAAGGATGGAATGAGGAATAAAACCTCTAATCCCGGACTAAACACAAGCAGGAACTTTTCTGGGCCGTTGGATCTAATTTAGAGGAAACGAACAGCTCAGATTAGCCTGAAGTCTTTAATCCTGGGCCAAACACGGATTTGCACACGGCCGTGTACCAGGTCGTGTGCCTCGATCCTGCCACGAATATCGAGCACAAAAAAGGACACGGGTTGGGACACGGTCGTGTCCCAACCTTAGACGCCCGTGTTGAGTCCTCGACATGCCCGTGACCAGGGGTCGTGTTACGAATAACCTCCACGCAAACCGTCATGTCGCTTGGTGGACATGGGTGAAGACACGCCTGTGTCGGATTTGACACGCCCGTGTCAACCAGTACACGTCCGTGTTCAACAGTCGACACAAAACCCAAAATATTCCAGAGAAGTACACGACCATGTGACACGCCCATGTCCCATGCCGTGTGCACTGACATGCCCTGAGATACGCCCGTAGCCCAGACCATGTCCTTCACTGGACGACCTGAGCATGACACGACTGCGTGACACGCCCGTGTCACAGGCCGTGTTCACCCTTTCAAGATCCAAACAGGGTACAAATACCGCCCGTTACAACTCTAAATTTCGGGGTGTTACAAATCTCCTCCTGAAAGTCCACCTAGTGCCAACTACCTTCACCTATGGGGGGGGGGAATAGGTGTCTTGCTACGTTTTTGCGGAATTAAAATAGTACCTGCACAAATAAACCAAACCACACAGCACAGAAAGACACAAGCAAATTATAGTGGTTCCCCGATTTGGGTACGTCCACTCTCCCCCTTCGACCTATCTCCCAACTAGGGACAACTCGGTCACTTCTCCAACAGGATTGAAATCAAATCCTCACATTGACGGAAGGAACCCTTCCGAAGGAGTCACCACTCTTACACCACGGGTTGCACCCAACCCTTACAACTAGGAACCAACGTTCCTTTACAACAAAAATTAAAATGGAATGTAAAAATTACAAACTACTTATGGAGATAAAGGTGTCCCTCTTCGATCGACGACGTGTTCTTGAAGTCGATGAAGAGTCCACAACCCTAGATCTCACTTGGAGAGAATCTCCCCGAGACCGGCACCGGCAAGAAGGGCGGCGGCTTGGCTCTCGGGATCGGCTGCGACAAAGGGTTGCTGCGGCTGTTCTTTGGAGATTCAACCTTCGTAGCAAAGCTAGCAAGGTCTTCCAACGGTCACACTAGGATCGATCATCTCGATCGATTCGGACGGGAAAGGTTTTCCCGATCTACGAATCAAGAGACAAAGGATCTCTGGTTTAGATGCATGAGACGCTGTGTTTGGCTGAGCTTCTGCAGTCGGGAGATAGGGAGGAAACCACGATCAGCGACGGCTATCCTCTGGTACGAGCGGCGATGGCGGCGGAGCAAGATCCACGATCTAGGTCTCGGTGGCGGCTCGTATTATTGAATCCGTGTATGTCTGTCTCAGCTGCTCAAGAATACCTATGTATTTATACATTAGGTCATCGAAAATGACCGTTGTGGGCCCCACCAAAAGGAGACCCTAAGTCTGGTTCGAAATAGCCCTGTTAACTTGGACCGGTCCAGAGAATAACAGAAATTTGCCCAAGTCAAATTCGGCGAGAATCGTAGGTGATTCTCGACGAATCGGCGAGAATCACCTCCGATTCTCGCCAAATTCCACTTAGCCGAATTCTATCTACATTGATATAGCAAGCCAGAGAAAATCGGCTGGAATCACAATTGATTCTCTACGAATCGGCGAGAAGGCAAGGTCATTCTCGACAATTCGGCGAGAATCACTTAGTGATTCTCTCCGATTCTGCCTTAGCAGAATTCAGGGCGGCGACGAGACAGCCGACTGCATACGGCGGGAATCAGCCAGTGATTCTCGACGATTCGGCGAGAATCACAATTCTCATCGAATCGGCGAGAATCACTTAGTGATTCTCGACGATTTGTACTTAGACGGTTTTCTTCTTTCTACCCGTGAGCTGGTCTTTGGCCCATCCTTGCTCCTTGACTGCTCTTGATCTTTCTTAATCCTGTGCTTGAAAGTAAGTACACTCCAATAGAGAGAGTACACGTAAGCCAACACACTGGTCTGCACAACGAGGGATTACGTTGCACATACCCGTGTATATTGCCTACTGCACCCTGACATTGGTGTGTACTTAGCGAGGAATAACTGCAAGCACAGCTTGAAAGATTTCATCAAATACATCGTCAATTCACCTTAGCTTGTTTAGGGGCTTCTTCAAATCAAGTACAATGTGGATACAATACCCAACAATCTCCCCCTATTTGAAGAAGCCTAAACCCTACAAGCTAAGGTGAATAAAACAGCTTGGAAGAAAACACAACTTTGAAAAACAAGAGTGAGTTGAAATTCCATACCATTATCTTTAGAGTCATCGGAGCATGCACCTTAGCACCTTAGCACCTTAGAGTGAGTTGAAATCTCCCCCTTTTTGGCTTCTACAAATCCGGGACTTAGAGTGAGTTGAAATCTCCCCCTTTTTGGCTTCTGCAAATCTGGGACTGTTGCATTTTACACGATGCTCCCCCTCAGTTCTTGCACCTGTGCTTACACTTGAGTTCTTAGCAAATGCTCCCCCTAGAGCCTGGAGCTTCTGTAGTCTTCATCCCTCATAGTTTAGCATCCCCAATTCAGTTTTGAAAAAACTGAACTTGGTCTCGTCTAGGGGCTTTGTGAAAATATCTACAATCTGCTTGTCCGTGGGGACATAGCAGAGAGAGATGTCCTTGTTTTCCACGTGCTCCTGAATGAAGTGGTAGCGCACTTCAATATGCTTCATCCTGCTGTGCGATACTGGATTGTTTGCTATGGCAATTGCACTAGAGGAATCGCAGTACATTGGTACTTCCTTGAACTGAAGGTCATAGTCAGCTAACTGGTTTCTGATCCATAGGAGTTGTGCGCAACAGCTGCTAGCCGAGATGTACTCAGACTCTGCAGTGGAGGTTGCAACACAATTTTGCTTCTTGCTGTTCCATGAGATGAGCCTTCTTTCAAGGAATTGACACGTCCCGAAAGTGCTTTTCCTGTCATCCCTACTCCCTGTAAAATCAGCATCTGAAAAACCTATTAGTTCGACATCATTGTTTCTCGGGTACCATAAGCCAAGATTAGGGGTACCTTTAAGGTATCTAAGAATTCACTTTGCAGCGACATAGTGAGATTCCTTAGTGTTCACCTGATATCTGGCACAGACACATGTGGAGAACATGATATACGGTCTACTTGCAGTAAGGTAGAGCAGGGATCTAATGATGTTTCTGTATTTGGTTTCATCAAAAGGTTTCTCTTTCTCATCCTTATCCAGAGACATGGTGGATCCCATTGGAGTCCTCATTGAGGTTGCATTCTTCATTCCGAATTTCTTGAGGAGTTTATTGGTGAACTTCGTCTGAAAATTCCCTCCTCAGACTGTTTCACTTGAAGTCCCAAGAAATACTTTAGCTCTCCCATACTGCTCATTTCAAACTTTCCTTGCATAAGTTTAGAAAACTTTTTGCAAAGATTGTTGTTCGTTGAGCCAAATATAATGTCATCGACATAAATTTGCACCAGCAAGATCTTGCCTTTGACTTCCCTGAGAAACAATGTCTTGTCTATTTTTCCTCTGGAGAACTTGTTCTCAAGAAAAAAGCTAGACAAGGTCTCATACCAAGCTCGAGGAGCTTGTTTTAACCCATATAGAGCTTTATTAAGAAAGTATACATGATTAGGATAAGTAGGATTCACAAAACCTGGGGGTTGAGCGACATATACTTCCTCTTTCAAGTCTCCATTCAAAAATGCCGATTTCACGTCCATCTGATAGACTGTGAATCCTTTGTGAGAGGCATAGGCTAGGAACAGTCGAATTGCCTCGAGCCGTGCAACTGGTGCAAACGTCTGGTCGAAGTCAATCCCCTCCTCCTGTCTGTATCCTTGAGCCACCAGTCTGGCCTTGTTCTTGATGATGACCCAGTGTTCATCCATCTTGTTTCTGAAGATCCATTTGGTGCCAATCACGTTTTGCGTCTTAGGTCTGGGAACCAGCGTCTAGACTTTGCATCTTTCGAATTGATGCAGCTCATCTTGCATGGCCAAAATCCATGACGCATCTTTGTTCGCTTCGTCGAACTTCTTTGGCTCAACCTGCGACAGGAAGCTGAAATGCAGAATCTCGTTAATAGTACCTCGACGAGTTCTAACACCGTCTCGGGGATCTCCGATGATTTGATTTCTGGGATGATCCCTCACGTGTCTGAGCTCTAGTAGTCTTGCATCAGGAGCTCTGGCAATTTCTGGGGCTCCTTCCTCCTCAGGGAGGACTACTCCATCCTGACCGTCATCCTCTCCGATCGGCGTTGAGGTGGAGACCTTGACTTATTTTGGAGTTGCATCTTTCTCGGGCTCATCCAGGTGAAGCTTTTCGAGTCTTGCACCTGCATCTTCAAGAAGACCACTGGAAGAATTGCAATTAAGCAAACTTCCTTCATGCTAGAGTGGAGGAGGGACCCTATATTCATACTAAGGCCTTCCCCCGCAATTTTGGCGAGAGTGTCTTCAAGGCACCTTATGAGGAAGTTCAGATGGAGGATTATGGCCACTTCTCTAGCGGCCATAATAGGAAGCAGGCACCCAAGGCCTTAGTATGAATATAGGGTCCCTCCTCCACGACCATGAAGAGTCGAGGGTCGACTGCTTCCATGTAAAATCTAATCCTTTCCTTCCAGATAGGAAAGTTTAGCCTGGTGCACACTGGGATCTTGCCTGAGTACTTGAGTCCGTCCATAGTAGATATCTGCCTTCTTCTTGACACTAGTGGCAGGAACTTACTCGAGGTGTTAACCCCTTTGATGAGTAACCTCCCTCTGATACCACTTGAAAGTCTACCTAGTGCCAACTACGTTCACCTATGGGGGGGGGGGGGGGGAATAGGTGTCTTGCTACGTTTTTGCGGAATTAAAATAGTACCTGCACAAATAAACCAAACCACACAGCACAGAAAGACACAAGCAAATTATAGTGGTTCCCCGATTTGGGTACGTCCACTCTCCCCCTTCGACCTATCTCCCAACCAGGGACGACTCGGTCACTTCTCCAACAGGATTGAAATCCAATCCTCACACTGACGGAAGGAACCCTTCCGAAGGAGTCACCACTCCTACACCACGGGTTGCACCCAACCCTTATAACTAGGAACCAACGTTCCTTTACAACAAAATTGAAAATGGAATGTAAAAATTACAAACTACTTATGGAGATAAAGGTGTCCCTCTTCGATCGACGACGTGTTCTTGAAGTCGACGAAGAGTCCACAAACCTAGATCTCACTTGGAGAGAATCTCCCCGAGACTGGCACTGGCAAGAAGGGCGGCGGCTTGGCTCTCTGGATCGGCTGTGACAAAGGGTTGCTGTGGCTGTTCTTTGGAGATTCAACCTTCGTAGCAAAGCTAGCAAGGTCTTCCAACAGTCACACTAGGATCGATCGTCTCGATCGATTCGGACGGGAAAGGTTTTCCCGATCTACGAATCAAGAGACAAAGGATCTTTGGTTTAGACGCGTGAGACGCTGTGCTTGGCTGAGCTTCTGCAGTCGGGAGATCGGGAGGAAACCACGATCAGCGACGGCTATCCTCTGGTACGAGCGGCGATGGCGGCGGAGCAAGATCCACGATCTAGGTCTCGGTGGCGGCTCGTATTATTGAATCCATGTATGTCTGTCTCAGCTGCTCAAGAATACCTATGTATTTATACATTAGGTCATCCAAAATGACCGTTGTGGGCCCCACCAAAAGGAGACCCTAAGTCCGGTTTGAAATAGCCCTGTTAACTTGGACCGGTCCAGAGAATAGCAGAAATTTGCCCAAGTCAAATTCGGCGAGAATCGTAGGTGATTCTCAACGAATCAGCGAGAATCACTTCCGATTCTCGCCAAATTCCACTTAGCCGAATTCTAGCTACATTGATATAACAAGCCGGAGAGAATCGGCGGGAATCACAATTGATTCTCGCCGAATCGGCGAGAAGGCAAGGTCATTCTCGACGATTCGGCGAGAATCACTTAGTGATTCTCGCCGATTCCGCCTTAGCAGAATTCAGGGCGGCGACGAGACAGCCGGCTGCATACGGCGGGAATCAGCCAGTGATTCTCGACGATTCGGCGAGAATCACTAGTCGAATCGGCGAGAATCACTCAGTGATTCTCGACGATTTTTACTTAGACGATTTTGGTCTTTCTACCAGTGAGCTGGTCTTTGGCCCATCCTTGCTCCTTGACTGCTATTGATCTTTCTTAACCCTGTGCTTGAAAGTAAGTACACTCTAATAGAGAGAGTACACGTAAGCCAACACACTGGTCTGCACAACGAGGGATTACGTTGCACATACCCGTGTATATTGACCTACTGCACCCTGACATTGGTGTGTACTTAGCGAGGAATAACTGCAAGCACACCTTGAAAGATTTCATCAAATACATCGTCAATTCACCTTAGCTTGTTCAGGGGCTTCTTCAAATCAGGTACATTGTGGATACAATACCCAACACCTCCCCTTAAAGAATTTCGTCCACGAAATTAAGAAAAAGGGTACACAAAATAATTTAAATATTACCTGCGTTGAATAGTTTAGGATATTCCTCCAACATAGCCTGCTCTCGCTCCCAAGAAAGCTCCTCACGTCCGCAGTTATCCCAACGGACTTTAACCATTCGAATTTCCTTATTGCGGAGCCATTTCACTTTAAAGTCTTCAATGCAAACTCGCTTGACCTTCGTCGTCAACCCACTATCAATCGGCACTTGATCGACAGTAACGACTTGTGAAGTCTCTTGAACCACCTTCCTCAATACCGATACGTGGAATACATCGTGTAGTCCACTCAACTCCACCGACAACTTCAATTGATATGCTGCTTCGCCAATACGCTTAAGGATCTCAAACGGTCCAAGGTATCTCGGACTCAGCTTTTTCAAGCGTCGAATCCGCGAGACACCCTTGAACGACTTGATTTTCAGATACACCCAATCGCCAATACTGAACTCCACATTCCTATGCTTGGCATTATAGTATTTTTCCTGCCTATCCTGAGGGATCCTTAACCATTCCTGAATCGTACGTACCATTGAAGTGGCTTCTTCCACCGCCTAACGTTTGAATAACTTTGACTCGTCTGCTTCCAACCAAGACAACGGTGTGCGGTACCTTCTCCCATATAAGGCCTCGAAAGGCGCCATTCCAATACTTGCTTGAAAACTGTTATTATATGCAAACTCTACCATGTACAGGTGATCCTCCCAGTGTTTTCCGAAATCTAGGACGCACTTATGGAGCATGTCCTCCATCGTCCTGTTGACCCTCTCGGTCTGACCATCCATTCGTGGATGGAAGGCTGTGCTGAAACTCAACTTAGTTCCCAATAACTTATGCACCAGCCTCCAGTCATTGGACGTGAAGTGCCCATCTCGGTCACTAACAATACTGCGGGGCACACCATGCAATCGTACAATATTATCTACATAGAGCTTGACTAACTTTTCCACCGGATCTTCCTTTTTATTCGGAATGAAATACGACACTTTTGTCAATCTATCTATGACCACCCAAATGACGTCATTTCCCTTCTGCGACTTTGGCAAACTGTGCACAAAATCCATGGATATGTCATCGAACTTCCATTCCGGGATAGGCAAGGACTTCAAGAAACCTCCGGGCTTCTAGCACTCCGCCTTTACTAAGGCACTTTGCCACATACAGTGCTACATCCTTTTTCAGCCCTGGCCACCAGAACAACTTCTTCATGTCCCTATACATCTTCGTGCCCCCCTGGGTGGATTGAGTACTTGGTATGATGAGCCTCGTACATCAACTCCTCCCGAAGACTATCCACACTAGGAATGCATAGGCGACCATCCTTCCTTAACAGTCCATCCACAACTGCAAACTAGGAATTTGACCCATCCAACGATTCATCCAATGCCTGCTTCATACTACTATCCGTAACCAAAGCCCGCCGAATCCTATCAGCTAGGTCGTACTGCACCTCCGTCCAACACAATATTACTTCAGCACTAGACTGCTTATCGATGCAAGAGATCTCTAATGCCTCCAAATCACGGATTAATCTCTCATCATGCACCGCTAACCAGTTGTCCTGCGCCAGAGCCCTACGACTCAAGCATCCGCCACTACATTTCCTTTCCCAGGCACATAATATATCTTGAAAGTGTAGTCCCCCAAGAACTCCATCCACCTTCGCTGCCTCATGTTCAGGTCCTTCTGATCTAGTAAGTACTTCGGGCTCTTATGATCGGTGTAAATGTCAACCTTTATACCATACAGATAGTGCCTCCACTGCTTTAGAGCAAATATCACGGCCGCTAATTCAAAATTATGGACCGGATAATTTCTCTCATGAACCTTCAACTGTAGTGATCCGTACGCTATTACTCTCCCATGATGTAGCAGAACACAGCCCAAACCACTGCCCGAAGCATCACTATAAATTTCAAATCCTTCGGACCCATTCAGCGAACACAAGATAGGTGCCGAGATCAACTGCCTCTTCAGCTCTTCAAAAGCCTGTGCGCACTCTAGCGTCCACACAAACTTTTGATCCTTCCTTGTCAATGTCGTGAGTGGTAGCGCGATCCGTGAGAAATTCTCCACGAAGCGCCTGTAGTAGCCGACAAGCCCCAGAAAGCTCCAGATTTCCGCCATCGTAGTCAACACTCGCCACTCCTGCATCGCCGCTATCTTCGCCGGATCCACCGTTATGCCTTCACCACTAACAATATGACCAAGGAACGCGATTGAGGATAACCAGAACTCACACTTGGAGAACTTAGCATACAACTGATTCTTCCTCAACGTCTCCAACACCATATGCAGATGCTTGAAGCAATCATCCTCACACCGCGAGTACACCAAGATGTCGTCGATAAACACTATAATGAATTGGTCAAGGTACTCTCTGAACATCCTGTTCATTAGATCCATAAACACGGATGGCGCATTGGTCAGCCCAAACGGCATGACCGTAAACTCGTAATGTCCAAACCGCGTGTTGAATGCTGTCTTAGGGTTGTCATATTCCTTTATCCTCAACTTTTAGTATCCGGATTTCAGATCTAGCTTCGAATATACTGTTGACCCAACTAACTGATCAAATAGATCGTCAATCCTTGGGATCAGATACTTATTCTTTACCATAAGTTTGTTCAACTCCCGATAATCAATACAAAGTCGCAAACTCCCATATTTCTTCTTAACGAAAAGGACCGGTGCGCTCCAAGGCGATGAACTTGGACGCACATACCCTTGCTCTAATAATTCTTGCAGTTGTACCTTTAACTCCGCCATCTCCTTAGGCACTATCCGATACGGAGAGCGTGACACCGGTTTGGCACCCGGCACCAGCTCAATTGTAAAATCAATCTCTCGTTGAGGAGGGGCTCCCGGGAGATTGTCTGAAAATACATTAGGATACTCGGAAACCACTACAATACTGTCTAGACTAGGATTAGGCGTTGAAGCCTGTACTGAAATGACAAACAACTCAGCCCCATACCGAACTGCCTTAATCACCTGAAGAGCCGACATCATAATCTTGCTCGACCCTTTCAAGCCCGCAAACCTAGTCTCCCGCTCAGTATTCAGTCCCAACTTAACCTATTTTCGGTTACAATCAATGCATGCTCGCTACTCCGAAAGCCAATCCATTCCAAAGATTACGTCGAACTCCAATAACGGCAACACCGACGCTTGCAAATCGAACTCCTGATCCCCAATCCGTAACTTTACCACGCAGATTCTATCCGTGCGCATTGATCACCCATTGGGCAACAACACATCCAGCTTGTCCTTTGCCATCGAAGAAGGGACTCCAATGAGCGATACGAATATTTCGGATAAGAAGGAATGCGATGCTCCCATATAAAACAAGGCTCTCGCCGGACGATCGAAAATTAATACAAAGCCTAGCACCAATACAAATAAGCTAACACCTATAAAGGTAACAGTTACAACCAAAAGCTAAATTGTAATAAATTTAACTCATACCTGTCACCACGTCAGCTTGTTTGATGGCCTCTTGCATGCCAAGGTTATAAACTCTAGGCTGGGCCGGAGCATGGTGGGATGCGGTTGACTCCGCCGCCTTCCTTTTTTCCTCATAAGTTGCTCCTTGCCTCCTCTCGGACTTTGCACGTCCGCTCCAACATTCTCTTGCAAAATGTCCCACCTTTCCACAGTTATAACAGGCTCCTGGGGCTTAATTAGGGTTTGCCCCCGTCGTACCAGGTGAAGGGGCTGAGCTTGAACTCTTCTTCTTCTTGTTCCATCTGCGGAAACCTGACTTTGTATTTGGCACTTTAAACTCTGCCTTTTTATCCACTGGGTCCTTCTTCTCTTGAACTTTCCTTGCAACCCTTTCCAAAGACCGAGCCGCATTTACCAAGGCTAGGAAGCCCTGCGCCTTAGGCCCAGTAAGGAGTAGCTGTAGGTCGCTCTGTAGACCCTCAAAAAATCGGTTGGTCTTCCTCTCTTCTTCAGTAAATATAGTACCAGCATAACGACCTAACCGAGTAAACTAGTGGAGATACACATCCACGCTACTCGCTCCCTGAGTCAATCCAAGGTACTTATTCTCCATCTCAAGCTTCTGGGCAGAAGGTAGGTATCTAGCCAAGAACAACCTTGAGAATTCCTCCATCGGTACTTCGGCAAGTTACCTTCGCACTAAGAGATGAACCTTGATAAGTAATATTTACATGTATTTTTACTATAATATTTAGTTTAATATTTAGTTTTAATTAATCATATTTTATTTAATCTGGTTAAAAAATTAGATCTTTTTGATATCTGTTAAATAATTTAAGTCTTATTTATTTTTGTAGGATTTATTCCTATTTTTAGTATTTACTATAGTTTAATAATTAATATAAAATTAATAATAAATTATGTATTTTCATTTATAAATCATTTAATTTATATTTTAGTTTACTAATTTAATATATATTTGTTTTTGTAGGTTTATTGTCGTGGTCGCGCTCCCGACCTTTGCAAAAGAAATATTTACCGAAGTCGTCACGTTGGACAAGAAATTCATGCAGTCTACGTGAAACCAAGTCAAAGTCTCGCTGCACTCGTTCAAGCCGATCAAGCGTTCCACGTCGCAACCACCCATTGAGCTCTTCTTCATGCAAGCTCATGACAAATATATTATTATGCATTGATGCCGCCACGCCATCATCACAAACTCTCAAAATTACCAGCGCCAAGCAAGTCTTAGACATTCAATTATTTTCATGCACAATGCCATCGCCATCACCTTTTCATGTCAAAACCGCCACCGTTAAATACATGCACTTTATTATTATTATTATTATTATTATTATTGTAACCCTTTACTTCCCCTCTTCATTTCTCCATGAAACCGCTATCTCATCTTTATTCCATGAAACCACCACCTTTATATAATTCTTCATTATTTCCTCCCTCCATTTACCTCCTCTTAAATTATTTAATAAATATTTGATGTTTCAACTCCACCTTAATTTTGATAATTATGTCCACCATTCATCTCCTCTTTATAAACTATGAAACTCCCCCATTTAATTTGGTTGTTTTTTTCATATATTTCATTAATATTTAATTATTATTACCACTTTATTTTCCTCCTCTTACCTTTGGCCTTCCAACCTTTCATGTGTCTTTAATCCTTTCTTTTTTCTTATAAATAATGGCCAAGGGGAAATGATGAGGGGAGTCCACCATTGGGGTAGAAAGTAAGGTTGGGTGGCTTATTTTCGAGATATCTTCGGAGTTAGTTTTACTTTATGCAATTTTAATTTATTTACAATATAGTTTAGATTTTTCTTTCGCGTAATTGTACTCTTTTATTTCATAGTGATAGAATGTATTTTTCAATTATGAATAGCTAAATATCCATAAGCACTTGATCATGAATAACTTTGGAGTGAAATAAATTTTCTTTATTTTTCTCAAAATTGTCAAGCTCTCTATTTTGCTCGCTATCTATTTATCTTTGAATTATTTCGTCTCGAATTCATATTTCGTGGATATGTTCTTCGATCCTAGATCCGTATCTTAAATGACCGAGAGGTTGCAGATACGAGAAGATCGCTCAAAGATAAAATGAGTTGCATGCACTCCTCGAGAGAGGACGACATAAATCTTCCGGATTGGAGTCAAATCCAATAGTGGGGTTCACCACTTAAAGCAAGCTTAGGGGTTTCGACTGGCTGAGGGGTCTTAATCGATCAACCTAAGGTTAGTCAAAAGCATGAGCTCGAGAGAGACGCTTTTGTATTCTTGGAACCTCCACGGTCGAGGTAAGTGATTAGGAGCTCGTATTTTTATAATTTTATGAAAGTCTATTTTAATCTAAAGAGATTCTAGATCAAGTGTTAATTTGCATTGCATAGAAATTTATCTT
The DNA here is from genome assembly GCA_039513925.1 of Platanthera zijinensis. Classification (NCBI taxonomy): domain Eukaryota; kingdom Viridiplantae; phylum Streptophyta; class Magnoliopsida; order Asparagales; family Orchidaceae; genus Platanthera; species Platanthera zijinensis. The sequence goes on from CM077091.1 coordinate 101,573,511, forward strand.
TTAATTTAATTTTTCTCTATTTTTAATACTCGATAAAATAATATAAATTTGTGTGAGTAAAAGTACTCAACTGACCCGAAAGAATACGACACTTGATATTCTTAAATATCCTATACTATGAACGATAGGTGCTCTTGCCTATAGTTTGTAGAATTTGGAAATATATTTATCCTAAATTTTATCCATCAAGTTTTTGGCGCCGTTGCCGGGGAATATTTTGTTGATATTTTGAAAACGCGAATTGTATTACTATTATCCCTCTTTTTCTCTATCACCATTTCTCTTTTTAATTTTTATTTTCAAATTCATTTCAATTAGCTAACGGTTGTTTTTTTTTCTTCTTTTATAAAAAAAATGTTATCACAATTGGCCGCTAAAATTACCGAGCTTACACACAAAGTAAATCTTTTGCAAGCCGCAAGACAATGCCAAATTGTTTGTTATTATTGTGGTGGTTCTCATCAAAGTGAATATTGTTATCATTATAATTTTTATAAAAATCTTTCTTATGAAAATAATTTTTATAATAATTATGAAAATAACTATTCTCACTTTTATAATAATTCTTTTTCTAATTTTTATGAAAATAATTTTTCCAATCATTCTAATTTTCATGAAAATACTTATTCGAATTCAAATATGAATAATTATTTTGATTTAAAAAATTCTTCTTCCATCTCGGATGTTGGTTTTTCTTGTTCACAAGATCAACCGGGAAACTTCCCGAGTGATGAGAATAATTATTTATATCCGAATTTTTATCCTTCTTTTATCACACCACACACTTCTTCCTCTAATTTTGGGGACTATACACAATTTCAAGTTGATCCTCCCCAAAATTTAGAAGAAATTATCACTTGTTCTACTAATTTTTCTCCTTCTTTAAAAATTTCACCTATGGTGGAACAAGAATCTTCAAATACCCCCATACTTATTTTAAATCATTGCACCCCCTTGGTGTCTTATTCAAATGAGGAAGAAGAATTATTATATCAAAAATTTATTAATTTTATTGACACAACGGATGAAGTAGAAGACGAACATGTTTCTCCTCCTACTCCTCCCAATTTTTCTCCTACTACTAAATCTCCTTGCACAATTTCTGACTTTTTAGGAGCAAAATTTTTTGAACATGATACGTCCGATGCTATTATTTTACATGAATTTTCGGATAAAAATTTTATTTTAGAAAATAAACAACCGGAGGCTATTCTTATAACTTCGCAAGAGACTCCTCCTTGCGAAGATTTTTCTGAACCACTTAATTTTGATTTTCCTTATACTAACAATTTTCATGTAGAAGAAGAGTCGTTGCAATCAAATGTTGTCCCCGACCCATTTGTCGCTCAACTAGAAAGATTCAAATCACCTCAGGTATGGATCGGTGATTTGAATCTAAATTTTCAAGTCAACTACAAGAAGGAAAATCAAGAAGAAAGCGGAGGAGTAGCCGGGCAAGCAACTTTGGCATCTTCGCCAAAGCATGAATTAAGGGAGTTGCCCGTTCACTTTAATTTTTATTTTCCATTTTTTTAACCCAAACCGTCTAGCTTAAAGACGGGAAAAAGAAAAGCGCTCTTGGGAGACACCCCTTAATTATCATTAAATCATTGCAATTTACTTTTTTTAATGCATTTTTCCCCTCCTACTTGGCTTGTAAACATTGGGGACAATGTTTATTTTTAAGTATGGGGGTGGACTCCATTTCATGCTTTTATTTCAAAAAAATTTGAAGAAAATCTTTAAAAATACAAAAAAAAATTGTTTTCTTTTTATTATCAAAAATAAAAAAAATTAGAAAATCGAAAATTAATTTCTTGGAAAGGGCCGTGTTGGGCTTTCATCCCACAAAATTGCCTAGTACCTTGCGAACCCGTCACTGGGTAGCCCTCGGGAAGTCCAAGAATAACAAAAAAATTAGGATTATATTACAAAAAAATAAAAATAAAAAATAAATAAATATACTCATACTTAATTTTATGTGATTTTCATCAATATAATTGAGTTTATTTATAGAATTTTTATAATTTTTAAATTGCTAGTCTTTTATTTTATCATAGTTTGTTAGATTAATTTTTAGTGATTTAATTTTTAGAAATAAACTTATGAATTAATTTTGTTTAGAGTATTTTATTTACTTCTTTTTCTCTTAATTCTAATTAGTTTCAACTTTATAGTGCTTAGTTTAACAATTTTTGAATTTAATTATAAACACTTATGCTTAAAGATTTTTAGGAAACTCTAAATTACTATAGTTGCTCTCTAATTATTTTAATTTAATCTAAATTTTGTGTAACCTCCCCTTTGTTTTTAAATTTTCTTGTTAGATCATATGTCATAGGGATGAGAGGATAAAATTCATCATCACTTGGTACACATATGCAATTTTTTTTTATTGTTAGATCATATGTCATAGGGATGAGAGGATAAAATTCATCATCCCTTGGTACACATATGCAATCCCCAAAATAAAAAATAGGAGTAAGAGAATAAAATTCATTACTCCAATTTAATTTTTGTTCTTATTTAGAAAAAAAATATTTGTTCATATGTCATGGAAAATGAGAGGATAAAATCCATCATTTTTTTGGTAAACATATGCAAATATCAAAGAAAAAATTTTGTGGGGTGAGAGGATAAAATTCATCACCCCCAATCCAAAACCTTTTCTTTATCCTTATCCCCATAACCTAATTTTCTTTTTGTTTTAGAAGTAAATTAAAATATTAAGAGAGCATAAATAGTAGTGTGAATTCTTCCTTCAAGCTTCTTTTTAGTTACAAGTGTTAATAATTTTTATTCTAATTTTGTTTGCTAAATTACTTAATTTTGAAAGCTAATTAATTTATTTGAGAATTTTTTGCTAAATATCTGTGCTCTTCACATTTTAATTTCATAGTTTTGGACTAAATATTTAAATCTCTAAAACTTATATTTAACTTCCCTTTGATTTAATAAATTTTTAGTTTAATTATAAAAATTATATTAATGTCTTATAAGTACTTCTCAAAGTTTTGCTCTGGAATAGCAAAACCTTAAGTATGGGGGAATTTGATAAGTAATATTTACATGTATTTTTACTATAATATTTAGTTTAGTATTTAGTTTTAATTAATCATATTTTATTTAATCTGGTTAAAAAATTATATCTTTTTGATATCTGTTAAATAATTTAAGTCTTATTTATTTTTGTAGGATTTATACCTATTTTTAGTATTTACTATAGTTTAATAATTAATATAAAATTAATAATAAATTATGTATTTTCATTTATAAATCATTTAATTTATATTTTAGTTTACTAATTTAATATATATTTGTTTTTGTAGGTTTATTGTCGTGGTCGCGCTCCCGACGTTTGCAAAAGAAATATTTACTGAAGTCGTCACGTTGGACAAGAAATTCATGCAGTCTATGTGAAACCAAGTCAAAGTCTCGCTGCACTCGTTCAAGCCGATCAAGCGTTCCACGTCGCAACCACCCATTGAGCTCTTCTTCATGCAAGCTCATGACAAATATATTATTATGCATTGATGCCGCCACGCCATCATCACAAACTCTCAAAATTACCAGCGCCAAGCAAGTCTTAGGCATTCAATTATTTTCATGCACAACGCCATCGCCGTCACCTTTTCATGTCAAAACCGCCACCATTAAATACATGCACTTTATTATTATTATTAGTATTATTATTATAACCCTTTACTTCCCCTCTTCATTTCTCCATGAAACCGCTATCTCATCTTTATTCCATGAAACCACCACCTTTATATAATTCTTCATTATTTCCTCCCTCTATTTACCTCCTCTTAAATTATTTAATAAATATTTGATGTTTCAACTCCACCTTAATTTTGATAATTATGTCCACCATTCATCTCCTCTTTATAAACTATGAAACTCCCCCATTTAATTTGGTTGTTTTTTTCATATATTTCATTAATATTTAATTATTATTACCACTTTATTTTCCTCCTCTTACCTTTGGCCTTCCAACCTTTCATGTGTCTTTAATCCTTTCTTTTTTCTTATAAATAATGGCCAAGGGGAAATGATGAGGGGAGTCCACCATTGGGGTAGAAAGTAAGGTTGGGTGGCTTATTTTCGAGATATCTTCGGAGTTAGTTTTACTTTATGCAATTTTAATTTATTTGCAAAATAGTTTAGATTTTTCTTTCGCGTAATTGTACTCTTTTATTTCATAGTGATAGAATGTATTTTTCAATTATGAGTAGCTAAATATCCATAAGCACTTGATCATGAATAACTTTGGAGTGAAATAAATTTTCTTTATTTTTCTCAAAATTGTCAAGCTCTCTATTTTGCTCGCTATCGATTTATCTTTGAATTATTTCGTCTCGAATTCATATTTCGCGGATATGTTCTTCGATCCTAGATCCGTATCTTAAATGACCGAGAGGTTGCAGATACGAGAAGATCGCTCAAAGATAAAATGAGTTGCATGCACTCCTCGAGAGAGGACGACATAAATCTTCCGGATTGGAGTCAAATCCAATAGTGGGGTTCACCACTTAAAGCAAGCTTAGGGGTTTTGACTGGCTGAGGGGTCTTAATCGATCAACCTAAGGTTAGTCAAAAGCATGAGCTCGAGAGAGACGCTTTTGTATTCTTGGAACCTCCACGGTCGAGGTAAGTGATTAGGAGCTCGTATTTTTATAATTTTATGAAAGTCTATTTTAATCTAAAGAGATTCTAGATCAAGTGTTAATTTGCATTGCATAGAAATTTATCTTTTAATTTAATTTTTCTCTATTTTTAATACTCGATAAAATAATATAAATTTGTGTGAGTAAAAGTACTCAACTGACCCGAAAGAATACGACACTTGATATTCTTAAATATCCTATACTATGAACGATAGGTGCTCTTGCCTATAGTTTGTAGAATTTGGAAATATATTTATCCTAAATTTTATCCATCAAACCTCCAACTCGTCCCACCACATCCTTGCCTCACCGGCCAATAGGAAGGTCACTATTATGGTCTTCTTCCACTCTGCTGTTTCTATGGCGGTCATGAACCTCTTCATCATAGAGAGCCAATCCTCAGCTTGAGTTGGCGTTCCCAACCCATCAAATACCGGAGGATTAAAGCTCATCATGTGCTTGAGCTGTTTCTCTGTGGCTCTTCTTGGTGCTACCGAATCAATTACCCCACGCTCTACTACTCCCGGCACTACCACTCAAATCGGTTCTTGCTCATTAACAGGTGGTGCGTACTATACTTGCTAGACATTTATCTTGGCAAAAACTACTTCAGCCACCAATCTGATGGTCTCTGCTGAAGGAGGTGTTGTAGGCACGTCTCTTGGTACACTACTTTCCGCTAATTGCGGACACTCCGATTGCCCCGCACCGCTTCTAGACACCTATAATAGCATAAACCCTTGATTAGATGACACACAGATTGCTAAAAGCAATCATTGGAACACTTAGGTTCCCAAAACAAGTGTATTTTTTCATTCCTAAGTGGACATTCTTTTTTATGTTATAACGATGACACACATAAATATGCTCACTACCCCTTAAAAGAATTCGCCAACGAATTCGATTACAGATGACCAGCACCCTAGTCTGATACCAAATTGTAATTCCCCCATTCGTCGTATGGTATATAACAGAAGGTCCAGCTGGAACCCGACACCATATACCACGGACAGTCAGAGGTGTTACAAGAAAATACCAAATACTCAACTATTCGTCATAACACAGAGAATTCTAGCGGAAGCTTTTAAACGGATAATAGAACCCAAAATTTGCAGAAGAAGGCATGAATGTCCACTAACCAAAATAAGGATGAAATAAAACGAATACACAAAAGAGTACATGACCTTACAAAGTTTCTCTTAACAAGGTAATGTCTTACAAACATCGGCTCGCAGGCTGGCCATACATGAAAGAAAACAAAAAATAGCAGTTCACTTCGGCCTTCGAGGGCCTGCACAGCAGCTTAGGCTTCAACCCGCTACTTGGCGCTTGGTTCCGCAGTACCTGCAAGCAATCATTCTACCGCATGGTGGCAAATAGAGCAAAGGTCAGCTAAAGATGACCAAAATATAATGACCCCACCCCCTTATTCGGGTGGCGGTGCTCCTTCCCTGCATAACATTAGCCCAGCTAAATAATAAAGTGCATATAAATACTTTCACCACAGGTATAGGCTCGCTCGGCCAAACACCCCGTGCACTCAGGCCACATTCACTGTGAATCCGGTCAATTCCATGGCTTCACCACCATCCTTAAGATGGCAAGCTATGTGAGCATTTTTGAGTCCTTCGGACCGTAGTCCAAGACTCCCGACTATGCCAACGGCCAGTTCCACTTTAGGGCCTCTAGCACCGAACCGCATAGCCTAGGTCCGTATCCACCCTCCCGTTGCTCACGCCGCCTAGTCACTTTAAGACGTATGCACGGGCCAAGCTTCACCCGAATCTTAAATCATTATCAAACAACATATAACCTAGTTATGTTCAAGGCTGACTCCCTGACCACCAAGTTAGCAGAATTACGTTTCCGTCCAGTTTTCCGGGTGCGCCTTGGAGTTAATATCCAAGGATCCCTGCCGCAATCTACCGCGTAGAAACCCGAAAATAACGCATGGAGTCTTCTCCGGCTATTCATGCAATGCAACATCACCGATCCAGAAAAACACATTTCGGTAGGCTTCATACACAATGCCTATGCCCGTACTTCGATTCCGGACTCTAACAAGTGGGACTTCACATATCTACACCAAGGAACACCGCGCATTCACCGCACACTCGCTGGAGCGGGTTTTCCCATGCAAAGGAAGAAAAGCTTCAAGTGCTCAAGTTGAAAATCGTTACCCTTGAAGTCCGCTTCGGCGCCATGAAAAACTAGTCGGATAGAAAGCTTCGCAAAGGAATTCTCTCCACGCATCCAATCTCGGTTCTCAGATTGGTGCTCCGATGCTCCACTGGCGGCCAGATTCCTCCCTTCCTTCTTCCTTAATCTCTTCTCTCTCTAACTTCTTAGAAAGAAGGAGTTAAGGATGGAATGAGTAATAAAACCTCTAATCCCCGACTAAACACAAGCAGGAACTCATCTGGGCCGTTGGATCTTATTTAGAGAAAACGAACGACTCAGATTAGCCTGAAATCTTTAATCCTGGTCCAAAAACGGCTTTGCACATGGCCGTTTCCCAGGTCGTGTGCCTCGATCCTGCCAAGAATATCGAGCACAAAAAAGGACACGGGTTGGGACACGCCCGTGTCCCAACCTGATACGTCCATGTTGAGTCCTCGACATGCCCGTGACCAGGGGTCGTGTCACGAATAACCGCCACGCTAACTGTCACGTTGCTTGTTGGACACGGGTGACGACATGCCCGTGTCGGATTTGACACGCCCATGTCAACCAGTACACGGCCGTGTTCAACAGTCGACACAAAACCCAAAATATTCCAGAGAAGTACACGGCCATGTGACACGCCTGTGTCCCATGCCGTATGCACTGACATGCCCTGGGACACGCCCGTGTCCCAGGCTGTGTCCTTCACTAGATGACCTGAGCATGACACGGCCGTATGACACGCCCGTGTCACAGGCCGTGTTCACCCTACCAAAATCCAAACTTGGTACAAACACCAACCATTACAACTCTAAATTTCAGGGTGTTACATGGGGCTTCATTGCTCAAAATCTGGCTTCAACTCAGCCTGTTCTCTGAACCTTTTCTTTGATAGCTGTGCTTCCTTCTGAGCTTCTTTGGCAGTCTCTGACATGTTTACTTTTTCAATAATCACATTTTATTCCTCCCGTGGAGGGCTATATATTTTCTGCACTTCTTGTTGAACCATGTCAAAGTCAGCAGGAGGATAAATAACCTGTGCCACTTCAGGTTGATCTCCTTCAATATTTGCAGGTTGCACTCCAGACTCAGCAACATTGTCATCATCACACAAAGGAGGAAAACCAAGTGTAGCTCTGATGGAATTAGAGATCCATTTTGCATGATCAGAGCTAGCTTTGACTAACAACCTCTCCCCCTTTATGACTTCTCTAGTAATGATCTCTCAAATCAGTCTTTTGAAATCTTATTTGATCAGCCAGATATTCTGTACCTTCTTGATAGAAAGCTTTGAACTTAGTTAGGTACTCAGAAATGGTCCTTTGAGAGGCTCCAATAGCTGTGTGGACAGCAGCTAGATCTTCTTGTAGTTGCTTTGATATTTCAGTTTTCAAATCTGTTGAAATACTTCTCAGTTTCTTGATGATTTCTGCATGGGAGTCTTTGAGGTTTTCATTGGACCTGAATTGATTTTCCAAAACATACCCTTAGTTTGTGGCAATGTCCTCAACCTTGGAATTCAGTAGCTATTGTTGCCCAGCCAAATATACTACAACATTACCTCCTTTATGGAAGCAATCTGTCATCTCTTTCTTATGCAGATTGACTTCAGATCTGATTGACTTTATGTCCTGAGCCAGTTGAAACTACAGTTCCTTATTTGACTCATCCACATACTTCTCTAAAGACTGCCTTTGTTCATCCAATTTTACTTGCATTTGGACCAGTAAGGAACTGAAGTCCATGCTTGGAGCAAGTGATTGTGTGACTGTGTGCAAGGCTTTCTTGTAGCCTGAGCACCATTTCCTGATTTCAACCATTTTTCTCTTCTTATCCATAGAGGCTTCCTCATCATCAGAGGGTTGTGATGAGCTTTCTATATCTACTGTTTCTTTATTAGACGGGTCATTCAGTAGCTCCTCCCCCTCAGTTCTTGGCAGGTCCTTTTCTACCTAGGATTGCTCCCCCTCAGTCCTTGCAGCAGGTAAATCAGGAAAAAGATCTTCCATTGTTACCTCTTGCTGTATCTGCACAGGAGGAACAAGGTTTGTTTGGAAAACAAAAGGTTCTCCCTAGATATCCAGATTTTTGTCCAGGGCCTGTTTTATAAGGGAGATACTTACTTGCTCATTCTGCACATCTTGTGCCTCCTTCTCAGCAATGTCCAGTGCTTCTTTATTGATATCTGATACAATATTCATTACTGTATCTGCTGCATACTCACTCTCTAGAGTAGCAGTATCAATTCCTTCCCCTTGAGCAGGTAGCTTATCAAGTACAGTATCTTGTGCTGCTGATTCAGGATTTTCTCCCCCTAGAGTAGTGACTACCTGTTGCTCTGGGAGCACACCGCTCTCTACTTGATCTTGAGCATCTTTTTGTGGCCTGTCTTCATCTGAACTGAAGACCACTTCCTCTTCAGAATCACTAGAAGATTCTGCTTGCTGAACAACTTCCTTCTTCTTATTTTCTTTCTTTGTCTGTTTTTGTGGAGTAGAAACCTCCTTGGTTAAAAACTCTATCCCACCTAGACAAAATTCTTACATCCATTCTCCTCATATGGTTGATCTTGGATCCTGGAAGTTGCTCATTACTTCTGGTATTGCTGAAGATAAACATAAGCTGAGGATCCTTCCCAGATTTGGTTTCTTTATTCCTTCTTGTATTTTGTCAAATACTACAGATACCCAGTCTGTTTTTACAGTGAAGATGACCCTTATCATTAGATTAAACATGGAGACTGAGACTCTGTCATGTCCACCTGTCTTACACAGAATTACCTTGCCTATGATTTCAGACAGAAACTTTCCTTGTGAATTCATCCCTTTCCTGGTAATGGATGATCCAACTTTGATATTAGGGCTTAGTCTGCACCAGCTTAATGCATTTTTTGTCATTGATGGAATGATGTCATCGTCATCCTTAACCTTAGGAAGTTGGAGTGATTTCCTAATCATCTTCAGAGTAAGTTTCACTCGGGAATCTTGTACTGTGACTTGAATCTTCTTCCTGTCTATGTCCACGGTGGCTGATGAATAGAATTCAGTGACTTCCTTCTTCCAGATCTTAGTCGGTTCTGAGACCAAGAATTCCAAACCATTCTCTAAAATTAGGGTAATTACACTCTGGATTTCTGGAGACGCTGTCGTGAATCCACCACGAATGAGCTCATAGCCTTCGTTCACCTTGTCTTCCTTGATGGGCGCCATTGATGAAAGAGAGAGAGAGAGAGAAGAGAATATCGAAGTCGACACAAGGTCTAGAGTCGAGAAATCTGAAAGCGTTGTCGATAAGATTTTGGCTTCACCTATTTATAGTCTAGGTGTAAAGGGGAGTTCAAAGGACGTTCCTTAGTAATAATACTAGGTCTCGACAACACTTAGTTTTAGTCGACACGTTTATGTGTCAACATACTTATGTCAGTGTCGACATGGACTGGTCATGTCTCGACACAGAGTGTCGACTTTGATTTTTGAGTGTCGACACAAAAATCATTTAACTTAAAGTCTCGACATAATTGTGTCGACACCTATTCTTCTGTCGACACAGATACTGTTTCTGTGTCGACACATCCTTTTTGTTTGTCGACACAACATACTGAGTGTGTCGACACAAACATTGTACTTAGACAAATTTCCTGAGAAATTTTGTGCTTACATAATCTACTTAGGAATGCTTATGCTGACCTACTCTAGGTACAACATACCTAATTCAATTTTAAAATGATTGAATTTAGTTTCATCTAGTGGTTTTGTAAAAATATCAACAATCTGACTATTTGTGTTTACAAATTCTAGATTAATATCTTCCTTCTCCACATGTTCTCTTATAAAATGGAACTTAATTTCTATATGCTTGGTTCTACTGTGAGATACAGGGTTCTTAGCAATAGAAATAACACTTGTAGAATCACAAAACAGTGGAATTCTACTTACCTTGATATCATAATCTTCAAGTTGGTGCTTTATCCACAATAATTGTGCACAGCAACTGCCTGCAGCTATATATTCAGACTCAGTTGTTGATATAGTTACACTGGTCTGCTTCTTGCTGCACCATGACACCAACCTTCCACCTAGGAATTGACAGGTTCTTGTAGTACTCTTTCCGTCTTCTTTGCATCCTGCAAAGTCTGCATCTGAGAAACCTGTTAGTATAAAATCTCTATTCTTAGGGTACCAAAGACCTAGATTAGGTGTGCCCTTAAGATATCTCAAAATTATTTTAATTATAGTATAATGAGATTCCTTTGGGAAAGCTTGGTACCTAGCACAGACACATATAGCATACATGTTGTCAGGTCTACTAAGAGTCAAGTAGAGTAGGGAGCCAATTATCCCTCTATACAATGACTCATCAACGTGTTTCCCTATCTCATATTTGCCTATAGGCATACTTGTTCCCATTGGAGTTTTCATGGTGGAGGCTGAGTCCATACCATATTTCTTAATCAACTCCTTGGTGAACTTAGACTTGGATATGGACAATCCATCATCAGTCTGTCTTACTTGAAGTCCCAAGAAGAACTTCAGCTAGCTCATACTGCTCATCTCAAACTTCCCTTGCATAAGTTTGACAAACTTTCTACAAAGGTTGTTTTCTGTAGATCTAAAGATAATGTCATCAACATATATCTGTACTAGGATTATCTTGCCTTTAGATTCCCTAAAGAATAGAGTTTTGTCTATCTTTCCTCTAGATAATTTATTCTCAATAAGAAAAGTAGACAAGGTTTCATACCAAGCCCTAGAGGCTTGTTTCAAACCATATAGAGCTTTCCTAAGCCTATATACATAATCAGGATAATGAGAATCTACAAAACCTGATGGTTGTTCAACATAGACTTCCTATTTTAAGTCACCATTCAGAAATGCTGACTTGACATCCATCTGATATACCTTGAACCCTTGATAGGCAGCATAGGCTAAGTATATCCTTATAGACTCTAGCCTTGCTACTGGGGCAAAGGTTTGATCAAAATCAATCCCTTCCTCTTGCCTGTAGCCTTTTACTATCAACCTGACTTTGTTCTTAATTATAGTTCCATTCTCATCAAGTTTGTTTCTGTAGATCTACTTGGTTCCTATAATGTTGTGATCCTTTGGTTTAGGAACCAGTTCCCAGACTTTACACCTTCTGAATTGATTCAGCTCTTCTTGCAGAACATCCTAGTTTGTGTCTTGCATGGCTTCTTCAAACTTCCTGGGTTCTATTTGTGATAAGAAACTTGAACATAAAACTGTGTTCATGTTCTTACTCCTGGTTAGTACACCTTGACTTGCATCACCAATGATTTGGTAAGCTGGATGATCCTTCAGGTGTCTTCTTGCTGGAGGAAACCTATCAACCTCATAACCTTCTTCATTTTCCTCAACCTGATGCTCCTCATTGTCTTCTTCATCCAGCGAGTCTTGTTCTCCCCCTAGACAACATGCATCTTTTTCTTCATCCATCCTAGCAGGAGCTTCATCATTGATGGTTAGCTTGTCCAGCCTGTCTGTTAGACCTGTAGAACTAACTGAAGAACTAGACAATTCACTGTTAATCAATTGAGACTCATCAAATACAACATGAAATGATTCTTCTACAACTTGGGTAGTCAAGTTGTAGATCCTGTATGCCCTAATATTATTGATGTACCCAACAAATATCCCTTCTAGGGATTTGGCAGCAAACTTAGTTTGGTAGTGCTTACCATTAACTAGGACATAACACTTGCTACCAAAGATTCTGAGGTAGGAAATGTTTGGCTTTCTGCCTTTCAAAATCTGATAGGGAGTCATCTTATGTTTCTTATTGATGGAGGCTCTATTGAGTACATGACATGCAATATTTACTGCCTCTGCCTAGAAGTATTCAGGGAGAGTAGTATCACTAATTAGTGTTCTACTTGCCTCAATAAGAGTCCTATTCTTCTTTTTAGCAACACCATTTTACTGGGGTGTTCTAGGTGAGGAGAACTCCTGATGGATCCCCAGTTCTTCACAGAACCTTGTCATACATTCAGACTGGAATTTAGTTCCATGGTCACTTCTGATTTTGATCACTGAATTGTTAAATTCTTTCTGAATTTGTCTAACAAAGGTCTGAAAAATAGTATGAGTTTCAGATTTCTGTCTCAAGATGAAAACCAATGTGAATCTAGAATAGTCATCCACAATAACAAAAGTGTATACTTTCCTACCAAGACTATGAATTGACATAGGACCAAACAAATCCATATGCAAGAGATATAAACATCTCATTGAATCTTTGGTATCTAGTGCATGGAGAGAGGACTTCGTCTGTTTGCCCTTTTGGCAAGCTGAACACACTCCCTCTTTAATGCACTTGACTTGAGGACCATTCCTCACTAATCCCATACTGAACAGCTATCCTATAGACTTGTAGTTCAGATGAGCCAACCTCTTATACCATTTGACACATAGTGAAGCTTTCTCACCTGCAACTAGGCAAATGGGTGAGTTATTAAACTCACAATCTAGGTTAAGACAATATACATTCCCTTTCCTAGTGCCAGTCAAAATGATCTCTTGATCACTTGACCTCCTTATTTGGCACTCCCCTTTGAGGAAAGAGAGGACATAACCTAGATCACTAAGTTGACTTATGCTAATCAGGTTATGTTTTAGTCCTTCACATAAGCCACTTTAGTTATGGTAATTGAATCACTAGAGATGTTACCAAATCCTTTGTTGATTCCTTTTTCAGATCCACCAAAGATCACTTTGGGTCGATTCTCTATGGGTACATAGTCCCTCAACATTCTTCTTGTTCCAGTCATGTGTCTGGAACATCCACTATCCAAGTACCATATAGGGGTATGGCCACTTGGATTCACCTGCATCAAATAAAGAATCATTCATCCTTAGAACCCAAATTAGTTTTGGGTCCTAGGTTCTTGTTAGTTTGAAAATTATCATGTTTACCTACAACTTTTCTGAAAGGTAAGCTATTCTTGGTTTTAACACTTGTGTTGAACCAGCAATCCATAGCAAAGTGGCCTACCTTGCCACAACACCAACACTCAAATCTGTTGTACCTTCTCTTAGGTACAGACTTCACAACCTTGTTGCCAGCAGTTCTTTTGTGTGTAGGCGCTGGAGCAGCAAACCCCAAGAATTCCTTTTGAACCTGATGGGCTTGCCTATAGAGTGGCTTACTAGCATTTGCACACTTGCCAATGTGATCTCCATACTCACAGTGACCATGAGTAATTTCATGATCATACCTGTTTGTAGGTTGCATCACCTTCTTAAAGAAAATAGGGGTCTTAGAGGCCAGTGGCTGAACTGGGGCCTTACCTTTTCCATGTGAATTGGTGGCCCTTGTTCTTCCCTTAAAGCCTAGACCAGTCTTACCTTTTTGAGAAATGAAGTTGTCTATTAAAGGCAAGACTGAATTTGGCTTAGAGAATTTAGCCACTAACTCTTTTTCTTTCTGAAGTCTTGCCTCCAGATTCTTGATATGATTTTCCTTGAAAGAGATTGTGCCCATCTGAATGAAAGTTATGTTCTTCAGTTTTGCAACCTCATTCAGTTTCAAATCAATCAGCTTGGCTGATTTTGATGCTGCCTACTTAAGAGATTCAATCTCCTTGGCCTGCTCCTTGACAAGAAGCTTGCTTCTCTTTAGAGCTTGAGACAACCCACCATACTCATCAATGAGTTGGTGTACATCCCCTTCAGACTTAGAACCATCCACATCTCTTGATGCAGATGCTTATGATTCTGATCCAGTAAAATAATCAGACTCTAAGGGAGAATTGTATACCTTGATTGGACCAGGCTGATCCTGTCACTGATCATTTTCTGACAGGGCCATCATCCCTCTACATCAATGGTCTTCCCCTCTATTTATGGAGTCCAGCATTTGTCGGAATTCTAGTTCCCTAGAATCTTCTTCTTTTGAGAACAACCCACATATGCTTCTGCATCATCTTCTTCTCCTGATCCTGAAGTTGAAGAATATATCCAACTCTTCTGTTTCTGAGCAATAAAAGATTTCTCCTTCTTGCCCTTCAGTTGATGCTTCTTCTTGTCCTTAGATTCGGTCCTCTTGTCTGGACAGTCAGCTATGACATGTCCTGATCTATTGCAATAATAGAAAACAATCTTAGAATTAGTTTGTTTACTAGGTTTTGAGGCATACCTATCCTCCTTGGGAGTCTTCTTTTTCTTGTAATACTCATCCTTGGAAAAGGATGTTGATGGTTTTGTTCTCTACTTCTTCTTTTTCATGAACCTTTGGAACTGCCTTGTAAAGGCAGTAAAGTCCTCATCAGAGGTGTGGCTGTCTGATGAGGTAGTATCAGGAATTCCTTCTTCTGCTTATGCACTCCTTCTGGGTGGAGAAGGAGATTTTCTCCTACCCTTTCTTATGCCTTAAGCCTTGAAGGCTATTGATTTGTCCTTGTACTCAGACCTGCTACTCTTCTCTTCCTCCTTCCTGGTTGTAAGCTGCATTTCATATGATAATAACTTTCCAAACAATATGGGAGGAGGTGTATCAGCAAGCTTGACCACCTCTCTGATAGCACAAATCTTTGTGTCCCAGTCCTTTGTCAGAGACCTGAGAAACTTGTCATTCAGTTCATATGTGCTAAATACTCTTCTATATGTCATTAGCTCATTAACTATCCTGAAGAACTTTTTGTAGCATTCAGCTATGCTGTCATTCTTGGCTTGTTTAAAGCTCTCATATTCTTTATTCAGCATATATTTTATATCCACTATAACTTCTTCTGTCCACTCCATATAGACAATTAGGGTGTCCCACATTTCCTTGGAGATTTTACAATGCACCAGATTCTGAAATATGGCATCATCTATAACATTTACAATAATATTCTATGCCTTTTGTCTAGTGTTGCCAGAATGATCTCATCCTTTGTCATTTCAGAATAGATCTTAGGGGTTCTAACATTTGCATCCAGAGCTGATACCTTCATTGGAATGAAGGGACCTTCTTGTACAGTAATGTAGATTCTAGGATCAGAAGCTTCCATAAACAATCTGACCCTTTCCTTCCAAATGCCAAAGCATTCTTTCCTTCATATAGGCAGTTTCATAGATGCAAACTCCTTTTGATTCTCATTTGAACCCATTCTTGAAATCTGTTTATTGCCTTGGAGATTCATTCAGATTGTTAGGTCAATCTTTGAGCAACCTCCCTCTGATACCACTTGAAAGACTTATTTCAAGAGCCTAAACACCTAGAGGGGGGGGGGGTGGTGAATAGGTTCTAATTTGCTTTTATAATTCAGTTAATTAACTAGTATTAACACAGCACAGGAAATAAAATCTACAGTACAAAAATCACAGCACAGCAAACAACAAATTTATAGTGGTTCTCCAAGGTATTGATACATCCACTTTCCCCCGTCGCCTATCCAGTAGAGAACTGGATTCAGCCAAACTTCCTTCCACTAGCTCAGATCCACAGATCTTATAACTCAGAACCAGATTGGTTCCTACAGCTCAGACTTATACAAGTCTTACCTCAGATTCTTCCCAAGAATCCTACCTCAGGCCTCAGCCTTACCTCAGCCTTTATCACTAGGCTTACAACTCAGACTATCACAAGTCCTACACCTCAGGCCCTCAACCCTACCTCAGCCTTTATAATTATAGGCTTACAACTCAGATCTTACAAAAGATCCTACAAGAAATTGATTGTTTAAGAGATACAAAGATATTATAAGATAGATCACTCTATAGGTGAGAGCTTCTTAATCAGTTCTTGAATAAACTGAATCTTCAGATTCAACCTGACTTAGCTGTTTCAAAGCTTCTTGATAGAACAAAATAAGGTTGAACTCTTCTTGTTGTAGAAGTTGATCTCCTGTCCGCTCCTTGAATTCAAAATAAGATCTGAATCTTCTCTTGCAAACTGCTCTGGATCTGCCTTCTTAAGGGTTTCCCTTTTCCTTATTGTCAGATTCTCTTTCCTGAAATAGCTTGATTGCTTCCTTAGTTATTTGTTATTGTTATGGTTGTCAAGGATCAGTCCCTTATATAGAGTTTCCTCATGGTTACCTGCTGATCCGGTTTGTAACAACCTTCTGACGGTTCTAACAAAAGTGTAAGACCTGTTGGTTATGACAGCTGTCGAGTCACCAGTCATGACAGCTGATTCCTTAAAGACTTTATAACTAAGCATAACGACTCAACAAACTGCTTCACATGTGATGACACAAATAGACTAAGTGTCGACACAAGTCTTGATAATGTCGTCATAACACTCCATGTGTTGACATAATCATTCTTCAGCTACTCGACACAGCTTCTGTTTGTATATGTCGACACAAGTTCTGTGTGTCGACATAACTGCTCCTGGTCTTAACATAACTGATGGTGGAAGATGGCATTGAGTGTATATCCAGCTGTCATTGAGTGTGTGTCGAGACGTCGTTGAGTGTGTGTCGACATAAGTCCTGTGTGTCAACACAAGCCTTCTGACTAAGTATAGCTATTGATGTTAGATGGCGTTTAGGGTCATCCAGATGTCATTGAGTGTGTGTCGACAAAAGTCCTATGTGTCGACACAACTGCTTCTGGTCTTGACTTAGTTGTAGACAAATGGAGTTGAGTGTGTGTCGACACAATTCCTGTGTGTCGACACAAACCTTCTTCAGGTGTCGACACAATTCCTGAGTGTCGACATATGCCTTTATTCTGGTGTCAACATAACACCTGGGTGTCGACACAACTACTACTTTAGGTGTCAACACTATTCTTGCCTTAGGTGTCGACATAATTCTGGGTGTCGACACAGCTTCTTCTTCAAGTGTCGACACAGTGCCTGGGTGTCGACACAGGCCATGCTTCTAGTGTCGACACAACTTCTGGGTGTCGACACAATTCTTCACAAGTGTCGACACTTGTACTTAGAAAAATTTCTTGCAAACCTTACACCTGCACAATGAAACTCAAACATCCATCAAATACAAATTGATGTATATCATTGAGTAAGATGAGGTTTCTCCAAATCTGGTACATATTTTTCAGTGTACCCAACAGGTGAGGAGGTTTTTGGCTAAGCTTGGGTTAGCCTTGATCTAGTTAGGCTTGCCTTGGTTCTATCTGATAGTTTTTTGTTTGGATTCGTCTAACTCACCTTGAGGGGGGTGAATTGGTAGCTATGTACTATTTTGACTACTTATCAATATTTTGCGGTTTATAATAAAAGTAAAGAAAATCAAGAAATCACAGATCAGTATACAGTTATTTATAGTGGTTTTTAAGGTTTGGGTACATCCACTTTCCCTCTACACCTATCTTACAATGAGCTAGACTAGGTAAACTCCTCCAAAAACTCATCTCCTTGATCTTACAACTCAAATCCCTTAGTATTTCTCAGATCTCTTCCAAGATACTACCTCGGCCACACATGCCCTATAGCTCAGAGTACTCAAACTCCTACAACTCAGAAACACTAATGGTTTATTACCTCAGTCTTATCTCCAAGTCCTACCTCAGACTTATCTCTAAGTCCTATAGCTCAAGCTGGGAGTACATCTCTACAACTCAGGCACAAAGGCCTTACAACTCAGATCTAAAATAGATCCTATAGAAAAGGTAGTGTATAAATTTAAAAAAGAAGACTTTAAGATGATAGACCTTGAAGTTTCAGTTTCTTCTATTGTTCTTGTTGTGATAGCAAGTAAATGGAGCAAGCCCCTGAATAGATTGATCTTCAGGTATAGCAGGTTTGGGATTTCTCCTTCTTAATCTTTGTCTCCAGTAGCTGGAAGAAGATCCAGCTATGAGTCAGATTATTGAATCTCCTTTGTTCTTCTGAAATTAATCAGTAAGAACTAGCTTACTTCCAATGCGCCCCTTTAGGTTTTGATATTATTACGACAACGATGCTTGTTCGGATACTTGGGTTTCTTGTTCCATTGCCCGAGCATATCTCCTTTTATACTTTTGACTTCTAAAATGGCCCTGGAATGCGTCTTGTCATTGGCATGGACAAGAATAGAATAGTTTATCCTTGTTTTATGGGTTAGTGCCAATTTTGAATCCCGACACTCTATACGAGATCAACAATAATATTTATCCTACTTCAACGATAACGTTGAGTATAATCTCTTTCTCAGTTGTATCGTCCTTGGCACTGAGAAATGCTTCATTCAGCTTCTTCTTTACGATATCGTATAGTAGAGACTTTATTCTCCACGATATGTCAACGATATAGTAGACAATGCTATAATTACTCAATGGTATAGTCCTTCTTAGCTCTAAACCTATTTTAGAGTCAATAGAAAAGTGTCCTACATAAACATAAAGTAGATATGCCATCAAATACATTATGCTCTTAGCATTGCAGGTGATGCTTCTTCAAATCTGGGAATATTTAGGGCAATATTCCCAACAATCTCCCTTATTTGAAAAAGGTAGAACACACATCAATGCTAAGGTGTATTAACCATAAAATCATGATATGACAGAAAAATCTTACTACAACAGATAAAACTTGTCAT
Source organism: Platanthera zijinensis (assembly GCA_039513925.1). Taxonomy (NCBI): domain Eukaryota; kingdom Viridiplantae; phylum Streptophyta; class Magnoliopsida; order Asparagales; family Orchidaceae; genus Platanthera; species Platanthera zijinensis. The sequence continues at coordinate 101,592,828 of CM077091.1, forward strand.
CACAGAAATATTTAGATAAAACACTAGGAACATGTTATCACTGATATATAACAGTAAAACATATTGAACAAGAAAAGCATCATAGTGATCTCATATATATATATATATATCAGCCAGAGTTTTAATTGAAGAACACAAGTCCATTAAAATTAATCACAGAAATTTTTAATAGAAAATTCAAGACAATTGATGTTTGCCAACTGGTTGGACTTCTACATCTGAACTAGATCCTTAGCCCTGAACAACTATTCTTCTTTCAGCAATTCTTACCATGTTATCCTTCATCTTGAAGTACGGGAAAGGTTTGGGAATGTACTTGGAAGGCATCCTCTTTGTATTTTTCTTCCTTACCAAATTTTATTTGAAAACCTTTCCCTTAGAGACTGCCTCTCTAGATGTTTTATACATTCTTCTGAAGGATACACACTATCAATGTTCTTTAAAATATGTCCATGGTTGATCCAGGCATTGATTATGATATTTCTTGAATCACCACTCCAATACTCAAAGCCTGGATCATTAGCTTGTTCATATCTTCTCTAGGCCATGTATTTTCATGAAGCTCAGACCTTCTCTTTTCCTTCTTGTTGTAAGCTGCTCATCCTGAGCTACTCTTGCTTAACCTTAGAAATCAAAATCTATAGGAATGTTCTTGTCTAGCAGGGGTAAATTGAGAGAAATCCTTATTCCTTGAAGAACTTTCAGGGCTTGCTCAACATTGAACTTATCTCCCTTTCTGGCTTTATCAATAATTCTATTGTCCAGATGGAGAGTATTGACTTCAAATTTAGAAGATAGTGATTGAAACACATTCTATTGATTATTAATAATCTCATTTATGTGTTCAATAACCAACTCTATTGCTTGGACTTGAGTGGAGTATACATATCCTTCAATATAATCTACTCCTTCCTTAATCACTTCATTAGTCTGTCTTACCTAGTTTTTCACACTAATTATCTCTAGAGCGGACTCCTTGAGACTTTCATTTATTGATTTGAGAATGTTTACATTCTGTTTGACTGTGCTGGCAGCCAGGTCAAACCACTTGGTGATCTCTCTATTGATGTGAGTTGTGTCACCTTTTAAAGAATCCAGATCATTTCTTATCTCAGTTTTAACCTTTTGAACTTCATCGAATATTTTAGCTTTCATTTCCATAACTGGTTCATCAATATAGATTTTCAATAAAGATGAATGCTTATCTAACATTTCTTCTAGTGATATAAGGATTGAACTTTCAGTAGTGCTGGGGGATGGTTGAGAGTGCGGTACATGAGATGGCACATCTATGATAGTAAACTCCTCCCTAGGTCATCTTAACCAGCCAACTCAGTGTGAGTGGCTGTCTCAGCCTCTAGGGATCTTTTGATCTCAGGTAGAGGCTCCCCTCAACTTGATCATCAATCTCAAGAAACTCATCTAGAGTAATATTTAGAAATTCCTCAGTAATTTCCTCATTCTCCCCCTCAGTTGGGGCAACATCCTTCTCTTGAGCATCTTTCTCTCCCTTGGCTGAAGCATTGTTATCTATGTCCTCATCCTTATGCACTTCTATCTACCTCTGAGATTGTATTTGCTCTTGAGCCACTAGCTCTCCTAAAGTAGCTACATTAATGATTTGAGGAGCACTTGCAACATCAAGGTCAAGATCCACTTGAGTGCCAAAGTCTTGAAGATGTTCTTCCTCTTCACTTGAAGACTCTTGATCACAAGAATCTTGGCTTGATGGTGATAGATTGGGTTTATAAATATCTTCACTGTCTTCTTGGTGACAAGCATCTTTGCCTCCTAGCTCAGATTCAGAATCAGACTCTTCTAGAATAACTTTCTTTGTCTTTTCTTTGGTCTTATCCTTCTTCTGCTTGGCAACTTGACTTTTAGGCAAGACTCTGGTGAACTTCTTAAGATTTTTAATGTCCATTCTCTTCATGTAGTGAATCTTTATACCTAACTTCTTATTATAATTCTCAGGGTAAGAATTTATCAAATAAAGAGATAAAATTCTTCCTAAGTTTGGAGCTTGAAGGTAGTTAATTAGCTTCTGGAAAATTACACGAGCCCAATTTGTCCTTTCTGCAATATTACTCTTGTGATCAGCTCAAACATAGACTTGGAAATACTATCATGGGAATTTGTCTTGCACAATATTGTTTTCTCAATAATATCTGCAAGTAGCTTGCCTCTCTGGTTGAAGAACTTTCTTTCCAGAGAACCATATCTCTCTCTACTAAACTCACACTAGTCCAATGCATCTACTATTTCTTGTGGTGAAATATCCTGGTACTCTTCTATGTCAGTAGATGGAAGGTGTAAGGATTTGGCAATCCTATTATGGGTAATCTTAATCTTAACATCCCATATCTTGCTATTGATAGACTTTTTGGATGAAGAAAGTTTGACATGGGAGAAGAGTTCTAACACTTTATCCTTCAGGATTGGAGTTGGTTCTGATAGAACAAATTCTAGGTCGATGTCTTCTAACATCCCGATGAATTCTTTAATTTATTCAGAAGCATGTTGAAAATATTGTCGAACTATCATATATCCTTCGTGAAGGATTTTCTTTATTTTGGCGGCATGAGATTTGATTTCTTAGTCGATGAAAGAACTCAGACGGACGAAACGACTCGATGGCGTTCTGGGGTTTAGGATTTATGTTTTTAACTAAACTTTGGCTTTATATATATATAATATTTATAATGGGGGTTTTTAAAAGAAATCGAAGCACCACGCAACTAGGATGATCATTAAAATGATCTAATAGTTGAGAATGATTTAAAAATTAATATAGCATCCCGTCTCGATGATATCGTTAAGACGGAGAGATATACTGTTGTGCATTTTCTCAACTATCTCCACGATATATCTGAGACTCAACTAATCTCCATATTATAGCTAAGAATTTATCATCTAATCTCCATAGCCTTGCTATTTCTAAATTTCCATCAAAAATGATAGAAAGCAGATCAAATTGAGTCAATTGACTCAAGCAAAGGTTATCTACCTAACATCTAGCAGCTAACTGAGCTAAGTTATCAGAACAAGGTTCTAGCAATTAATAGAACTAAATGCAAATAATTGGAATGATGAAGCATAATAACTAGAATGTTACAAGAAAGATAATCTATTCTATGTTGAGCATTCCTAACTCAATCTTGAAAAAAATGAACTTTTCCTCATCTAGTGGCTTAGTAAAGATATCGGCAACTTCTTTGTCTGTGGGGACAAATTCACGATAGATATCATTATTCTCAACATGTTCTTTAATTAAATGATATCTTATTTATTTTCTTAATCATGCTATGTGATACAGGGTTCTTAGAAATAGAAATATCACTGGATGAGTCATAAAACATGGGAGTGTTACTTACCTGGTGCTTATAGTCCTATAGTTGATGCTGAATCAACAAAATTTGTGCACAATAACTTTCTATTGAGATGAAATCTAACTCCGCTGTTGATATAGCCACACTGGTCTACTTCTTGCTGTTCTAGGATATCTATCTCCTTCCTAAGAATTGACAAGTTCCACTTGTGATCTTCCTGTCTTCTTTGCAGCCTACAAAGTCTGCATCTGAATACCCAATTAGTTCAAAGTCATTGTTCCTAGGGTAACACGGGCCAAGATGTTGACTGCCCCTAAGGTATCTTGAAATTCTCTTTGCAGCTGAGTAGTGAGATTCCTTAGGACATGCCTGGTACCTAGCATAGACACATGTTGCATACATGATATCAGGTCTATTTGCAATCAAATATAATAGAGATCCAATGATACACTTGTGCATGTATTCATTAAAAAGTTTCCCTTTATCATCCTTGTCTAGGGATATATTTGATCCCAAAGAAGTTTTCATGGTGGAAGCTGGTTCCATCCCAAAATTTTTAATTAGTTCTCTACTGTACTTGATCTATGAGATGAAAATTTCCTCACCAGAAGGTTTTACTTGGAGACCTAAAATGTACTTTAACTCTCTCATATTGCTCATTTCAAACTCTTCCTACATGAGGTTGGTAAACCTCATGAAAAGGTTGCCGTAAGTAGACCCAAATATTATGTTATAAACATAAATTTAGGCTAAGAGACTCTTACCCTTTGTTTCCCTTAGGAACAATGTGTTATTTATCTTTCCCCTTAAAAACTTGTTCTTAATCAAAAAGTTAGATAAGGTTTCATACTAAGCCCTAGGGGCTTGTTTTAACCCATACAAAGATTTTCAAAGAACATAAACATGAGAGGTTAGGGTTGAATGCACAAAACCCATGGGTTGCTCTAAATATACCTCCTCCTTCAAATTTCCATTTAGGAATGTTGATTTTACATCCATCTAATATACCTTGAATCCTTTGAAGGCAGCATAGGCAAGGAACATCCTTATTACCTCTAGCCTAAAACCCAGAGCAAATGTTTGCTCAAATCCTATGCCCTCCTCTTGGTTATAACCCTTGGCTACTAATCTAGCTTTGTTCTTGACTACGACACCCTTTTCATCTATATTATTTTTGAAGATTCACTTGGTGCAAATGATGTTGTATCTGTATGGCCTTGGCACAAACTTCTAGACCTTACATCTATTGAACTAGTGTAGTTCTTGTTACATTGCACTGATCTAGAAGGGGTCTTTATTGGCATTTTCAAAATTCTTTGGCTCTGCCTGAGACAGGAAGCTCAGAAAAAGAGCTTCATTGTGAATTCTGCTTCTGGTGGTGATTCCTTGACTGACATCTCCAATTATGAGAGTGCTGAGATGATCTCTTATATTTTTGGTTGGAGTAGGTAATATGTTAGCATCAAGCTGGCCTGCTGGAATATCTCCAGCTATCTGTTCTTCTTTAGCAGCTTCATGAATTCCATCAGCTAACTGAATCTCTTCACTACACACTTTAATTTGAGAAGAATTTTTGTTTGAGTTTGGCTTGTATTGAATAGACAGATCTTGTATATTAAGCTCAGAACTTGTATTGTTTGTAACACTAGACATGCCCTTGTATAGTAGACTGGACTCATCAAAAATGATATGCAGAGATTCTTCTACAATATAGGTTTTCCTATTGAATATTATATATGTTCTACTATGGGAGCTATATCCAACAAGTGTTCCTACACAACATTTCTCAGCAAATTTAGTTAACTGAGTTTTTCCATTATTTAAAATATAGCACTTGCAACTAAAGATTCTAAAATAAGATATAGTTAGTTTTTCGCCTTTCAATAGTTCATAGGGAGTTTTACTATGGACTTTATTGATAGAAGCCCTATTCAAAACATGGTATGTAGTACTTATTGCCTTAACCTTGAATTATCCTTGTAGTGAGGAATCACTAAGCATGGTTCTGCCAGCCTCAATCAAATTCCTATTCTTTCTCTTAGCCGCCCCATTTTATTATGGGGTTCTAGGAGAAGAGAATTCTTGGGTGATACCAAGTTTTTCACAGAACCTTGTCATAGCTCAAGACTTAAATTTTATATTATGGTCACTTCTTAGTTTAACTACAAAATATTCCATCTCATTTTAGATTGCCTTAACAAAGGTAATGAAGACATTCAATATATCTGACTCACTTTTAAGAAAGAATACTCATATATACCTAGAGTGATCATCAACAATCACAAAGGAATACAACTTCCCTCATAAACTCTGAATAGGCATAGGACTAAAAAGATCAATATGCGACAGATAGAGACATCTTTTAGAGTCTTTGAGAGCAAAGCTCTTAAAGGTGACCCTTGTTTGCTTGCCTATCTGGCATGGATGACAGGGACCCTCTTTAACACATTTTAAATTTGGAGAATCCCTAACTAAATTCTCAGAAAACAAATTGTTAGTTGTCTTATAATTAATTTGGGCAAGTCTCTTATACAATTGAACACAAAGAGACTCTCTCTCATTAGTTATTAGACAAATAGGAGTAGAAAAATTATCACAAATGAAATCTAAGCAATATGCATTTCCACTCTTTGTGATTGGGAGAAAAGTCTCTAAGTCATTTGACTTTTTAATCAGGCACTTATCATTGTTGAATTGAAAGACATAACCTAAGTCACATTATTGACTTATGCTTACAAGGTTGTGTTGCAACCCTTCAACATAAGCTACCCTTGTGATAGAGATTTTGCTATTGGAGATCATACCATAACCCTTGGTGACTCCTCTGTCAGATTCTCCAAAGATGACATTTGATCCATTCTTCGTAGGAGAATAATCCTTTAAATGACTTCTAGTTCTTGTCATGTGCCTTGAACACCCACTGTCCAAGTACCAAATTTGCTTTTGGTTGGTACTTGAACTATCCTGCAAGAGACAATTTACTTTACCTTAAGAGCCCAATTAAATTTGGGTTCTAGGTTCTTATTAGTAGTAAAAGAAATGTTTCTACCTATAACTGCCTTAGCTGTAAAGCTTCTCTTTATATTAGGTACATTAGGTTTGTGCCAACAATCAATGTCAAAGTATCCTACCTTACCACAATACCAACACTCATAGATGTTATACCTTTTCTTTTGAACATTTCTTGATGTAGAAGGTGCATCTGAATGCTTATGTTCAGTAGAGAAAGTAGCATCATTTTTCATATTCCTCTCACCTAGTGCCTGGCAGTTTAATCGACAGTAATCAATCTTTCTCGACGGTATTGGCTTAACATCAATAAATATCAGCTTGATAGCTGGCATGGTGTTGATGACATCTGATATGGCCTTGTCAAAGTGGACTACTATCTTGCCACTAGCCAGCTTCTTTACTAGAAGGGATGGGGAAGATATTACTTCCTTACCCTTGAGTGTAGGGGCCGGAGAACAAAAAAAAATGGTTCATAATGAGCCATTTGGATTTCCTCGTGGGGAGCTTTCAAAGCATGCATCCCCATACCCTTTCTCCCTCCATAGTTAGGTGCATTTTTACCCTTACTATAGGAACTTTCATTCTTCCAGTGACCATATATATTATCATGGTCATACCTATTGGAAGGAAGTAAGCCCTTCTGAAAGGTGGTCCGAGGCTTCATAGGAGCCTTGCCCTTGCCTCTATTCCAAGCAGTTGATGCTCTTCTATTGAAGTATAATCCCCTCCTATTATTTTGGGAGGAGAAGGAGTCAATGATAGACAACATTGACTGTGGCTTAGAGAATTGGGTCACTAACTTCCTCTCCTTTAGGAGATCATTCTCAATCTTCTTAATAAGTTTTTCATTTTAAATTCTAATTTTAGTATGGTTGTCAATGATCCCTTGAGCTCAATAGAATTAGAGGCCATTTGATGAAACACCTCCATCTTTTCCTCCAGCTCAACCTTAATAGGTCTAAGAACCTTAAACTCTTCAGCTTGCTTCTTTGCAAGCTTCTTGCTTTTACCCAAGGCTTCAAGGAGGGCATCATACTTGTCAATCAATTTATTGACCTCAAACTTAGAATCTAAACCATTCTCATCACTAAATGGGGAGGATGCTTAAGCTTCTGGGCATGTCTCATACTCTCAATCAGAAGAGGAAATGGCTAGAATTAATACCTCATTAGGATCAGATTCATCCTGATTGTCTCTATCATTCATGGTAATTAAGCCACAACATCCATCTTCTTCTTCATATTTGTTGGAACACCCTATCAATAATTTGGGTAAGGATCACTATGTTTGTCTTAGGAAACCAGGTTGACCTAGTTGTATAGTTGTAAAGGTCAACATTAGAATGAGTCTAGGGCTTAGAACTTAGGTTTGAAGCTGCCCCCAGGACCTTTCCAATATCAAGGATATAGAGCCAAGTCTAAGGCAATTCTCATCGAGCTCCGGTCGACGAAACATCGAGCTTAGTTCGACGCTCTCTGAGCTCAACTTCGATAAATCGTCGAACTCCAGTCGACGATCTTCAAGCTCAAATCGACGATCTGCTTTCAGACAATTTTGTTTAGTCGTCGAACTGCATTCTACATTTTTCTAGCTCAGGTCGACGATCTCTCTTCAGCTATTCTTCAGGTCCCTGAGCTCGGTTCGACGATCTTCGAGCTCAGTTCGACGTTTTCTGTCTGTTTGATCTGTTTCTATCTCTGAGCTTAGTTTGACGATAGTAGAGCTCAGATCGACGATTTTTCTGAGAGATCGACGATTTTTCTGAGAGATCGACGATTCTAAGGATTCATATGCTGCCAGTCTTTGGAATGTTTTTGAAATCCCTCAGCATTTATGTTAAGGAGATCTGCTAGCCGTTTGTCTTTATTCTGGAGCAAGTTTCAAGGAATTATTCAGGGAATGTTTTATTGGACCTTCCTCTAGAAGACAAGACTCTTTATGGAAGACATTTATGCCTGCCAACGGCTATCTTTGACAAGATTCTTTTTGAGAATAAGATCTTCCTTTTTCAGTCAGATAGAACACACAAGAACATACACAGAGAACACAACAAGAAGAATTAAGATGTGACAAATAACAAGTGATCAATTCTGAAGAATCAGAATAACAATCTTTTTGCTTACAGAAAAGTGATCATAGCCTCATCTCAAGAACTCCAGACACCTCTTCTTTCAGCCTTTTTGCTGAAACAATCCTTTGTTGGAGATCTAAAGTTCTGAAGGCCTATCACCCTAGAACAAAGCTTCCATTCCTGAACCTGTCTACAACTCAGGGGGAGCTTTGACATCAAAAGATCCACTAGTCTTCTCTCATTTGATTTGAGAACAGAGAAGACAACTTCACCTCTTTATCTTTTCTTTTTCTGCTGTAAAAGGGTTCTTGAACTCCCTTCAAAAGTTCTATCTGGTTCTGAGAGCCTTGTCAAAACTCAGTGGTGGCAAGACACCTTATCAAAAAATCCAGTTTTGGTTTTTGAGCACCTTAACAAAAGCTCATTGGTGTCAGGACACCTGATCAACTTATCCTGAGTGGATTCCTACCAAGGGTGGTAGAAGAGTGGATGTACCCAGGTTTTTGGGGAACCACTATATTTCCTTATGTCTTCTGGGTTGTTTGTGTGATTGGTTTGCTGTGTGCTGTGCTCTTTACTTCTTTGTTTTTAATTCTTTACTAACACTCTACACTATACTATAAATTGAATTTTATATTTGCTGGTTAATTTCAACTGTGAAATTAATTTAAATAAACTCTATTCACCCCCCCTCTAGAGTTGAGATAGATCTTACCCTCACTTTCAATTGGTATCAGAGGGAGGTTAGTTGCTCACACAGGCTAACACCTGAACCAAAAGATCCTTGATAAGATCAATCTCTTAAGAGGGTTAATTTCTTTATATCTTATATTATTCAAAGACATGGCACATAACAAGGATTATGCAAGCACCAGACCTCCAGTGTGCAATCTATCTAAGTTTGCACTCTGGAAGACAAGGATTAGATTATACATGAACTCTATTGATGAAGATATTTTCAATTCTGTCTTGACAGTTTGTCCAAGTCCACCTGCAAGCTCAAGCACAAATGTTGTTCCACCTCCCTCAGGAACAGATGCTGAAATTAAAAGATGGAAGACTGCAGATGCCAAGGCTATAAACATCTTAGCTCAAACAATGTCTGATGAGATTTTTCAGAAGGTACCTGAATGCAACTCAGCTAAAGAAGTATGGGACAAACTCTCAAAAATTGTCTCAGGATCTGCTGATGAGAGGAAAGACAGAAGATCTCACCTCATAACCCAATATGAGAACTTCAAGAAAGGAGAAGCTGAGTAAGTTACATACATGTACAACAGATTAAGTCTGATTGTCAATGAGCTAAAGACTTTGGATAAAGAAATCTCATTGACTGAGCTTAATGACAAGATCCTAATGTGCTTCCCCAGCACTTGGGATTCAAGAATCTGGCCAATCAAAGATGCCAGAAGTCTAAATGAAATCACTACTGAAACTCTCCTAGGCAAGCTCAAATCTTATGAGCTGCTCATCAAGAACAGAGAAGAAGAACAGAAGGCTGCCTCACCAGTCTCAAAGAAAGAGAAGTCAATAGCTTTCAAAGCCATTGAGAATCAGCCTGAAGAAAAGCTCACAGGCAATGAGGAGTTGGTCAGCCTACTGGCCAAAAGATTTTACAAACTGGCCAGAAAAGACTTCAGAAAAAGGCCATACAAAGGACATGATAAACCAAGGTATGATAAGTCAAAAAATGATAAAGAAATTATATGCTTTGGCTGTAGGAAACCAGGCCACATTGTGCCTGACTGTCCAGAAAACAAGAACAAGGACAGAAAGGATAGAAGAGAAAGAAGGAAAGAGAAAGACTTCAAAAAGAACAGCTCAGACAAAGCCTCCTCCAGCAAGAACAAACATACAAGGAAGGGTTTTGTTGCTGAGACATGGAGTGAGACAGAAGAGGATTCTGAAACTTCATCCAGCTCTAGTGATGATGAAGATGATGCAGATGAAAAAGAATTTTGCATGATGGCTATCAATGCCTCACAGCAAAACTCTGATGCAGAATCAGATTCAGACTCAGAAACTCAACCAGAAGAAGATCAGGTAATCAACTCTTTTGATTTTAATTCTGAGGACTTTAAAATTGAATTTAAGACATTGTGTTTGGACTTGCTAAAATCTGAGAAAGAGATAATCTCTCTCAGAAACAAATTATCTGAATACAGTGTCCTAAACTCAAATAACCTCAAACTCTCTGAGGAGTTAGAATGCTGTAGGGAGGAAATAGCTTCACTGAAAAGTGAACTATCAAAGGCCAAAAAGTTTGAAGAATCCCTAAATGGGAGAAGTATCAGACTGATGGACATTACAAGCATAGTGAACTCTAGATTCAATAGTACACTAGGCTTGGGTGCCTCATCCAGCCAACCTATAATATTAACAACTCCAATCAAATTTGTCTCTGATAAAGGAAAGGGAGTAGTAGAGGTAGCTAGGAAGAATGCAGATCTGCCAGAGAAAACTTCAGTTCAACAGATTGCGTCGAACAGAGCTCGACGATCGTCAAACAGAGCTCGACGATCGTCGAACAAAGCTCGACGGTCTAACCCAAAATCGTCGACCTCAGCTCAACGATATCCAGACTCTAAACTTCAGTATAATCGATCTTCGAACAGAGATCGACGATCTGACCTAAGATCGTCGACCTCAGTTCGACGATCGTCGAACAGAGATCTGGTCTGTGAACATTCCTTCAATGGCACATCTAGATTCAATCCTAGAAGTCCCACATCCCAAGGCTTTAACCCCTATACTGAATGGATAGTACCTCCTAGGAGATACCATCCTGAAGGCTATAAGAGTCAACCTGAGATGTCTTTCATTTCTGAATTCAAAGGATATCAGCCTAGGCCCAAGGTTAACTGGGTCAAAAACAAATAAGCTGTTCATGTGCAGGTGAAGACCTATCCAGTATCTAACCAACAATGGTATCTGGATAGTGGGTGCTCAAAGCACATGACAGGGAACAGGGAGAACCTATCATCCTTCATAACCAAACTTGGACCCAAAGTGATTTTTGGTGATTCAAATTTTGGCCAAAGCAAAGGATATGGTGCTGCTCAGATAGGCTCAGTCACTTTCAAGAAGGTGGCATATGTAGAAGGACTGAAGCACAATCTGATAAGTATCAGTCAGCTATGTGATGAAGGATACAAGGTGACTTTCAACAAATCCCTGTGCAAGATCAAGTCAGAGGATAACACAACTGTGTTAACAGGTAAAAGGACAGGTAACATTTACTTAGTAGATTTTCTTTCATCTAAAGTAGACATCTGTTTATTCAATTCCATATCTAAGCCAAATGTTTTATGGCATAAGAGATTAGGACATCTAAACCTTAGAACCATTGCCAAGCTCTCCAAGGACAACCTTGTTAGAGGACTACCTTCTGGCCCTTACAAGAAGGAAGGACTCTGCAGGGCTTGTCAATTAGGCAAGCAAACTAAAAATAGCTTTAAGTCACTTAATAAGAGTGATTCACCTAGGATTCTGTATTTGTTGCACATGGATCTTTTTGGACCCATATCAGTACAAAGCCTAGGAGGGAAGTCCTATACTTTAGTGATTGTAGATGACTTCTCAAGATTCACATGGGTATTCTTTCTAAGGAAGAAGTCTGATAACTTTAAGTGTTTGACAGAGTCTCTCAAATGTATACAGATTGAGTTCAACACTCACATTGCCCTGATCAGAAGTGATCATGGGACAGAGTTTGATTCTCTTCTTATGCAAGAGTTCTGTCAAAATGAAGGGATCAGGCACACTTTCTCAGCTCCTAGAACTCCTCAACAAAATGGGGTAGCTGAAAGGAAAAATAGAACCCTAATTAAATCTGCTACTACATTGTTGACAGATGCTCACCTACCTCTATCCTTTTGGGCTGAGGCAGTGAACACCTCCAACTATGTGCTAAACAGAAGCCTGATACATAAACTAAAGGGCAAGACTCCCTATGAATTGCTCAAAGGGAAGAAACCTAAAATAGATTATTTTAAAAGTTTTGGCTGTACTTGTTATATTCATAATAATGACAAGAAGTATTTAGCAAAATTCCAAGCTAAAGCTGATAAAGGAGTGTTTCTGGGATACTCCATGATCAGCAAGGCATATAGGGTATATAATAAATCTTCCTGTAAAATTGAAGAATCTGTTCATGTTACTTTTGATGAGACTAACATGTGTTATAAGGAGAAGTCTACTTCTACCATAGAACCTTTGCAGGTACACTCTATTTCAGAAAGTATGGACAGATTATAGGTTAAAGAAGAGAATACAACCTCTCAACAAAAGATTGAGTGCAGTGATGAGGAAGAAGAAGTTGAACCTCTTGAAGAAAATCATCCTAAAGGGCCAGTTGTTATTCCCCAAAAGGAAACAACAACACTGGTTGGTGAACAATCAACACCCCCCGTTGATTTAGTAACAACAAGAGATCATCCAATCACCCAGGTAATTGGAGAGATCTCAGCTGGTGTGCAAACCAGAAAACAGGTCAACCAGAACCTGATGCACACTTGCTTCCTATCTCAAGTTGAGCCTCAATCCATTCAAGATGCAGAGCAAGATCCACACTGGATCATTGCAATGCAAGAGGAGTTGCATCAATTTGAAAGGAATAAGGTTTGGGAACTAGTACCTAAGCCAAAGGATCACTCCATTGTTGGAACAAAGTGGGTGTTCAGAAACAAGCTGGATGATCAAGGAGTTATTGTCAGAAACAAGGCAAGGCTAGTTGCTCAAGGCTACTCTCAACAAGAAGGAATAGACTATGACCAGACCTTTGCACCAGTTGCAAGGTTAGAGGCCATTAGAATATTCCTAGCTTATGCTGCTCACAAAGGCTTCAAGGTTTACCAGATGGATGTGAAGAGTGCATTTCTCAATGGGGACATCAAAGAGGAAGTCTATGTTAGACAACCTCCAGGTTTTATCTCTCTAACTCACCCTGATTATGTTTTCAAATTGCATAAAGCATTATATGGTCTCAAGCAAGCTCCTAGAGCATGGTATGAGACCCTAACATACTTTCTTCTGGAAAATGATTTTGTTAGGGGGAGAGTAGACCAAACTCTTTTTATTAGAACCCATAAGTCCCACACCCTACTAGTACAAATTTATATAGATGATATCATATTTGGATCTACTGATTCAAACTTGTACAGAAAGTTTTCCAACCTGATGCATTCCAAATTTGAAATGAGTAGCATAGGTGAGCTCTCTTTCTTCTTAGGATTGCAAGTAAAACAGCATGCTGGGGGCATATTTATTTCCCAAACCAAGTATGCTAAAGAATTGGTTAAGAGATTTGGTATGTCTGAGGCATCTTGCATGAAAACACCCATGCCTACCAATGCTGTATTGGATGCTGATGAACATGGGAAACCAGTTGATCAGACAACATATAGAGCAATGATTGGCTCTCTATTGTACCTTACAGCCAGTAGACCAGATATAATGTTTGCTACTTGCATATGTGCTAGATTCCAAGTTAGCCCTAGAGAGTCACACCTAACATTAGTTAAAAGGGTTCTTAGATATGTAAAAAGTTGTCCAAATCTAGGACTCTGGTATCCAAAAGACTCAGGATTTGAATTAACTGGATTTTCATATGCTGATTATGCTGGATGCAGAATAGACAGGAAAAGCACCAGTGGAACATATCAGTTCCTTGGTGACAGACTTGTCTCTTGGTTTTGTAAGAAGCAAACATCTGTGTCAACCTCAATTGCTGAAGCTGAATATATGGCTGCAGGCAGTTGCTGTTCACAAATATTGTGGATACAAAATCAGCTCATAGACTATGGCTACAACTTAGAGAAGTCTAAAATTTTTTATGATAATACTAGTGCTATCTCTATAGCACAAAATCCAGTCCTCCATAGTAGGACAAAACATATAGAGATTAGGCATCACTTTCTAAGGGATAATGTAGAGAAAAACAAAATAGAACTTCAATATATCCCTACTAATTTGCAAAGGGGAGATATTTTCACCAAGCCTTTGGATGAAAAGAAACACAGTTTCTTCTTAAATCAGTTAGGCATGTTAGATGGAGGAAGCCTAAACTAATTTACAAGATTTTTTAAAACAGACCAAGACTAGGCTAAAAAATCAGTTCTTTTTGTGTCTGTAGAATTGGCTTGGTCTCTGAACTACGCTCGACGTTTTCCCAGAAATCGTCGAACGTAGATCGACGTTTTTCTAAAAATCGTCGACCAGAGATCGACGTTTCCAAAATCGTCGATCTGAGTTCAGCGCCTCCGTTAGCTCCAGGTTTTCTCTCCTTCTGTTCAGAGGCCGTCGAGCGGAGCTCGACGATTTTCAACATCGTCGAACGGAGATCGACGATATTGACGTCTCTTCAAATTCCCTCTGTAGCCCAAATCGTCGAGCTGAGATCGACGCTTCGTCGAACTGAGCCCAACGATTTTCCGTTTCGCCGTCGAACCCTAATATAAAATCATTTCTTCAGCCGTCGTTCATCTCTTGCGCTTTCATACTCTCTGCAACTTTCTTCGTTTTCCCTCCAAATCTTCTACGCTTGGTCGTGTTTAGTTCTTTGTTGCAGGTAAAAATGGCTGGCTCCAATGCTGCAATCTCCAAAATGAAATTTGACACCGGATTTGATATCGACATGAACTCGTTTGATGGAAGCGATCAGCGCTTCAAGGATATTCTTAATCTATTCAGAGATCAGCAGCTATCGCAAATAATGACTACCAGAATGAAGATTGTGTCAGAAGAGATAAAGGAGTGGTGTTATACAGCGACAGATGAGAATGAGAACTCTGACGTCGGCTTCATAAAAGGGACTCAGGTACAATTGTCCCCGGCCCTTTTAACTGAAGTTTTTCATCTTAGTTCTGGAGAAGATTCCATAGAGTTATCTGGAGAGGAATATGACTCCATGCTTGATAGAATGGGTCACAATGCTGTGAACCCTAACAAACTGCTGAAGAAAAATCTGTCGATAGAATTTCAATTTTTGGCTGATGTAGTTGGGAAAGTTCTTCTGGCCAAGCACTCAGCCCATAATACCATATCAAGATATCAATTTTGTCTAATGGGAGCTCTGCTTGATAAGAAACATCTAGACTGGGGATCAATTTTCTTCAACCTGATTAAGAAGAAGCTGAGTAAGACTGCTGTCAGTTTTGGGAGAATTCTAGGGGTCTATCTGAATTCCAGATGCCCTGAGCCGCTAACCTCTTCTAGGATGTTCATTAATGCATCCAAGAGGCTCTCCTGTGCCCTTTTCATCAAATGGGACAGGCAGATTGTAAACCCCTCCAGAGCTGCTGCACCACTATCTTCAGGCACCAGGACTGTCTCAGTCACTCCACCTCTGGTCTCTGCCCCAGTAGAAGTGTTGCCTGCTTCTCATCCTCATCCAGCTGTCTCTACCCCAGCCACTTCATCCTCACCTCCAATCTCCACCATATTGGTATCTTCCCCCATTAACATTTCTTCACCAGTTTCAACACCTCCAGCATCTACCTTAGAGGAATTCCATCCTCTCTTCTCTTACCCAATCTTCACCTCTCCATCATTTTCCCTTGCAGATGATTCCTTTATGGATGATTACCCCTCCTCTCCTCTTGAGCCTCCCTCCACCTCCTCATTCCAACAAATGCTGCAAGAAATTCTATCCCAACCATCCTTCACACCTTCCGTTGCCTCACCTATCTACACCTCAACATCTTCAATTTCCTCTATTCCCCTCTCAGCGCCATCCATTCCCAGACCTCCTATACCATCACTCTCCATGCCACAAGCTCCAGCCATCATCTTTCCAACAACCTTCTCTCCTACCTCTGCTCAAGCCCCTCTTGAGCATGTAGATTTATCAGCCCTGGCAGACAGGTTATATGAGCTGCTAGCTCCTAAGCTAACCTCATTACTGGAGACCACTCTTGCTCCACTCCTGACCCATGTCAAGGAGCTGTCTTCCAAGCTCTCCTCCTTCATTCCCTCTCAGGCAATTACCTCTTCTGGGTGCCTTGACTCAGTTCTCCCTGAATCCAGGCAGGGGGAGATGCCTTCTGAAGTAGTGGTTGTGCCTGAGTCTGCTCCTGCTCCTGCTTTTACAATGGACCTCCAGAGCTTGCTCTCTATGTTTGATACAGTTTACCTCAGATCTTTGCCAGTTCCTCATACTGAAGACTTGTCTAAGGCCATTACGCCTATTTCTGCCTGTGATCCCAGCCAAATTGAAGCATATGTAAATTCCTGGAAGGCTGTGGATGTTTATGTTTCCATCTCTGATGCTGCTACTAAGGCCATTGTGCCTCTTGTTGTTGAAGCTGCTGCTGCTGTTACTGAAGATACTGAAATGGTTCCTGTATTTGAAGATACATCTGCTACTGAAGAAGTTGCTTCTTACCTAGAAGATCCTGCACCTGCTATTGTTACTGCTCCTACTGCTGCTGTTGCTTCAAAAGTTCCTTCTACTCAAATTTCTTATGCTGCTCCTGCCCTGACTGCTGATCAGTTGAAGTTACAAGAGAAATACATAAAAAGCATTGATGATTTGTATGACAATCCTCAAAGTTCAGAGAGTGATCAATTTCAAACTGATTCAGATGACTCTGCAAATTCTATTGCCAAGAAGAGGAAGGCCAGAAGCAATGCCATGATGTCAGTCCCCCCAGCTCAGGCAAAGGATTCTAATGACATTCCCTACTATATTCTGCATGACTGCCCCATATCTGAGCCCTGGATGTAGTATTCCAAGAACCAATCAAAGGCTATGTAGAAGAGAAGGAAGCTGAATAAGTATGAAAAAGGATCTTCTCAGTATCAGTCTCCTCCTCCTCCTCCTCCAGATTCTGGTTCAGGCTCAGCCTCTCAAGCTCCAGCTTCCAGGCAAAGCTCCTCCCAGTCGTATCAGAAATACTATCAAAGGGGGCAACATCAAAGGGGATATCAGTCTAGAAGGGGCTAATATAGAGGAAGCCAGAGAGGGCACAGATTTCATCAAAAGGAAGGACAAGGGCATACTGATTCTACTTCAGGTCCTTTCCCTTATAAGCCAAAAGATGCAGTTGTCTCCAGGAATCCTCCTACTGATTTTGAGTCCATCAACAGATATGAACCTCTTGTTTCATTTGAGGATCCTAAGAACAACCCCTTATCCTGGACAGCTAGAATGAAAGAGTTGGCTGCTCTTGATCAAATAAAAAAAGGCCAGAGAGCAAGGCAAGGACACTTCAAACATAACAACTCTATCAGATCAGAGAAAGAAAGAACTGGAGAGATATACATCAAGAAAATTCTTTAATCCAGAAGATTATATGAAGCTGCACCCTGAGGCTGTAGTTCCAAGGCCCAGATCTCAAACTTCCTTAGGTGCAGAAGATGATAGAAGATCCAAGAAAGAAGCCCTCAATCCCAACAGAGAAATTTTGTTTAAAAAGGGAACTGAGAAGAAGTGAATTGTGTAAGCTGAACAATCATCCTCCTTTGGATATTTGCTGACTTCTTATCTGTGATCTGCATTACTGCTATATCTTTTCTTCTGCATTGTTGTTTTAGTTTCTGTCTTGAATGTATGTTTATTTATTTCCTAATTCTATCTATAAATAGTAATCCTAACCCAAATAGGGGGAGATTGTTGGAACACCCTATTACTAATTTGGGTAAGGATCACTATGTTTGTCTTAGGAAACCAGGTTGACCTAGTTGTATAGTTGTAAAGGTCAACATTAGAATGAGTCTAGGGCTTAGAACTTAGGTTTGAAGCTGCCCCCACGACCTTTCCAATATCAAGGATATAGAGCCAAGTCTAAGGCAATTCTCGTCGAGCTCCGGTCGACGAAACGTCGAGCTTAGTTCGACGCTCTCTGAGCTCAACTTCGATAAATCGTCGAACTCTAGTCGACGATCTTCGAGCTCAGATCGACGATCTGCTTTCAGACAATTTTGTTTAGTCGTTGAACTGCATTCTACGTTTTTCTAGCTCAGGTCGACGATCTCTCTTCAGCTATTCTTCAGGTCGCTGAGCTCGGTTCGACGATCTTCGAGCTCAGTTCGACGTTTTCTGTCTGTTTGATCTGTTTCCATCTCTGAGCTCAGTTCGACGATAGTAGAGCTCAGATCGACGATTTTTCTGAGAGATCAAGGATTCTAATGATTCATATGCTGCCAGTCTTTGGAATGTTTTTGAAATCCCTCAGCATTTATGTTAAGGAGATCTGCCAGCCCTTTGTCTTTATTCTAGAGCAAGTTTCAAGGAATTATTCAGGGAATGTTTTATTGGACCTTCCTCTAGAAGACAAGACTCTTTATGGAAGACATTTATGCCTGCCAACGACTATCTTTGACAAGATTCTTTTTGAGAATAAGATCTTCCTTTTTCAGTCAGATAGAACACACAAGAACATACACAGAGAACACAACAAGAAGAATTAAGCTGTGACAGATAACAAGTGATCAATTCTGAAGAATCAGAATAACAATCTTTTTGCTTACAAAAAAGTGATCACAGCCTCATCTCAAGAACTCCAGACACCTCTTCTTTCAGCCTTTTTGTTGAAACAATCCTTTGCTGGAGATCTAAAGTTCTGAAGGCCTATCACCCTAGAACAAAGCTTCCATTCCTGAACCTGTCTACAACTTAGGGGGAGCATTGACATCAAAAGATCCACTAGTCTTCTCTCATTTGATTTGAGAACAGAGAAGACAACTTCACCTCTTTATCTTTTCTTTTTCTACTGTAAAAGGGTTCTTGAACTCCCTTCAAAAGTTCTGTCTGGTTCTGAGAGCCTTGTCAAAACTCAGTGGTGGCAAGACACCTTATCAAAAAATCCAGTTTTGGTTTTTGAGCACCTTAATAAAAGCTCATTGGTGTCAGGACACCTGATCAACTCATCCTGAGTGGATTTTTACCAAGGGTGGTAGAAGAGTGGATGTACCCAGGTTTTTGGGGAATCACTATATTTTCTTGTGTCTTCTGGGTTGTTTGTGTGATTGGTTTGCTGTGTGCTGTGCTCTTTACTTCTTTGTTTTTAACTCTTTACTAACACTCTACACTATACTATAAATTGAATTTTATATTTGCTGGTTAATTTCAACTGTGAAATTAATTTAAATAAACTCTATTCACCCCCCCCCTCTAGAGTTGAGATAGATCTTACCCTCACTTTCAATATTCCTCACTGTCATTGTCTAAATGTGACAGAGGAGCTCTAATCCCTATCCTAACAACTAGATAGACAGTATCTTCAGCAGTAGTATAAAGCCCAATATAAGCTTCTTCCTCATCTTCAGATTCAGAAGAGTCTGAGTCACTTTGACTCCATCTCTTCTCCTTCTTAGTAAAGAAAGTCTTTTCATACTTCTTGCTCTTGTGGTGATGCTTCTAGTCATCATCATTCTTATTCTCCTTTTTCTTAACTAGGCAGTTAACAATGATATGCCCAGGCTTATTGTAATTGTAGCAAATAATATTATTAAAAATTTGTTTACTAGATTTAGGAGCATGCCTATCCCCTTTAGGGATCTTTTGATCTTAGTTGTACTCTTTATTTGAGCTGGAGAAGAAAGAAGGCATGTTCTTCCAGTTCTTCTTCCTTGTCATCATTTTCTTGAACTACCTTTAGAAGGAAGTAAACTCTCCATCTAACATTTCAGTATCATATGTGCTGAGCTTAGAAGATTCTGATTCAGACACTCTTCTGTGTGGAGAGGGGATTATCTCATTGTTCTTCTTTGAGCCCACAGCCTTAAGGGTCACTGACTGTTCCCTTTAGTATATCCTAACAGTATTCCCATCCTCTTTCCTTGCATTTAGTTGCATCTCATAAGATATCAACTTCCCATATAGAGTGTGGGGAGAAATGTTGGCCAGTTGCCCATCTCCCTGATGGCATAGATTTTGTTGTCCTAGTCCCAAGTTAGAGACCTTAGGAACTTGCCATTAAGCTCATAGTCTGTGAAGAACCTCCCATAGGTCTTCACCTCATTTACTATCTCGAAGAACATTTCATAGCTTTCGGTTATGCTTTCTCTATTGTCTTTCCTAAAGGCTTCATATTCCTGATTAAGAAAGGAT
Source organism: Platanthera zijinensis (assembly GCA_039513925.1). NCBI lineage: Eukaryota > Viridiplantae > Streptophyta > Magnoliopsida > Asparagales > Orchidaceae > Platanthera > Platanthera zijinensis. Next base: position 101,613,292 of record CM077091.1, read on the forward strand.
TTTATATCATCCTTTACTTCTTTAGTCTAGTAGTGGACCAAGTTCTGAAAAGTGGAATCATCAATTGCACTGACTATGATTTTTTTTGCTCTTTTATCCGTAGTAGCCAACACAATCTCAACCTTTGTCATATCATCATATCTCTTGGGAACTTATATATTTAGATCAATGTTGAAGGACTTCATGGGAATGAATGGACCCTCTTCTATTGTGGTGTAGTGTAATGTCCCGATTCGTGCTAGGCCCCTCACACGCGTTTGGAGTCAAGAAAGTTAACTCGGGCTTGAGGTGCACTGGTAACAGTTATCGAGTGCGCCTACTGGTAGGAAGCTGGGGAAAAGGATAGGCTACAGGTATGCAGTGAGATAAGTAAAATTCATCGAATATCATCGAGTTGGACTCGACGAATTTGTTGAATTCACTTAGAAGACTTTGTCAATTCATCGAGATTTTAAGGAGATTCCCTATGATTTGTCTGATGTCTGTTGGGTATTGTATCCACAATAACCCTGATTTCAAGAAGGGTACAACTAAGCTAAGATGATTTGAGTTGTATTTGATGATGTATGTTTAGTTATGTACTTACAGGACTACGTTGCTAAGTACACACCAATCTCAGATTATAGTGGGTCAATAAACACATGACTATACAATGTAATCCTTCATTATATGGGCCAACGTGTTGACTCATATATAATCTCTCTATTTGGGTATACTTCCATTCCAAGTACATCAGAAGGATCAAGAAAGTTCGAGCGGCTAAAATCAGAAAAATTGAAATTTTACCCAAGCAAAATTCGTCGAGTATCGTAAAGGATACTCGTCGAATTCGTCATATATACTTACGGGCAATCATTGAATTCATCATATGTACTTGGGGTAAAATCTCTGGATGTTGGTAAATCGATCAAGTAAAATTCGTCGAGTATCCCCGTGTATACACATCGAATTCGTCGAATGTATCTAACGATACTTGCCGAATTCGTCGAATATACATGTCGATATATGCCGAATTCGTCGAATATATATATCGATACACGCCAAATTCGTCGAGTCATTTTGACTTTACTTCTATGGATTTTTTAAGTTAGATTCATCGATTATCACTTGGTTAGGCGTCGAATGCGTCGAGTATACTAGACGATACTTGTCAAATTCGTCGAGTATACTAGCTGATACTCGTTGAATTCATCGAGTATGTCTCCAACCTAGCACAGAGTGACAAGTTGGATCAAGCTAAATTTATCCAAGTACTTTTCATCGAGAATCATTGCAGTTCGTCGATTATACTCAACCATACTGGACGATACTCGATGAAAATGACTTAGGGAAAACTTCTTCTGTCTTTTTCAAACTTCGGCTCGGGTTGAACGATATGCCATGTACAGTAATTTTGGAGGTCTTGATTTGTAATTTCTTTTATACCCGTTGCCAAGGACGATCTCTATAAATACCTAGGGTGGATATTTTTCAACCCTAATCATGTTAATCTTACTAAAAAAACAAAGAACTTTCTCGATCGAGATTCTCCGTTGACACTTGTACGTTTCGCGAATACCGTCGGTTGACGCAAGAAAAGTTCACGATTCAATCTTCCTCACTTGATTCGATTAGATCGCTATTCTCTGATAATCTCTATTCCCTCAGATCTAATCGATTCGAGATTCAAAATCTAAGTCTTCAAAGCTTTCAGATCTTCCGTGTTCTCCAAGATTATTCAAGTTCAACCTATTCGAAGAATGACAGAGTGAAGACCTAGATCTATATAATATTACTTGTAATCTTTATTGTGTAAATCTTCTTTTACATTTGTAGGAGGTTTTCCCTCCAAGTAGTAGATCCGTTTTTGGATCGAGTTGTAGATCTGGTTTTGGATCGATTTATAGGAGAGGTTGTTCTCTGAGTGGTAGGAGCGTGTCTCCGAGTTAGGAGTTGAGGATCTGAGATGTAAGATTTGTTGAAATCTGAGAAAGTTGAAGTAGCCGAATCTAGCCCTTCATTGTAGATAGGCGAGGCAGGACAATGGACGTACCCAACTCAGGGAACCACAATAAATCTCTGTGTTTTGTGTGCTCTCATTTTTAAAGTATTTTTATTCCGCAAAAAGACACAGGCCTCACCTATTCACCCCCTCTAGCTAATTTAGGTAGACACTAGATACTTTCAATTAGTATCAGAGGGTCGTTGTTTTGTATAAGGTTAACACCTTGAACAAGATCTCTCATCTAGTGTCAAGAGATTCCACTTCGTGGCTATGGATAAGATCAAGGACATGTCTTTTATGAAGTTTCCTTTGTGCACCAAAGAGAACTTCCCTATATGGAAATAAAGAGTCAGATTCTTCATGGAAGCAGCTGATCTGAGGATATTTCAGATTGTGGAAGAAGGGCCTCACATTCCTACACAACCTCCTGCTCTCAATACGACGGTCATGATTCCAAAGAAGATGAAGGATCTGACTAAGGATAAAATTGCCTTGGTCTCACTGGATAAGAAGGCGAAGAATATTATAGCCAGTGCAGTGGACAATTCGATGCTCCAAAATTTATTCCACTGCAAATCAGCCAAGGATATGTGGGATTGTTTGGTTATGCTCATGGAAGGTACCGAAGAAGTTCGACATGATCACAGATATTTGCTGAATCAAGAATACGAAGCTTTCAAACAAGGTGCCATTGACACAATTGTAGATAGCTTCGAGAAATTCTTCAAGATCGTCAACGGACTCAAAAACTATGGTTGCACCTTCACTAATGCTGAACTAAATGATAAGTTCCTTAGATCCCTGACAAAGGACTGGGATATGAAAGTAGTAGCTATTAGAGAGTTTGGGAAGCTTCCAGAGATTGATCCCCAGAACCTTTTTGGAAAGCTGCTCTCCTACGAGCTTCAGATGAACACCAGAAAGAAGGAGGAGCAAAGTAGTAGGACTTAAAGTAGAGAGAAGTCAGTAGCCTTGAAAGCTGAAGGGTTGAGAAAGTCTAAATTCATGTCACTAGTACGAACACGAGCTCTGGATACTCCAAAAGACTCTGAGCCAAGCACGTCAGGCTCTGAGATAATTGATGGACAGTTCTCCTTCATATCTAAGTAGTTTAAAAGATTTCTCAATAAGAGGAGGCAAATGAAAAATCATTCCTCCTCCTCTCACTTCAGAAGATCACATCATGAAGGTGATCGTTCCAAGAATAACTACAACCAAGAGGATAGGTATAAATCGAAACCAAATAATCATTCTTCCTCTGACGTTGTTTTCTACTATTATAACAAGCTAGGACACATGATTGCGGAGTGTCCATACAAGAAGAGGGAAGGCTCTAAGAAGGAAGAGAAGAGATCCTTCAAAGGTAAAAGGAAGGAAGAGAAAAGCTTCGTCTCCAAGAAGTCCAAGACTCATAGCGACAGTGACTCGAGTGAGTCAAGTTTAGATAATGAGGTAGCCTTATTCGAGCTCATGGCTTGATCAGATGACGAAGTGGGCGACTCTCAATACTATGGGAAGGTAAACTCTCACACAATTTTTTCTGAATCAGAAACTTCCACAAATGTTCATGAAGACTATTCTTCTGAGGAAGACGAGTCTAACTTGATGGCTAAGCATCAAGAACTCTTGAAAGCTTTTGACAAATGCTGCAAGGTAGTCAAGAAGAAATTGAAGGAGATAGCTTCTCTTAAGGAAGTGGAATCAAGCCTGAGGGAGGAAATTTTTGAATTAAATCCTCTCAGAGATGAAGTTCACTCCTTGTAAGAGGAATTGAAAAGCTATACCAAACTATTATGTCAGAAGGAGAAATACCTAGATGATCTAAAAGAAAAGCTCTTGGTAGAAAGGAAGATGGTTGAAAGCTACTCGAAACCAAAGACTGTTCTTCCCCACATTAACAAGTTTTTTGCTCCCAAGAAGGGCAGTGTTCTTGGCCATGTAGCTAAAAAAGGTAAGGCTACCAAGAAAGCCAGTGCCAAAGACAAGGGGAAGGCACCACAAGGTCAACCATCGTTTAAGAAGGTAATCTTCCCGACGAATAAATTTGATCTTGAGACGTCATATGGTCACCTTATTAGGCCTACATAAATGGAACCAAAAAGGCACTACCAAGGATGGACCCATCCTCGAGACTTTGGTGTCAGTGTTTTCAAATCACGTTATGAGGAAATTACCCTTAAAGACTATGGCCCTTATGTTCATGGACCTAATTTTAAGAAGGCACCAAAAGCTAAAACTATCATACCTAAGGCTAAGGTAACTGTAAAGCCTTGTGTGTGCTGCAATCATGAGGCTTCCACTTCCATATTTGTGACCCCTACTAGACCTCCCATACAAAAGGTAAAAAAAAAGAGTACAAGAGAAGGTACAACTTGTTTGACTGTTGGTGTTGTGGCAAAATTGGTCATTTTGCCATAGATTGTTGGTTTAACCCTGCTAATTTTGAAACTCCACGAGTTAACTGTGCGAGACCAACCACTCGCAACATAAATGTTCCAAGTGGTGTCAAACTAATAAGGAACAAATGACCCAAATATGTATTGGTTACTAAGGTAAACTGATTTATGGTTGCTGGTATGTCCGAAGGACAATAAATTTCCAATCTAGTATTTTGACAGTGGATGCTCTCGGCATATGACCGAGACAAGAAGCCTACTGTGAGAATTTACCCCAGTTGAAGATGGTCTAAAGGTCATTTTTGGAGGGTCAGATAGGGGAATCAATAAAGGCTACGGTATGATTTCCAACAACATAGTCTCTTTCACAGACGTGGATTATGTTGAAGGATTACAACATAATCTGATAAGCATAAGTCAATTATATGACAAAGGCTATATCATTGAGTTCTATAAGGACAAGTGTCTGATAAAATCATCTGCAAATTCGGAGACGATCTTAACAAACACTCAGAGTAGAAATATTTTCTATTTAAATTTTCTATGTTTAGACAATTCTACACCAGTGTGCTTTTTGGCTAAAGATAGTGTGTCTCTTTGAGACCAATGGCACAAGAGATCAACACATATTAATTTCAAAACTATAAATATGCTATTTTATCTCAACTTAGTGCGTGATGCCCCCAACATTAAGTGCCTTAAAAAGAGTCCATGTCACGAATGCTAGATGGGTAAGCAGATAAGGGCTACCTTTAAGGGCGTTTTTGAAAAGGTTTCTTCGAGAAGTTTATACTTACTTCATATGGACTTATTCGGTCTTATGCTAATTCACAGCTTAGGAGGTAAAATCTATACGTTGGTAATTGTTGACGACTACTCTTATTTTACTTGGGTGTTCTTTATAAAACATAAGTCAGACACCTTTGAAGCTTTCACTAATTTTGTTAGGCAAATTCAGAATGAATTAAACTGCTCAGTGGTCAAAATCAGAAGTGATCATGGAATAGAGTTTGAGTCTGGTTCCATGACAAAATTCTGTGGAAGTCAAGGTATCTTTCATGAGTTTTCCTCCCTGTGTACTTCATAACAAAATAGAGTTGTCGAGAGAAGGAATAGAACCCTCATTGAAGCATTTACGACTATGCTAAATGATGCTTCACTACTAGAGTACTTCTAGGCCAAAACAATCAACACATCTTAATACATGCAAAATAGAACACTAATCAACAAAAACAATCATATGACTCCCTATGAACTATTGAAAGGCAGAAAACTGGCTGTGTCCTACTTTAGGATCTTTGGCAATAAATGCTTCATACTTAATAATGGGAAGTATTACCGCACGAAGTTTAGTGACAAATGTTTTGAAGGTATTTTTGTAGGGTATAGTAGCCACAGTAAGTCATATAGGAATTTTAATAAGAAAACCCTAGTGGTAGAAGAGTCTATCAATGTTGTATTTGATAAGACAATCATGTTTCACAATAACTCGTCTAGTATTGTTAGTGTAGATGCAGGTACCAGATTCAAGGATCTAAGCTTGGAAGAATCTGTCAAGGAAGATGCTCCAAGCTCAGTCAAGGTCGTCGATCCAAGTATGGTGGATAAAGAACATATAGATGAAGAACAACCTCAACTTATAGGAGATGCTATAGACATGGCAAAACCTGCTGGTGGGTGAGGAAGATATCTAGCATTCAGACACCTAAGAGATCACCTGGTTGACCAGATCATTGGAGAGCCAGGCAACGTTGTCAGAACCAGAAGAGGTAATGCTAATGAGATTCTACATCTTAGTTTTCTATCTCAGGTTGAGCCAAATAAGTTTGAAGAAGCAAATAAGGATGCCTCTTGTATATTGGCAATGCAAGAGGAGCTCAATTAGTTTGAAAGATGCAAAGTCTGGGAGTTAGTGCCCAGGCCCAAAGGACAGAACGTGATCGACACCAAATGGATTTTTAGAAACAAGCTCGACGAAATTGGAATCATTATAAATAACAAAGCTAGACTTGTAGCACAAGAATATAGACAAGAACAAGGGATCGACTTCGATCAGACTATTGATCCAGTGGCTAGACTCAAAGCGATCTGGTTGTTTCTTGCGAATGCTGCCCTCAAAGGCTTTAAGGTCTTTCAAATGGACGTAAAATTAGCATTCCTCAATGGGAATCTGAATGAGGAAGTATCTGTAGCACAACCCCCAGGTATTGTCAACTCTACTTTCCCTGAATATGTTTATTTTTTGAATAAAGCTCTTTATAGCTTAAAGCAAGCTCCCCGAGCTTGGTATGAGACGCTATCTAGTTTAATTCTTAAGAACAAGTTCACAAGAGGAATGATAGATAAGTTATTATTTTTTAGGGAAGTAAAAGGTAAGATTTTGCTAGTGAGAATCTATGTCGACGACATTATCTTTGGCTCTACAGAAGACAACCTTTCTAAGAAGTTTTCTAAACTAATACAAGGGAAGTTTGAAATGAGCAGTATACGAGAGCTGAAGTATTTCTTAGGACTTCAGGTGAAATAATCTGAAGATGGAATTTTCATCTCTCAGACAAAGTTCACCAAGGAGCTACTTAAGAAATTTGGAATGGAGAAGGCAACCTCGATGAGGACTCCAATGGGTTCAACTATGTCTCTGGACAAGAATGAGAAAGGGAAACCTTTTGATGAGACCAAGTACAGGGGCATTATTGGATCCTTGCTCTACCTCACTTCCAGTAGAACCGACATAATGTTTTCAACATGTGTGTGTGCTAGATTTCAGGTGAACTCGAAGGAATCTCATTACGTCACTGCAAAGTGAATTTTAAGATACCTTAAGGGTACACCAAATCTTAGCTTATGGTACCCGAGAAGTAATGATGTCTAGCTAATTTGTTTTCCAATGTAGATTTTGCAGGTAGTAGGGATGACAGGATAAGTACTTCCGGGACGTGCCAATTCCTCGGAAGAAGGCTCATCTCATGGAGCAGCAAGAAGCAAAATTGTGTGGCAACATCAACTGCCGAGTCAAAGTACATCTCTGCTGGTAGCTATTGCGCACAACTTCTTTGGATCAGGGATCGACTCGAGGATTATAAACTTAAGTTCAAAGAGATTCTGATGTTTGCGACTCCTCTAGTGCAATAGCGATTGTAAATAATCCAGTCTCCCACAGCCAGACAAAGCATATTGAAGTACGATATCACTTCATCCGGGAGCATATGGAGAATAAGGATATAACCCTCAGTTATGTCCCGACGGATAAGCAACTCGCAGATATCTTCACGAAGCTACTAGACGAGGCCAAGTTCTCATTTTTCAAAACAGAATTGGGCATGCTAAGCAAAGACTCGTGAAGATGGCTAAGAAGGCAGGAAGTCACTCAGGAAATCCATCAAAGGAGAAAAATTTGTCCAAGGCAAATTCATTTAATATCAGTAAGCGGACCTCGGCGATTCGTCAAATATTCACGCCGAAACTCAATGTTGGGTATTGTATCCACAATAACCTAGATTTATGTGAAGTCACCCTTGAAATAAGATGAATTATGCATGTATTTGGTGTTATCCTTTAGATAAGTGCTTGCAGGTCATTATTGCTAAGTGTAGACCAATGTCAGTTTACAATGAGTCACTAAACACAGCACCATACTATGTAATCCCTCATTGTGTGATCCATGGTATTGACTCATGTGTAACCTCTCTATTGGGATGCACTTAATTTTCAAATACTAAAGAAATGGAAGAAAAGAAGGGTTGCTGGTCTTCAACAAAGAAGAAAAGAAAATTTTCTAAAATATTTCTAAGTCCATTTCTCGAGAAATTGAAGTCTGTTTCTCGAGAATTCTAAGTACATTTCTCGAGAAAGCAAGCTGTTCTCAAGAAACCGTTAGACTTCTCGGAAATTTGTCTGAAACTGTCTCTAAGTCTTTTCTCGAGAAAAGCCCTAAAGATTTCTCGAGAAACCAAGTTCATGTCTCGAGAAAGGAAAGTAGTTCTCAAGAAATCAAAAGTGTTTCTCGAGAAGCCAAGTGTATTTCTCGAGACATCAAGTTCTTTCTCAAGAAATAAGTACTTCAGTCCACAAAATTTTTGTTCAAGTAAATTTATCGAGAAGGTCAAGCCATTTCTCGAGAAAGTAACTTATTTCTCGAGAAATCATATCCTTCTCGAGAAATCTGTCTTCAGTTCTAAATTTGCGCTAAGTACTTTTCTCGAGAAATCATATCCTTCTTGAGAAATCAGGTTTTCACTTCAAAGAAATTTTGTTAAGTCTTTTCTCGAGAAAGCCATGTCTTTTCTCGATAAAGCAAATGATTTCTCGATAAATCTATTTCTTCTCGAGAAATGAAGTTACATAATTTTCTTTTCAAATCTTCTAACAGGATTTCGATTTAAATCTAAGTTCTTCATGATTGGTCCACGTAGATCTTTCCTTAATGACTTATGGCCGTTAGACGATGATCTATAAATAGTCTTGTCAAATGATTCGCTAACCTTAAGAACAATCACAACAGTAATCAGAATCGCACTTTCCAAAATTCAGGAGAAGCCGCACCATCTTCATCATCATTCTTACCCGTTGCTTATCTCTCGATCTAGCGATTAAAAGGAGAAAAGATTCGACAGATCCAAGATTCAAAGATTCTTTAACATCTACTTGATTGTGTCAGATCCTGAGTTTTCAGATCAAGCTTTTTCGGGTTTTCTTCCTCAACCTTCTTCACCGAGATTTTCAATTTTCAAGAAGGAAGATACTTGAAGATTTCAGATCTAGAAGAGTAAAAACTTTTTTTGTTATTGTAAAATTGTTTTAACCTTTGTAGGAGCTTTGTCTCCGAGATTGTAGAAAGTTTGTTCTTCTGTGTTTGTAGATCCGTGTGTGGATCGAGTTTGTAGATCTGGTTTGTGGATCGAGGTGTAGATCCCGTTATGGATCGAGGTGTAGGAGAGTTTGTCTCCGAGGTGTAGGAGCATTGATCCGAGGTGTAAGATTGTGATAATTTGAGAAAGGTGAAGTAGCCGAATCTTACCCTTCGTGGTAAATTGACGAGGCGGGATAGTGGATGTACCCAATATGGGGAACAATTATAAATCTCTGTGTTTGTGTGCTTGAATTTTTAGATAATTTTTATTCCACAAAAAGACATAAACATCACCTATTCACCCCTCTCTAAGTGATTTAGGTAGACGCTAGATACTTTCAATTGGTATTAGAGGGGCGTTTTATTCGATAAGGCTAAAACCTTGAACAAGATCCCTAATCTAGCATTCAGAGATTTCATATATTTACCATCGATCGAAGCAAAGACATGTCATCCATGAAGCTACCGGTGTACACCAAGGAAAACTTTCCCATATGGAAAGAACAAGTACGGTTCTACATGGAAGCTGCTGATCCGAGAATTTTTCAGATAGTGGAAGAAGGACCACACATTCCAACTCAGGCTTCAACGATAAATCCAGCAATTAGTATTCCCAAGAAGATGATGGATATCACTAAGGATGAGATTGCATTAGTCTCCCTCGACAAGAATGCAAAGAATATCATTGCAAGTGCAGTGGATGATTCAATGCTGCAGAACTTATTCCACTATAAATTTGCCAAAAAGATGTGGGACTGTCTTGTTGTCCTAATGGAAGGTACTGAAGAAGTGAGAGACGATCACAGATCGTTGTTGAACTAGGAGTATGAAGCCTTCAAGCAAGCTGCCATTGATTCTATAGCTGACAGCTTCGAGAAGTTATTTAAGATAGTCAACGACCTCAGGAACTATGATCGTGCATTCACACATGGCGAGCTCAACGACAAGTTTTTAAGATCCCTGACTAAGGACTGGGACACAAAAGTTGTTGCCATTAGAGAATTCGGGAAGCTGTCGGAGATAGACCCTCAGAACCTATTCGGAAAGTTGCTCTCCTATGAGCTTCAAATGAATACATATAAGAAGGAGGAGCAGAACAACAGAACGTCTAGCAGAGAAAAGTCTGTTGCTCTGAAGGCGGAAGGGTTAAGAAAATCTAAAGCTATGACACCCGTTAGGACACGAGCTCCTGATACTCCAGAAGACTGAGAGCACAGCACGTCAAGCTTCGAGCTATCGGATGGAGAATTTTACCCCATCTCCAAGCAGCTCAAGAAGCTGCTCAGCAAGAGGAGACAAATGAAAAATAAGTTATTCTCCTCAGATTCCAGGAGATCGCATCGTGACGGTGATCGTACCAAGAAAAGCTACAACAAATAGGACATATATAAATCCAAACCGAACAAACATTATTCCTCTGACGTTGTTTGCTACTGTTGTAGTAAATCAGGTCACCTGATTGCGGAGTGTCCTTACAAGAAGAAGTATAACTCCAGGAAGGATGAGAAGAGATCCTTCAAAGGGAATAAGAAAGAAGAAAAGAGCTTCGTTGCTTAAAAGTTGAAGACTCTTAGTGACAGTGACTCGAGTGAGTCGAGCTCTAAAAATGAAGAATCTTAATTCGGGCTTATGGCCCAATCTGATGAGGAAGTGGGCGACTTTGAGTACCATGGGAAGGTAAACTCGCACACCATTCTCTCAAAATCTGAAACATCCTCTAATGGTCATAAAGACTACTCTTCTGATGAGGATGAATCAGAATTGATGGCTCAGCACGAGCACTTATTAAAGGCTTTCGACAAATTTCGTAAGGTTGTCCAAAAGCAGGTAAAAGATATTGCCTCCCTCAAGGTAGTGGAAGCAAATCTGAAGGAAGAAATTTCATAATTACTTCCTCTCAGAGATGAAATCCACTCCTTGAAAGAGGAACTCAAGGGCTCCGCTGAGACATTAAATCTGAAGGAAAAATATCTTGATGAGCTTGAAGAAAAGTTCACGGTAGAGAGAAAACTCATTGAGAGTTTCTCCAAGCCAAAGACTGTTCTCCCTCTCATCGATGATTTTTCAAATCAGAAGAAGGGTAGTGGTTTTGGCCATATTAATGGAAACTGTAAGGCTACCAAGAAGGCTAGCGCCAAAGAAAAGGGGAAGGCACCCATAAGTCAACCTTCATTCAGGAAAGTAATCTTCTCGATGAACAAGTTTGACCTTGAGTCGTCCTATGGTCATCATGCCAGGCCTATCATGTAGAGCCTGGAAATAGATACTAGGGATGGACCCGTCCCCGTTACTTTGGTGCCAGCGTATTCAAAGCACCATATGAAGAGATTCAGATGAAGAGTTATGGTCCATATGTTCATGGCCATAATAATAATAAGGCACCAAAAGCCAAATCTAATGTGCCTAAGGCTAAAGAGATGGGGAGCTCCTATGTATGCTGCAACAAGGAGGCCTCCACCTCAAAGAATGCTGCCCCTGCTAGAACTTAGCTCCAAAAGGTAAAGTAGGACTGCAAAAGGAGGTACAATAGATTTGACTGTTGGTGTTGCGGAAAATCTTTGGCGTAGATTGATGGTACAACCTCGCCAATTTTATAACTCCACGAGTTTGCTATGCGAGATCGACCACTCGTATGGTTAGTTTTCCTAGTGGTGTTCAGCTGACCAGGAAAAAAGGACCCAAATACGTTTGGGTTCCTAAGGGAAAATGATCTGTTTTTGCAGGCATGTCAAATGGCCGATAGAACTCTTATCTGGTATTTGGACAGTGGATGCTCTCGGCACATGATCGAGACAAGAAGCCTTTTGCGTGATTATACCCCAGTAAAAGACGGACAAAAATTCATCTTTGAAGGTTCAGATAGGGGAACACCAAAAGGTTATGGTATGATTTCCAACTGCATAGTCTTTTTCACAGACGTGGCTTATGTTGAAGTATTACACCATAATCTCATAAGCATAAGTCAACTATGTGACAAAGGCTACATCGTTGTGTTCTACAAGGACAAGTGTTTGATAAAGTCATCTACAAATTTGGAGACGGTCATAATAGGCACTCAGAGCAAAAATATTTTTTGTCTAAATTTCCTTTGCTTAGACAATTCTACCCCAGTTTGTTTTATTGCAAAAGATTGTGTGTCTCTTTGTGACCAATGACATAAGAGATTAACACATATTAATTTCAAAACCTTAAATATGTTATTTTCATGCATTTAAATTTTGTATCGTTTTTATTTCATGATGGGTGCATATAACCATCATAGTTTAATTTTGAATTTTGAATTGGACGAGATGGAGTGGTGTAGGCTTTATATAGCCACATTATGAAGGATTTTATTAGAAAAGAATGAAAAATTGAAACCAAGAATTCAAAATTTGAATTTCCCCCCTCCTCTCTCTCTCGCCCTTTGAGAAAATTCATCCCCCCTTCTCTTCCACCCTCTCTTGGTCATCGGCTTCCTCCCTATCTCCCTCTTAGTTGTTCGGCCACCTCCTCTTCCCTCCTCCTCCTCCTCCCTATTTTCGGCCTCCCTTTTCCCTCTCTCCAAGTTCGGCCCTTTCTTTCTCCTTCAACCTCTTGGCCAACCAGTCCTCCCCTCCTTGCAAAACCGGCCACCCCCTCTCTTTCCTCCCTCTCCACCACACAACCCGAGCACCCAACTCCATCAACAATAATAACTGACTAGCCCTTCCTTCCACTTTGGCAATATTACCACCACCTTTCCTCTCCCATCTTTCCATATATATTGGCCTTCAAGTTTATCCCTCACCTAGGGTTTTGGCAAAGGAGAAAACGACGAGCGTCTTCAACGTCCGGCGTGGATCAGTGGGTTTTGCGTGGAATTAGAAAATCTACCATCGTCGTGTGTGCCTCCTCCACTCATCTTGTGGATGGATTATTATTGGGATTTGTGTAACAAATTTCAAAACATCACTTGTGTGATTTCCTCTAATATTATTTGTGAGATTTGGTGGAATTAGAAGGATAGTAGTTAGTCCTGATTTATATTGAATGTTGTGCATAATTAAAATCTGATTTTTAAGCATTACTATTCTGAATATTTTTCGTATAAATTAGAAAGGGTAAATTTCATGAACGCTTGTAGAAATCGGTTTTTCTTAGCCTTGATTTCTTTGGTGTTCAAGTGATTTGGCAACCCTCATATTAATTAATTTTGGGGATTAATTTGGACTTAATTTTAAATCACTTATTTTAGTCCAGATATTCTTTTATTGGATTTGTGAATGTTTGCGCATAGTTTAATTTGACTTGCTAAATTGTCTGGATTGGGTGGGTCCTTTTCGCTTGAGCAAACATTGGCATATAGCCCTTGTTCAATCTCTATAAGGGGTGGCGACCCTTTGCGTTGATTGTTGTGAAACTTGTGCCATTATTTGCTTGGGAATTCGATAGTGCTAAGTAGAGCAACTGCAAGCTAGATATTTATTGTATTTATCAACCCTAAGAATGCATAGTTTAATCCGTTGAAACCTTAGGCCTGCATTAGTACAGCTAATGAAATTTTGCATCTCAGCTTTCTGTCTTAGGTTGAACCTAAGAAGTTTGAGGAAGCGAACAAAGATGCCTCTTGGATCATGGCAATGCAAGAGGAGATCAACCAGTTTGAATGATGCAAATTCTGGGAGCTAGTGCCCAAGCCAAAGGGACAGAACATGATTGGCACCAAGTGGATATTCAGAAATAAGCTGGACGAACACAGAGTGATTATCAAGAACAAAGCCAGTCTTATAGTACAATGTTGCAGATAAGAAGAGGGGATCGAATTCGACCAGACATTTGCTCCAGTGGCTCGGCTTGAGGCGATCAGGTTATTTCTTGCATATGCTGCCACAAAAGGCTTCACTATCTACCAAATGGACGTGAAGTCAGCATTCCTCAATGAGAATCTGAAAGAGGAAGTATACGTATCGCCCAGGTTTTGTCAATTCTCAATTCCCTGAACATGTTTATTTTTTAAATAAAGCTTTATACGGGGTAAAGCAAGCTCCCCGAGTTTGGTATGAGACGTTGTCTAGCTTTCTTCTTGAGAACAAGTTCAAATGAGAAAAGATAGACAAGTCATTATTTCTTAGGGAAGTAAAAGGCAAGATTATGCTAGTGCAAATCAATGTCGACGACATCGTATTTGGCTCTATGGAAGACAACCTTGCAAAAAATTTTCCAAACTTATGTAGGGGAAGTTTGAAATGAGCAGTATGGGAGAGCTGAAGTATTTCTTAGGAATTCAGGTGAAGCAATCTGAAGATGGAATTTTCATCTCTCAGACGAAGTTGACTAAGGAGTTTCTTAATAAATTTGGAATGGAGAGCGCAACCTCTATGAGGACTCCAATGGGTTCAACTGTGTCTCTAGATAAGGATGAGAAAGGGAACCTTTTGATGAAACTAAGTATAGAAGTATAAATGGATCCTTGCTTTACCTGACTGCCAGTAGACCCGATATTATGTTTTCAACATATGTCTGAGCTAGATATCAGGTGAACACTAAGGAATCTCATTACATCGCTACAAAGCGGATTTTAACATACCTTAAGGGTACACCAAATCTTGGATTATGGTACCTAAGATGTAATGATGTCGAGCTGATTGGCTTTCCAGATGCAGATTTTGCAGGTTACATGGATGATAGAAAAAGCACTTCTGGGATGTGCCAATTCCTTGGAATAAGGCTTATTTCTTGGAGTAGTAAGAAGTAGAATTGTGTGGCAACATCTACTACCGAGTCATAGTATATCTCTGCGGGTAGTTGTTGCGCACAACTTCTATGGATCAGAAATCAACTTGAAGATTATAATTTGAAGTTCAGAGATATTCCGATGTATCTCGACTCATCCAGCGCAATTTCTATCGCAAACAATCAAGTTTCCCATAGCCGGACCAAGTACATTGAGGTGGACTACCATTAATTTCATCTGGGAGCATGTGGACAACAAGGACATAGCCCTCAGCTGTAACCCCCCTGATTTTTTGATGTTTTATTTAATTCTTTTTTTGGCATAAAATTGACGTTAGGGCGTTACGTTGACCCTTAGTTGGTGGTTACCATTATCGGAGCGTGATTTTTCCCTTGCGAGTCGGGGTTCATTTTGGAACACGATGGAGCCATTTTGGGAATGATGATATTTTGACTTCAAGAGATTTTTTGCCCAAGTTTGGTTTGTTGGATTTTAATTCCGACTTTGCCATTGAATTCGTAGCGTCTACATTTAGCTACGGTGTGATTTTCGTTCAATTCCATGTTGGTGCAAATTTTGAGTCATTTGGACGATTAAATAATGATAAATTATTATTATAATACATATATCTATAAGTATAAATAGCCTTGTGATAAGATGAAAACCCTATTCATCGTCTTATTCTTGAAACCATCGGCCTGTTTGCATAAGAGAGAAATAGGCAGTCTTTGGAGAGCCTTCGGCCGTCGATTGTAGGAACTCTGATGTACGAAATCATCGTCGGAGAGTAGATCCAGATAGCTCTCACATAGATCTACGCTTCAACGGTAAGTTTTTTTCCCATTTCGTGGATTGTTAGAAGTTTAGGTTGCGGTTTTGACCTTCCTTCCTCTCGAAAAGTTTCAGGTTTTACTGCTTAGGTGTTCTACCGGCCAGATTCCTGAGGAGGAGTGTTAGTGTTGCCAAAGTTCGACAAGGTTTGAGGCAAGTGGTGGTTCCCTTCTTGCTTGTTCTTGATTCCACTATTTTTTTCTTGATTTTCATTCCTCTATGTACAGAAATTGGGATTAGAACAGGATTTCCTTCTTGTCAAACCTTGTTTGCTATAGATCTTTAGGCAAGTGGTGATTTACACCAATGACAAGCTTTCAACTTACTGTATTTTGTTCTTTTAGGTCGTATGGTACTTAGCATAGCAGTGAACCTGTAGTCTTGGAGAGGGAGAAACCCTATTGCTATTACAGAAGAATTCTTTTCCTATTCTGGGGCTTAGGTGTTAACTTGGTCTTAATTTAGGTCTAGTTGTAGCCCAAATCAAAAAATAGATAGCTAGATTAAGTCTACTAACCTCTGTTTAGGTATGTTAGCTTTTCTGCTAGCTTTCTGGGTCCTGGCGTTGAGTGGCGTTGAGTGACTGTGTAAGACCCCCTTTTTTCTTATTAAACCATCGGGGTTTTAGGCCCAGAACCGCCGCTTTGCGGTGACACCTTCACGCCCGGTGTAACGCCCCCGAATTTTCTGCGATTATTTAATTCTCATTTGGCATTATTTTGACACGTTTCCGGCTTGTGTCATTTGTTAGAGTGTGGTCTTAGCTCTTTAGGTTCATTGTGTGGTTGTTGGTAGCCTATTCAGCAAGATTCCCTAGCAAGCCGGGTCTGGTTTTGTGACTCGATGAGGCCTCTCGGGGGATGCTTGTATTTTGGCTTCGGGTAGAGATAACCCGAGTTCTGTTGGTCGAAAGTTGATTTCGACTTCGCCGTTGTGTTCATAGCGTGGATATTTAGCTACGGTGCGAATTTCATCAAATTCCGAGGTCGTTCGGTTTTCGCGTTGTTTTGTATTTTATTTAAAACGATACTATTTATTATGTATTATATTAATTATTATTTTAGAAAGGTGGCGGGTGCATGGAGGTTACGATTTATATATATATATATATTATAATATTATTACTTAATTAATAGTAAAGTTAGAGTTAAGCGGATGCTATATATATAGGATTAGAATAGGAATTTAGAAAACCGCTGCTCATCATCTTCCCGAAAACCCGACCTGTGCCTGTTCGCGAAAAGAAACGGAGAAACCGCCGGAACCGCTACCTTCGGACGCCAATTCTGGGAGTGTTAGTGGATGGAATTCGATTCCGAAAGCGGATTTGGATTGCTCTCGCCTAGACCTTCATTCCTACGGTAAGAGATTCAATTTTTGTTGTGTTTCTAGAGGTATCAGAATTTTTTGTTTGATCCTTTTCCGCCATTAAAACTCTAGAATTATGGTTTAGGTGCTGTTGTGGCTGGAGCCGAGAGAGAGGAAGGGCTGTGCAAGTTAAATCGCTAGAAATTAAGGAGAGTGGTATTCTTGCCCTTGCCATGTAGTTTTTCTGCTTCTTAATTGCCCTGTTAGCCCTAGGATAGAAACCGAGTGTTTATTTCTCTGCTTTAGTCTGTGTTTAGCCTTCCTGTTATGAATTTACTGTTCAAGTCTTACTCATAGCAGCCCGGTCTCTTAATTATTTATTCCATCCAAGTGTTAGTAGATGAGTCCTTACTCTCGGGCTGGGTGTGTGTAGAGAATGAAGTGCGGGTTAGGCTTCTCGCTAGATTTCCTGTATAGAATTTTTCATTAACAGCCATGCTAGTCCCCCGCCATTTATTTGTTTCCTTATTGCTATAGCCTGTTTGTTCTCGGGCTGAGGAAGGAAGTAGGAGTTAGGTTAGCATTATCCTGTGCCGTAGCTATAGCCGGGTAGGAGTTAGAAGCTTTAACTCGAAAATTTTACTAAGTCCTCATTATAACCCTAGAAATGTGATTAGCTGTTAGAATAATATTACTACAGTAATAGACTTGCTGGAATCATAGTGGAGAAGAATTAAGGCTCGGCGTTGAGTGTGGTGCACACACTCAACTCCTGGGCTGTTCGGGTGTGGCGTTGAGTGTGGTGCACACACTCAAAGCCATAACCTTTTTATTATTTTTTTGTTTGCAGCTAAGTATTTTTTTGGCGTTGAGTGAGTTGACCTCACTCAACGCCATGTCTATTTAGGCGTTGAGTGAGGTGGACTCACTCAATACCGCAGCCAATCCTTTCGGTCAGCTGGCAATTTTAGCGTTGAGTGGACCAAGTCCACTCAATGCCAGCCTTCGGTGAGTAGCGGCTATGTGTCTGGTGTTGAGAGAGTGATGCTTACTCAACGCCAGATTCGGTCTAGCGTTGATAGAGTCAAGCTCACTCAACGCCAGAGTCTGTGGCATTGAGAGAGTGATGCTCACTCAACGCCAGAGTCTGTCTGGCATTGAGAGAGTGATGCTCACTCAATGCCAGATTCTGTTTGGCATTGAGAGAGTGATGCTCATTCAACGCCAGATTCTGTCTGGAGTTGAGAGAGTGAGGCTCACTCAACGCTAGATTCTGTCTGGCGTTGAGTGAGGGCTGCTCACTCAACGTCGTGTTGATCCATCTCAACACTTTCCCCTTATCTTTATTTTCTCTCCCAAGTGAATTCCTTGATTTTGAGGTCCCTTGTCGGCTATATTTTTCCAAAATCCGAATCGTGGGTTGTGGTTAGTAGTGGTGGTTTGAAGCTCTTAATGGGGGTGGTGTTGTATTATTTAGCCGTGGCCACCCTTTTTATCTAGTTCTAGGTACGGGCTGTGCAAGGGTGTGGGAGGTCCCTAGTGCTTTCACATGTAGACCCTTGAGCTTTGTTTCTTGGAAATGGTTGTTTGGGGACTGAGTTTGCCTCCAACCTGGATTCGCATTGTTTTTGCTACTTCCATCTCTCACAATTTAGGATGTTAGATGATTCTTCCTTAGTAGATTGCAACGTTTTTGGGCATATAGTATCCATGTAGCCTCTGCAGGATTTTAGCAGGGTTGTTGCTGTTTCCTCGCACTTAGTGCAATTTTTTGTCTGACCCTTGACGGTGTTTGATTGTTACTGTCCTGTTTACTCTTCTTGCTTATCATTTAAATTAACACTTTCGTATAGCTTATTTGTTTTTTGCTTGCTGAGGTATTCTTTTCTTCTTTGAATGCCTAAGATTCTGGATAGTAGCCGATTAAGTGGCTAGTTTTGATGTGTTGTTGCTGGTGGTCTCTTGTACTGTAGAGATCAGTTCCTTGGTCTTGTGAGGTAGTTTTATGTTTCTTTCTTACAGACATATATACTTGCCAGTGGGTTCGTGTCAGTTTGTTGGCGCCCACTGGTAGTTTTACCTTGATAATAAATATGTTATCTTTTTGCTTCTACTTTTTATGGAGTTAGTCTACTTACTCTTGGGATGATTTATGCTAGGTTGCTAGTTACTTTCAAACCTAAAAACACTATTATAGGTATATCTCATTATCAACATGTTTCATAAAACTCATGCACTATTTTCCAAACAACGTAAAAAGATCATTTTCTTATATATGGTATAAAATAAAGCTAGGGTGTTGCATAGTATAAGTTGTCCTCTGGGGACACTTATGCACTCTCTTAGGAGGTCAAATATAAATAAAGTATTTTCCGCTACGTATAAATATAGTTTTGAATTGTGGCCTAGTTGATCCACTGAGCCGAGGGATACGTAAAATATAACTAATTTTCTAATCATTTAAACTTAGGAATTTTCTAAGTCTAAGTAGTAGGTGTTTGCCTGAGCGTCGGCAGTTATCCCCTGCTCGACGTGGCATTGCAACGCGTATTTTCTCATACTCTGATAATTCTTAAATTCGGAGAAAATGCGGGTTGTGATAGTTGGTATCAGAGGGAGGTTGCTTGGCAAATGGTCGGGCAACCATCCTTGTAGAGTTGGAGGTTTAACATTATGTCATTCACACACCGATATGTCATCAGCATGTCTTGGCAAAAGCACGAACCCTACACTCATAGCATAACATGAAGTATGCGGGGCATATTATGTAGTATGGGATGCATAATATGAGTTCGTATATGGATCCACCATAGGAGCAACATGTGAGGGTTATGTAGTATGGTATGCATAACCTCACCACATGGCTGCGACTAGCTCGTTTTCTTTTCGTTGCATGAGAATGCTATGTAGTATGGGATGCATAACATTTTCATGTGTACTCCGCTCATAACATGCATTAGGGTCTTTTTAGAATGCATAGCACAAACATGCATAACATAACATTGCATAAGCACAACGTGTCAAGCTAAAGACTGGCAGAATGACATATGTACACACATAAGTTTTTAGTCAAAAATAATATAAGTTCATGCATTCCCGATCTAAGCACAAGAGTTAGAAAGGTGGTGGTAAACCATCCTAGGTTAGGCATAACATAAATTCTTGTAAAAATAAACTCCCAGAGAAAGTTTAGCAGCTTTAAGTTCATATTTATGTATGTATTGTCTGTACTTGTAGTTAGTTCTAGTTGTTGTACTAGGATCTGACTAATGTTGTCATGATTTTAAGATGGCAAGACGTCCTTTGACGATGTCGACTCCCCTGTCTGATGGGGAGTCATCTGGAGCGTAGAGTGATGCGGTGATCGAGGGCCTATGACAGAGCAATGATTCCTTGACCAGGTAGCTGGTGGAGATGCAGGCCCAGATCCAGTCTCTGGTGGCAGTTGTGGCAGGACAGACTCAGGGAGTGCAAGACCCTGCAGGGGGGTCAGGTGTTCCTCCCCCTCCTGCTCCCCTAAGACCTCCAGTGGTGGTGCCAGTAGAGATGGCCTTTATCTCACAATTTCAAAGACTTAGCCCTCCTACATATGATGGGAAGGCAGATTTCATGGTCATAGATGATTGGCTGATCTCCATGGAGGATATGTTCTTGTACTCCGGTATTGCAGATGATCAGAGAGTGATGATAGCCGTCTATCAGCTTAAGTGTTTGGCTAAGAGTTGGTGGCTTAGAGAAAAGGGGAGCTTGGTAGCCAGTTGCTCTTGGGGATTATTCAAGGAGATGCTGTTGAGGAAGTTCTTGTCTTCGGTCGAGCGTGACCGACTAATGAATGACTTCCTCCACGTAAAATAGAGGCAACTCACTGTCGGTGAGTACGAGATAGAGTTCAGCAAGTTGAGCCGGTTTGCTCCTGGGTTGTGAGTATTAAAGCTGATCGAGTGAAGCAGTTCCTTGGTGGCTTGAGGAGCGAGGTTCAGCAGTTGACCATTGCATATAGATCAGAGAATTATGCAGGAATAGTGGATGCTGCTATGAAAGTGGAGGCAATTGAGACCGCAAAGAACAGAGGCCAGCAAATGAGGAAGGACAAGAGGAAGTCTGCTGAAGAGAAGAACCCCCAGGTACCCGGTGCTGCTTCGGGAAAGAAGAGCAAGGTAGTGTGTAGCTTTTGTGGCCGGTTAGTCCACCCTGTTGAGAGGTGTTTCAAGAAGGCGGGAACTCAGAAGAAGGAGCAAGTTCATGTTATCCAAGTTGCTCCTAGGAAGGATGTTTCTATTCTGTTTGCAAGCGACCCGGGCATGATGCTTCCCAGTGCTGGTCCAATGATAAAGTCTGCTATCAGTGTGGATAGAAGGGCCATATCAAGACAAGGTGTCCTCAAGTCCAGCCTGTTCTTCAAGCAGTTCAACTTCAGGCCTTACCTCAGCCTCAGCGTGTGGACAAGGGCAAAGGAAAGCTGAACGTAATCTCTTATGAGGAGGCTCAAACTTCGACTCAGGTCATCTCAAGTTAGTTGTTTTTCCTAGAATGAAAGTTTTATTTACTAGAATGTTATAGTTTTTGTTTTGGTAGTTCCTTAGTTGAATATATACTCCTATAGGGAAATTTAAGGTGAAGAACCGCTGAGCGCATGTTCTGTTCGACTCCGACGCTACCCACTCATTTGTGGCTAGAGCCTTTGTAGAGCGATATCGGTTGATTCTAGATCAAGTTCGCGATACCTTCCGCATAAAGTTCCCTTCTAGTGAATCTGTGTTATCAGATGTGGGCATTCTGGATTGCCCTATTTTGTTGGGGGACTTTCTTGCAAAGGCATACTTGAATATGATTTATCTTGAGGACTTCGATGTTATTCTTGGTATGGACTGGTTGTCTAAGTATGATGCGATTATTTAGTGCAAAGGGAAGCGCTTGGACTTCATCAAGGACAACGGTCATCCCTGAAGTGTGTATGCTGATCCGTGCCAGGATTGTCCTGTCATTTCTGCGGTATGTGCTAAGAAGCTGTTTCATTCTGATAGTTTTGCTTGTTTAGTCTTGGCAGTTGGGACTACTGTTAGTGTGCCACGCTTGGAGG
Organism: Platanthera zijinensis; assembly: GCA_039513925.1. Classification (NCBI taxonomy): domain Eukaryota; kingdom Viridiplantae; phylum Streptophyta; class Magnoliopsida; order Asparagales; family Orchidaceae; genus Platanthera; species Platanthera zijinensis. The sequence continues at coordinate 101,635,435 of CM077091.1, forward strand.
AGATTCTTATTGTACTTGGCTTCTCTGATGTTTTTCTTGATGACCTTCCTGGTCTTCCTCCCGATCGAGATATTGAGTTTGTGATTGACTTGGAACCGGGTACGCGCCCTATTGCTAAGGCGCTGTACCGGATGGCACCTCGTGAGTTTGAGGAGTTGCGAGTCCAGTTGGACGAGTTGTTGGCAAAAGGCTTTATCAGGCAGAGTTCGTCTCCTTGGGGTGCTCCAGTTCTATTTGTGAAGAAGAAAGATGGGTCGATGAGGCTTTGCATCGACTATAGGGAGTTGAACAAAGTCACCATTAAGAACAGGTACTCTCTGCCGAGGATCGATGACTTATTTGATCAGTTGTGTGGTAGCATGGTGTTCTCCAAGATCGATCTTCGTTCTGGCTATCATCAGCTAAGGATCCGTGAGGAAGATATTCCACGGACTGCGTTTATATTGAGGCATGGACACTTCGAGTTTCTAGTGATGTCATTTGGTTTGACCAACACACCATCAGCTTTCTTGGATACGATGAACAGGGTGTTCAAGGATTTTCTAGACAAGTTCGTTATGGTATTCATCAATGATGTGTTGATCTACTCTCGCAGTGCTTAGGAGCATGAACAGTATATGCGATTGGTTCTATCGGAGTTGAGGGACCACAAGTTATTCGCCAAGCTGAGTAAGTGCGAATTTTGGTTGCCTCAGGTCTCGTTTCTGGGCCACGTGGTGAATAAGGATGGGATCTCGGTCGACCCAGAAAATATCACAGCAGTGATGGATTGGAGCAGGTCGGGCACGCCCAAGGAGATTACAAGATTCCTATGGTTGGCCGGCTACTACAGGAGGTTCGTGGAGGGTTTCTCCACCCTGGCTGCACCTTTGAACAGGTTGACTCAGAATAACACGGCCTTTGTTTGGAGCGAGAAGTGCGAAGAAGCCTTCCTGGAACTAAAGAACAGACTGTGCATTGCTCCCATTCTGACCCTACCTACTGAGGGTACGAAGTATGATGTGTACATGGATTCTTCGCATGTTGGTCTGGGTTGCGTGTTGATGCAGGATGGAAAAGTGATTGCGTATGGGTCAAGGCAATTAAAGACACATGAGAGAAATTACCCTACGCATGACCTTGAGTTTGCAGCGGTGATTTATGCGCTAAAGCTGTGGAGGCATCTACTTTATGGTTCTCAGTGCAAGATCTTCACAGATCATAAGAGTCTAAAGTACGTGTTCACTCAGAAGGAGTTGAATCTGTGCCAGCGACAGTGGCTAGAGTATGTGGACGATTACGATGTAGAGATCCAATATCATCCGGGCAAGGCCAATGTGGTGGCCGACGCCCTGAGCCGGAAGACGGGGAAGATCTTTAATCTCTCCGCCGATCGCTTAGTGGAAGAGTTCCTCCTGATGGATATCTCCGTGGGATGCTGTGGCATGCAGAGCAGTTTGGCAATGGCAGAGCCGTCTTGGATTTCACTTACTAGGTTGCACCAAAAGGATGATCCGGATCTTCTGCACTTATACCTCAGGACTGAGAGAGGGGAGTTGCCGGATTTTTCTATCGATGATGCGGGTACTTTGATGTACTGCGGCAGGTTTTGCTTCCCCGCTGTTGGAGACATCAGGGTTATGTTATGCAGAGAGTCTCATGGATCCAGTGTTGCATACCATTTAGGATCTACGAAGATGTATCATGATTTGAAGCAAATCACCTGGTGGTATGGGATAAAGAGTGATATAGCCCGATTTGTTGCTGAGTGCCACACTTGCAAGCATGTGAAGGCCGATCACGGAAGGCCTGGTGGCAAGTTGACTCCATTGGATATCCCGACTTGGAAGTGGGAAAGTATTTCTATGGACTTCATTACGGGCTTACCGAGATCTTCAAGGGGATTTGATCTAGTTTGGGTGATTGTGGACCGATTGACGAAGTGTGCGCACTTCGTACCCTATAAGATAGATTACCCGATGAAAAAGATAGCAGAGCTGTACTTGGACAAGGTCATCAGATTGCATGGTATGCTAGTTAGCATCATTTCGGATCGAGACTCCCAGTTTACTTCTCGCTTTTGGTAGAGACTGCAGGAGGGTTTGGGAACAGATTTGAGGTATTCTACTGCTTACCACCCACAGACCAATGGGCAGATAGAGCGGGTGAACCAGATAGTTGAGGATATGATCAGATGCTACATTTTGGACCACGAAGGAGCGTGGGATGAGCGTCTGCGGCTTATGGAATTTGCATATAATAATAATTATCAAGAAAGCTTGCAAATGGCTCCCTTCGTGCACTGTATGGGAGGCGTTGCAGAACTCCCTTATTTTGGGCTGAAGCTGGTAAGAGACCTTTATTGGGTCCGGATGCGCTCGAGGAAATGGAAGTCGCAGTGAAGCTTATTCGAGAAAAGCTTCGTATAGCTCAGAAGAGATATGAGAAGAACGCCAACCGGCGTAGGTCTGACTTGGAGTTTTCTGTAGGGGACCTTGTGTTTCTTAAGGTTTCCCAAATGGTTGGTGTTTAGAGGTTCAGTAAGAACCGGAAATTGGACCCGAGGTATGTGGGCCCGTTTAAGATTGTTGAACGGATTGGCGTGTCAGCATATTGGTTGGATTTGCCAGCAAACTTCCCAGGTGTTCATAATGTATTTTATGTAAGCCAATTACGAAAGTGTGTGCAAAGCAGTAGGCAAGTCTTGGATGCTGTGACCCAGTTGGAGCCTAATCTTTCATATGTTGAGGTGCCAGTCCGCATCTTGGATACTCAAGATCGGGTATTGCGGACAAAGTCTATCCCAATGGTGAAAGTTCTATGGAAGAATCAGGATTTGGAAAGCGCGACTTGGGAGCTAGAGTCGGCTATGAGGGAGGCTCACCCTCAACTGTTCCCCTGATTTGATTGGTTCATTTTGTTTCTAGTAGCTCCTGTTTGTTACTTTCCTTCTATAAGTAGAGGTAGTGTATGTAAAGTTTCGGGATGAAACTTTCTTGTAGGGGGAGTGACTGTAACACCCCCGAATTTTCTGCGATTATTTAATTCTAATTTGGCGTTACGTTGACGATGTTGGGTACATTGGAAAATGTGTACCTGATTTGGAGAAGCCTCACTTAACTCAATGATATACATCAAGGTGTATTTGATGTTATTTTGAGTTCATATGTGCAGGTTAAGAATGTCCTAGAATGCAGAAAAAATATTCTAAGTCCATATGTCGACACCTGAGGAAGCTGTGTCAACACTTCAGTAAGATTGTGTCGACACTTGGAAATGGCTGTGTCGACACTTCAGTGAGTTTGTGTCGACACCGGGAGGCAATGTCGACACACAGAAGATTATAGTCGACATCGACTGTTTCGACACCGGGAGGCTGTGTCGACACACAGAGGCAGAGTCGACAACAACTGTGTCGACACCTGGAGGCAGTGTCGGCACACGATATGTTCTGAGTCTACATCAACTGTGTTGACACACAGGACTTGTGTCGACACACAGCTGAGTCTAGACCAAGTTGATTGCTGATGAATGGTGAAGTGTTTGTGTCGACACAAATAATCAGTGTCGACACATTCTCAAGATGTAGTGTCAAGAAGCTGTGTCGACATCAAGGCAGCTATATCGACATCACCAAAGGCTATGTCGACACTTAAGTCACTTGTGTCGATACATATTGACAGATGGTCTCGACACTTTATGACAGTCAATCTCGACGCTTTGCTGACAGAGACAAAGGCTCAAGAACTGTTTGAAGACTTAACAGCTGTGAGTTATAACAGGTTTACTGAAGCTATCAGACTTGTCAGAAGTTAGTTAGAAACCGGATCAGCCGGTTACCATGGATGAAGTCTATAAATAGATGTATTCAGAAGAAGAAAGTTGAACAATACATACAACTAACACACCTATTGTGAGGTTGATCTCTGATCAAGAAAGTACAAGTAACAAAGAAGAAGATCTTCGTAAGAAGATCTAAGAAGACGTTCTGAAGTAGTTTACTATTCATATTCTGTCTAAGTTGAATTCAATAAAGAATTCAGAAGTATCTTAAGGAGGTTTGGATAGAGAGAGATCCAGCTATTTGAAATCAAGAAGGAGACATTCAATGGTCTCTCAAGAAACAGATACTGAACTAATCTGTCAAGAAGATTCAGATTTATTTCTGAAGTCTAAGAAGGAAGCTGCCAGTCAGTTATATTCAAAGGAAATCAACCCAACTAAGTTCAGATTCAAGAAGCTTTAAAGAAAGCTAAGATCAAGTTGATTTCAGCCATCAGCCTCTTCAAGAATCTGATCAAGAAAGTTCTTATCCCTTCTCTCTCAACAGGAGTAAGAGATTACAAAATTCCTTATCAAATTTTGTAGGATCTATTCATAGATCTGAGTTGTAAGCCTATTTTATAAAGGCTGAGTGTAGGAGATTTATTCTCTGAGTGGTAGGGCTTTTTATGCCTGAGTTGTAGGAGAAGGTATTCTCTGAGTTGTAGGCCTTGTGGCAAGGCTGAGGTAGGGCTGTTTATGCCTGAGTTGTAGGAGAAGGTATTCTCTGAGTTGTAAGCCTTGTGGCAAGGCTGAGGTAGGGCTTGTTAGCCTGAGTTGTAGGAATGTGGAGACATTCGTAGTTGTAGGAATCCTTCTGGATTCTGAGCTAAAGGAAGATGTTAGGCCGAATCTAGCATACTGCTAGATAGGTGAAGGGGGAAAGTGGATATACCCATACCTTGGGGAACCACTATAAAACTGTGTACAATTTGTGATGTGTGTATGATTGTGATTATTGTTCTTGTGTTAGCTGTAAAAATATCTGATTTACTCAAAGAACTGTAGTTATTTTCTTCCTTAAGTTAAATCAAGGAAAGGTACCTATTCACCACCCCTCTAGGTGTTTAGGTAGTCTTGAAATTAAACTATCAAGTGGTATTAAAGGGAGGTTGCTCAAAGAAGGACTTAACAGTCTGAGTTAGATCCCTAAGGCAGAATCAAGAATCAAGAAAATGGGTTCTGGAGAGAATCACAAGGAGTCAGCAGACAAAGAGAAGCAGTGGAAGTCAAGGCCCTCCACATCACAGCCAGTTGATGACTACTATCAAAAGAGAAAATCATCAAGAAAGGAAAGTAGCAGGTCTAAGCCCAGCAAAGCTACAACATCAAAAATTGTTTGCTATTACTGCAATAGGCCTGGATATGTGGTGGCTTAGTGTCCAGAAAAGAGGAAGGAGTCAGCAGAAAGAAAGAAGACTCAATAAAAGGGAAAGAAGGAGAAATACTTTGTTGCTAAGAAGGAGAAGAGTCTTACAGATCAATCCTCCTCAGAATCAGAATCTGAAGCAGAAGCATACATTGGACTGTATGCAGCTAGTGAAGAAGATGAGTTTATGCAATTGCTGAACTCCATCTATGAACAAGAAGACCATCAGTGCATGAGACTGATGGCTGAATCAGAAGACAACAAGTGCCAGGATCAGCCTGGTCCCAATAAGGTACAAAGTAATTCTAGAATTTCTGATTACAGTATTGGTTCAGAGTCAGATTCATCTTCATCAAGTGATGAGGATGGATCAGAATCTGAAGGAGATATTCATCAGTTGATAGATGAATATGGGGACTTATTGCAGACACTTAAGAAAAGCAAAAACCTGGCCAAAACTCAGGCTAAGGAAATTACAGATCTTAAGATGACTGCATCTGGTTTAGAGAAAGAATTGGATCATAAATTGAATGAGATTGCCAAGTTGAAAACTATATCTGTTATTCAGATGGGAACAATCACATATAAAAATGATCTAATTAAAAGTCTGGAAGTCAGACTTCAAAAGGAGAAAGATCTGGTGGCTAGTTACTCCAAGCCAAAATCTTTCTTACCCTTAATAGATGAGTTTGTGGCTCAAAAGGGTAAGGCAGGAATAGGCTTTAAAGGTAACACTAGGGCTGCTCATTTCAAGAGAAAAGGCAAAGCACCAGTCCTGCCAGTAAATTTTAAAGTGCCTGTAATGTTTAGAAAGGTACAAGTGCCTTCTAACAGATATGATCTTGAAAACATTCATGGTCATAATAAGACTGATGTTCTGAATAACAAGGGTGTTAATGCCAATAAGTCAGCCCATGTTCATAAACCCCATGGTTATAAGAAATTAGTGGGTGTAGCTGTAGCAGCACCAGCACAGAGCAAAAATTTTTCTGCCAAAAATATATCTAGAACTAGATATAACAAGTATGAATGCTGGTGCTGTGGCAAGACAGGCCATTTTGCCTTAGACTGCTGGCATAACATAAGTGTCAGGAAGAACCACAGTCTACCAGTTAGAAGAGCTGATGGTAGTTTTGATATGAATGGTGCTAACTTGAACCAAGGACCCAAGACTTACTTGGGTTCTAAGGGAAAGTAATTCTGTATTGCAGGAAAGTCCAAGTTGTCATGCCCTATATGGTACTTGGACAGTGGATGTTCTAGGCACATGACTGGAACAAAGGGGCTGTTGAAGGAGTACACACCTATCAAGGATGGGCCTAAAGTAATCTTTGGTGGATCTGAAAGAGGAATCATCAAAGGATTTGGTAACATTTCTTCAAACCAAATTACCATCACTCAAGTGGCTTATGTAAAAGGTTTGAAACACAACCTGATAAGTATAAGTCAGTTGAGTGATCTAGGATATGACATTTCATTTGTTAAGAATGGATGTCATATAAAAAGGTCAAGTGATCATAAGGTCATATTGATTGGGTATAGAAAAAGAAATATTTATTGTCTTGACTTTGTGTGTGAGAACAAAGGTTCTCCTATTTGTCTTGTAGCTGATGAGAAAGCATCTCATTGTGTCAAATGGCACAAGAGGCTAGCCCATCTTAACTACAAGACAATTGGCCAACTCTTTAGTAAAGAGTTAGTGAGGAATGGTCCTCAAGTTAAGTGTATAAAGGAAGGGATATATTCAGCTTGTCAAAAGGGCAAGCAGACAAAATCCTCCTTTCATAGCCTTGAAAACAAGGATTCAGTGAGGTGTCTATACCTCTTACATATGGATCTTTTTTTTCCTATGCCAGTTCATAGTCTAGGTAGGAAGGTCTACACTTTTGTGGTTGTAGATGACTATTCTAGATATTCCTGGGTGTCTTTCTAAAACAGAAATCTGAAACCCCAAGTGTTTTACACAGTTTTGTCAAACAAATTAAGAATGAACTGGACAGTACAGTGGTCAAAATCAGAAGTGACCATGGCACTGAATTTCAATCTGAAAGTATGACAAGATTGTGTGAAGAGTTTGGGATTTTTCAAGAATTCTCCTCACCTAGAACACCTCAGCAAAATGGTATTGCTGAAAGAAAGAATAGGACATTGATTGAAGCTGGTAGAACCTTAATGAGTGACACTTCTCTCCCAGAATATATCTGGGCTGAGGCAGTAAATACTGCATGTCATGTGCTCAACAGGGCTTCTATCACCAAATACCACAAAAAGACTCCCTATGAGATCATGAAAGGTAGAAAACCAAATCTATCCTATTTTAGAATCTTTGGTTGCAAGTGTTATATCCTTAACAATGGCAAGTATTATCTAACAAAGTTTGTTGCCAAATCCCAAGATGGGATATTTGTTGGGTACAACAACAATAGTAAGGCTTATAGGGTCTACAACTTGATTACACAGGTTGTAGATGAATCTGTACATATTGTATTTGATGAAACTAGAGTAATCAACAGTGAGTTGCCTTGTAGTTCATGTAGTCCAACAGGTATAAGCAATAGAATGGACAAGCTTTCCATTGCAGAAGGCTCAACTGCAGATGAAGGATTGGAAAATGATGGCTACTGTCCAGGGGGAGTACAAGACTCTCTAGAAGCTGATGACAACCAAGAGGTGAAGCATAATGATGAAACTAGAGGTGTTCAGCCAGAAGGAATTTTACCTCCAGCTGTAAGACATCTAAAGGATCATCCAGCAAATCAGATAATTGGTGATCCAAGACATGGAGTGCAAACCAGAAGTAGAAATCTGAATACAGTCCTGCACTCAAGTTTTCTATCCCAAACTGAACATCCATCCCAAGGTGACTCTTCCAAAACCGTATAAATATCCTTAGCATAACGATAACTACCAACACGACGCTCTTCGTTTAACCAAAATAAACAGGCTCAACCTACTAATCGCTCTTGGGCAAAGCTAACCTTTTTGTAGTCATCCCATAAGAGACAATTAAAATATTGTTCTAATCCCTTCAGCCAGTCTCTAAAATTATGGGGATACTCTAAACCGTCATAAGTAGGATAAATGTGGTGTGACCTAGGGGTGTGTTTAGCCATATCCTTAGCATAGGAATAGTCTAACTGGGTAGCATATACATCATATGCTATTTAGCGAGAACCGGAGAGAAAAACTCAACCCGGAATTAGTGCATGTGCAAATAAACGTTTCTGGGACAAATTATTTATGAGAGTTGGAATTGTTCCCGCTTATCCACTAAGGTTATATAGATAATAAAATAGGGTTCTTTCTAGACAAATATGAGGGTTATTAAAAAAAATTGGATTTTTTTTTACTGGAAAAATAAAAATCTAGGCTGCTATTGGCACACCAAATACTAAATTTCAAATTTATTAATAAAAATAAATACTTAATGAAAAATAAATTTTTTTTTGATTTTCTTACTAATAATTAGATGGATAAATTCCAGAAATTTTAAATTTTAAATTATAAGAAAATTAAAATTTTCTTAAGGTCGCTATTTGCAGACCAATAGTTAAAAATTTAATTTTTCATGAATGATATTGCGACGTGTGAGTACGTGTTAACGTGCTACAAGATGGGGGAGGGGTGCTAATTAAGAAATTGACGTGAACCTCCCTCTGATACCAAATTGATGTAGGCCCGCTCTTTCGAGCTTTTTGGTGGCCGACAAATTAACGCGACGCTCTCGACAAATTAACGTGAACCTCCCTCTGATACACTCTAGCATTTAACGTCGCAGCGATTCAATTAATATTATTACTAAATAATAATTATGAAGGGTTCGCAAAGCCCTTCAAGATAGTACCAAGGCGATAGGCCAAGGTCCTCTCAAGCGAAAAGAACTCACACGGTTCGATCGAGCATGTTGTACCAAAAGAGAAACCACCGAAAACAAAAGATTCGGGCAAGGGTGGTTCTCTCCCAACAAAATACAAACGAGGGCCGCCACGCCTCACGGAGTTAAACGAAAATGCGATAAACAAGACAATCAATAAAATAAAATAAACCACGAAAAATCAAGCGTTACACAAAATGCGCAATTTGCCAAAGCCACAAGATTTATCTAAGGAAGAGAAACATGTTAAGTAGAGATTTTTGTTACCCAACCAGATTGGATGAATCCGGTTACGCTCAACTAGAATCGTTCCTCAACGGCACCACTAGAGATACGTTGGAGGGAGAGAAATTCGTCGCCTTCTTCGTGTCATGCTGTATTTGGAAAGTCCCGGTGAAATCTTCTGAATATGGAAAGAATAATTCCAAATAAGGCAGGAGAGAGAAAAGGTGGCAGGATATCAGAATATTTTAGGAAAGATATTTTTCAATTATGGTAAGTAGAGAAATTATGGTAGGAGGTATATTTAGATTATGGAGAATAAGAGGGGAATATGGTAGAGAATATCTTGGTTTAGGAATGAGATTTGGTAGTAGAGATTAAAGATGGTATAATATCTTGGTGTTTAGGAAGGAGATGTGGGAGGGGGGTCGGTTTTGGTGTGGGGGAAAAGGAGAGATGAACGGTGGCGGTTTTTTTGGTGTTAGGGTGGCCGATTTTTGAGAGGGGTGGTGGAAGGCTCGGTTTGGTGGGGTGTTGTGGTGGTCGGGTTGCTGAAAGGAAAGGTGGTGGCCGGCTTGTGATGGTGGAGAAGAGGGGCTCGACTAGGTTATGGAAGTTGTGGCTCGGTTTTGCTAAGGGAGTGGGAGATGGCCGGTTTTGCGAGGGCAAAATGGTGGTGGTGGTCGGGTAGCAAGGGAGGCAAGGGAGAAAGGGAAGGAAGAAGAGATGGCTGTCGGCCAACACAAGAGGAAGAGGATGGGGGAAGTGGGATTTCGGCCAAAGAGGAAGGAGGATTAAGGTTTGTTTTTTCAATTTCATTCATTTACTCATTAAAACATGAAGGATACATGCCTATATACCACTCAATCTCCCTCCAAACAAACTTCAAAATTCAAAATTCAAATTGAACATATGATGGTTATATGCACCCATCATAGTTCATGAAATGAAATAATTAAAATACTACATGATGGTTATACGCACCCATCATTACACATGAAATGGAAATTAAAACATGAAATTAAATAACATTGCAAAAATAAAACAAAGCAAAAAAATTAATTAATAATTAATAACAATTTATTAATAATAATAATTAATTATTATTAATATGTTGGCTTGCGTTCAGGACGGGTATTATGGCGATGCTCCACATGAACATCCGTAAGCACGCCATCGCCGTCTTTAAAATGTTGCGGGCCGTCGTCTCCATCAATCGGGTCACCATCATCATCAGAGGGAGGACGCTCCTTGGCGACATATCGTGGGAAGTCGGCTCCATCAATCCTCCCCCTCTTAAAACGACTCATCACTGATGAGTATGCCTGCGAGTACTCGTCTGGGAGGTCATCGGCGGGGAAGAAGAACCTGCATGACACAAGGTGGTCTTGGAAGGACCTCAAATATGCATTAGCCAAAAATGGAAAAAGAATTTCAACAACATCCACCAACATACCTCCGATGGAGACCGAGAAGGAGAACGATCCTAGAAAACTATCACCACCCAACCCAATAGAAAACATAGTGGAAAATATATACGGAGAGGTAGACATTTCAAGTGGCATTAAAGCATAAAGCGTAAAATATGTAACGATGAAAATAGGAGCTATGCTCCAATCAGTGGAAAATTTTAATATTAACGTCATGTCACCATATTTCCGTAAAATCCGTAAAAAGTAGACTAGCCGATTCGTTAATATTTCTAAGGTGCCCGGGGGCATCCGTTCGGGGGTGAGACAAACCAAAACCAAATTTTTCATATAGCAGTGGAATATTATTTGATACAACATAGCAAGTAATTTAATGGACACATTTAGAATGATCAAGAAATGAAAAATGCGCCTAATTAAATTAAAACCATGAGGGGAAAACCCATGTGCAACATGACTGGAATTAATAGTAGAAAATAACGGAATTAAGTCAGGTGGCATGGGCTCTTTCAGTTCAAAAATCAAATTAGTGGAGCCTAATGTTATCGTTTTAAATTTGGTATTAAACTTAGATTTAAAAATATCATAATAATAGGCTTTCAGAAAACGCTCGTCACCAACTACGTTCACCCACATCTTTATAAGTAAGTCTAACGGGAAGGCGGGAATAATAAACTTCTCTAAATATAGAGGGCTAAGAATGACGAACTCATCTACTCGAGCTAAGGGAACCGGAGGGAGAGTCGACAGGGTTGACTCCGTAGGGGGAACCAAGTCACACTCAACGTCAAAACATGGATTAAGCGTCCAGGAGAATGCCTCTGGTTGCAAGCCATTAAAATCAAAAGTAAACTCAAATAGTGGATTCGTCCTCACTGAAAACTCATCCTCAGTTAACTTTTCACCACAGAATGAATCCACCAAATCAGCCGACATGTCTTCTAACGCATTAGATATTTTATTCAATTTAGCTTCAGTGATCGTCCCTAAGGTAGGCAAATTTATATCCGATAAAACTTCTAAACTACCTTGGGCCTCAGGCAAAGGAGCTATCATCAAAGAAAAATCTATCGGGCCCTCAACGCTACCGTCATCCAAAGATAATATTTCCTCGCGGGGTAAATCTACTACAGCTTCACATTCTATGTCGACCAATTCTTCCCATGAGGTGGGGACATCGTCTAAGTCAGCAATAGGGGATGGGCAAATCGAATCCAGCGGAGTATAAAAATTAGCTCTAATCCCAAGCAGCGATGATAACGTCAAAGGACTAACTCCCGGATGTATAACACTAAGCTTATCCCAAACTGAACATCCATCCCAAGGTGACTCTTCCAAAACCGTATAAATATCTAGCAATCCAGGGTCAACCATAATAACGTCGGGTCCTAGCAAGTCACCCCCTAAATCAGTAACAGGTACGCTCTCGGCATCGGGTGACTCTACCGACTCAGCTGGAATGTCTACTGGCTCAAGGTCATCAGAAGACTCCATCACTAAAATATCGTTGACGGGGATTGGAGATGATTCCTCAAGAGAGAAATCGTCATCCAGGTCACTAGGGTAACCAATCTCCTCAACGTCACTAAAAGCGTTAGTGAAACTTGCCTCGTCCTCAGTGACGGGCTCAGTCCTAATCACATCCTCAGGTTCAACAGGAGAGTCAGGCACTATCGTAAGTAAAAGAAGACTCTCACCTATCTGATTAACTTCATCATCCAGAGCTTCTATATCCTCATAGGAATCCTCAGAGGTATCAGCCACTATATCAGAGGGCTTAGATGTCGAGGCTAAAGAAGCAAGCACCCTAATAGTAACCTCTTTCGAGTTCAAATTTTGGGGTCTAAATGGCTTATGTTCCCTATAGGTGGGACTAAGCACAATTTGGGTATTACCACCTCTCTGGGGATAGGATCTATCCTGAGGCGTAGGGTCACTCCTATAAGCAGATATGGGTCCAGTGCCGTAACTATTCTTACTAACGGGTGTGGTGCTATTTGTGCGCAAGTAGGCAGGATCAAATTGATCCAAGAGGAGGCTACGCATGTACGGCCAAGCATAATGATAACTACCAACACGACGCTCTTCGTTTAACAAAAATAAACGGGCTCGACCTACTAATTGCTCTCGGGCAAAGCTAACCTTTTCGTAGTCATCCCATAAGAGACAATTAAAATATTGTTCTAATCCTTTCAGCCAGTCTCTAAAATTGTGGGGATACTCTAAACCGTCATAAGTAGGATAAATGTGGTGTGCCCTAGGGGTGTGTTTAGCTATATCCTTAGCATAGGAATAGTCTAACTGGGTAGCATATACATCATATGCCATTTAGCGAGAACCGGAGAGAAAAACTCAACCCGGAATTAGTGCATGTGCAAATAAACGTTTCTGGGACAAATTATTTATGAGAGTTGGAATTGTTCCCGCTTATCCACTAAGGTTATACAGATAATAAAATAGGGTTCTTTCTAGACAAATATGAGGGTTATTAAAAAAAAATGGAATTTTTTTTTACTGGAAAAATAAAAATCTAGGCTGCTATTGGCACACCAAATACTAAATTTCAAATTTATTAATAAAAATAAATACTTAATGAAAAATAAATTTTTTTTTTGATTTTCTTACTAATAATTAGATGGATAAATTCCAAAAAATTTAAATTTTAAATTTTAAGAAAATTAAAATTTTCTTAAGGTCGCTATTTGCAGACCAATAGTTAAAAATTGGATTTTTCATGAATGATATTGCGACGTGTGAGTACGTGTTAACGTGCTACAAGATGGAGGAGGGGTGCCTATTAAGAAATTGATGTGAACCTCCCTCTGATACCAAATTGATGTAGGCCCGTTCTTTCGAGCGTTTTGGTGGCCGACAAATTAATGCGACGCTCTCGAATAATTCTCACGTTACACTCTAGCATTTAACGTCGCAGCGGTTCAATTAATATTATTACTAAACAACAATTACGAAGGGTTCGCAAAGCCCTTCAAGATAGTATCAAGGCGATAGGCCAAGGTCCTCTCAAGCGAAAAGAACTCACACGGTTCGATCGAGCGTGTTGTACCAAAAGAGAAACCACCGAAAACAAAAGATTCGGGCAAGGGTGGTTCTCTCCCAACAAAATACAAACGAGGGCCGCCACGCCTCACGAACTTAAATGAAAATGCGATAAACAAGACATTAACTAAAATAAAATAAACCACGAAAAATCAAGCGTTACACAAAATGCGCAATTTGCCAAAGCCACAAGATTTATCTAAGGAAGAGAAACACGTTAAGTAGAGATTTTTGTTACCCAACCGAATTGGATGAATCCGGTTACGCTCAACTAGAATCGTTCCTCAACGGCACCACCAGAGATACACTGGAGGGAGAGAAATTCGTCGCCTTCTTCGTGTCACGCTGTATTTGGAAAGTCCCGGTGAAATCTTCTGAATATGGAAAGAATAATTCCAAATAAGGCAGGAGAAAGAAAAGGTGGCAGGATATCAGAATATTTTAGGAAAGATATTTTTCAATTATGGTAAGTAGAGAAATTATGGTAGGAGGTATATTTAGATTATGGAGAATAAGAGGGGAATATGGTAGAGAATATTTTGGTTTAGGAATGAGATTTGGTAGTAGAGATTAAAGATGGTATAATATCTTGGTGTTTAGGAAGGAGATGTGGGAGGGGGGTCGGTTTTGGTGTGGGGGAGAAGGAGAGATGAAAGGTGGCGGTTATTTTGGTGTTAGGGTGGCCGATTTTTGAGAGGGGTGGTGGAAGGCTCGGTTTGGTGGGGTGTTGTGGTGGTTGGGTTGCTGAAAGGAAAGGTGGTGGCCGACTTGTGATGGTGGAGAAGAGGGGCTCGACTAGGTTATGGAAGTTGTAGCTCGGTTTTGCTAAGGGAGTGGGAGATGGCCGGTTTTGCGAGGGCAAAATGGTGGTGGTGGTCGGGTAGCAAGGGAGGCAAGGGAGAAAGGGAAGGGTGAAGAGATGGCTGTCGGCCAACACAAGAGGAAGAGGATGGGGGAAGAGGGATTTCGGCCAAAGAGGAAGAAGGAGGAGAGAATTCTTCAAGAGGAGGATTAAGGTTGGTTTTTTCAATTTCATTCATTCACTCATTAAAACATGAAGGATACATGCCTATATATAGGCTACACCACTCAATCTCCCTCCAAACAAACTTCAAAATTCAAAATTCAAATTGAACATATGATGGTTATATGCACCTATCATAGTTCATGAAATGAAATAATTAAAATACTACATGATGGTTATACACACCCATCATTACACATGAAATGAAAATTAAAACATGAAATTAAATAACATTGCAAAAATAAAACAAAGCATAAAAATTAATTAATAATTAATAACAATTTATTAATAATAATTATTAATTATTATTAATATGTTGGCTTGCGTTCAGGACGGGTAATATGGCGATGCTCCACATGAACATCCGTAAGCACACCATTGCCGTCTTTAAAATGTTACGGGCCATTGTCTCCATCAATCGGGTCACCATCATCATTAGAGGGAGGACGCTCCTTGGCGACATATCGTGGGAAGTAGGCTCCATCAATCCTCCCCCTCTTAAAACGACTCATCACTGATGAGTATGCCTGCGAGTACTCGTCTAGGAGGTCATCGGAGGGGAAGAAGAACCTGCATGACACAAGGTGGTCTTAGAAGGACCTCAAATATGCATTAGCCAAAAAAGGAAAAAGAATTTCAACAACATCCACCAACATACCTCCGATGGAGACCGAGAAGGAGAACGATCCTAGAAAACTATCACCACCCAACCCAATAGAAAACATAGTGGAAAATACATATGGAGAGGTAGACATTTCAAGTGACATTAAAGCATAAAGCGTAAAATATATAACGATGAAAATAGGAGCTATGCTCCAATCAGTGGAAAATTTTAATAGAAACGTCATGTCACCATATTTCCGTAAAATCCGTAAAAAGTAGACTAGCCGATTCATTAATATTTCTAAGGTGCCCGGGGGCATCCGTTCGGGGGTGAGACAAACCAAAACCAAATCTTTCATATAGCGGTGGAATATTATTTGATACAACATATCAAGTAATTTAATGGACACATTTAGAATGATCAAGAAATGAAAAATGCGCCTAATTAAATTAAAACCATGAGGGGAGAACCCATGTGCAACATGACTGGAAAATAACAGAATTAAGTCAGGTGGCACGGGCTCTTTCAGTTCAAAAATCAAATTAGTGGAGCCTAATGTTATCGTTTTAATTTGGTATTACACTTAGATTTAAAAATATCATAATAATAGGCTTTCAGAAAATGCTCGTCACCAACTACGTTCACCCACATCTTTATAAGTAAGTCTAACGGGAAGGCGGGAATAATAAACTTCTCTAAATATAGAGGGCTAAAAATGACGAACTCATCTACTCGAGCTAAGGGAACCGGAGGGAGAGTTGACAGGGTTGACTCCGTAGGGGGAACCAAGTCACACTCAACGTCAAAACATGGATTAAGCGTCCAGGAGAACGCCTCCGGTTGCAAGCCATTAAAATCAAAAGTAAACTCAAATACTGGATTCGTCCTCACTGAAAACTCATCCTCAGTTAACTTTTCACCACAGAATGAATCCACCAAATCAGCCGACATGTCTTCTAACGCATTAGATATTTTATTCAATTTAGCTTCAGTGATCGTCCCTAAGGTAGGCAAATTTATATCCGATAAAACTTCTAAACTACCTTGGGCCTCAGGCAAAGGAGCTATCATCAAAGAAAAATCTATCGGGCCCTCAGCGCTACCGTCATCCAAAGATAATATTTCCTCGCGGGGTAAATCTACTACAGCTTCACATTCTATGTCGACCAATTCTTCCCATGAGGTGGGGACATCGTCTAAGTCAGCAATAGGGGATGGGCAAATCGAATCCAGGGGAGTATAAAAATTAGCTCGAATCCCAAGCAGCGATGATAACGTCAAAGGACTAACTCCCGGATGTATAACACTAAGCTTATCCCAAACTGAACATCCATCCCAAGGTAACTCTTCCAAAACCGTATAAATATCTAGCAATCCAGGGTCAACCATAATAACGTCGGGTCCTAGCAAGTCACTTCCTAAATCAGTAACAGGTACGCTCTCGACATCGGGTGACTCTACCGACTCAGCTGGAATGTCTACTGGCTCAAGGTCATCAGAAGACTCCATCACTAAAATATCGTCGACGGGGATTGGAGATGATTCCTCAAGAGAGAAATCGTCATCCAGGTCACTAGGGTAACCAATCTCCTCAACGTCACTAAAAGCGTTAGTGAAACTTGCCTCGTCCTCAGTGACGGGCTCAGTCCTAATCACATCCTCAGGTTCAACAGGAGAGTCAGGCACTATCGTAAGTAAAGGAAGACTCTCACCTAGCTGATTAACTTCATCATCCAGAGCTTCTATATCCACATAAGAATCCTCAGAGGTATCAGTCACTATATCAGAGGGCTTAGATGTTGAGGCTAAAGAAGCAAGCACCCTAATAGTAACCTCTTTCGAGTTCAAATTTTGGGGTCTAAATGGCTTATGTTCCCTATAGGTGGGACTAGGCACAATTTGGGTATTACCACCTCTCTGGGGATAGGATCTATCCTGAGGCATAGGGTCACTCCTATAAGCAGATATGGGTCCAGTGCCGTAACTATTCTTACTAACGGGTGTGGTGCTATTTGTGTGCAAGTAGGCAGGATCAAATTGATCCGAGAGGAGGCTACGCATGTGTGGCCAAGCATAACGATAACTACCAACACGACGCTCTTCGTTTAACCAAAATAAACGGGCTCGACCTACTAATCGCTCTCGGGCAAAGCTAACCTTTTCGTAGTCATGCCATAAGAGACAATTAAAATATTGTTCTAATCCCTTCAGCCAGTCTCTAAAATTGTGGGGATACTCTAAACCGTCATAAGTAGGATAAATGTGGTGTGCCCTATATAACATCCCATTTCCGGCTAGACCCCTAGGAGTCGGTTAGTTGTGACAAAACCCTAGGAAGCCCAAAATTTGAAATAAAGCGATCAATATTTTCGGGTCACGGGTTGGTCACGCCCGTGACCGACCCGTCACGCCCGTGACTTGGGCGTGACTACTTCGACGATCGTCGATCTCCACGAGACGATCGTCGAACGTGCTGTCTGGGCATGTCATGCCCGTGACCAAGGTGTCACGCCCGTGACTAAGGGCGTGACCCCATCGACGATCGTCGATCGCCGCGAGACGATCGTCGACCTTGCGGCCCGGGCATGTCACGCCCGTGACATGAGTGTCACGCCCGTGACCTAGGGCGTGACCAGCCTTCGACGATCGTCGATCTCAATTCGACGATCGTCGACCTCGAAATTTGCCGTTCGGGCCTGTCACGCCCGTGACCTAGAGGTCACGCCCGTGACCTAGGGCGTGACCAGCCTTCGACGATCGTCGATCTCAATTCGACGATCGTCGACCCCAAAATCTGCCGTTCGGGCCTGTCACGCCCGTGACCCAAGTGTCATGCCCGTGACCATCCTTCGACGATCGTCGATCTCAGTTCGACGATCGTCGAACCCAGAATTGGCTATCCGGGCCTGTCACGCCCGTGACCTATGTGTCATGCCCGTGACATTGGCCGAAACGACGGTTCAAGGCCGAAATTATTCTAACACGCGTGGAAATAAATGCGGGTGTGGGAAGTTACACCAGGAGTATTTATGGGCCGTTTCCTTCCTTAATTATTTAAATAAATAGGAAGATATGGTCCAATAGGAAGCCGCCAGCTGGACACACCTGTTCAGTTTCCACCGTTTCTTATCCCTTCACTGTAACCGAAACGTTAAGGGGAGAACCTTCATGGCCATAAAGGCTTTACCCATTCACCTTCCCACTTTCTGACTTATAAAAGCCCACCTGGAACAAGAGGAGAAGGTTACACGCTCAAGCAAACGGATCAGACCTTTGTTCTTGCTGTATGAGAAGTTCAGCAACGCCACCACCGCGCCATGGCACCCCGTCGTCCTTCCCGCCTTCAAACCGCGAACAAGGTCCTCCTCTGCTCCTTCTCTTTCATGGGTAGATCTTAGGATTCTTAGAAAGGAGGTTCGCGCTCAACGGAGCCGGACCCGTCTCTCGTTTTCATGAGAAAACCATGTAAAAGGTATTTTTGAGTTCGCCGGAAACCGCCACCTCCGGCGGCCAAACCACCGCCGACCGATAGCCATCGCCTCAACGGAGGTGGTGGTGGTGGTGGCTGGCCAGGGAAGTGACCGAACGGCCGGCGACGGATCACGGAACGCTTACCGGAAAAAATGGTTTTCTGTCTGTTTTCGGGTTCATGAAGAAGATGAACAGTAGAATCAATATTATAATACATAGATTATTATATATTACATAATGGAAAAATAGATTATTTGAATATATTTTGAGGCTGCAAAACGAGGCACTTAGAGGCCGAATTAGGAAAAATGATCAGTCACAAAAGTTGTAGCCCTCTGGGTCTACTTTAATTTAAAATTAATTTTATTCAATTTGGGTGAGTGGTTTGACCACAGCGCTCATTGTGGTGGGATCAAGACCTAGGCTAACCAGAAATTGAAATGGTTGCCCACGGTTCATAACATGTCCAAATGACTTGAAATTTGGGCTGGAGGTCTATAATATGTATATCGAGAGGCTGTCTAAAAATGAGAATTTTTGGAGAACTTTTGCCTAAAGTTTATGTAAAATTTTAATAAACATTATAAAATTAATTAGGAGATGAAATTAAGTCCAAACCCTCCCAAATTTTGGTGAGTGGTCCCTGGCTATAAAACCTAGGTCTGTGTAAAATTCCAAGTGATTTGGAGGAGTTTTGGCTGAGAAATCTTCTACCCTTAACTAGGCGTTAGTGAGAAACCTTTTAATAAAAAGTGCACTGAGAATTTGGAAAGGTCAAATCGCCTCAACAGAGGCTGATTTTTTGATCTCTGACTTAGAATGGTGTTATAACCTGTTTGGAGAAAAATGGAGTGGTTTAGGGTTGACTTACCCTAGGATCCAAGCTCAAACCCTAAATGAAGGGTTTTGGGGTTTGTGAAGGTCATAGGAGCAAAAGCTCTTGTATGCCCTTGAAATTTGGAGGAGAGTGGCATGATGTGCTGAAAACTCTCTGGTTGGAATAGTGAAGGAATTGGAGGTAATTAGGTACCTCGGAAGTTGAGAGTTTGAATTAGGATAGAAATGTAATTTAGTTATTTTAAGCACTAAATCTAATCCAAAAATCATTAAACTCGGGAGGAGTGAGTTTTAAGATGTTTTAGACTTATGGTAGTTTTCCTGGAATTTTATGATTGATAAATATTATACTTCATGTGTTAAAGGATTATTTGCTTGATTTGTTGTTTCAATTATTTGGAGGCTTTAAATTAATTTTAATCAGTTAAAATTCTGGATTTAGATCTTGACCAGTAGATCATTGATCCCTGAAATTTTATAGAATTTTATGTTGAATAAATCTGGTACTTTGTTCACAGATAATAGAAAGGGGTTTTATTGTTTAAAAATTAATTATGGATAAAATACTTGCTGAAAAATTATGAAACTTGGCCAGTGCTAATTTTAGGCCTTTATCTACCTGGCATAAATTATTTATAATTTTTGGAAGAATATTTTCTGTACTTGATTCATAAACAACAGAAGTTAGAGATTATTTCTAAAATAGTTTTCATGCCCTTCTGATGGTAGAAAAATTATGATACTTAGGATTTAACCTATTGAGATAACCTAGTATTTGTCATAAATTTGCTGGACATCTTGCATGAGAACTTAGGGTAATTCATGTTCAAACCGGTAGCCCTTGGGATTTTCGAGGAATTCAATTAAATGCCAAATAAATTAGGAAAATTTCCATTTTCTGGACTTAGGTCATTTATATCATGGTAAGTCTCCAGTAAATAATTTAGGGCTTTTGGATGAGTAATGGATCATTGCATAACCGGTTCGACATGTAGCCTAGGTCGGTCTGCATATAGCGATTTGTGAAATGCAATAGGACATGATCTGAGGAAGGCACTGGAGCTAATCATAATGTCTGGGTGGGCAATGGTGGAGGAAATCACAATAGGAAGATATAAAGAGTGGTGAGAAGTGGTGATAGCTAGAGTTAAGAGGTGCTCGGGTTGGGCGAAAGATCGCTTTTCCCGAAGAGAGGAAGGTTAAAAATCACCCTAGGATAGTCTAACGAAATATGAGAAGGAAATCGGGTTAAGGGAGATCAACCAATAACAATAAGTGCCTTGCGAAAGGGAACTTCGGGCCGTAATGCCGCCGTCTTGGTTCCTAGTGCCCCTTGAGAGCCCTTCATGGGGTATACCGGGGGCAGTCCTGGGCTAACGTAAACTGTAATAACAAATCGACAAGAGTAACTAGGTAACTAGGGCTGCACTTTTCACAAACACTGTTGGAACAGGAAGATTGATGAGAGCTTCGGCTCGGGTGATTTGGAAACGGACGTTTGGGTCCGGGGAGCCTCATCTCGGTTGGTTAAGAGACGGACGGGATGGTCCGGGGAGCTTCGGCTTGGTTGGTTTGGAGACGAACGTTTTGGTCCGGGGAGCTTCGGCTCGGTTTTGTGTGTTTACGATAAACTTGCATGTGCATAAGATAGGACTAAGTTAAGGTGGTGGGTTTTTCGATATCGGGGAGTTCGATTGCACCGACACCGATATCGTTGACTCGGTGAGGTGGTTAGCACTTCGCCAACAGAAGTCCGGTGCGCCAGCCGACAAGAGTACGCAGGCGTCCGCTTAGTGCACCAAGCGTTGAGGCGTACGATAGGTCAGACCAGTGGTGCTTTTACTGGTTTTGAGGTGGGCGAGGCCCAACCCACCGCTTCCGTCTGCCACTACGGAGGTATCCTGGGAGGTAACGACTCCGAAAGGGGGAACTAAAGGTCTGTCTGCACAGAGTCGGGTGTGTGAGTTGCACTTGCATGTTTCATCATACCCACTAGCATGTCATAGCATAATCGATTCATTTAACCCTGACACCTAAAGTATAAGTGGTATGGGACGCTTATACATTAGGACCTGCAAAACGACCCCTTGGTCTATAAGCTTGTGTGGGCAAGTTTATAAATCAAAGGTTAATTTCAATATATAACAACCATTGCTGTTTGATAACCGACACCCCAACGTATAAGTGGTATGGGACACTCTATACGATGGGAGTCTTGCAAAAGATCCCTTTTGCTTATGTGTTCTCGCATAAGTGAAGGTTTAAATTCATATATTTGCTTTTCTTACAGCTAGACCTATTATAACAATCATATTAACTGCTCACCGGATACAACTTGCTAGATTAAGTCCACAGTCACCTGTTTCTTGATTTATCTCTACCATCATGTCCTTCCCTTTCTTCCTCCCCGCTCGGTACCTAGGAGCCATGGGGGAAGGGGTAGGGGATGATAGGGCTTAGTCTTTATGACTAACGGTTTTCGATCCGCATCATTTAGGGGATCGTGGAGCCCAGCATGGAGGAGCAGCCCCAGAGATCGGTGCGCCTAGAGATGGGGCAGTCTAGCTCCGGAGTTCACACAGCCGGGACCGTGAGTCTCGACCTTGAGTAGTTTCTATTTTCGCTTCCGCATGAGAGACTTGTAGTGAGGACATTTTGTACCGGGCATAAGCCCGTATTTATAGTACTCTGATGATTTCTGTGGACACTCCCTTCGTGGAGATTTTATCTTATTTACATGTGATTTATTATTGTGGACTGCATTGTTCTTACTTCAATAATTGTGCTACTTTTCTGTGATCAAATTGGCCGGCAGAATCGGCGCCTTGTGGTGATGACCCTTCAGGACGTGAAGGAGTCACCGCAAAGCGGCGATTCTGGGCCTAAGACCCCGGTGGTTGAAAAAGAAAAAAAAGGGGTCTTACAAGTGGTATCAGAGGGAAACATCGATCAGAAGGAAGTAGTAGTCCACAAACCCTGGGTCACCCCCCGCTCGAGTTTAGTTTGGGGACAAACTAAGCAGCGGAAGCAGTGGTGTGCCCATATGGGGATCACATATAAATTGTCCACCTTTATGTAATATTTGAACGTTTTCTCAGAGTGTGTTTTTGTTACGCAGCCTCCAGCACGGACTACGCCACAAGGTGGAGTTCAACAGGCTCAGGATGTTGCACCACCCCCACCGGCCCCCACTCCTTTCCTTCAGTCAGACATGGGACAGACCCTGACTGCCATCCTGGAGGCCTTCAGGGCCCAGCAGGTTCCGGCCCCGCAGCCAAATCCGGGGGCCAACTGGCTCAGCATCTTCCGGGGTCTTTCTCCCCCATCCTATTTGGGGACAGAGTCGGCTGTTCGGATGGAAGAGTGGCTAGATATCATGTACGAGATGCTGACCGGGATTCGGTGTCCATGGGAGGAGAGGGTGGCTCTGGTTGTCTCCTGCCTGGAGTCCCATGCAAAGAGGTGGTGGAAGACGCTGTTGGACACGACATTTGCTGATAGGGAGGTTGCGGAGGTTACTTGGGAGGAGTTCAGGGCCGCACTGCTGGAGCATTTCGTTCCGCAGTCGGCTAGGGATGATTTGGAGGAGCGGTTCTTACAGCTGAAGCAGGGTACCCGGACCATGGTGGAGTACCATCGAGAGTTTGACCATCTGGCTCGATACGCAGATTCCTACCAGCTGGACGAGGCAGGGTATATCAGGAGGTTCTATAAGGGCCTGCGGGAGGACTTGAGGGAGGCTCTATTGTTTGTATATGACGGGCCCATCTCCCGGATTTTGGAGATGGCCAAAAGGATTGAGGCAGATTGGCACGCCACCCGGGGCCGGAAACGGCCAGCAGAGGATCAGGGACGGAGAGGTAGAAATGACCAGCGGCGAGGTGCTGTACCAGAGGGGAGGAGGACGGAGGACCAGCCTCGTCAGGACGTGAGGCAGGAGCCGAGGGAACAGGTGGTATTAGCCCCTCCCCCTCTTCGGATGCAGGAGATGCCGAGACCCGGGGGAATGGCGTATCCCCCACCAGAGTGTTTTCTTTGTCATCAGATTGGGCACATTCGGAGGAACTGCCCCATGAGGGGGGCACCACCTCCAGCACATCAGGACGGCCCACCAGCTCAGCATTACGGAGGCCGAGGACGCGGCCGTGGTCATGGATACCAGTGGGGAGATCGTAGACAGGAAAGAGAGCAGGTATATGCTTTGGACCTTGCGCAGCCTCGAAATCCGGAGCAGGTCATAGCAGGTACGCAACAATGCTTCTTTATTTTTATAGAATTTCTCTTTTAGTTGTTAAAACTCAGAACCGCACTAGATAGGTTAACAAGGAAAGAAAATTCTTTATAGAACCCTAAGATGTTTAATCACCCCAGGTATAGTCTTCATCAGCGGCAAGCCGGCCCGCACGCTGTTCGATACTGGAGCTACTCACTCCTTTGTGTCGGAGACGTTCGTAGAAGGACTGGAGGGTGTGGAGCGGTTCACAGGCTCGAGGATGAGGGTGCGACTACCAGATGGATCTGAGCTCCTTACCACGGATCACTGCAATATGGAGGCAGAAATTGGTGGAAAAGCGTTCGAGGCTCCAGCGATGATTTTGAAGCTGACGGACTACGACCTGATCCTGGGCATGGTATGGCTGCACTGGAACTATGCCCAGATTGACTGCCAGGCAAAGCGGATCACCGTGAGACACGGGGACTCTTTCATTACCATCGAAGGTATAAGACCTGTCTCTCGTATACTCTTATCTTCGGTACAGGCTGTTAAGGCCCACCTGCAGGGAGAGGAGGTCTATCAGATTCTTTTTGAGATGGCGGAAGTTAAGGAGTCGGTGACAGACATCCCGGTGGTGCGAGATTTTGCTGACATCTTTCCAGAGAAACTACCAGGACTACCTCCACACCGAGAGCAGGATTTTCAGATACAGCATGTGCCGGGAGCCAAGCCGGCGTCTAGGGCCCCTTATCGGATGGCCCCAAAGGAGTTGGCAGAGTTTCGGACTCAGTTGCAGGAATTAGTTGAGGCAGGTTTTGTTAGACCGAGTTCCTCGCCATGGGGAGCACCGATCCTATTTGTGAAGAAGAAGGATGGGAAACTCCGCCTATGCATCGATTATCGAGCACTAAACAGGCTGACCGTCCGGAATACCTATCCGCTCCCACGGATAGACGAATTATTCGACCAGCTGGAGGGGGCCCATTATTTCTCGAAGCTGGACTTGAGATCAGGATACTACCAGCTACGGATCCAGGAGGAGGATATCCCGAAGACGGCCTTTAGTAGCAGATATGGCCTGTATGAGTTCACCGTGATGCCCTTTGGGCTCACGAATGCTCCGTCGGCGTTCATGAGTCTCATGAACCGGGTTTTCGAGGCCTACTTGGATGTGTTTGTCATAGTATTCATAGACGACATCCTGATCTACTCTAGGACGGAGGAGGAGCACACTCGGCATCTGACACTGACCTTGGAGAGGTTGCGGGAGCATCGCCTTTATGCAAAATTCAGCAAGTGTCAGTTCTGGTTGAAGGAGGTGGCCTTCCTAGACCACATCATCAGTGGAGCCGGGTTAGCAGTAGATCCAGCAAAGATTCGGGCAGTTCGCGATTGGCCGTAGCTGAGGACAGCCACCGATGTACGCAGTTTCTTGGGACTTGCCGGTTACTACCGGAATTTCGTGGAGGGGTTCTCTCGGATTGCCCTCCCCCTCACATCTTTGACAAAGAAGGAGGCACCTTTTGTTTGGACCCCGCAGTGCCAGGCGGCTTTCCAGAAGCTGAAGGACCGACTCATCTCGGCCCCTATTCTGGCCCTTCCATCCGGAAAGGAAGGATTCCAGGTGTATACCGACGCATCATACCAAGGGATGGGAGCGGTGCTGATGCAGAACGGACATGTCATAGCATATGTATCCCGCCAGCTGAAGACCCATGAGAGGAACTACCTGGTGCACGACCTCGAGATGGGAGCGGTCGTTTTTGCTCTGAAGGTCTGGCGCCATTATCTTTATGGAGTCCACTGCGATATCTTCTCCAATCACAAGAACCTGAAATACGTGGATACGCAGAAGGAGCTGAATATCAGGCAGAGGCGTTGGGTGGAGTTCTTAGCAGATTATCAGTATGAGATGCACTACCATCCAGGGAAGGCAAACGTGGTGGCCGACACGTTGAGCCGGAGAGCTGCCACTTCCGAAGCTGGGCCCCAGGTTATGTCCATGGAGCTAGTCCAGTCATTCAGAGATATGCAGATATCCCTAGTGTCCGAGGATGACCCAGTTCTGTATAGGGAGTATTTGGCATCGATGGTGGCCATAGACGATATTCGGGATCGCATTCGGGACGGACAGAGGACAGATGCGTGGACGGAGCCGATGTTCCGAGCTTTGGAGGAAGGTTCGACAAGAGATTATTCCCTGAGAGATGCTTTGCTCCACTTCAGAGGCAGAGTATATATACCCGCAGGAGGCCAGATCCGAGAGGATATTATGATGGAGGCGCATTGCAGCCGGTACTCGGTGCACCCGGGGATCACAAAGATGACCGCTGATTTGAAGAGGACGATGTTTTGGCCGGGCATGAAGAAGGACATTACGTACTTCGTGACCCATTGCGAGGCGTGTCAGTTGGTGAAGGCGGAGTGCAGGAACCCCGCAGGATTGTTACAGCCACTCCCGGTGCCGGAGTGGAAGTTTGACGATATAGCGATGGATTTTATACATGGTCTTCCCCGGTCTCGGACAGGGAACGACTCGATTTGGGTGATTGTCGATCGGCTGACAAAGGTGGCCCGCTTTATACCAATCAGGAAGGACGATCCGGTGGGAGTGCTGGTACGGAAGTTTGTGGAGCAGTATGTCCGATATCATGGCGTGCCCCGGACGATAGTGTCGGACCGCGATGGACGATTTACATCCAGGGAGTGGCGGTCAGTGCAGGCATACCTGGGCACCCGTTTGACTTTTAGCACGGCCTTCCACCCTTAGACGGACGGGCAGACAGAGCGCACCAACATGACGTTGGAGGATCTACTACGACTGTGTATACTGGATCGAGGGGAGCCGTGGGAGAAGATGTTACCGTTGGTCGAGTTCTCCTATAATAATAGCTACCAGTCCAGCATCAGGATGGCGCCTTATGAAGCCTTGTATGGACAAAAATGTAGGACCCCGCTTTCTTGGGTTCAGGACGAGGATCCGAAGCTGCTGGGATCGGATTTCGTTGAAGACACCGAGGCTCAGGTGAGATTGATCAGAGATAGGATGTTGGAGTCGCAGAGCAGACAGGATAAATACTATGACGCCCGACATCGTCAGGTGGAGTTTCGGGTAGGGGATCGAGTGTTCTTGAAGATCCGGCCCATGCACGGAGTCTCACGGGTGCGCGGTCGGAGGAAGAAACTCAGCCCTAGGTATATGGGCCCTTACCGGATCCTGGAGCGGATCGGACCCCTAGCCTACAGGCTAGAGTTGCCACCAGAGCTGGCATCTCTACACGACGTCTTCCACATCTCTTCGCTGAGAAGGGCTCTACTACGCCCGGAGCAGCGGATTTTGACCACTGAAGGGCCGGTAGCTTCAGACCGATCTGTTCACTTGGAGCCGGTTCGGATCGACGACAAAGGAGTGCGGATCTTGTGCCGTAAGAAGATCCCCTTAGTCAAGGTTCTGTGGAGAAACCACGGTCAGGAGGAGCACACCTGGGAACCGCAGGATCTGATGAGGCAAAGATACCCGGAGTTGTTCAGTCAGGTACATCTCACCACCTCTCGGTATACTATAGACTGCCTTCTTGTTTTGGAATGTTAAGACTAGATAAGGAAAATCCAGGACCTAGGCATGCACACTTAATCAGAAAGGTAGGGGCTAATCTTTTGTTTATTGGGGAGATTGTCTTCGTTATCAAACGAACAGTCGTCTGAACCCAATAGAAAGATCGTATGGGATGTTACAAGTTTAATTTATTCCGATAGAAATCCCCGTAGGCTCAACCTCAATTTCGGGGACGAAATTTTTGTTTTGTTTATTGGGATTTATAACATCCCATTTCCGGCTAGACCCCTAGGAGTCGGTTAGTTGTGACAAAACCCTAGGAAGCCCAAAATTTGAAATAAAGCGATCAATATTTTCGGGTCACGGGTTGGTCACGCCCGTGACCGACCCGTCACGCCCGTGACTTGGGCGTGACTACTTCGACGATCGTCAATCTCCACGAGACGATCGTCGAACGTGCTGTCTGGGCATGTCACGCCCGTGACCAAGGTGTCACGCCCGTGACTAAGGGCGTGACCC
Source organism: Platanthera zijinensis (assembly GCA_039513925.1). Taxonomy (NCBI): domain Eukaryota; kingdom Viridiplantae; phylum Streptophyta; class Magnoliopsida; order Asparagales; family Orchidaceae; genus Platanthera; species Platanthera zijinensis. Next base: position 101,663,415 of record CM077091.1, read on the forward strand.
CATCGACGATCGTCGATCGCCGTGAGACGATCGTCGACCTTGCGGCCCGGGCATGTCACGCCCGTGACATGAGTGTCACGCCCGTGACCTAGGGCGTGACCAGCCTTCGACGATCGTCGATCTCAATTCGACGATCGTCGACCTCAAAATTTGCCGTTCGGGCCTGTCACTCCCGTGACCTAGAGGTCACGCCCGTGACCTAGGGCGTGACCAGCCTTCGATGATCGTCGATCTCAATTCGACGATCGTCGACCCCAAAATCTGCCGTTCGGGCCTGTCACGCCCGTGACCCAAGTGTCACGCCCGTGACCATCCTTCGACGATCGTCGATCTCAGTTCGACGATCGTCGAACCCAGAATTGGCTATCCGGGCCTGTCACGCCCGTGACCTATGTGTCACGCCCGTGACATTGGCCGAAACGACGGTTCAGGGCCGAAATTATTCTAACACGCGTGGAAATAAATGCGGGTGTGGGAAGTTACACCAGGAGTATTTATGGGCCGTTTCCTTCCTTAATTATTTAAATAAATAGGAAGATATGGTCCAATAGGAAGCCGCCAGCTGGACACACCTGTTCAGTTTCCACCGTTTCTTATCCCTTCACTGTAACCGAAACGTTAAGGGGAGAACCTTCATGGACATAAAGGCTTTACCCATTCACCTTCCCACTTTCTGACTTATAAAAGCCCACCTGGAACCAGAGGAGAAGGTTACACGCTCAAGCAAATGGATCAGACCTTTGTTCTTGCTGTAGGAGAAGTTCAGCAACGCCACCACCGCGCCATGGCACCCCGTCGTTCTTCCCACCTTCAAACCGCGAACAAGGTCCTCCTCTGCTCCTTCTCTTTCATGAGTAGATCTTAGGATTCTTAGAAAGGAGGTTCGCGCTCAACGGAGCCGGACCCGTCTCTCATTTTCATGAGAAAACCATGTAAATGGTATTTTTGAGTTCGCCGGAAACCGCCACCTCCGGCGGCCAAACCACCGCCGACCGATAGCCATCGCCTCAACGGAGGTGGTGGTGGTGGTGGCTGGCCAGGGAAGTGACCGAACGGCCGGCGACGGATCACGGAACGCTTACAGGAAAAAATGGTTTTCTGTCTGTTTTCGGGTTCATGAAGAAGATGAACAGTAGAATCAATATTATAATACATAGATTATTATATATTACATAATGGAAAACTAGATTATTTGAATATATTTTGAGGCTGCAAAACGAGGCACTTAGAGGCCGAATTAGGAAAACTGACCAGTCACAAAAGTTGTAGCCCTCTGGGTCTACTTTAATTTAAAATTAATTTTATTCAATTTGGGTGAGTGGTTTGACCACAGCACGCATTTTGGTGGGATCAAGACCTACGCTAACCAGAAATTGAAATGGTTGCCCACGGTTCATAACATGTCCAAATGACTTGAAATTTGGGCTGGAGGTCTATAATATGTATATCGAGAGACTGTCCAAAAATGAGAATTTTTGGAGAACTTTTGCCTAAAGTTTTTGTAAAATTTTAATAAACATTATAAAATTAATTAGGAGATGAAATTAAGTCCAAACCCTCCCAAATTTTGGTGAGTGGTCCCTAGCTATAAAACCTAGGTCTGTGTAAAATTCCAAGTGATTTGGAGGAGTTTTGGCTGAGAAATCTTCTACCCTTAACTAGGCGTTAGTGAGACACCTTTTAATAAAAAGTGCACTGAGAATTTGGAAAGGTCAAATCGCCTCAACAGAGGCTGATTTTCTGATCTCTGACTTAGAATGGTGTTATAACCTGTTTGGAGAAAAATGGAGTGGTTTAGGGTTGACTTAACCTAGGATCCAAGCTCAAACCCTAAATGAAGGGTTTTGGGGTTTGTGAAGGTCATAGGAGCAAAAGCTCTTGTATGCCCTTGAAATTTGGAGGAGAGTGGCATGATGTGCTGAAAACTCTCTGGTTGGAATAGTGAAGGAATTGGAGGTAATTAGGTACCTCGGAAGTTGAGAGTTTGAATTAGGATAGAAATGTAATTCAGTTATTTTAAGCACTAAATCTAATCCAAAAATCATGAAACTCGGGAGGAGGGAGTTTTAAGATGTTTTAGACTTATGGTAGTTTTCCTGGAATTTTATGATTGATAAATATTATACTTCATGTGTTAAAGGATTATTTGCCCGATTTGTTGTTTCAATTATTTGGATGCTTTAAATTAATTATAATCAGTTAAAATTCTGGATTTAGATCTTGACCAGTAGAACATTGATCCCTGAATTTTTATAAAATTTTATGTTGAATAAATCTGGTACTTTGTTCACAGATAATAGATAGGGGTTTTATTGTTTAAAAATTAATTATGGATAAAATACTTGCTGGAAAATTATGAAATTTGGTCAGTGCTAATTTTAGGCCTTTATCTGCCTGGCATAAATTATTTATAATTTTTGGAAGAATATTTTTTGTACTTGATTCATAAACAACAGAAGTTAGAGATTATTTCTAAAATAGTTTTCATGCCCTTCTGATGGTAGAAAAATTATGATACTTAGGATTTAACCTATTGAGATAACCTAGTATTTATCATAAATTTTCTGGACATCTTGCATGAGAACTTAGGGTAGTTCATGTTCAAACCGGTAGCCCTTGGGATTTTCGAGGAATTCAATTAAATGCCAAATAAATTAGGAAAATTTCCATTTTCTGGACTTAGGTCATTTATATCATGGTAAGTCTCCAGTAAATAATTTAGGACTTTTGGATGAGTAATGGATCATTGCATAACCGGTTCGACATGTAGCCTAGGTCGGTCTGCATATAGCGATTTGTGAAATGCAATAGGACATGATATGAGGAAGGCACTGGAGCTAATCATAATGTCTGGGTGGGCAATGGTGGAGGAAATCACAATAGGAAGATATAAAGAGTGGTGAGAAGTGGTGATAGCTAGAGTTAAGAGGTGCTCGGGTTGGGCGAAAGATCGCTTTTCCCGAAGAGAGGAAGGTTAAAAATCACCCTAGGATAGTCTAATGAAATATGAGAAGGGAATCGGGTTAAGGGAGATCAACCAATAACAATAAGTGCCTTGCGAAAGGGAACTTCGGGCCGTAATGCCGCCGTCTTGGTTCCTAGTGCCCCTTGAGAGCCCTTCACGGGGTATACCGGGGGCAGTCCTGGGCTAACGTAAACTGTAATAACAAATCGACAAGAGTAACTAGGTAACTAGGGCTGCACTTTTCACAAACACTGTTGGCACAGGAAGATTGATGAGAGCTTCGGCTCGGGTGATTTGGAAACGGACGTTTGGGTCCGGGGAGCCTCGGCTCGGTTGGTTAAGAGACGGACGGGATGGTCCGGGGAGCTTCGGCTCGGTTGGTTTGGAGACGGACGTTTTGGTCCGGGGAGCTTCGGCTCGGTTTTGTGTGTTTACGATAAACTTGCATGTGCATAAGATATGACTAAGTTAAGGTGGTGGGTTTTTCGATATCGGGGAGTTCGATTGCACAGACACCGATATCGTTGACTCGGCGAGGTGGTTAGCACTTCGCCAACAGAAGTCCGGTGCGCCAGCCGACAAGAGTACGCAGGCGTCCGCTTAGTGCACCAAGCGTTGAGGCGTACGATAGGTCAGACCAGTGGTGCTTTTACTGGTTTTGAGGTGGGCGAGGCCCAACCCACCGCTTCCGTCTGCCACTACGGAGGTATCCTGGGAGGTAACGACTCCGAAAGGGGGAACTAAAGGTCTGTGTGCACAGAGTCGGGTGTGTGAGTTGCACTTGCATGTTTCATCATACCCACTAGCATGCCATAGCATAATCGATTCATTTAACCCTGACACCTAAAGTATAAGTGGTATGGGACGCTTATACATTAGGACCTGCAAAACGACCCCTTGGTCTATAAGCTTGTGTGGGCAAGTTTATAAATCAAAGGTTAATTTCAATATATAACAACCATTGCTGTTTGATAACCGACACCCCAACGTATAAGTGGTATGGGACACTCTATACGATGGGAGCCTTGCAAAAGATCCCTTTTGCTTATGTGTTCTCGCATAAGTGAAGGTTTAAATTCATATATTTGCTTTTCTTACAGCTAGACCTATTATAACAATCATATTAACTGCTCACCGGATACAACTTGCTAGATTAAGTCCACAGTCACCTGTTTCTTGATTTATCTCTACCATCATGTCCTTCCCTTTCTTCCTCCCCGCTCGGTACCTAGGAGCCATGGGGGAAGGGGTAGGGGATGATAGGGCTTAGTCTTTATGACTAACGGTTTTCGAACCGCATCATTTAGGGGATCGTGGAGCCCAGTATGGAGGAGCAGCCCCAGAGATCGGTGCGCCTAGAGATGGGGAAGTCTAGCTCCGGAGTTCACACAGCCGGGACCGTGAGTCTCGACCTTGAGTAGTTTCTATTTTCGCTTCCGCATGAGAGACTTGTAGTGAGGACATTTTGTACCGGGCATAAGCCCGTATTTATAGTACTCTGATGATTTCTGTGGACACTCCCTTCGTGGAGATTTTATCTTATTTACATGTGATTTATTATTGTGGACTGCATTATTCTTACTTCAATAATTGTGCTACTTTTCTGTGATCGAATTGGCCGGCAGAATCGGTGCCTTGTGGTGATGACCCTTCAGGACGTGAAGGAGTCACCGCAAAGCGGCGATTCTGGGCCTAAGACCCCGGTGGTTGAAAAAGAAAAAAAGGGGTCTTACACCCTAGGGGTGTGTTTAGCCATATCCTTATCATAGGAATAGTCTAACTGGGTAGCATATACATCATATGCCATTTAGCGAGAACCGGAGAGAAAAACTCAACCCTGAATTAGTGCATGTGCAAATAAACGTTTCTGGGACAAATTATTTATGAGAGTTGGAATTGTTCCAGCTTATCCACTAAGGTTATACAGATAATAAAATAGGGTTCTTTCTAGACAAATATGAGGGTTATTAAAAAAAATTGGATTTTTTTTTTTACAGGAAAAATAAAAATCTAGGCTGCTATTGGCACACCAAATACTAAATTTCAAATTTATTAATAAAAATAAATACTTAATGAAAAATAATTTTTTTTTTATTTTCTTACTAATAATTAAATGGATAAATTCCAAAAATTTTAAATTTTAAATTTTAAGAAAATTAAAATTTTCTTACGGTCGCTATTTGCAGACCAATAGTTAAAAATTTGATTTTTCATGAATGATATTGCGACGTGTGAGTACGTGTTAACGTGCTACAAGATGTGGGAGGGGTGCCAATTAAGAAATTGACGTGAACCTCCCTCTGATACCAAATTGATGTAGGCCCGCTCTTTCGAGCGTTTTGGTGGCCGACAAATTAACGCGACGCTCTCGAATAATTCTCACGTTACACTCTAGCATTTAACTTCGCAGCGGTTCAATTAATATTATTACTAAACAACAATTACGAAGGGTTCGCAAAGCCCTTCAAGATAGTACCAAGGCGATAGGCCAAGGTCCTCTCAAGCGAAAAGAACTCACACGGTTCGATCGAGCGTGTTGTACCAAAAGAGAAACCACCGAAAACAAAAAATTCGGGCAAGGGTGGTTCTCTCCCAACAAAATACAAACGAGGGCCGCCACGCCTCACGAACTTAAACGAAAATGCGATAAACAAGACAATAACTAAAATAAAATAAACCACGAAAAATCAAGCGTTACACAAAATGCGCAATTTGCCAAAGCCACAAGATTTATCTAAGGAAGAGAAACACGTTAAGTAGAGATTTTTGTTACCCAACCGGATTGGATGAATTCGGTTACGCTCAACTAGAATCGTTCCTCAACGGCACCACCAGAGATACGCTGGAGGGAGAGAAATTCGTCGCCTTCTTCATGTCACGCTGTATTTGGAAAGTCCCGGCGAAATCTTCTGAATATGGAAAGAATAATTCCAAATAAGGTAGGAGAGAGAAAAGGTGGCAGGATATCAGAATATTTTAGGAAAGATATTTTTCAATTATGGTAAGTAGAGAAATTATGGTAGGATGTATATTTAGATTATGGAGAAAAAGAGGGGAATATGGTAGAGAATATTTTGGTTTAGGAATGAGATTTGGTAGTAGAGATTAAAGATGGTATAATATCTTGGTGTTTAGGAAGGAGATGTGGGAGGGGGGTCGGTTTTGGTGTGGGGGAAAAGGAGAGATGAAAGGTGGCGGTTTTTTTGGTGTTAGGGTGGCCGATTTTTGAGAGGGGTGGTGGAAGGCTCGGTTTGGTGGGGTGTTGTGGTGGTTGGGTTGCTGAAAGGAAAGGTGGTGGCCGACTTGTGATGGTGGAAAAGAGGGGCTCGACTAGGTTATGGAAGTTGTGGCTCGGTTTTGCTAAGGGAGTGGGAGATGGCCAGTTTTGTGAGGGGAAAATGGTGGTGGTGGTCGGGTAGCAAGGGAGGCAAGGGAGAAAGGGAAGGGAGAAGAGATGGCCGTCGGCCAACACAAGAGGAAGAGGATGGGGGAAGAGGGGCTCGACTAGGTTATGGAAGTTGTGATGGTGGAGAAGAGGGGAAAAGGAGAGATGAAATAACATTGCAAAAATACTACATGATTAAAATAATTAAAATACTACATGATGGTTATACGCACCCATCATTACACATGAAATGGAAATTAAAACATGAAATTAAATAACATTGCAAAAATAAAACAAAGCATTAAAATTAATTAATAATTAATAACAATTTATTAATAATAATTATTAAATATTATTAATATGTTGGCTTGTGTTCAGGACGGGTATTATGGCGATGCTCCACATGAACATCCGTAAGCACGCCATCGCCGTCTTTAAAATGTTGCGGGCCGTCGTCTCCATCAATCGGGTCACCATCATCATCAGAGGGAGGACGCTCCTTGGCGACATATCGTGGGAAGTCGGCACCATCACAAGATGTATCAAATGGATGTGAAATCAGCATTCCTGAATGGTGATCTAAAAGAAGAAGTCTATGTAGAGCAGCCATCAGGTTTTGTAGATTCTCTTAAACCTGGTTATGTCTATAGACTTAGGAAAGCATTGTATGGGTTAAAGCAAGCCGTAAGGGCTTGGTATGAAACCCTGTCTACTTTCCTTATTGAGAACAAATTCTCAAGAGGTAAAATAGACAAAACTCTATTCCTAAGGGAATCTAAAGGGAAGATAATCTTAGTTCAGATCTATGTAGATGACATAATATTTGGATCTACGGAGAACAACCTTTGCAAGAAGTTTGCCAGACTTATGCAAGGGAAGTTTGAAATGAGCAGTATGGGGGAACTTAAGTTCTTCTTGGGACTCCAAGTAAGACAAACTGATGATGGATTGTCCATATCCCAGTCTAAGTTAACCAAGGAGTTAATTAAGAAGTATTATAAGGAATAATCCTCCACCATGAGAACTCCTATGGGAACAAGTATTCCTATATGCAAAGATGATGCAGGTAAACCTGTAGATGAGTCTTTGTATAGAGGAATAATTGGCTCTCTATTATATCTCACTGCTAGTAGACCAGACATTATGTATGCAACATGTGTCTGTGATAGGTACCAAGCATGCCCTAAAGAATCACATTATACTGTAGTCAAGTGGATTTTGAGATATCTAAAGGGCACACCTAATCTAGGCCTTTGGTACCCTAGGAATGGAGATTTTCTACTAACAGGTTATTCAGATGCAGATTTTGCAGGCTGTAGAGAAGATAGAAAAAGTACTACAGGTACATGCCAATTCCTGGGAGGAAGATTGATATCTTGGAGCAGTAAGAAGCAGACTAGTGTGGCAATATCCACAGCTGAGTCTGAATATGTGGCAGCAGGAAGTTGCTGTGCGTAGCTGTTGTGGATTGAACATCAGCTAAGGGACTATGGTATTCAAGTAAGTAGAACACCTTTATTATGTGATTCTAAAAGTGTCATTTCTATTGCAAACAATCCTGTTTCACATAGTAGGACTAAACATATAGAGATAAAATACCATTTTCTTAGAGAACATGTAGAAAAAAAAGACATCTCATTAGAATTTATTAAAACTTATTATCAAATTGCAGATATATTTACTAAGCCTCTGGATGAAACTAAATTCAATAGATTTAAAATTGAATTAGGAATGCTGACCATAGGTTAGTTTACCAAAAATTGGCTAAGTAAAATTGTGTCGACACATTCGGTAATAAAGTGTCGACACAGAAAAGTTATGTCGACAATTCAGAAAAATAGTGTTGACACAGAGTAAAAGTGTCGACACCTAAGGGACAAAGAGTTGACACATCTAGAAATGTAGTGTCGACACAACCAAAGTAATGGTGTCGACACTTGCAGATTTTGTGTCGACACTTGTAATAAGAGTCGACACAGAATTTCTGATGAACTACTAAGTATCTCCAGTGTCGACATATCATCAATTGGTGTCGACACATAGTATTCAGCGCCGTGGTCGAGACAATAGAAGTGTGTGTCGACACTTTTTAACAGTGTCGGCACTTTTTAGACAGTTTTTGCCCGCCTTTTTATCTTCTTTGATTAGAAGGGTATAAATAGGTCAAGAACTTATTCTGTCGACACGCTCACTAGGGTTACGAGACAAAAACCTTGTGTCGACAATCTCTCTTCTCTCCAACCAAGCTTTCTCTTCATTCCAATGACGCCCAAGGTTGAATACAACGTCAATGAAGGATATGAGTTGGTTAGGCATCCATTCGACGATGCCGAATCAGAGATCAAACAGGTCATTTCACCTCTTGCAGAAAACGGATTACAATATCTTGTCTCTGAACCTACTAAGATATGGAAGAAAGAAGTATTCGAGTTCTATACTGCAGCATCACTGGACTCAACTGGGTTGAAGATCAAATCCACTATACATGGAGAAAAAGTCAAGCTATCTCAGAAAAGGTTGAGCAAGATTCTCCATCTTCCTAGAATACATGAGGAGGAAGAGGTGCCAGCCTCAAGGACCAGGGAGGTGCTTCAATGGTGTGGATTGGATCCAACCATAAAAATAGGATCTGCCATCAACAGGAAGGGCATGAATCATCAGGGGAAATTCCTGTCTAAAATAATAGGTAAAGTGATCTTATGTAAACCAGGTGGCTATGATAGGATATCAGCCTATATGTTCATCCTGATGACAAGGGTAATCTTTAAAATTCAAACCAATTGGTCTGCAGTACTGTTTGATAAGATTAAAGAAGGAATCAAGAAGCCAAACTTGGCTAGGATCATGAGTCTGTACCTGGCTGGAATAATTCCAGAGGTCATGCAACAAATTCCTGGATCAAAGATAAACCACATGAGGAGAATGGACATAAGGTTATTCTCCAGGTGGGATAGAGTTCTTTCAAAATAGATGCCTGAGCATGGTCATGAAGATGCACAAGACCAGGAAGAGCAAGTTAGAGCACAAGTTCAGGATCTGACTGTGACTACCCAAGTCCAGGAAGAAACTATATCTGCACAGGTGCAGGGGGAGCCAATTACAACACATTTGCAGGGGAGACACATTCTGAACAAGTGCAAGAGGAAGAAAGAATCAATTTATCAGAAGACATTGTTTCTCAAACTGATCTTGATATTTCTGGAGTTGTTGTTGCTGCTGAGAAAGTACAATCTCCTGCTCTCACACAACAAGAATTCACTCTTGAAGAGCTATTTCCTGATGTTGGAGGAGAAGCAGATAAAATGGAGACCCTAAGATTTGAGGGGGAGAAAGTAAGGTTTGAGGGGGAGCAGGTTAATATGGAGTAGGAGCAATATGGAGCTTAGAGAGAAATTTCTTCCACTCCTCAAGAGAGAGTTACTATTGAAAGTTCTTCAGAGTCTGAGCATGAAGAAGTAAGGGAGGCCAAGAAAAGAAAATTAATGGTCTTTAAGAGAAGAAGTCAAAGTTATAAGAAGGATCTCCAACAACTACTTCACATTCTACTCCTGAGATTGATTACAATAAGTACTTGGTTGACTTACAAGTAAAATTTGATGAGCAAAGATTGCTTCTAGAAAAATATGTGGATGAAAGCCAAAAGGCTCTTCAATTTGATCTAGCCCAAGAGATAAAGTCAATCAGATTTGAGGTCAATCAGAATAAAAAAGAGATGACAAATTGCTTCCACAAGGGAGGCAATGTTATGGTATTTCTTGCCAAGCAACAAGAAGAAATAAAGAAGCAAGTGGATGAGATTGCAGTCAAACAAAGCTATGTACTTGAAAATCAAATAAGAATGAATGACAATCTTACTGAATCTCACAATGAGATAGTCACTGAGTTAACAAATGCTGTTACTGGAATGACAGCTGTAAGAACTAAAGAAATGGAAGAATATGATAAGAAGCTACAGGCTGCCCTAGATTCAGTTAAAACTGCCATCACTTCATCTCAAAAGTTAATTAGTGACAAGCTTCAAAAGTTAAAGCCATTCTTTAAAGATGGAATCAATTACCTGGATGGGCAAATAAGATTTCAGAAAGAGAACTTAAGAGATCATATGACAAAAGAAGTCATAAAGGGGGAGAGGGTGTTAGTCTATACTGGCTCTGATCATGCCAAATGGGTAACCAATAGCATAAGAGCCACTCTGGGATATCCACCCTTGTGTGATGATGATAATATGGCTGAGTCAGGGGTGCAACCAATTCTACTTGAAGGTGATCAACCTGAGGTTGCCCAAGTCATTTACCCTCCTGCAGATATTGAAATGGTACATCAACAAGTTGAGTCTATGTACAGCCCTCCTCTACTAGTTACAAATGTTATTATTAAAAAGGTTGATATGCTAGAAGCTGGTCTGAAAGCTCAGCAAGATGCTTTATTATCAAAGAAAAGATTTAGAGAGCAAGCAGAATTAAAGCCAGACTTTCAGCAGTGGAGCCCCACTTCAAGAAATATCATTTTAACTGCTTGGAAAGCTGTAAAAGATCAAGTACATGAAAGGGGAAAATGGTACAATGAGCAAGAATGACAAAAGTATGAAGTAAGGCAGGAGGCCATAGTTCGACACAGGAGAAAGGCTAAGATGGGGAAGCTACATCCTGATACTAAGGAACCTAGCAAGTATTTCCCCAAGCCCTTTCATTATTTTGAAAGGCAAAGGATCAAGGCTGAAGCACAAAAGAAAGCTGAGTTGAAAGGCAAGAAGCCTATTGAAGATACAGAACCTATTGTGCAGGCTCAGATTAAATCTGGCAAAGGGATTGTCATCAAGGAGCCAGTCCAGCCTTAGTCTAAGTTTTACTAGTTTTTGTTCAAGAACTATGTAATTGTTAGTTTGTTAAAGAAATCAATGCAAACAACTCTTAACAAACATTTTTGAGTTGATATACAAAACATTGTTCTGTGATCATTTACTTTTACATCTTTATTCTGTGATGTAACTATGATATGTGTTTTGTTTATTAAGTACCCTGTAATATAATGCGTATGTACATCATCTTGTTTTCCAAGTGGTGTATATCATTGGCTAAAGGGTTATGACTTCTCCAAATTGGGGGAGATTGTTGGGTACATTGGAAAATGTGTACCTGATTTGGAGAAGCCTCACTTAGCTAAATGATATACATCAAGGTGTATTTGATGTTATTTTGAGTTTATATGTACAGGTTAAGAATGTGCTAGAATGCAGACAAAATATTCTAAGTCCATATGTCGACACCTAAGGAAGCTGTGTCGACACTTCAGTAAGATTGTGTCGACACTTGGAAATGGCTGTGTCGACACTTCAGTGAGTTTATGTCGACACCGGGAGGCAGTGTCAACACACAGAAGATTATAGTTGACATCGACTGTGTTGACACCGGGAGGCTGTGTCGACACATAGAGGCAGAGTCGATAACAACTGTGTCGACACCTGGAGGCAGTGTCGGCACACGCTATGTTCTAAGTCTACATCAACTGTGTCAACACACAGGAATTGTGTCGACACACAGCTGAGTCTAGACCAAGTTGATTGCTGATGAATGGTGAAGTGTTTGTGTCGACACAAATAATCAGTGTCGACACATTCTCAAGATGTAGTGTCAAGAAGCTGTGTCGACATCAAGGCAGCTATGTCGACATCACCAAAGTCTGTGTCGACACTTAAGTCACTTGTGTCGACACATATTGATAGATGGTCTCGACACTGTATGACAGTATGTCTCGACGCTTTGCTGACAGAGACAAAGGCTCAAGAACTGTTTGAAGACTTGACAGCTGTGAGTTACAATAGGTTTACTGAAGCTATCAGACTTGTCAGAAGTTAGTTAGAAACCAGATCAGCCGGTTACCATGGATAAAGTCTATAAATAGATAGATTCAGAAGAATAAAGTTGAACAATACACACAACTAACACACCTATTGTGAGGTTGATCTCTGATCAAGAAAATACAAGTAATAAAGAAGAAGATCTTCGTGAGAAGATCTAAGAAGACGTTCTGAAGTAGTTTACAATTCATATTCTGTCTAAGTTGAATTCAATAAAGAATTCAGAAGTATCTTCAAGAGGTTTGGATAGAGAGAGATCCAGCTATTTGAAATCAAGAAGGAGACATTCACAGGTCTCTCAAGAAGCAGATACTGAACTAATCTGTCAAGAAGATTCAGATTTATTTATGAAGTCTAAGAAGGAAGCTGCCAGTCAGTTATATTCAAAAGAAATCAACCCAACTAAGTTCAGATTCAAGAAGCTTTGAAGAAAGCTAAGATCAAGTTGATTTCAGCCATCAGCCTCTTCAAGAAGCAGATCAAGAAAGTTCTTATCCCTTCTCTCTTAACAGGGGTAAGAGATTACAAAATTTCTTATCAAATTCTGTAGGATCTATTCATAGATCTGAGTTGTAAGCCTATTTAATAAAGGCTGAGTGTAGGAGATTTATTCTCTGAGTGGTAGGGCTGTTTATGCCTGAGTTGTAGGAGAAGGTATTCTCTGAGTTATAGGCCTTGTGGCAAGGCTGAGGTAGGGCTGTTTATGCCTGAGTTGTAGGAGAAGGTATTCTCTGAGTTGTAGGCCTTATGGCAAGGCTTAGGTAGGGCTTATTTTCCTGAGTTGTAGGAATGTGGAGACATTCTGAGTTGTAGGAATCCTTCTGGATTCTTAGCTAAAGGAAGAAGTTAGGCCAAATCTAGCATACTGCTAGATAGGTTAAGGGGGAAAGTGGATGTACCCAGACCTTGGGGAACCACTATAAAACTGTGTGCAATCTGTGATGTGTGTATGATTGTGATTATTGTGCTGTGTTAGCTATAGAAATATCTGATTTACTTAAAGAACTGTAGTTATTTTCTGCCTTAAGTTAAATCAAGGAAAAGTACCTATTCACCCCCCCTCTAGGTGTTTAGGTAGTCTTGAAAGTAAAACTATCAGATGCGTTTCCGGCTTGTGCCGTTTGTTAAGGCGCGGTCTTAGCTCTTTAGGTTCCTTGTGTGATTGTTGGTAGCCTATTCGGCAAGATTCCCTAGCAAGCCGGGTCTGGTTTTGTGACTCGATGAGGCCTCTCGGGGGATGCTTGTGTTTTTTTGCTTCGGGTAAAGATAACCCGAGTTTCATTTGTCGAAAGTTGATTTCGACTTCTCCGTTGTGTTCGTAGCGTGTGATAGAATTTATTTCAAGATAACCAAAACACTTAGGGGGGGGGGTGAATATGTTCTTTTTATTTATTTATTTAAGGCAGAACAATTATTCAGATCTTGAAATAGAATCTAAGTATTCTACAACAATCACAGCACATAAAACACAGTCACAAACACATCACAGATTGCACACAGATTTATAGTGGTTCCCCAAGGTCTGGGTACATCCACTTTCTATAGCTAACAAATTTGGCAATCTGATAATCTGTTTTGACAAATACTAGTGAGATGTCCTCTTTCTCTACATATTCTCTAAGAAAATGGTATCTAATTTCTATATTCTTAATCCTACTATGTGAAATAGGATTATTAGCAATAGAAATAGCACTAGTAGAATCACAAAACAAAGGTGTTATACTTACCTGAATACCATAGTCTTCTAGCTAGTGTTGAATCCACAACAGCTGTGCACACCAACTTCCTGCTGCCACATATTAAGACTCAGCTGTGGAAATAGCCACACTAGTCTGCTTCTTACTGCTCAAAGACACCAAGCTTCCTCCTAGAAATTGACAGGTGTCTGTTGTGCTTTTTCTATCTTCTTTGCAACCTGCAAAGTCTGCATCTAAATAGCCTGTCAGTAGAAAATCTCCATTACTAGGGTACCAAAGGCCTAGATTAGGTGTGCCCTTTAGGTATCTCAAAATCCTTTTTACTTCAGTGTAATGAGATTCTTTAGGGCATGATTAGTACCTAGCACAGACACATATTGCATACATAATGTCTGGTCTACTAGCAGTTAGATATAGAAGAGAGCCAATTATTCCTCTATACAAAGACTCATCTATAGGTTTACCTACATCATCTTTGCACATAGGCATACTTGTTCCCATAGGATTTCTCATGCTGGAGGATGATTCCATACCATACTTCTTAATTAACTCCTTGGTGAACTTAGACTGGGATATGGACAATCCATCATCAGTCTGTTTTACTTGAAGGCCCAAGAAGAACTTAAGTTCCCCCATACTGCTCATTTTAAACTTCCCTTGCATAAGTTTAGCAAACTTCTTGCAAATGTTGTTTTTTGTAGACCCAAATATTATGTTATCTACATAAATCTGGACTAAGATTATCTTACCTTTGGATTCCCTTAGGAATAGAGTCTTGTCTATTTTCCCCCTTGAGAATTTGTTCTCAATAAGGAAAGTAGACAGGGTTTCATACCAAGCCCTTGGGGCTTGCTTTAACCCATATAAAGCTTTCCTAAGTATATAAACATAATCAAGTTTAAGAGAATCAACAAAACCTGAGGGTTGCTCTATATAGACTTCTTCTTTTAGATTTCCATTTATGAATGCTTATTTTACATCCATTTGGAATACCTTGAAGCCTTGATATGCTGCATAGGCAAGGAACATCCTAATTGCTTCCAGTCTTGCTACTGGGGCAAAGGTTTGATCAAAGTCAATACCCTCTTCCTGCCTGTAACCTTTTGTAACAAGTCTTGCTTTGTTCTTCACAATGATTCCATTCTCATCCAGTTTATTCCTAAAGATCAACTTTGTTCCAATGATGTTGTGGTCTTTGGCTTAGGAACTAACTCCCAGACCTTGCACCTTCTGAACTGATTCAGCTCCTCTTGCATGGCATCAATCCAATGTGGGTCTACAATAGCTTCTTCAAATTTCTTTGGCTCCTGTTGAGATAGGAAGCTTGAGCAAAGCACTGTGTTCAAGTTCCTGCTTCTGGTTTGCACTCCATGTCTTAGGTCACCAATTATCTGATTTGTTGGATGATCCTTTAAGTGTCTAACAACTGGAGGTAGATTATCTTGTGGTTTAACACCTCCAGTCTCTTCAATATGCTGCACCTCTTGGTGTACATCTGCATCTAGAGAGTCATGTACTCCCCCTGGACAGTAGCCACCATTTACCACTTCCTACTCTTCAGTTGTTTCTTCTGTAATGGTAAGCTTGTCCATTTTCTCATTAATACCTGTAGAACTGCATGAGCTATCAGGCAACTCACTGTTAATCAGTCTTGTTTCATCAAAGACAACATGTACAAACTCTTCTACAACTTGAGTAATCAAGTTGTAGACTCTATAAGCCTTACTATTGTTATTGTACCCAACAAATATCCCATCTTGAGATTTGGCAGCAAACTTAGTTAAATAAGACTTTCCATTGTTAAGGACATAGCACTTGCATCCAAAGATCCTAAAATAGGATAAGTTTGGTTTTCTACCCTTCATGATCTCATAGGGAGTCTTTTTGTGGCTTTTGGTGATAGATGCCCTATTGATCACATGACATGCAGTGTTTACTACCTCAGCCTAGAAATACTCTAGGAGAGAAGTGTCACTCAATAGAGTTCTACCATCCTCAATCAATGTTTTATTCTTCTTTTCAGCAATACCATTTTGCTGTGGTGTTCAAGGTGAGGAGAATTCTTGAAAAATCTCAAATTCTTCACACAATTTTGTCATACTCTCAGATTGGAATTCAGTGCCATGGTCACTTCTGATTTTGACCACTGAACTTTCAAGTTCATTATGAATTTGCTTGACAAAGCTGTATAAAACACTTGGGGTTTCTGATTTTTGTCTCAGAAAGAACACCCAGGAATATCTAGAATAGTCATCTACCACCACAAAAGTGTAGACCTTCCTACCTAGACTATGAACTTGCATAGGACCAAATAAATCCATATGTAAGAGGCATAAACACCTCACTGAATCCTTGTTTTCAAGGCTATGAAAGGAGGATTTTGTCTTCTTGCCTTTTTGACAAGCTGAGCATATCCCATCCTTTATGCACTTAACTTTGGATCATTCCTTACTAACTCTTTGCTACAGAGTTGGCCAATAGTTTTGTAGTTAAAATGGGCTAGCCTCTTGTGCCATTTGACACAATGAGAGGCTCTCTCATCAGCTATAGGACAAATAGGAGAACCTTTGTTTTCAAACTCAAAATTAAGACAGTACACATTCCTTTTTCTATATCCTGTCAAAATGATCTTTTGATCACTTGACCTTTTGATATGACATCCATTCTTAACAAATGAATTGTCATATCCTAAATCACTCAGCTGACTTATGCTTATAAGGTTGTGTTTCAAACCCTTCACATATGCCACTTGAGTGATAGTAATCTGGTTACTAGAAATGTTACCAAATCCTTTGATGATTCCTTTTTCAGAGCCACCAAAGATTACTTTAGGCCCATTTATGATAGGCAAGTATTCCTTCAGCAATCCCTTTGTTCCAATCATGTGCCTAGAACATCCACTGTCCAAGTACCATATAGGGGTATGGTGACTTGGACTCACCTACAATAAAGAATTACCTCTCCTTAGAACCCAAGTAAGTCTTGGGTCCTTGGTTCAAGTTAGCTTCATACTTACCAAATCTACCTGCTGCTCTTCTAACAGGTAGACTGTTGTTCTTCCTGACACTAGTGTTGTGCCAGCAATCTATGGCATAATGACCTGTCTTGCCACAGCACCAGCATTCATACTTGTTGTATCTATTTTTAGATACATTCTTGGCAGTCTGGTTTACAGCAAATCTTTTGTTTTATGCTGGTACTGCTGCAGCTACAACCATTGTTTTCTTAGGAACATGGGGTTTATGGACATGGGCTACCTTATTGACATAAACACCCTTGTCATTCAGAACTTCAGTCTTACTATGACCATGAGTATTCTCAAAGTCATACTTGTTAGAAGGCACTTGTACCTTTCTAAAAACTACAGGGACTTTAAAATTCAGTGGATGGACTGAGGCTTTGCCCTTTCTCTTGAATTCGACAGCCCGGGTGTTACCCTTAAAGCCTATTCCAGCCTTACCCTTTTGAGCCACAAACTCATCTATTAAGGGTAAAATTGATTTTGGCTTGGAATAACTAGCCACCAAATCTTTTTCCTTTTGAAGTCTGGCTTCCAGACTTTTAATTAGATCATTTTTGTATGTAATTGTGCCTATCTGAATAACAGTTATAGTTTTCAGTTTGGCAATCTCATTCAATTTTTGATCCAACTCTTTCTCTAAGTCAAATGCAGCCATCTTAAGATCTGCAATTTCTTTAGCCTGAGTTTTGGCCAGGTTCTTGCTTTTCTTTAGTGCCTGCAACAAGTCCCCATATTCATCTATCAACTGATGAATATCACCTTCAGACTCAGACCCATCCACATCACTTGATGCAGATGTAGCTGACTCTGTACCAGTACTACAATCTGAATTACTAGAAATACATTGTACCTTACTAGGACCAGGCTAATCCTGGCACTTGTCTTCTTCTAATATAGCCATCAGTCCCATACACTGATGGTCTTCTTGTTCATAGATAGAGTTCAACAATTGCATAAACTCATCTTCTTGATCAGCTGCATAAAGACCAATGTATGCCTCAGCTTCAGATTCAGACTCTGAAGTTGATTGGTCTGTCAAGCTTTTCTCCTTCTTAGCAATAAAGGATTTCTCCTTCTTGCTCTTTTGTTGAGTCTTTCTTTTATCAGCAGACTTCTTTCTTTTGTCTGGACACTCAGCCACAACATGTTCAGGCCTATTACAGCAGTAGCAAACTATCTTTGATGTTGTAGATTTGCTAGGCTTAGACCTGCTCCTGTCCTTCCTTGATGACTTCCTCTTTTGATAATACTCATCCACATGCTGAGATGTGGAGAGCCTTGACTTCCACTGCTTCTTATTCAGGAATCTCTGAAACTACCTTGTGAAGGCAGCAAAGTCTTTATCTGAGTCACTGCTGTCTGAACTCTGGTTGTCTGAATTATCTGAAGTAATTTTAGCAATAATCTCAGGAGGTGATGGAGACATCCTCTTATTCTTCCCAGTGTCTTCCACCTTGAAGGCCACAGACTTTTCTTTATGCTCCCATTTAGCACTTTTCTCTTCCTCTTTCCTAGCCATCAGTTGCATCTCATATGATAGCAATTTTCCAAACAAAGTTGGAGGAGAGATATCTGCAAGTTTGGCCACTTATCTAATGGCACAAATCTTAGTGTCCCAATCCTTTGTTAAGGATCTTAGAAATTTATCATTCAGTTCATATGTACTGAAGATCCTTCCATAGGACATCAGCTCATTTACTATTCTATAAAATTTCTTATAACACTCAGTTATACCATCTGACTTTCCTTGTCTGAAACTCTCATATTCCTGGTTCAGCATAGATTTTCTATCTTGTCTGACTTCTTCAGAACCCTCCATGTAGACTATCAAAGTGTCCCACATTTCCTTGGATGTATTCCAGTGAATCAAATTTTGAAAGGTTGAATCATCTATGGCACTTACAATGATATTCTGGGCTCTTTTATCCATAGTCGCTAGGATGATCTCATCCTTAGTCATCTCAGAAAAATCTTTGGGAGTTCTTTGATTTGCATCTAGAACTGACACCTTCATTGGAACATAAGGACCTTCCATTACAGTAATGTAAATCCTTGGATCAGAAGCCTCCATGAAAAGCCTGACCCTTTCTTTCCATATTCCAAAAATCTCTTTCCTGCATATGGGTAATTTCATAGAACCTAGTTCCTTATGATTTTATCCTGAACCCATTTTCTTGATCTTGAATCTGCCTTAAGGATCTTACTCAGACTGTTAAGTCCTTTGAGCAACCTCCCTCTGATATCACTTGATAGAATTGATTTCAAGATAACCCAAACACCTAGAGGGGGGGGGGGGGTGAATAGGTTCTTCTCGTTTTTTATTGAAGGCAGAACAATTATTCAGATCTTGAAATAGAATCTAACTATTCTACAATAATCACATCAAAAAAACACAGTCACAAACACATCACAGATTGCACACAGATTTATAGTGGTTCCCCAAGGTCTGGGTACATCCACTTTCCCCCTTCACCTATCTAGCAATGTGCTTGATTCAGCCTAACTTCTTCCTTCTACTCAGATCCACAGATCTTACAGCTCAGAACCCTGAAAGGTTCCTATAACTCAAAACCCTATAAGGTTCCTACAACTCAGAGTGAAACCACAGTCCTACAGCTGAGGCTAACAGCCCTACCTCAGCCTTCCCATAAGGCCTACAACTCAGAGAATGATTTCTCCTACACTCAGGCTCAAAATCCCTACCACTCAGAGATCTATATCTCCTACACTCAGCCTTTATAATATAGGCTTACAACTTAGATCTATGAAAAGATATTACAAAATTTGATAAGTGTTTAAGTTTGACTCTTACCCTTGTTGAGAGAGAAGGGATAAGAAGTTTCTTGATCAGCTTCTTGATAAAACTGATGGCTGAAATCAACCAGTTCTTAGCTTTCTTCAAAGCTTCTTGAATCTGAACTCAGTAGGGTTGATCTCCTTTGAAGTCGACTGACTGCCAGCTTCCATTTTTAGAATCCAAAAATAAATCTGAATCCTTCTTAGCAGATTGATTCAAGATTTGCTTCTTAGCAGACTTGTAAATGTCTCCTCCTTTACTTCAACAGCTGAAGATCTCTCTCACTCTTCAGAACTTATGAAGTTTCTTCTGAATTCTTGCTTGAATTCTCCTTAGATCTTCTCACAAAAATCTTCTTCAGTGTGACGTGCACTTTCTTGATCAGTGATCAATACTTCAATAGTTATGCATGTTGTTGTTGTTCATCATCATTGATTTGATAGAATCCATCTATATATATATAGACTTCATCCATGGTAACCGGCTGATCCGGTTTCTAACCAACTTCTGACAAGTCTGATAGCTTCATCAAAGTTGTTGGAATGCACAGCTGTCAAATCATCCGTCAGTTCTTGAACCTTTGTCTTTGTCAGCAAAACGTCGAGATTGATAGTCATTATGTGTCGACACAAGTAGATAAAGTGTCGACACAAGCTTTGGTGATGTCGACATAACTCATTTGGTGTCGACACAGCTTCTTGACACTTCATCTGTAGAATGTGTCGACACTGCCTCTTTGTGTCGACATAGACACTTCTTCACTACACAACAATCAACATTGTTGAAACTCTGCTGAGTGCCGACACAAGTCCTGTGTGTCGACACAGTTGATATTGTCTCAGAATTTGTGTGTCGACACTGCCTCCAGGGTTCGACACAGTTGATGTCGACTAATATTTCTGTGTGTCGACACTGCCTCCCGGTGTCGACACAGTCGATGTCGACTAATAAATTCTATGTGTCAACACAGTTGCTTCAGGTGTCGACACAGCTTTTCCAAGTGTTGACACAGACTTCCTTAAGTGTTTACACATGGACTTAGAAACTTTTTCCTGCATTTTAGCCAATACTTAACCTGCACATATAAACTCAAAATAACATCAAATACACCTTGATGTATATCATTGAGCTAAGTAAGGCTTCTCCAAATCAGGTACACATTTTCCAATGTACCCAGCATCGTGGATATTTAGCTACGGTGCGAATTTCATCAAATTCTGAGGTCATTCGGTTTTCGCGTTGTTTTCTATTTTATGTAAAACGATTCTATTTATTATGTATTATATTAATTATTATTTTAGAAAGGTGGCTGGTGCATGGCGGTTACGATTTATATATATATTATAATATTATTACTTAAATAATAGTTAAGTTAGAGTTAAGCGGGTGCCATATATATAGGATTAGAATAGAAATTTAGATAACCGCTGCTCATCATCTTCTCGAAAACCCGACCTACGCCTGTTCGCAAAAAGAAACGGAGAAACCGCCGGAACTGCTACCTTCGGACGCCGATTCCGGGAGTGTTAGTGGACGGAATTCGATTCAGAAAGCGGATTTGGGTTGCTCTCGCCTAGACCTTCATTCCTACGGTAAGAGATTCAATTTTCTTGGTGTTTCTAGGGGTCTCGAAATTTTTTGGTTTGATCCTTTTCCGCCATTAAAACTCTAGAATTCTTATTTAGGTGCTGTTGCGGCTGGAGCCGAGAGAGAGAGGAAGGGCTGTACAAGTTAAATTACTGGAAATTGAGGCAAGTGGTATTCTTGCCCATGCCATGTAGTTTTCCTGTCTTCTTAATTGCCCTGTTAGCCCTAGGATAGAAACCGAGTGTTTATTTTTCTGCTTTAGTCTGTGTTTAGCCTTCCTGTTATGAATTTCCTGTTCAAGTCTTACTCATAGTAGCCCGGTCTCTTAATTATTTATTCCATCCAACTGTTAGTAGATGAATCCTTACTCTCGGGCTAGGTGTGTGTAGAGAATGAAGTGCGGGTTAGGCTTCTCGCTAGATTTCCTGTACAGAATTTTTCGTTAACAGCCATGTTAGTCCCCCAGCATTTATTTTTTTCCTTATTGCTGTATCTTGTTTGTTCTCGGGCTGAGGAAGGAAGTAGGAGTTAGGTTAGCATTTTCCTGTATCGTAGCTGTAGTCAGGTAGGAGTTAGAAGCTTTAACTCGAAAATTTTACTAAGTCTTCATTATAACCCTAGAAATGTGATTAGGTGTTAGAATAATATTACTACAGTAATAGACTTGCTGGAATCATGTTGGAGAAGAATTAAGGATCGGCATTGAGTGTGGTGCACACACTTAACGCCTGGGTTGTTCGGGTGTGGAGTTGAGTGTTGTGCACACACTCAAAGCCATAGCCTTTTGTTATTTTTTTGTTTGCGGCTAAGTATTTTTTTGGCGTTGAGTGAGTCGACCTCACTCAACGCCATGGTTGTTTAGGCGTTGAGATAGGTGGACTCACTCAATGCCGCAACCAATCCTTTCGGTCAGCTGGCAATTTTAGCATTGAGTGGACCAAGTCCACTCAATGTCAGCCTTTGGTGAGTAGCGGCTATGTATCTGGCATTGAGAGAGTGATGCTCACTCAATGCCAGATTTGGTCTTGAGTTGGCAGAGTCAAGCTCACTCAATGCCAGAGTCTGCGGCGTTGAGAGAGTGATGCTCTGATAGTTTAACTTTCAAGACAACCTAAACACCTAGAGGGGGGGGGGGGTGAATAGGTTCTAATTTCTTGTCTATAAATCTAGGCAGAATTCAATTACAATTTAAAACATCTAGCACAGCATTCACAGACAACTAAGCATCACAGATAGCACAATGTTTTATAGTGGTTCCCCAAGGTCTGGGTACATCCACTTTCCCCCTTCACCTATCTAGCAATATGCTAGATTCGGCCAAACTTCCACTATACTCAGATCCTCAGATCCTACAGCTCAGAACCAGGATAGGTTCCTACAACTCAGGCTCAACAGCCCTACCTCAGCCTTGCCTCAAGGCCTACCACTCAGAGAATAATCTTCTCCTACACTCAGGCAAATAGCCCTACCACTCAGAGATCACCTCTCCTACACTCAGGCAAATAGCCACCACTCAGAGATCACCTCTCCT
Source organism: Platanthera zijinensis (assembly GCA_039513925.1). Classification (NCBI taxonomy): domain Eukaryota; kingdom Viridiplantae; phylum Streptophyta; class Magnoliopsida; order Asparagales; family Orchidaceae; genus Platanthera; species Platanthera zijinensis. The sequence goes on from CM077091.1 coordinate 101,686,256, forward strand.
ACACTCAGCCTTTATAACACAGGCTTACAACTCAGATCTGTGTAAACAGATCCTACAGAAATTTAGAAAAAGATATTTTGATGTCTTACCTTTGTTGAGAGAGAAGAGGACAAGACACTTCTTGATCAGGTGATGAAATCAACTGAATCTGAGCTTTTTTCAAAGCTTCTTGAATCTGAACTTAGCTGAGTTGATTTCCAAACAGCTTCTTGAGAAACCACTGATGGCTTTCTTCTTCTTCTTCAAGATGACTGGATCTCCCTCTATCCAACACCATTACTGATACTTCAGACTTCTTCTTCTTAGACCTTCTGATGAAGATCTTCTTTAGAGCTTAGCACTTTCTTGAATTGAAACTTCAACAGGATCGTAATCCTTCTGTTTCTTCTTGTAGGATTTTCTTCTAATATTTTTCTTGGCTTAGCTTTTTTTAATTCCTTCTGAATGTGTCTATTTATAGACTTTCTTCATGGTAACCGGCTGATCCGGTTTCTAACTGTTTTCTGACAGGTCTGACAGCTTCAGTTAAACGGTGGCAACCCACAGCTGTCAAGTCTTCAAACAGTTCTTATACCTTAGCCTTGGACAGCAAAATGTCGAGACAGTCAGTTAGAAAGTGTCGAGACCAATCTGTCTATCTATGTCGACACAAGTGACTTTGGTGTCGACACAGTCTTTGATGATGTCGACTAAGTTGCCTTTAAGTCGACACAGCTTCTTCAAAAAAAAAAATAACTTGGTCTAGACTCTACAGTGTGTCGACACAAGTCCCGTGTGTTGACACAGTTGTTGTAGATTCAGAACTCAATATGTGTCGACTCAGCCTTCAGGTGTCGACACAGCAATCTTCAATCCTGCCAAAATGTGTCGACTCAGTCTTCTGGTGTCGACACAAGCATAGTCGACTTCTGCCAATATGTGTCGACACAGTCTTCTGGTGTCGACACATCCACCCAGTGTCGACACAGTTGTGGTCGACTATCTTCTTCTGTGAGTCGACTATCTTTCTCTGGTCGACTATCTTTCACTAGTCGACTATCTTTCACTAGTCGACTAACTTTATCTGGTCGACTATCTTTCACGGTGTCGACACTGCTTCCCAGTGCTGAGGTCGACGATTTTCTTTATGTGTCGACACTGCTTCCCAGTGTCGAGATAGTTGAAGTCGACTATTTTCTTTATGTGTCGACACTGCTTCCCAGTGTCAACATAAATGTGGTCGACTATCATTCTCTGTGTCGACACTGATATTCTAAAGTGTCGACACAAATATTCTGAAGTGTCGACATAATTTCTTCAGGTGTCGATATGTGGACTTAGAATATTTTTCTGCATTATTTAATACTTCTTCACCTGCACATGTCAACTCAAAACAACATCAAATACACCTTGATGTATATCATTGAGCTAAGTTGGGTTTCTTTAAATCAGGTACACATTTTCCAATGTACCCAACAATCTCCCCCTATTTGGAGAAGTCATAACCCTATAGCCAATGATATACACCATTTATAAAAAGTATAAACTGATGATATATGACATAACAGGAATACTTAATATAAACAAAACATAAAAACAATCCATCACAGAATGAACATTATATGATGCCAAACAACATTTTGTTTATAACTTGATAATGTTTGAATACAGAGAATTACATTTAATGATTTAATCAAAACATTACAAAATACTTTGAAAGAACTAAAAAATTAAGACTGATCAGGCTCTTTAATGACAATCCCTTTGCCAGATAGAACTTGAGCCTTCACAGGAGCTTCACAATCTTCAGCTGGCTTCTTACCTTTTAGATCAGCCTTCTTCTTTGCTTCTTCCTTGAGCCTTTGCCTTTCAAAATAATGAAAGGGCTTTGGGAAGTACTTGCTTGGCTCCTGAACATCTGGAGGCAGCCTACCCAGCTTGGCTTTTCTTCTAAACTGTACAATGGCCTCTTGCCTGGCTTCATACTTCTGCCATTCCATCTCATTGTACCACTTGCCTCTTTCCTGCACTTGGTCTTTGACAGCCTTCCATGCAGTGAGTATTATATTTCTGGAAGTAGGACTCCACTGCTCAAAGTCTGGCTTAAGTTCAGCCTGCTCTCTAAACCTTTTCTTAGATAGAGCATCTTGCTGGTCTTTCAAAGTTGCCTCAGGCTTATCAACCTTCCCAAGAACAACATTAGTAACCTCCTTTGGAGGACTATACATTCCTTGAACTTGCTGATCAATCATGTCAAAATCTAGAGGAGGGTAAATGACTTGGGCAACCTCAGGTTGATTGCCTTCAAGTAGACTTGTTTGTATTCCTGACTCAGCCACCATAGCATCATCACACAATCGTGGATATCCCAATGTGGCTCGAATACTATTGGTCACCCATTTGGTGTGCTCTGAGCCTGCATGAACTAACATCCTCTCCCCCTTTATGGCTTCTCTAGTAACATGATCTCTCAGATCTTCCTTCTGAAATCGAATTTGGCCATCCAGATAATTCACACCCTCTTTAAAAAATGGTTTTAACTTTTGAAGCTTGTCAGATATTTCTTTTTGAGAGGAAGTGATAGCAGTTTTAACAGAATCAATAGCAGCTTGAAAGTTCTTATCAAATTCTTCCATTTCTTTTGCTCTAGCTGCAGACAGGCCTGGAACAATCTTTTTCAATTCCTCTATGATCTCATGATGAGATTCAGTTAAATTGTCATTCATTCTTAACTGATTTTCCAAGACATAGCTTTGCTTTAAAGCAATGTCATCCACCTTAGGGATGATAGTCTGCTGTTGTTTTGCCAGATATACCACAGCATTACCTCCCTTATGGAAGCAATATGTCATTTCCTTCTTATGCATATTGACCTCAAACCTAATTGATTTTATATTTTGAGCTAAGTCAAATTGCAAGGACTTGTTGTTCTCATCAACATATTTTTCTATAGCCACTCGGTGTTCATCCAATTTCACTTGTAAATCTACCAAGAACTTGTTATAATCAAAGTCAGAAGGAGTGTGATGTGCTGTAGACTGTAGAGCCTGCTTATAGCTCTTGCTCCTTCTCTGGAAGACCATAAGTTTTCTCTTTTTAGCCACCCTGGCTTCTTCAGTCTCTGAATCAGAAGTACTATCAATTTGAACTCTTTCTTTGGGAGGAGGAGGAACAGCTGCTTCAGTGCCAGGTTGTACAGTCTCAACATGCACTGGCTCCCCCTCAATTTCTTGCTCCACTTCCAGACTATCAGTAATTATTTCATCATTTGGGAATAACTTCTCCAGAGTATATTCCTTCTGGGCTTGATCATTTGCAGTATTCAAATTTGGAGATTGATCAATTTGAGCAACTTCTTGCACTTGCTCCCCCTGGACCTATGCAGAAATAGAAATATTAGAAATCTCTTTTGTAGGAAAATACACCAGCTCCCCCTGCACCTGTACCTGGTCATGAGTAGATACAGTTTGTGTAGGTGAATAAACTTGCTGAGCTGGTATACTTACATCTTCTTCTTGAACTGCAGGTATTGTGGCATCCTGAACTTGTGTAGATGCAAGATGATCTTCAACCTCCAGTCTTACTTGCTCTTCTTGTGGATGCCCAGTACTGGTAGCATGACCTGGGGATTTCTCAGGTGAATCCTGCCTTTCCACTTCAGGCATCTCTTTGGTCAGCACCCTATCCCATCTGGAGAACAATCTCATGTCCATCCTTCTCATGTGATTAATTTTAGTTCCAGGTTGTTGTTGCATAACCTCAGAAATCTCCTTACTTAGGTATATACTCATTATCCTAGCCAGATTTGGCTTCTTGATTCCTTCCTTAATCTTCTCAAAGATTACAGATGACCAATCCGTTGGAATTGTAAACACAATCCTGGTCATTAGGCTGAACATATAGGCAGAAATCCTATCATGTCCACCTGGCTTGCATAGAATAACTTTTCCTACCACTTCTGACAGAAACTTGCCCTGTTGATTCATTCCTTTCCGATTGAACGCAGCTCCAATTTTCATGGTGGATTCCAATCCACACCATTGAAGAGCCTCCCTAGATTTAGAAGCAGGGACATCCTCTTCATTCTTAATTGTAGGTAATTGCAGAATTGTTCTTATCTTACTTGGTATAATCTCCACAGGTGACCCATGAACTGTGGATTTTATCGCATGACGTTCAGAGTCTACAGATGCAGAGGTAAAGAATTCGTGCACCTCCTTCTTCCATATCATTGATGGTTCGGAGACCAGAAATTCTAAACCTGAGTCGGAGAGGAGAGAGATAACCCCAAGAACATTTGGAGGGGCAGCTGCAAAGGCCTGGCGCACCAACTCATATCCTTCATTCACATTGTCTTCAATCTTTGGCGCCATTGATCAGTCGAGAAAGCTTGAAAGATGAGAGAAAGAGAGAGAGGGGGAGAATGTCGACACAGGGTTTTGAAAACCTTGTAAGCGTGTCGACAGAATGAGTTTTTGACCTATTTATACCTTCTGTTTAAAGAAGATCAAAAGTCGCCAAAAACAGACTATAAGTGTCGACACAGATGGATTGTGTCGACACAAGCTTCTATTGTCTCGACTTCAAGTTCATCTATTAGGTGTCGACACCAATTTGCGGTTATGTCGACACCAGAGATATATAGAAGAGTAACAGAAATTCTGTGTCGACTCTTAGTATAAGTGTCGACACAAAATCTGTAAGTGTCGACACCTCTTTCCTGGTGAAGTCGACAATACATTTCTGGATAAGTCGACATTAAGATTCTTAAGTGTCGACACATATTTTCTGTGTCGACACAATGTCTCTGACTTGTCGACATTACTACCCTGAGTCGACACATTATTACTGAATGTGTCGACACCATCTTACTTAGCCAATTTCTGTTTGTTCATCACAACTTATAAGTACAACAAAGTACTTTATACTACTTCAATGTGTCTTAATATCACTTGAATGTCTTGTTACCACTTCAACTTTATTGTTGATGATTTTGTGATTACACTAATCAATGGTTAACATACCTAGTTCAATTTTGAATTTATTGAATTTTGTCTCATCTAGGGGCTTAGTGAACACATCTGCTATTTGATAATCTGTTTTCACAAATTCCAATGAGATGTCTTCTTTTTCTACATGTTCTCTAAGAAAATGGTATTTTATTTCTATATGCTTAGTTCTAATATGAGAAACAGGATTATTAGCAATAGAAATTGCACTCTTAGAATCACACAAAAGAGGTGTTCTACTTACTTGAATACCATAATCCTTTAGCTGATGCTGCATCCATAATAGCTGTGCACAGCAGCTTCCAGCAGCAACATACTCTGACTCAGCTGTGGAAATTGCCACACTAGTCTGCTTCTTACTACTCCATGATATTAGTCTTCCTCCCAGGAATTGACAAGTACCTGTAGTACTCTTCCTATCCTCTCTACATCCTGCAAAATCTGCATCTGAATAGCCTGTTAGTTGAAAATCTCTATTCCTAGGGTACCAAAGACCTAGATTAGGTGTGCCCTTAAGATATCTCAAAATCCTTTTAACTGCAGTATAATGAGATTCTTTAGGGCAGGCTTGGTACCTAGCACAGACACATGTAGCATACATAATATCTGGTCTACTAGCAGTGAGATATAGTAGTGAGCCAACTATTCCTCTATACAAAGTCTCATCAACAGGTTTACCTGCATCATCTTTGCATATATGCATACTTGTTCCCATAGGAGTTCTCATGGTGGAGGATGACTCCATACCAAATTTCTTAATCAATTCTTTGGTGAACTTAGACTGGGATATGGACAAGCCATCATCAGTCTGTCTTACTTGGAGTCCCAAGAAAATTTTTAGTTCCCCCATACTGCTCATCTCAAACTTCCCTTGCATAAGTTTGGCAAACTTTTTACAAAGGTTGTTTTCAGTAGATCCAAAGATTATGTCATCAACATAGATCTGAACTAAGATGATCTTGCCTTTGGATTCCCTAAGGAATAGAGTTTTGTCAATTTTTCCTCTTGAGAATTTATTCTCAATAAGGAAAGTAGACAGGGTTTCATACCAAGCCCTTGGGCTTGCTTTAACCCATACAGAGCTTTCCTAAGCTTATAAACAAAATCAGGTTTAAGAGGATCTACAAAACCTGATGGCTGCTCTACATATACTTCTTCTTTAAGATCACCATTCAGAAATGCTGACTTCACATCCATCTGGTATACTTTGAAGTCTTGATAGGCTGCATAGGCAAGGAATATTCTGATTGCCTCCAGCCTTGCTACTGGAGCAAAGGTTTGATCAAAGTCAATCCCTTCTTCCTGCCTGTATCCTTTTGCAACCAATCTTGCTTTATTCTTTACTATTATTCAACTTTCATCTAGATTGTTCCTATAGATCCATTTTGTGCCAATTATGTTGTGGCCTCTTGGTTTAGGAACAAGCTCCCAGACATTGCACCTTCTGAATTGATTCAGCTCCTCTTGCATAACATCAATCCAGTGCTGGTCTTGGATAGCTTCTTCAAACTTCTTAGGCTCCATTTGTGACAGGAAACTTGAATGTAGAACTGTGTTTTGATTTCTGCTTCTAGTTTGCACCCCTTATCTTGGATCACCTATTATCTGATCAGCTGGATGATCTCTTAAATGTCTTGTAGCTGGAGGAAGATTTCCTTCTGGTTGAACATCTCCAGCTCCTTCATTTAACTGATTCTCTTGATTTTCATCAGCTTCTATAGTGTCTTGTTCTCCCCCTGGACTGAAGCCTTCATTTTCCAATGCCCCATCTTCCTTTTATACTTCAGTAATGGAAAGCTTGTCCATACTTTTGCTTATACCTGTTGAGTCATTTGATCTACAAGACAACTCACAGTTGATTAATCTTGTTTCATCAAACACAACATGCACAGATTCTTCAACAACTTGAGTAGTCAAGTTGAAGACTCTATAGGCCTTACTATTTGTGCTGTACCCAACAAATATCCCATCCTGGGATTTGGCAGTAAACTTAGTCAAATATGACTTGCCATTGTTAAGTATATAACACTTGCAACCAAAGATCCTAAAGTAAGATAGATTTGGTTTTCTGCCTTTCACAATCTCATAGGGAGTCATTTTGTGACTTTTGGTGATAGTAGCCCTATTGATTACATGACAAGCAGTGTTAACTGCCTCAGCCCAAAAATATTCTGGGAGACAGGTGTCACTCAATAGAGTTCTACCAGCTTCAATTAATGTTCTATTCTTTCTTTCAGCAATTCCATTTTGCTGAGGTGTTCTAGGTGAGGAGAACTCTTGGAAAATCCCAAAGTCTTTACACAAGTTTGTTATGCTTTTAGATTGAAACTCAGTACCATGGTCACTTCTGATTTTGACCACTGTACTATTCAGTTCATTCTGAATTTGCTTTACAAAATTAAGTAATACACTTGGGTTTCAGATTTTGTCTCAGAAAGAACACCCATGTAAATCTAGAATAGTCATCTACAACCACAAAAGTGTAGACCTTCCTACCTAGACTATGAACTGGCATAGGACCAAAAAGATCCATATGCAAGAGGTATAAGCACCTCACAGAATCCTTGTTTTCAAGGCTTTGAAAGGAGGATTTTGTCTGCTTGCCCTTTTGACAAGCTGAGCATATCCCTTCCTTTATACACTTAATTTGAGGTCCATTCCTCACTAACTCTTTGCTAAAGAGTTGGCCAATTGTCTTGTAGTTTAGATGAGCCAATCTCTTGTGCCACTTAACACAATGAGAAGCATTGTCATCAGCTACAAGACAGATGGGAGAAGCCTTATTCTCACATTCAAAATTAAGACAATATACATTTCTCTTCCTATACCCAGTCAATATGATCTTTTGATCACTTGACCTCTTGATATGACATCCATCTTTAATAAATGAAATGTCATATCCTAAATCACTTAGCTGGCTTATGCTTATTAGATTATGTTTCAAACCTTTTACATAAGCCACTTGAGTGATAGTAATTAGGTTAGAAGAAATGTTACCAAACCCTTTGATGACTCCTTTTTCAGATCCACCAAAGATCACTTTAGGTCCATCTTTGACAGATGAATACTCCTTCAGCAGCCCCTTTGTTCCAGTCATGTGCCTGGAACAACCACTATCCAAGTACCATATAGGGGCATGGTTACTTGGATTCACCTGCAACACAGAATTACTTACCCTTAGAACCCAAGTAAGTCTTGGGTCCTTGGTTCAGGTTAGCATTAATAAAGCTACCATAACCTCTTCTAACAGGTAGACAATTGTTCTTTATAACACTTGTGTTATACCAGCAGTCTAATGCAAAATGGCCTCTCTTGCCACAGCACCAACATTCAAACTTATTGTATCTAGATCTAGATACATCATTGTCAGAAGAATTTCTGTTCATTGCTGGTGCTGCAGCAACTTCACCTGCTGATTTCTTAAAACCATTGGGTTTATGATCATAGGTAGGCCTGCTTGCATTTACACCCTTGTTCTTCAGAACATTAGTCTTATTATGAACTTGAATATTTTCATGATCATATTTGTTAGAAGGCACTTCCACCTTACTAAACTTTATGGGGACTGAAAGGTTTAGTGGCTGAACAGAAGCTTTGCCTTTCCTCTTGAATCTGCCAGCCCTGGAGTTACCTTTAAATCCTAATCCAGCCTTACCCTTTTGAGTGACAAATTCATCTATCAAGGGTAAGACAGATTTTGGCTTAGAGTAACTAGCCACTAAATCCCTTTCACTTCTAAGTCTGGCCTCCAGACTCTTCACTTGATCATTAGTATAATTAATTGTGCCCATCTGAATAATAGTTATATTCTTCAGCTTGGCTATTTCATTTAAGTTTTGATCAATAACTTTCTCTAACTCAGTTGTAGCAACCCTTAGTTCAGCAATTTCCTGAGCCTGAGATTTAACCAGGTTCTTGCTTTTCTTAAGGGCCTGCAACAGGTCCCCATACTTGTCTATCAATTGATAGACATCTCCTTCAGATTCAGACGCATCTACATCTGTTGATGCAGATGTAGCTGATTCTTCACTTGTACAACAAATAGATGTAATATAAGGACATTGTACCTTATTATGACCAGACTGATTCTGGCATATGTCCTCTTCTGATCCTGCCATCAGCCCCATACACTGATGATCCTTTTGTTCATTGATGGAGTCTAGCAACTGCAGAAACTCCTCTTCTTCAGATGCAGCATATAGTCCAATATATGCTTCAGCTTCAGATTCTGACTCTGAAGTTGACTGGTCTGTTAGACTCTTATCTTTCTTTGCAACAAAGGATTTCTCCTTCTTGCCTTTCTGATAAGTCTTCTTTTTGTCTGAAGATTCCTTTCTCTTATCAGGACAGTCAGCCACTACATGTCCAGGCCTATTGCAACAATAGCAGGCAATCTTTGAAGTAGTGGCTTTGCTGGGCTTTGATCTGCTCTTCTCTTTCCTTGATGACCTTTTCTTCTGATAATAGTCATCAACTTGCTGTGATGTGGAAGGCCTAGACTTCCATTGCTTCTTTTTCAAGAACCTCTGGAATTGCCTTGTGAATGCAGCAAAGTCTGCATCTGAATCACAGCTTTCTGAACCCTTATCTGAATTTTCAGAACTATCTTCTGCAACTTCCTTAGGAGGAGATGGTGATTTCCTCCTATTCTTTCTAGTGGCTTCTGCATTGAATGCCACAGTCTTTTCTCTATGCTCTCCTCTTGAATTCTTTTCCTCCTCCTTCCTCACCATAAGTTGCATTTCATAGGATAGCAACTTTCCAAATAAGGTGGGAGGAGATATCTCTGCCAATTTAGCGACTTCTCTTATGGCACAGATCTTTGTGTCCCAATCCTTTGTTAAGGATCTCAAGAATTTGTCATTCAGTTCATAAGTACTGAAGACTCTTCCATAGGACATAAGCTCATTCACAATTCTATAGAATTTCTTGTAGCACTCAGTTATGCTATCAGATTTTCCTTGTCTAAAACTTTCATACTCCTGATTGAGCATAGATTTCCTGTCCTGCCTCACTTCTTCAGATCCCTCCATGTAGACAATCAATGTGTCCCACATCTCTTTGGAGGTCTTGCAGTGAATCAAATTCTGAAATGTTGAATCATCTATGGCACTAACAATAATGTTCTGAGCTCTTTTATCCATGGTTGCCAAGATGATTTCATCCTTGGTCATTTCTGAATAACTCTTTGGAGTTTGGATATTTGCATCAAGAACTAATACCTTCATTGGAATGAAGGGGCCTTCCTGTACTGTGATGTAAATCCTTGGGTCAGATGCTTCCATAAATAGTCTGACTCTTTCTTTCCAAATTCCAAAAATTTCTTTCTTGCATATGGGTAATTTCATAGACCCTAGCTCCTTATGATTCTCACCAGAACCCATCTTTTTGAATCTGGATTCTGCCTATCAGATCTACCTCAGACTGTTAAGTCCTTTTTGAGGAACCTCCCTCTGATACCACTTGATAGTTTTACTTTCAAGACAACCTAAACACCTAGAGGGGGGGGGGTGAATAGGTTCTAATTTCTTGTCTATAAATCTAGGCAGAATTCAATTACAATTTAAAACATCTAGCACAGCATTCACAGACAACTAAGCATCACAGATAGCACAATGTTTTATAGTGGTTCCCCAAGGTCTGGGTACATCCACTTTCCCCCTTCACCTATCTAGCAATATGCTAGATTCGGCCAAACTTCCACTATACTCAGATCCTCAGATCCTACAGCTCAGAACAAGGATAGGTTCCTACAACTCAGGATCAATAGCCCTACCTCAGCCTTGCCTCAAGGCCTACCACTCAGAGAATAATCTTCTCCTACACTCAGGCAAATAGCCCTACCACTCAGAGATCACCTCTCCTACACTCAGGCAAATAGCCCTACCACTCAGAGATCACCTCTCCTATACTCAGCCTTTATAACACAGGCTTACAACTCAGATCTGTGTAAACAGATCCTACAGAAATTTAGAAAAAGATATTTTGATGTCTTGCCTTTGTTGAGAGAGAAGAGGACAAGACACTTCTTGATCAGCTGATGAAATCAACTGAATCTGAGCTTTCTTCAAAGCTTCTTGAATCTGAACTTAGCTGAGTTGATTTCCAAACAACTTCTTGAGAAACCACTGATGGCTTCCTTCTTATTCTTCAAGATGACTGGATCTCCCTCTATCCAACACCTTTACTGATACTTCAGACTTCTTCTTCTTAGACCTTCTGATGAAGATCTTCTTTAGAGCTTAGCACTTTCTTGAATTGAAACTTCAACAGGATCGTAATCCTTCTGTTTCTTCTTGTAGGATTTTCTTCTAATATTTTTCTTGGCTTAGCTTTTTTTAATTCCTTCTGAATGTGTCTATTTATAGACTTTCTTCATGGTAACCGGCTGATCCGGTTTCTAACTGTTTTCTGACAGGTCTGACAGCTTTAGTTAAACGGTGGCAACCCACAGCTGTCAAGTCTTCAAACAGTTCTTGTACCTTAGCCTTGGACAGCAAAATGTCGAGACAGTCAGTTAGAAAGTGTCGAGACCAATCTGTCTATCTGTGTCGACACAAGTGACTTTGGTGTCGACACAGTCTTTGATGATGTCGACTAAGTTGCCTTTAAGTCGACACAGCTTCTTCAAAAAAAAAAATAACTTGGTCTAGACTCTGCAGTGTGTCGACACAAGTCCTGTGTGTCGACACAGTTGTTGTAGATTCAGAACTCAGCATGTGTCGACTCAGCCTTCAGGTGTCGACACAGCAATCTTCAATCCTGCCAAAATGTGTCGACTCAGTCTTCTGGTGTCGACACAAGCATAGTCGACTTCTGCCAATATGTGTCGACACAGTCTTCTGGTGTCGACACATCCACCCAATGTCGACATAGTTGTGGTCGACTGTCTTCTTCTGTGAGTCGACTATCTTTCTCTGGTCGACTATCTTTCACTAGCCGACTATCTTTCACTAGTCGACTAACTTTCTCTGGTCGACTATCTTTCACGGTGTCGACACTGCTTCCCAGTGCTGAGGTCGACGATTTTCTTTATGTGTCGACACTGCTTCCCAGTGTCGAGATAGTTGAAGTCGACTATTTTCTTTATGTGTCGACACTGCTTCCCAGTGTCTACATAAATGTGGTCGACTATCTTTCTCTGTGTCGACACTGATATTCTGAAGTGTCGACACAAATATTCTGAAGTGTCGACACAATTTCTTCAGGTGTCGACATGTGGACTTAGAATATTTTTCTGCATTATTTAATACTTCTTCACCTGCACATGTCAACTCAAAACAACATCAAATACACCTTGATGTATATCATTGAGCTAAGTTGGGCTTCTTCAAATCAGGTACACATTTTCCAATGTACCCAACATGCTCACTCAATGCCAGAGTCTATCTAGCATTGAGAGAGTGATGCTCACTCAACGCCAGATTCTGTCTGGTTTTGAGAGAGTGCTGCTCACTCAACGCCAGATTCTATCTGGCGTTGAGAGAGTGAGGCTCACTCAATGCCAGATCCTGTCTGGCATTAAGTTAGGGCTGCTCACTCAATGCCGTGTTGAGCCATCTCAACGCTTTCCCCTTATCTTTATTTTCTCTCCTAAGTGAATTCCATGATTTTGAGGTTCCTTGTCGGCTATTATTTTTCCAAAGGCCGAATCGTGGGTTGTGGTTATTAGTGGTGGTTTGAAGCTTTTAATGGGGGTGGTGTTGTGTTATTTAGCCGTGGCCACCCTTTTTATCTAGTTCCAGGTACCGGCTGGGCAAGGGGGTGGGAGGTCCCTAGTGCTTTCACATGTAGACCCTTGAGCTTTGTTTCTTGGAAATGGTTGTTGGGGGACTGAGTTTGCCTCCAACCTGGATCCACGTTGTTTTTGATACTGCCATCTCTCATAATTTAGGATGTTAGATGCTTTTTCCTTAGTAGATTGCAACGTTTTTGGGCACATAGTAGCCTTGTAGCCTCTGCAGGATTTTAGCAGGGTTGTTGCTGTTTCCTCGCACTTGATGCAATTTTTTTTGACTGGCCCTGGACGGTGTTTGATTGTTATTGTCCTGTTTACTCTTCTTGCTTATCATTTAAATTAACATATTCGTACAACTTATTTGTTTTTGCTTGCTGAGGTATTCTTTCCTTCTTTGAATGCCTCAGGTTCTGGATAGCAGCCAATTAAGCGGCTAGTTTTGCTGTGTTGTTGCTGGTGGTCTCTTGTACTGTAGAGATCAGTTCCTTGGTCTTGTGAGGTAGTTTTATGTTTCTTTCTTACATACATATATACTTGCTAGTGGGTTCGTGTCAGTTTGTTGGCGCCCACTGGTAGTTTTACCTTGATACTAGATATGTTATCTTCTTGCTGCTACCTTTTCTGGAGTTAGTATACTTGCTCTTGGGATGATTTATGCTAGGTTGCTAGTTACTTTCAAACCTAAAAACACTATTATAGGTATATCTCATGATCAGCATGTTTCATAAAACTCATGCACTATTTTCCAAACAACGTAAAAAGATCGTTTTCTAATATATGGTAAAAAATAAAGTTAGGGTCTTGCATAGTATAAGTTGTCCTCTAGGGACACTTATGCACTCTTTTAGGAGGTCAAATATAAATAAAGTATTTTCTGCTACGAATAAATATAGTTTGAACTGTGGACTAGTTGATCCACTGAGCCGAGCGATACGACCTCTAAAATATAACTAATTTTCTAATCATTTAAACTTAGGAATTTTCTAAGTCTAAGTAGTAGGTGTTTGCCTGAGCATAGGCAGTTATCCCCTGCTCGTCGTGGAATCACAACGCATATTTTCTTATACTCTGATAATTCTTAAATTCGGATAAAATGCGGGTTGTGACACCTGGGAAGATCATCACTACAAAACACCGATCCTGTCGGACGATTCGATCACAAAACAGTAGTAATTTAATAAAAGGCAAGTCCACAGAAATCACATATATAGTAAATAATCTCAGCGAAGGGAGAGTCCACAGATATAACAATAAAGTACTAAAAGTAGGGCTCGTGCCCGGTACATCAATATCCTCACTACAATCACTCAGCGCAGAAGCAAAAGCTAAACATCTACTAACGATCGGGACTCATAGTCCCAGTTTTATGAACTCCAGTGCTAGACAGTCCCATCTCCAAGCGTGCCGACCTCCGTGGCTCCTCCTCCATGCTGGGTTCCACGGTCCCCTAAAATGAAGTGGTTCAAAAACCGTTAGTATAATAGACTAAGTCCTATCATCCCCTGCCCCTTCCCCCATGGCTCCTAGGCACTGAGCGGGGAGGATGAAAGGATAGGAAATAAAGGTGGAGAATGACAAAGTACAGGTGACGACGGAACTAATCTAGCAAGTGTAAGAGTACATATGACAGTACTTGAAGTAAGAAAGACTAAAAATATAATATGTAACCTTAACTTATATGAAAACACATAAGCTAAGGGATCTTCTGCGAGGCTCCTATCGTATAAAAAGTCTTATACCAATTTATACGATATGGTGTCGGTTTTTCTAGAAAGCATGTATATATCTACAAAATATGAACCTTAACTTATAAGCATGCTCACGCGAGCTTATAAACCAAGTGGTCATTTTGCAGGGCCTATTGTGTAAATCGTCCCATATCACTTTATACAATAGGTGTCGGGGGTTATATTGAATGTTGATGTTATGATATGTAAATATGTTATGATGTGATCATGCAAATGCAACTCACCCACTCGACTGTGTGTACACAGACCTTTAGTTCCCCCTTTCTGGAGCCTAACCTCCCAGCATACCTCCGTAGTGGAAATCAGAAGCGGTGGGTTGGGCCTCGCCCACCTATAAACCAGTAATTGCATTACCAGTCAGATCTATCATATGCCTCGACGCTGGTGCACTAAGCGGAGCTCCTGCGTACTCTTGTCGGCTGGTGCACCAGACTTTATTTGGTGAAGTGCTAAACTACACTTGCCGAGTCAGCGTATTGGCGTCGGTGTATCGACCCTCCAATATCGAAGACCCACCACCTTATACTTTATGAACATGCAACCTTATGTATCACCTACCGAGCCAAAGCTCCCCAGACCATCCCGTCCGTCATAACCAACAACCGAGCCAAAGCCCGTCGGGCCAACCTGCCCATCTCCAAACCACCAAGCCTACTGCCTGTATGACCTAACCTAACATCCCGAGACATCGAGGTGAGTGAAAGTGAATCCCTAGTTATGCTAGTTACTCTTACAGTTTAGTTTGCCTATGGTTTAGGTTAGCGCAGGACTGCCCCCGGCATACCCCGTGAAAGGCTCTCAAAGGGCACTAGGAACTACGATGGGGTGAAGCCCAAAGCTCCCTTTTGCATGACACTTATTATTTTTGGTTACTACCTGATTCTCAATCCCTTTAGTATTATACTGGTTCTAACCCTAATGAGTTTGACCCTGTCTCCCTCTTCACAGGATAGACGATCTTTCGTCGATCCCGAGTACCACCTAATCTTAAACAACTCTACAATCCTACTCTTCATATCTTCCAATGGTATACTCCAATCCACTTTCCAAAATCAGTAAACACAATCCCATCTCACTACGACCATGCCCCATGTTATCACAATTTCTGCAGTTTTACTACGCGCAGACCATCCTAAGCTATATGATGTATACAATGGGAGGTACTCCAAATTATCACCCAGTATCCCTATAATAATTATTGGGGGTCTAACATGACATGTTTATCCTAAATCCAGAATGTCATAATTTTCCTAATTTACTTGATAATTTATTTAATTTCCTAAGAAATCCAAATACCTTAGTTTGAACATGAAGTACCTTTTTCAGGCATGCAAAATGCTCCACAAATTTATGATAAATACAAGGTGACTATTTAATAATAAATTCAAAGTATCCAAATTTTTTCAGTAAGGTTTGGGTCTTGATCCATAATTTTGAACATAATCATATAATTAACACCTGATGAAGTAAATATTGTAAATAAGCTTCTAAAAATTATAATAAAATTCAAGCATGGCTAATATGCCCTAAAAACACATCTGACAAAATTTCCAAACTTTTCAGTGAATAATGAGCTCACATTTTAATTTAAAACAATAATCCTCATTCTTACATTATTGAAATAACTACTGTAAATATTCTCTTAAAAATTATTGTAAAATAACGTCAAGTGTATATTGACCTAAGTACACTTTTCAATAGTTCCACAATTTTTCAAACTAATATTAAGCTCTGAATCAAATTTTGAATATCTTTGCATTCTTAAAAGCTTGTGAAGAAGTTACTGAAAATATACATCTACAAATTATAATAAAATTCAAGTATGAGTATATTGACCTAAAACATCCTCTTCACATTTTTTATAACTTCCTATTAAACAATGTGATCATTATAATTAAAAGATTATCAAGGGCAATTCCATGTACTTTAAAGGAGGTGCTAAATGTATTGTTCCAAAATTACCAATAAAATCACCAGAGGCTCTAATTAACCCTATAACGATACTACCTAAGTTTCATGGCTTTTTATTAAGTTTTGGTGGCCTATCTTGCATGTATAAGGGTTGTGCCCTAAACTAGGGTTAGGTTTTTGAGGGGTTTATCCATCTCAAAATTTTATAAGATTTTTACCAAAGTACTTTAGCTACCCTAGTATCCTCTCTACCAAATTTCAAGTCCATACAAGGGCATTTGACTCCATGCCCTTCTCAAACCCCCCAAATCCAAACTTAGGGTTTGAACTTGGGTCCTAGGGCAATTCAACCCCAAACCACCCCATAACTCATATGAGGGTGTTAAATGACATTTCAAACCAGTGGCCCAAATTTCATCGTCTATTGAGGTGGTTTGACCACCCAAACCTCAAAGTGCACTTTTGACCTAAATACCCCTTATTAGGGTAAAGCTAGGGTTTGCTAAATTCCAACCCAAATCAACTCAAAAGGAGGTGAAAATTTATACAGATCCTCATGATGACACCAAGGACCAATCACCAAAATTTGGGAGAGTTTGGAGGTCATTAGTTCCCCTAATTATTTTACCCTAGGACATTTAAATAATTTCAAAAACTATAGAAACATTGTCCCCAAAAATTCTCAATTTTTGGCAACTCCTAGGTATAGATTAGTGTGACTCCTTGTCCAAATTTCAGGTCATTCGAACAAGGGATGAAGTGGGGGCACTCATTTTAGTTTCTGTCTAACCCTAGGTATAGACCCCACAAAAATGGGTTACCTGGTCAAACCAGATGTCCAAATATCCTCAAATGAATTTTAAATTAAATTAGACTCATAGGGCTACAATTTATATGTTAACAACTCTCTCTAATTCAGCCTCTAAGTATTTTTAAATTAATTTACAAAGTGATTGTATAAATGTGACAGAATTAATTTAAATGAAATAATAATATATTGATCATGCACGAATCTTGACGCAAGATCCAGCGGCTCTGGCTTATCTTCTTCCTCCAGCCGACAGGTAGGATCGACCCGACTTGGAGCTTCTTCCAGCCGCCACTGCCGGCCACCCGACCACCTCCCTGGCCGGCCACCGCCACCACCACCTCTGTCGAGGTGGTGGCTATCGCCAGGCGGCGCCACAGCCGCCGGAGGGCCCTTTTCCGGCGATACCGACAATTCATTTTTCACGAAAAAAAACGTGAAATCGAAAGCTTCGATCGGGCTCAATTGAGCCCTATTTTATTTCTAAATGATCCCTATGATCTACCCATAGGAGAAGAAGAAGGGGAGGACCTTGTTTGCGGCCTGGAGGTGGGTTGATCATCGAGATGCCATTTCCGATGGTGGAACCATTCGTTTTCATCAACAACAAAGTGTACTGCTCTGGCTCCTTTAGGTAAGGTGTGTAAATGACTCCTTGGAGTCCAGTGAAGGTTTTAAAAGAGTGAAATGGAGGAGAGGAGTGGTCATGCACCAATGGCCATTAATGGCCTTCAAAGAAGCTCTCAGCCAAGTGGTGGTGTGGGGGGGGGGGTGAACCTGCCTTGTGGTGGCTGGGAAATGGCTAGAAACTTCTCTTCTTACCCAGAGGAGTTGAATCCAACCAATAAGGGTGGCCCTTGGCCTCCCTAAGCCATGAATGGCCTTTACCTCATTTTCTCTCTCCTCCATTAAAGAGGAATTGAATCTTTCTCTCTCCTGCCCCTCATGGCTGAATGTGTTCATGGTACCAGCCTAAATTCATCCCACTAATGCTATTATAATGTGATTAGGAAGTGGTTTGCCCAAGTGGCTAGGGGCTTGAGCTTGAGTTAGCCCTTTTTGAGCCAAGTTTGACTTGACCTAGCTTAGGGTTGACTTTGGTAAAATTTATCTTTGGTGTCACCATCAATGGGTCCTTGGTGACCTACTGGCCTCCCCAATGGTCTAGGTAGGGTTGACTTGGCACCTTGAAAGTCACTTGACCCTTATTTAGGGCACTTTGACCACTTTGGGGTTTGAGTTAAATTCGGTCAACTTAGCCACTAGGGTTGAGCCCAATGGGTCCTTGGTGACCCATTGACCTCAATCTAGGGTTAGGAGGGCATGGGGGTCCACTTGGCTAAGGGAAGGTCAATTGACCCTATGTAGGGCAGTTTAACGCATTTAGGGTTAGGGTTGACTTAGGTCAACTTAAGCTCTAAGGTTGATTCCAATGGGTATTTGGTGATCCATTGACCGCACTTTAGGTCTAGGAAGACCTTGGTAGGGTTGGTTGGGCTCCTTAAGGGCATATTGCCCTTAGTTAGGGCACCTTGCCTTGTTTAGGCCTAGGATGATCCTATGTCAACTTGGCCATCCATGATTGACTCCAATGGACCCTTAGGGTCTTTAAATAGATGGATGGGGTCATGGTAGGGTCTTGGAGTCATGGGGAAGCCTCATGATCATCCTAAACTAAGGTTTAGGAATCTACTATTTGTAGACCATTCATCCCAATCACCTTTATTCCTAAGTCCACTTGGTCTTCTTGGGCTTCTAGGGTTTTGTCATGACCTAGTCATGACAAAACCACTCCTAGGGTGTCTAGTTGTCTGAGGGATGTTACAAATCCCAATAAAAAACAAAAATTTCATCCTCGAAATTCTAGTTAGGCCTACGGGGTTTAAAATATGAAAAGTAAATTGTAACATCCCGAAAGGTTGTGAGGTATACCTGACTGAATAGCTCCGGGTACCTTTGTTGTATTAGATCCTGCAACTCTAAGGTGTGCTCCTCCTGACTGTGTTTCCTCCATAGGACCTTGACCAATGGAACCTTCTTGTGACATAATACTCGTATCCCCTTGTCGTCAATCCAGACCGGCTCTAGGTGAACTAACCGATCAGATGCTACCGGCCCATCTGTGGCTGTAATATGCTGCTCCGGGCATAGCAGAGCCCTCCTAAGTGAAGATACGTGGAATACGTAGTGCAGACCTGCCAGCTTTGGTGGCATCTCCAGCCTGTATGCTAAGGGACCGATCCGCTCCAGGATCCTGTAAGGCCCCAATATCTCGGGCTGAGCTTCTTCTTCCGACCACACACCCGTGAAACTTCATGCATTGGTCGGATCTTCAAGAATACCCGGTCACCCACCTGAAACTCCACCTGACGATGCTGAGAATCATAATACTTAGCCTGTCTGCTCTGAGCCTTTAACATCCTGTCCCGTACCGGCCTCACCTTAGCCTCAGTGTCCTCAACAAACTTTGAGCCCAAAACCTTTAGATCCTCGTCCTATATCCATGACAGTGGAGTCCTACACCTTTGTCCATATAGGGCCTCATAAGGAGACATCCCTATGCTGGAGTGGTAGCTATTATTATATGAGAATTTGACCAGTGGCAACATCTTCTTCCAAGGCTCTCCGAAATCTAGAATGCATAGTCGTAGCAGATCTTCCAAGGTCCGATTGGTGCGTTCTGTTTGCCCGTCAGTCTGGGGAAGAAAAGCTATACTAAAAGTCAGCCGGGTGCCTAAGTAAGTCTGCACTGATCGCCACTCCCTAGACGTAAACCGTCCATCCCGATCTGATACAATCGTCCTGGGTACGCCATGATAACAGACGAACTGCTCCGCAAATTTCCGAACCAGCACACCAACTGAGTCATCCTTCCTGATAGGGATAAATCTAGATACCTTCGTCAGCCGGTCGATGATTACCCAGATCAGATCGTTTCCCATCCACGATTGGGTAAGGCCATGTATGAAGTCCATCGCGATATCCTCGAACTTCCACTTCGACACTTGAAGTGGCTGTAACAGTCCTACGGGTTTTTTGCACTCTGTCTTCACCAACTGGTATTTCTCGCAGTGGGTCACAAAGTAGGCAATATCCTTCTTCATGCCTAACCTGTGCATGGTCTTCTTCAGATCCGTAGTCATCTTCGTAACTCCCAGGTGTACCGAATACCGGATGCAGTGGACCTCCGTCATGATATCCTCCCGGACCTGGCCTCCCTCTGGTATATAAACCCGTCCTCTGAAGCACACCAGACCATCCATCAGTGTGTAATCTTCCGCAGTACCTGCTTCCAAGGCCCGGAATATCGGCTCCAGCTTGGCATCCTGCCTCTGCCCATCTCTGACTCTGTCTCGAATGTAATCTGTGGCGCTCATCGCGGCTAAATACTCCTTATAAAGCTCGAGGTAATCATACGACACCAGCGTGATGTGCATATCCTCTAATCTCTGCATCATCTCCATGGACATAATCTGGGGCTTCGCTCCGGAGGTGGCGGCTCTCCGACTCAGCGCATTTGCTGCCATATTCGCCTTCCCTGGGTGGTAATGCATCTCGTACTGGTAATCTGCTAGAAATTCCACCCATAACCTCTACCTGATATTCAGCTCCTTCTGCGTGTCCACATACTTCAAATTTGTGTGATCAGAGTATATGTCGCAGTGAACCCCGTGAAGATAATGGCGTCAGACTTTCAGAGCAAAAACGACCGCTCCCATCTCTAAGTCATGAACAGGGTAGTTCTGTTCATGCTTCTTCAGCTGGCGGGAAGCATAAGCAATCACGTGGCCCTTCTGCATCAGTACTGCTCCCATGACCTGGTAGGATGCATCGGTTTAGACCGGGAATCCTTCCCTCCCCAAAGTAAGAGCAAGAATAGGAGCCGAGGTGAGTCGATACTTCAGCTCCCGGAAAGCCGTCTCGCACTCTGGGGTCTAGACAAAGGGCACATACTTCTTTGTCAGGGATGTGAGTGGGAGGGCAATTCAAGAGAATCCCTCCATGAACTTCCGGTAATAACTAGCAAGTCCAAGAAAACTACATACGTCTGTGGTCGCCTTCCGCTGCGGCCAATCCCAAATAGCCTGAATCTTGGCCTGGTCTACTGCTAACCCAGCTCCACTGATAATATGGCCAAGGAAGGCCACCTCCTTTAACCAGATTTGGCATTTACTGAACTTCTCATAAAGGTGGTGCTCCCGTTGTCTCTCTAGAGTCAGTGTTAGATGTCGTGTGTGCTCCTCCTCCGTCCTCAAGTAGATAAGGATGTCGTCAATAAACACAATGACGAACACATCCAGATAAGCCTCGAACACCCAGTTTATGAGGCTCATGAACATTGACGGTGCATTCATGAGCCCGAAGGGCATCACGGTAAACTCGAATAACCCATATCTGCTACTGAAAGCAGTCTTCGGAATGTCCTCCTCCTGAATCTGCAGCTGATAATAGCCCGACCTCAAATCTAATTTCGAGAAGAAATGCGCCCCTTCCAGCTGGTCAAACAGCTCATCTATCCTTGGCAGTGGATGGGTATTCCGGACTGTCGGTCTATTCAGTGGTCGGTAGTTGATGCACAATCTAAGTGTCCCATCCTTCTTCTTGACGAACAACACTTGGGCTCCCCATGGCGAAGAGCTTTGTCGGACAAATCCGGCTTCCACTAGTTCCTACATCTGGCTTCGAAACTCCATCAACTCCTTTGGGGCCATCTGGTAAGGAGTTCTAGGTGCCGACTTAGCCCCCGGCACCAGCTGTATCTAGAAATCCTACTCTCGGTGCGGGGGTAGCCCTGACAGCTTCTATGGGAATACGTCAGCAAAGTTTCGCACCATCGGGATACTAGAGATGGAATCCTTGGCCTCGGCCATTTCAAACAGCACCTCGTAGACTTTCTCCCCCTGCAAGTGGGCCTTGATGGCCTACACAGATGATATCAAGAGAGGGGGAATAGGTCTAATACCTTTGATGACGACGTGGGAATCCCCATGCCTCACGGTGATCTTTTTTGATAGGCAGTCGATCTGGGCATGGTTCCAATACAACCATGTCATGCCTAGGATCAGGTCAAAAACTGGCGTCCTTAGGATCATCCCTGGTGCTTCGAATGCCTTTGCGCTGATCTCCGCCTCCATGTTGCAGTGGGCGGAGGTGAATAGCTCTGATCCATCGGGTAGACGCACCCTCTTCATCAAGCCAGTAAATCACTCCACGCCTTCCAACCCTTCCACGAAGGCCTCCGACACGAACGAGTGTGAAGCACCCATATCGAACAGCGTATAAGCGGGCTTGCCGCTAATGAAGACTATGCCTAAGGCAGTTAAATATCTTAGAAATCTAGTTATGGTTTTCATTCCTAGTCTGTAAATTTGATATCCATGCGTCTATTTATTTAGGAAAGAAATCTTAAAATTTACTGGCATACCTGTCATCACTTGCTCCGGGTTCCGTGGTTGAGCAAGATCCAGTGCATACACTTGCTCCCTCTCCTGCCTACGGTCTCTACCCTGCTATCCACTTCCTCAGTTGGCCGCTTCCGGCCTCGAGTAGTGTGCCAATCTGCCTTAATCCTCTTCGTCATCTCCAATATCCGAGGAATATGCCCGTCGGATACGAACAATAGAGCCTCCCTAATATCCTCTCGCAGGCCCTTATAGAACCTCTTGGTGTATCCTGCCTCATCCAACTGATAAGAATCCGCAAAACGGGCCAGATGATTAAACTCCCGGTGGTACTCCACCACCGTCTTGTTGCCTCGCCTCAACTGTAAAAATCTGTCTTCTAGCTCATCTTTGGCCGACTGTGGAACAAAATGCTCTAACAGTGCAGCCCTGAACTCCTCCCAAGCAATCTCTGCAACCTCTTTATCAGCAAATGTCATGTCCAGCGACGTCTTCCACCATCTCTTGGCATGGGACTCCAAGAAAGAGACAACCAAAGGCACCCTCTCCTCCCAAGGGCACCGTATCCTAGTCAGCATCTCATACATGATGTCCAGCCACTCCTCCGTCTGAACAGCCGACTCTGTCCCATAGTAAGACGGGGAAGACAGTCCTCGAAAGATACTCAACCAATTGGCCCCCGGGTTTGGCTGCGGAGATAGAACCTGCTGGGCCCTGAAAGCCTCCAAAATACCCGTCAGGGTCTGCCCCATCTCTGACTGTAGGAACGGAGTGGGTATCGGGGAAGGTGGTGAAACATTTTGAGTCTACTAGACTCCGCCCTGTGGTGTAGGCTATGTCGGAGGCTGCATAACAAAAATCTTTGTAAGTAATTGACTCAATGCCAATTAAAAGTTGACAATTTACATGTGACACCAATATGGGCACACCACTGCTTACGCTGCTTAGTTTGTCCCCAAACTAAACTCGGGCGAGGGTGACCCATGGTTTGTGTACTGATACTTTTTGATCGAGGTTTGCTCTGATACCACTTGTAAGACCCCTTTTTTTCTTTTTAAACCACTGGGGTCTTAGGCCCAGAACCACCGCTTTACGGTGACACCTTCACACCTAGGAAGGTCATCACTACAAAACGTCGATCCTGCCGGCTGATTCGATCACAAAATAGTTGCAATATAATAAAAGGCAAGTCCATAGAAATCACATATATAATAAATAATCTTCACGAAGGGAGAGTCCACAGATATAATAATAAAGTACTGAATGTAGGGCTCGTGCCCGGTACATCAATATCCTCACTACAATCACTCAGCGCGGAAGAAAAATCTAAACATCTACTAATGATCAAGACTCACAGTACCAGCTATCTGAACTCTAGTGCTAGACTGTCCCATCTCCAAGCATGCCGACCTCCAGGGCTGCTCCTCCATGCTGGGATCCACGGTCCCCTAAAATATTGTGGTTCGAAAACCGTTAGTCTAAAAGACTAAGTCCTATCATTTCCCGCCCCTTCCCCCATTGCTCCTAGGCACCGAGCGTGGAGGAGGAAAGGAGAGGAAATGAAGGTGGAGAATGACAAAGTATAGGTGACGACGGAACTAATCTAGGAAGTGTAAGAGTACATATGACAGTAATGGAAGTATGAAAGACTGAAAATATAATATGTAATCTTAACTTATATGAAAACACATAAGCTAAGGGATCTTCTGCAAGGCTCCTATCGTATAAAAAGTCTCATACCAATTTATACTATAGGGTGTCGGTTTTTCTAGCAAGCATGTATATATCTACAGAATATGAACCTTAACTTATAAGCACGCTCACGTGAGCATATAAACCAAGGGGTCATTTTTTAGGGCCTATTGTATAAAGCATTCCATACCACTTTATACAATAGGTGTCGGGGGTTATATGCAATGTTCATGCTATGACATGCAAATATGATATGATGTCATCATGCAAATGCAACTCACCCACTCGAATCTGTGTACAAAGACCTTTAGTTCCCCCTTTCTGGGGCCTAACCTTATAGGATACCTCCGTAGTCGCAAACGAAAGCGGTGGGTTGGGCCTCGACCACCTGTAAACCGGTAATTGCACTACAAGTCAGACCTATCATATGCCTCAATGCTGGTGCACTAAGCGGGGCTCCTGTGTACTCATGCCGGCTGGCGCACTGGACTTTATTTGGCGAAGTGCTAAACTACACTTGCCGAGTCAGTGTATTGGCGTCGGTGCATCGACCCTCATAAACCGAATACCGACCACCTTATACTTTATGCACATGCAACCTTATGTATCACCTACTGAGCCAAAGATCCCCGGACCATCCCATCTGTCACAACCAATAACCGAGCCAAAGCTTGCCGGGCCAACCTGCCCATCCCCAAACCACCGAGCCTACTGCCTGTGTGACCCAACCAAATATCCCGAGACATCAAGGTGAGTGAAAGTGAATCCCTAGTTATGCTAGTTACTCTTGCAGCTTAGTTTGCTTACGGTATAGGTTAGCCTAGGATTGCCCCTGGTATACCCCGTGAAGGGCTCTCAAAGGGCACTATGAACTACGATGGGGTAAAGCCCAAAGCTCCCTTTTGCAAGGAAATATTATTATTGGTTACTACTCGATTCCCGATCCCTTTAGTATTACACTAGTTCTAACCCTAATAAGTTTGACCCTGTCTCCCTCTTCACAGGATAAACGATCTTTCGTCGATCCCGAGTACCACATAATCTTAGACCACTCAACAATCCTACTCTTCCCATCTTCCAATGGTATACTCCAATCCACTTTCCAAAATTAGTAAACACAATCCCATCTCACTACGACCATTACCCATGTTATCATGATTTCTGCAGTTTTACTACGCGCAAACCATCCTAAGCTATATGATGTATATAATGGGAGGTACTCTAAATTATCATCCAATATACCTATAATAATTATTGGGGGTCTACCATGCCATGTTTAGCTTAAATACAGAATGTCATAATTTTCATAATTTACTTGATAATTTATTTAATTTCCTAAGAAATCCAAATACCTTAGTTTAAACATGAAGTACCTTTTTCAGGCATGCAAAATTCTCCTAAAATTTATGATAAATACAAGGTGACTATTTACTAGTAAATTCAAAGTATCGCAATTTTTTCAGTAAGGTTTGGGCTTTGATCTATAATTTTAAACATAATCACATAATTAACAGCTAATGAAGTAAATATTGTAAATAGGCTTGAAAAAATTATAATAAAATTCAAGCATGGCTAATATGCCCTAAAAACACTTCTGACAAAATTTCCAAACTTTTCAGTGAATAATGAGCTCACATTTTAATTTAAAACAATAATCCTCATTCTTACATTATTGAAACAACTACTGTAAATATTCTCCTAAAAATTATGGTAAAATTTTCTAAAGTGTATATTGACCTAAGTACACTTTTAAATGAGTTCAACAATTTTTCAAACCATTATTGAGCTCTGAATCAAATTTTGAATATCTTTGCATTCTTAAAAGCTTGTGAAGAAGGTACTGAAAATATACATCTACAAATTATAATAAAATTCAAGTATAAGTATATTGACCTAAAACACCCTCTGCCCAATTTTCATAACTTCCTATTAAACAACGTGATCATAATAATTAAAAGATTATCAAGGGCAATTCCATGTCCTATAAAGGAGGTGCTAAATTTATTGTTCCAAAATTACCCAAGTTTCATGGCTTTTCATTAAGTTTTGGTGGCCTATCTTTCATGTATAAGGGTTGTGCCCTAAACCATGGTTAGAGTTTTGAGGGGTTTATCCATCTCAAAATCCTTTAAGATTTTTACCAGAGTACCTTAGCTACCCTAGTATCATCTCTACCAAATTTCAAGTCCATACAAAGTCATTTGACCCCATGCCCTTCTCAAACCCCCAAATCCAAACATAGGGTTTGAACTTGGGTTCTAGGGCAATTCAACCCCAAACCACCCCATATCTGATATGAGGGTGTTAAATGACATGTCAAACCAATGACCAAAATTTCAGCCTCTGTTGAGGTTGTTTGACCACCCAAACCTCAAAGTGCACTTTTGACCTAAATATCCCTTATTAGGGTAAAGCTAGGGTTTGCTAAATTCCCACCCAAATCAAAAAGAGGTGAAAATTTATACAGATCCTCATGATAACACCAAGGACCACTCACAAAAATTTGGGAGGGTTTGGAGGTCATTAGTTCCCCTAATTAATTTATCCTAGGATATTTAAATAATTTCAAAAACTATAGAAACATTGTCCCCAAAAAATTCTCATTTTTGGTAAGGACTTAGGTATAGATTAGGGTAACTCCCTGTCCAAATTTCAGGTCATTTGAATAAGGGATGAAGTGGGGGCACTCATTTTAGTTTCTGTCTAACCCTAGGTATAGACCCCATCAAAATGGGTGCCCTGGTCAAACCAGATGTTCAAATATCCTCAAATCAATTTTAAATTAAAGTAGACCCAATGGGCTATAATTTAAATGATAACCACTCTCTCTGATTTTGCATCTAATAATTTTTAAATTAATTTACAAAGTGACTGTATAAATTTGACATAATTCATTTAAATGAAATAATAATATATTGATCCTTCACGAATCTTGATGTAAGATCCAACTGCTCTGGCTTATCTTCTTCCTCCAGTCGATGAGTAGGATCGACCCGACCTGGTGCTGCTTCCAGCCACCACCTCCAGCTACCCGGCCACCTCCCTGGCCGGCCACCGCCACCACCACCTTCATCGAGGTGGTGGATATCGCCAGGCGGCGGCACAGCCGCCGGAGGGCCCTTTTCTGGCGATCCCGACAAGTCATTTTTAACGAAAAAAGCGTGAAATCGAATGCTTCGATCGGTCTCAATTGAGCCCGATTTTATTTCTAAATGATCCCTATGATCTACCTATAGGTGAAGAAGAAGGGGAGGACCTTGTTTGCGGCCTAGAGGTGGGTTGATCGTCGGGATGCCATTTCCGATAGTGGCGCCGCTCGGTTTCTACAACAGCATAGTGGACTGCTCCGGCTCATTCAGGTAAGGTGTGTAAATGACTCCTAGGAGTCCAGTTAAGGTTTTAAAAGAGTGAAATGGGGGAGAGGAGTGGTCATGCACCAATGACCATTAATGGCCTTCAAAGAAGCTCTCAGCCAAGTCGTGGGGGGGTGGGGGTGAACCTGCCTTGTGGTGGTCGGGAAATGGCTGGAAACTTCTCCTCTTCCCCAGAGTTTTTGAATCCAGCCAATAAGGGTGGCCCTTAGCCTCCCTAAGCCATGAATGGCCTTTACCTCCTTTTCTCTCTCCTCCATTAAAGAGGAATTGAAGCTTTCTCTCTCCTGCCCTTCATGGCCGAATGTGTTCATGGCACCAGCCTTAATGCAGACCACTAATGCTATTATAAAGTGATTAGGAAGTGGTTAGCCCAAGTGGCTAGGGGCTTGAGCTTGAGTTAGCCCTTTTGAGCTAAGTTTGACTTGACTTAGCTTAGGGTTGACTTTTGTCAAATTGACCTTTGGTTTGACCATCAATGGGTCCTTGGTGACCTATTGGCCTCCCCTAGGGTCTAGGTAGGAATGGGTAGGGTTGACTTGGCCCCTTTAAGGTCACTTGACCCTTATTAAAAGCACTTTGACCACTTTGGGGTTTGAGTTGACTTGGGTCAACTTAGCCACTAGGGTTGACCCCATTGGGTCCTTGGTGACCCATTGATCTCACTCTAGGGTTAGGAGGGCATGGGGGGGTCCACTTGGCCAAGGGAAGGTCAATTGACCCTATGTAGGTCAGTTTGACCCATTTAGGGTTAGGGTTGACTTAGGTCAACTTAAGCTCTAGGGTTGACTCCAATGGGTCTTTGGTGACCCATTGACCCCACTTAAGGTCTAGGAAGACCTTGGAAGGTTGGTTGGGCTCCTTAAGGGCACATTGCCCTTAGTTAGGGCACCTTGCCTTGTTTAGGCTTAGGATGATCCTAGGTCAACTTGGCCATTCTAGATTGACTCCAATGGACACTTAGGGTCTTTTAACAGATGGGTGGGGTCATGGTAGGGTCTTGGAGTCATGGTGAAGCCTCATGATCATCCTAAACTAAGGTTTAGGAATCTACTATTTGCAGACCATTCATCCCAATCACCTTTATTCCTAAGTCCACTTGGTCTTCTTGGGCTTCTAGGGTTTTGTCATGACGTAGTCAAGACAAAATTACACCTAGAGGGTCAAGTTTTCTGAGGGATGTTACAGGCTGTGTAACTAAGTGTAAAAGCGTTGAGTGTGCTTTATACACTCAATGCGCCGTTAAATGTACTGAATGCACTCAACGCCATCGAATTTTTTCATAGGCTAAGTCAAATGCATTAAGTGTGCTCTATACACTAAACACGGTGTTGAGTGAGCTGAATACACTCAACGCCATATTTTAAATTCTGAGTCTAAGGAAAATGCATTGAGTGTGCTCTATACACTCAACGTGGCATTGAGTGTGCTGAATACACTCAATGCCATCATTTAAATCTGAAGCCAAGTTAAAAGAATTGAGTGTGCTGACTACACTCAATGCAGCGTTGAGTGTGTTGAATACACTCAACTCCATCGGCTTATTCTGGAGTCCAAGTGTAAAGCGTTGAGTGTGTTCAATACACTCAACACGGCGTTGAGTGTGTTGAATACACTCAAGGCGATCGATTTATTTTGAGCTTAAGTGTAAAAGCATTGAGTGGGATGACTACACTCAACGCGCCGTTGAGTGTGTTGAATACACTCAACGCCATCGGTTAAAATTTAAATTCTAAGTTAAAAGCCTTGAGTGTGCTGAACACACTCAACCTGGCATTGAGTGAGCTGAATACACTCAATGCCATCCTGTAAAATTCTGTCCAAGTATAAAAGTGTTGAGTGAGTGTTATACAGTCAACGTGGTATTGAGTGAGCTGAATACACTCGATTCCATCCTTTTTCTTGGTTGGTATTTAGAGCGTGGATGACAATCGATGAGGCGTCGAGTATACTCGACGCTTTTTTATGGACTTAATTTTATTTTTGCTGACTCATGGTATATCACCAATAAGCTAGTTTTGCTAAATAAAATTAGTCTAGTGCCTGCTGTTTTCATCAAGTTTGGTCTTAGGCCAATTTTTTGGGGGGGATTTATTCGTGCATTTATTGTGGGAGAAGTCCAATGCTTAGTTATGAGTTTTTCTGTGTCTTGGCTATGATTGCTGGTATGTTGGCAGATCTTTTGACCCTGGCTAGTTTATGACTGTGGGCGTGCTGGTGGAGGTGTCTTCCCCCAACAAGTGCTAGTTTTTCACTTGTTTGGGAGTTTTAAGATATAAGACCTCCTTTCCTTTGGCCCCTGTGAAGTTTTAATGTGGGTGTGTATGCGGAGGTGTCTCCCGCCACAGGTACCGGATTATGCCGGTGATGAAAGACTTGATTTCAAGAGCCTAGACACCTATAGGGGGGTGAATAGGTTCTAATTTTCTTTAATAATTTTAGGCAAGTAACTAGATCTATTACAACATAGAAAATACAATCCACAACAAAACAATCACAACACAACACAGTACAACAGATTTATAGTGGTTCCGCAAGTTATGGGTACATCCAATTTCCCCCTTCGCCTATCTAGTAGAGAACTGGATTCGGCCCAACTTCCTTCCACTAACTCAGATCCACAGATCTTACAACTCAGAACCTGATAGGTTCCTACAGCTCAGACTTATACAAGTCCTACCTCAGATTCTTTCCAAGAACCCTACCTCAGGTAACAGCCCTACCTCAGCCTTTATCACCAGGCTTACACCTCAGACTTTCACAAGTCCTACACCTCAGGCTCTCAGCCCTACCTCAGCCTTTATAAACATGGGCTTACAACTCAGATCTATAAAAGATCTTACAAGGAAAAAGAAGATTTAGTTGTACAGAAATTTCACCCAGAAATAACTCTCAATTGGTGTGAGCTTCTTGATCAGTTCTTGAATAAACTGTATATTTCAGATCCAACCTAACTTAGCTTTTTTAAAGCTTCTTGATTGAATAAAATGAGGTTGATCCTGACTTGGTGTAGAAGTTTATCTTCAGACAGCTCCCTTCTTAGATTCAAAATTAGATCTGAATCTTTCTTGCAGACTGTTCAAGATCTGCCTTCTTAAGGGTTCCCCCCTTTCTTGTTATTGAGTTCTCTCTCTGGATCTGTGTTGATTTGTTCCCCTGTAATTGCTTAAATTTATTACTTTGGTTTTCATGGATCAGTCCTTTATATAGAGTTTCTCAATGATTACCGGCTGATCCAGTTTGTAATAACCTTCTGGCAGTTCTGACAAAGGTGTCAGACTTGTTGTTAATGACATCTGTCAAGTCTATAGCCGTAACAGTTGATTATGCAATGACTTTATATCTCAGCAGGAAACACTCAACAAACTACTTCACATGTGTCGACACAAATAGACTAAGTATTGACACAAGTCTTGATGATGTTGACACAACACTCAATGTATTGACACAGTCATTTTTATGCTTCTCAACACAGCTTCTATTGTATGTGTCGACACAAGTCCTGTATGTCGACACAACTGCTCCTGGTCTCGACATAGCTGATGCAGACAGATGGCATTGAGTGTATGTCCAAACATCATTGAGTGTGTGTCGACACAAGTCCTGTGTGTCGACACAAGCCTTTCAGACTCAGTAAGGCTATTGCAGATAGATGGCATTGAGTGTGTGTCGACACAAGTCCTGTGTGTCAACACAAGCCTTTCAGACTCAGTACAGTAGTTGATGATAGATGGCATTGAGTGTATGTCGACACAAGTCATGTGTGTCGACACAAGCCTTCTTCAGGTGTCAACACAATTCCTGGGTGTCGACACATGCCTTGCTTCTGGTGTCGACACAATTCCTTACAAGTGTCGACACTTGTACTTTGGATATTTCCTGTATTTCTTAACCTGCACATTGGAACTCAAACATCCCATAAAATACAAATTGATGTATATCATTGAGTAAGGGGAGGCTTCTCCAAATCTTGTATATAGTTTCTAGTGTACCCAACAATCTTCCCCTATTTGGAGAAATCATAACCCTTAGTCAAAGATATACACCACACATAATAAATCAAAGAAAAATAGATGTTCATACTTTTCACTGCAGGGTAACATAAAAACATAGATGATAGCTAAACTCAATACTGAAAATGATGTCATTCATTAATCAGAAAATTATTTAGATTTTGAAAGTGAAGGGATAGATACTACTCTAGAGGGGGGGTGAATAGAGTAATCAAATTTTGCACAATACAAAACTTAACTGTCTACCCAACTCCCTTGGAGTGAAGTGCGGAATGAAGAGATTATAGATATTGGTTTAACCTTAAAGCCTAACACAAGTGTTGTGTACAAACACAAGCTAACTGTAATTACAGTTAAGCTTGGAAAAACCTAAACAGCAACTAGCAGCCTAGTTATATCTATTCACAGCCACAGTACAGGAAAAATAATAAACAAGCCAGACGACACAAGGAATTTAAGTGGTTCCCCAAACAACTTGGGTACGTCCACTCTTCTACCCAAACGGTAGGAATCCACTACAGGTTTTTGATCAGGTGCCCTGCCACCAACAGGATCTTCTTCAGGTAGATCCAGAGACCCTTTAGACTTTTGATCAGGTGTCTAAAAACCAAGCACAGGTTTTTGATCAGGTGCCCTGCCACCAAGGGATACTTTTGAAGGGAGTAATAACCCTGTACAGGAGGGGGAAGAAGGTTAAGATGTCTTCTCTATTTTACAATAGATTAGAGAAGCACAAAAAGCTTGCACTGAGCTAGAATGCTCTAAAGAATCAAGGCTCCCCCTGGCTCAAGAATGTCCAGGTGAAGTCTTGCTTCAGTGCAGAGAAAACTCTTCAGAAAGTTCTGAAGGAAAGAGCTACAGGAAGAAAGTAAACAATAAAAAGAAACAGTCTTCAAGCAGCAATCTTCTTCTTCTTCTTCTTCAAAGAAACTCTGAGTTGAACTTCCTGAAAGCAGGAGAACTCAGGTGAAGAAGAGATGAAGATCTTAACACTTCTCAGTTAGATGGAGTTTGCTGAGAGCAGGAAGCTTGAGCTTGATGAAGGCTTGAGTGCTTTTGAATATGTGTGTAACACTCTCTTCTATTAACTCCTGTTAACTAGCTTGAATCCTTCTGCAAAGGGTTCTTTATATAATCATCAGCAAGCAACGGCTCTCTTCCATTTGAATTAATTTGTCTTCTTCTGAGCCTTGAGACCTGGGCTGTAAATATCAAGAAGACAGAAATATCTCTGCAGCAAAACATTCTATAAAAAGGAATAAACCTCTTTCTAAGAAGCTGCAGGCTTAAATCAAATAAACAGATAGACTAAATAAAGTCACATCAGAAACAATCTCTTTATAGCAAAAGAAGACTTTTCAGTCTAACGGCTATAAAGGGCTGTCAGCAGATAAAGTAAATTAAAATGACAGCTAATAAGACAAACAACTTTATCTTAAAAGATTTTAACTCAGGCAATAAGAATGGAGCAAATAATGCCTGGAAATATTATCATACAGCTTAAAATACTGTGCCAGAAAATGTATTAAATAATTAAATATAATAAATAAATACAAAATATAAAGGCAGACAGAAAACGTCGAACGACCTTCGAAGATCGTCGAACGACGCCAGGAGATCGTCGAACTATCGGGCAGATAGTCGAACGATCCAGATAGTCGAGCTATCAAATAGATAGTCGAGCTACCGCAGCAGATAGTCGAACTATCAGGACAGATAGTCGAACTATCAGATAGTCGATCTATCTAGGACAGATAGTCGAGCTATCAAGCGCACAGAGATAGTCGAACTATCAAGCAGATAGTCGACCTACCTCAGAAAACAGATAGTCGATCTATCAAAAGATAGTCGAACTATCAAAACAAACTAGATAGTCGAACTATCAACAGATAGTCGAACTACCAGCGCAGAACAGATAGTCGAACTATCAACAGATAGTCGAACTATCAGCGCAGAACAGATAGTCGAACTATCAACAGATAGTCGAACTATCAGCGCAGAACAGATAGTCGAACTATCAACAGATAGTCGAACTATCAGCGCAGAACAGATAGTCGAACTATCAACAGATAGTCGAACTATCAGCGCAGACAAAGCGTCGACCAACTGATAGACGATCGTCGATCAGCCGATAGACGATAGTCGAACGGCGTTCGACTATAGTCGAACGAAAAACCTACTTAACCAAATTCTCAATTTGGAAAAGCGAGGACTCTACAGCTAGACTCCTAACCATTGACCATAGATATTTCTTGGGTCAAGGGGCACAAAGGAGAGGACTGAACTCAAATCAAACTAGGGTACCAACAATCTCCCCCTATTTGAGTTAAGTCTCTCAAAAACTAAAACAACTAGCAAAAGAATACTAAAATTAAATTCAGCAAATAGTTAACAATAAACTGACAGATTATCAACCAGATAAATAAATAATCAAAAATATCACAGCAGTTAATCAAACTATTTAGAATCTTTAGGGTCAGGTAATGGATCAGAAGAACTAGAGACAAAAGAAATTTTTCTAAGCGGGTCATCTGATTCCTTCTTTGACATCTTCAAATCCTGCATTCCAAGAATCTTCAGCTCTGTAGCTCTGGGGACAACAGCTTCAGGATGTTTTTCCATGTACTTTGCTGGATCAAATATCTCAGGATTGACTTGGAATTTTTCAAATTCTTTCTTTCTATATGCTGACATCGTAGTAAAGCCAGTTGTATCTTTGCCTTCGGCTCTTGCTTTTCTTATTTGGGCTGCTCCTACAAGCTCTTGAAAGCGAGCCATCCTAAAATTAGGATCGAGCTCAGGATTTTCATATATGGGCTCTGGAGAAGCAGCATCAGCTATTTTATCTTTTAAAACACTTTTCTCAGATTGAACTGGAGAAGGAGGTGGGGAAAAGGTTGGTCTTTGGGCCACAACCTCCTTCACTTGTCTTTGAGAGCCATAAGATGATCTGCCTTGAGAACTTTGATGACCTTGTCTAGGTTGGGGCTGAGCAGACGCAGATTTTCCATAGGCGGCAGATTGATTAGCAGGTAGATTCCCAGAGGCTCCTGCACCTGGAGGTGGAGGAGGACCTTTGGGAGTCCATCTGGAGACTGGACTGTCATACCTCTTAGTTCTCTTCCTTTCTTTTTGCTGATTTTTCGAAAACCACATCCAATGCTGAAAATCTTTTGATTTGGGGTCAATGCCCTTCAGAATATAGTATGGAATGTCATTATCCTTATTTGGAGGAGGAGGAGGAGCAGCTTTTCTTTTCTTTGCAGCAGATTTCTTTTTCTTTGATTTTTCAGAAACATCTGAATCATCATCATCATCAGAATGGGATGATGGAGGGTTCTCATAGGGATCATAGGCTTCTGAGACAGCCTTTTCTTTAAGCTTTGAAACAGATTTCTCCCTTTCTTCTTCCAGGGCATCCATAGCCAGAAGGGAGTCTAAATCTAAACCAGGAGAGTCATCCCAGATGGATGACTTCTCAAATTGCAAATCTACTGATTCTTTCTCTTGTAAAGATTTTACTCTTAAGTCCCAAGCAGCCCTTGCTTGAATTTCTTCCAAATTTAAAACAGGAGAATCAACTTTGATTTCCTCTTGATTTTCATCCTCTTTATCATCTAAAAACACATCCAATTCTGGATCTAATTGAGTATCAGAATCACTTGGAGCAGCCTCAGAAACAACTGTTATTTTCTGGGCAGTTAAATCTTCTTTAATAATATCTGTAGAATCAAGAACACAGATCTGCTAAATAAGCTTGAATCATCCCTTCAAGGTATTCACCAGCAAGCAAATAAATTGACTCATCAATAAACCGGATTAGGGAATTACCTTCATATTTAACCATCTCCCAGCAGTCATTCAGATATTTAGTTATGATTCCTTCCAGGAATCTGGCAATCATAGGAGAGGTTAGATCCTCTAAGCATACTTTCACTGCAATTTCTGATAGCAGGATTCCATCTGATATTTCCTTCTCAGTCAAGACTGGAGCTAAAACTTTCTTAGCAGGAGCAATCTCTTCCTCAGCTGGAGCAACCACTTCCTCAGCTGGAGTTACCACTTT
The DNA here is from genome assembly GCA_039513925.1 of Platanthera zijinensis. Lineage (NCBI taxonomy): Eukaryota > Viridiplantae > Streptophyta > Magnoliopsida > Asparagales > Orchidaceae > Platanthera > Platanthera zijinensis. Next base: position 101,721,993 of record CM077091.1, read on the forward strand.
CTCAGCTGGAACAATCTCTTCCTCAGCAGGAGCTGTCTCTTCCTGATCAGTCATAACAACATCTGGAACTTCTTCTGGCTCAACTTGAGCAGATTCTGGCTGGGCAGACAAGACAACATCTGGAGCTATTTCTATTTCAGCTGGAGTAGAGGCAGGAAGGTCTGAGACATCTTCATTGAACATCTCCCCCTGCCTGATTTCAGTAGCTACTGAAACCAGGCCCCTAGAGGAAGATGGCTCAGCAGATTTAGAAATGGATTGGATGGAGGCAGTAAGACGGTCAATGGAGGCAGCAAGGGGAGCGATTGCCTCGTCAATCATGGTTTTGATTGACGGGGTAATCAGCTCCACGATGCGGATGATAAGCTCTGGAGAGATATCAAAAGAAGATGGATGAGAGGTGGATGGATCAGCAGCAGATATGGTATGGGAGCTGGGATGAGAAATAATGGGAACAGGGGATCGAACTGGAGATGGAGCAGGTGATGGAGCAGGAGAATTTATTGGGGAATGAATTGGAGAATGAACGGGAGATGCATGAGGAGTAAGAATTCTCTCTGATCCTAACAAATCGAAGCTAGGAGCAGATATCCTAGCCAGATATGCAGGTAGAGGAGAGGCTGGAGGAGATAGAGGAACAACCATAGTTGTTTCAGGTGCAGCAGAAGAAGAGGGTCGTACCTCAGCAGAAGTTGATGGTACTTCAACTGAGGTAGACGGCAAAACAGAGGAGGAGGAAGGGATAGCTGAGCCAGCTTCAATAGGTTGAGGAGCGACTGATGCAGTCCTAGTGTCCTCAGATTGTGCTGGAGCAGATTTCACGAACGTCCTCTTCCACTTTGAGAACAGATGAGGATCCATCTTCTTGCTGGCATTGATGGTAGTTGCGGCAGAACTCAGCAGCTGGGGGAATTTCTCCTTAAGAAAAATTCCAATAACCCTTCCCAGGGTGACTTCCTTCTTTCCTGTCTTCTTCCTGATCAAATCAAACAGAACAGCAGCCCAATCGATCCTCTTTCGATTAACAATTGCACACATAAGTGCGAATTGCTGTCTTGTTATGTTATCATGGGCAGAGTGCTTCCCAAGGAGCACTTTTCCGACTACCTCAGCGAGGAACTTGATCTTGAAGGGGAAGTTTACCTTGAGCAACTTGGAGGGAATGCCTTCGGCATGTCCCAGCTCGACCAGCATCCTTCCAAACTCCTGAGCATCTTGCTCATAATCTTCGTCACCGATAACTAGACCAAAAACATCAGAAAGAACGGCCGGAGTCAGGATAACTTCTACTCCGCCGATGGTACCGATCATCGATTCGTCTGTGGAAGACGACGTGAACGCCCATTCTTTTATCTCTGGAATATTGATCTTGATCCTTTCAGACATCAGCTTCTCTAGACCTTGATCCCTGCAGAGCTGGAGAACTTCCACGATTCCGGCATCGCAACTGCTGAAAGCTTCGAAATCTACACTGAATCCGGCGTCAAACTTTACTACGGCTAGAACAGCTGGAGAAATCGCCATGGATTCGCCGGAGAAAACACGAGAAAGCTGGAGAGGGAACGAGAAAGACGAAGCGCCAGAAAATCGCAAGCGGGAAAGCAGAATGCGAAAGGGCACGCTCCGTCGACGATAAAGCACACGATCTTTTAACCTAGGTCGACTATCGGCTTTATATTGGACCGGAAATAGTCGATCTATTAAAAAGATCTTGAACCGATAGTCGAACGGCCGTTCGACGATCGGCTCAGAAGCAGAATAGTTGAACCATCGTTCGGCTAATTCTGGCTTCACAAGCAACAAGCTGTCGTCGAGTAGAGATCGACGATAAGCTCAGCCTGTTCGACGATGGTCGAACGTCGATCGACGATCTTCAAACAGATAAGCTATCATTAACCAGAGGTCGACGATAGGCTCAATCCGTTCGACGATCTTCGATCATCGTTCGACGATCTTCAAGCAGACCTCAACATAGGCAGATATCGTCACACTTAGTCTCGTCCATTGATCATGCCTAGTTGGACTAAAAAGAACAGATGCTTCTGTTCATCTAAAGGCTTGGTGAATATATCACCTCTCTGAAACTCAGTGGATATGAACTCAAGACAGATCTTGTTCTTTTCCACACAATCTCTTAGGAAATGGTGCCTAATCTCAATGTGCTTCGTTCTAGAGTGGTGCACTGGATTTTGTGCAATTGAAATAGCACTGGTACTATCACACATGATCTTGGTGTTCTTGTGTGAGTAACCATAATCCACAAGCTGGTTTTGAATCCACAGGATCTGTGAACAACAACTAGCAGCAGCTATAAATTCAGCCTCTGCAGTTGAAGTTGAGACAGAAGCCTGCTTCTTACAGAACCAAGAGACCAATCTCTCTCCCAGGAACTGGCAAGTTCCTGAGGTGCTCTTCCTGTCAACTCTGCAACCAGCATAGTCAGAATCAGAATATCCAATTAATTCAAACTCTGACTCAGCTGGGTACCAAAGTCCTAGATTTGGACATCCTTTCAGGTATCTCAGGATTCTCTTTAGAAGAATCAGATGAGATTCCTTGGGGTTGACCTGGAATCTAGCACAAAGGCATGTAGCAAACATTATATCTGGCCTACTTGCAGTTAGATATAATAGGGAACCAACAATGGCCCTATAATTCTTTTGATCAACTGGCTTGCCGTGATCATCAGAATCAATAACTACATTAGTAGCCATGGGTGTAGGCATTGCTGAAGCATCAGCCATCCCAAATTTCTTTACCAATTCCTTGGCATATTTGGATTGGGAGATGAAGATACCATCAGCATCTTGCTTAACTTGGAGACCAAGAAAGTAAGACAGCACACCCATGCTACTCATCTCAAACTTAGAGTGCATCAAGTTGGAAAACTTTTTGCAAAGTTTGGGATCAGTAGAGCCAAAGATAATATCATCTACATACACCTGAACTAACAGGATTGTGTCCTTGTGATGCTTGACGAAGAGGGTTCTATCAACTACTCCCCTAGTGAAGTTGTGCTCTAACAGGAAACTAGCTAGAGTCTCATACCAGGCTCTAGGAGCTTGCTTTAGTCCATAAAGAGCTTTCTGCAACTTAAAAACATGAGAAGGCTGAGTTGAAGAAACAAACCCTGGTGGTTGTTCAACAAACACCTCTTCCTTAAGCTCACCATTTAGGAATGCACTTTTGACATCCATTTGGAACACCTTAAACTTCATGTAGGCTGCATAGGCCAAGAAGATCCTTATTGCTTCTAGCCTTGCAACAGGAGCAAAGGTTTGGTCATAGTCTATACCTTCCTCCTGTCTGTAGCCCTGAGCTACAAGCCTAGCTTTATTCCTTACTATTATTCCATTTGCATCTAACTTGTTTCTATACACCCACTTGGTGCCTATGATCAGTTGGCCTTTAGGTCTTGGAACCAAAGTCCAAACTTTACATCTCTCAAACTGATTGAGTTCCTCTTGCATTGCAATGATCCAGTGGGGATCTAGCTCTGCATCTTTAAAGGTGAGGGGCTCAACCTGTGAGAGGAAACAAGCATGCATCACATCCTGTCTTAATTGATGTCTTGTTTGCACACCAGCTGATATGTCTCCAATCACTTGAGATGTGGGATGATCTCTAAGTGTGACAATATCAGCAGGTGGGATGTGATCTTCAGCAACAGTTGGGATTAATTCCTCAGGAGGAATTTGATCTACTGTTGGTGGAACAACAACAGCTTCAACAGCTTCAGCAATGTCTTCATCACTGTCTGATTCAGTGATCTGAAGAGTTGAAAGTTGAAGGATTTCTTGAGGGGCATCATGTACCTGCAAAGAACTGGAGGAAGGAGAATTTTCTTTCTCCTTGTAAAACATCTGAGACTCATCAAAAATCACATGCACAGATTCCTCTATCTTACAGGTTGATTTGTTATAAACCCTATAAGCTTTGCTTACTTGGGAATATCCAAGCATGATTCCCATTGAAGCTTTTGCTTCAAACTTTCTAATGTATTCTTTATTATTGTTATGAATATAAACAGTACAACCAAAAACTCTAAAGTAATTAATTTTTGGTTTCTTTCCTTTAAGCAACTCATAAGGAGTTTTACACTTAAGTTTGTGTATCAAACTTCTATTCAAGACATAGTTAGCTGTACTAACAGCTTCTGCCCAATAGGATAGAGGCATGTTAGCATCTGCCAACAATGTACTAGCAGCTTCAATTAGTGTTCTATTCTTCCTTTCAACTACCCCATTTTGTTGGGGAGTTCTAGGAGCTGAGAAGCTATGTTTGATACCTTCTCTCTCACAGAATTCTTGCATGAGAAGAGAGTCAAACTCAGTACCATGATCACTTCTGATCAAGGCCACATGAGTAGAGTACTCAGTCTGCACACAAAGTAGAAAGTCTGTAAGGGCTTTGAAGTTATCAGACTTAGTTCTCAAAAAGAAAACCCAACTGAACCTAGAGAAGTCATCTACAATTACTAATGTGTAATACTTCCCTCCTAGACTCTGTACATTTATTGGGCCAAAAAGGTCCAAGTGTAATAAATACAGGATTCTAGGAGAATCACTTTTATTAACAGATTTAAATGAATTCTTGGTTTGCTTGCCTAGCTGACAAGCCTTGCATAGGCTCTCCTTCTTGTAGGGGCAAGAAGGTAAACCTCTAACAAGGTTGTGCTTAGATAACCTAGATATGTTCTTGAGGTTTACATGACTAAGCCTTTTATGCCATAAAGAATTATTATTAAGAGTTAATTCATTAAACAGGCAGATTTCAGAATGAGATGAATTAAAATCTACTAAATATATATTGCCTATTCTATTACCTATTAAAACAACATTATTATTTAAAGTAATATTGCAAGAGGAGTTAGAAAAAGAAACCTGGTAGCCAGCATCACATAGCTGGCTGACTGAAATCAGATTGTGCTTCAGTCCACTGACATAAGCAACTCTCTTGAATGTAACAGCTCCAATTGTGATCTTGCCATATCCTTCTGTCTGACCACAGCTGGAGTCTCCAAAGATAACCTTTGGGCCGAGCTTAGCTTTGTACTTTGACAGTAGCTCTTTGTTTCCTGTCATATGCTTAGAGCATCCACTATCCAAATACCACTTATTTTGAGTGATTGGATAGGCCTTCACCTGCAAAACAACTATTTAGACAGAGTGGACCCAGGTAACCTTGGGTCCCTTGTTTTTCACATAAGAAAAACTGGAGATATAAGAAAATGCAGGCTGAGGGTGATAACCTAGAGGGTGAGATCTCCTAGGTGGGATTCTCCATGCAGATGATGGGTCAACAAACCTAGGGTTTCTATTTTCATTTAGGTTTCTATGGAATGGATTATGATTTTGAAAATCATGTTGAAATCGTCGATCGACGTTCGACGATGGGCGCTCAGATCGTCGAGCTTCGTTCGACCATGGAGCATCCGATCGTCGAGCGGCGTTCGACGCTCTTTGCATTTCTTTGAAAAACTTCTTTCTCTTTTCTCTCTTAGCCTTATTTAATGTTTTATTTACAAGGTTTACTTGCTCAGTGTTCTTCTTTCCACTAGCTGAAATGAAGTTCACTGGAGTTGAAAGATTATTTTTAAGCAAGACTGGGGGTTCACTGGGAGAAGCTCCTAAGCCTAATTTATCATTACCTGACCTAGTGTTAGTCATGCTGGTAATTTCTAACAGCTTAAGGCTTCTACCATTAAGTGACTCTTCTAGTCTCTTAGACTTAGCTAATTCCATTTTAAGAAATTTGATTTCTTCACTACAAGTAGTGAGTTCTTCCTTTAACCTAACATTTTCAGAGGCTATTGATTCAGAGTCAGCTAGCCTATTTCTAAGTTCTTTTATCTCTTTTTCTGAACTAATTAAATCTAAACATAGAGATTTAAAATCTAACTTAAACTCTTCTGAAGTAAAATCATAAGATGAAAGTACCTCATCTTCAGTAGGCATTTCTTCATCTGAGTCAGAACTCTCTGCAGCAGAGTGGTTGCTGCAGGCATCTATTGCCATGAGGCAAACTTCTTTTGCCTTCTTTTCTTCTTCATCCTCACTAGAGCTTGAGGATGAGGATTCTTCATCAGAATCACTCCAGGTTTCAGCAATGAAACCTCTCTCCTTCTTCTTGTTTTTGTAGGAGGATGGCTTGGAGTGCTTCCTGTGTTGTTCTTTGTCTTTTCTCTTTTCCTTGTTCTTCTCCTCTGGACACTCTGGCAAAATGTGTCCAGGTTTCCTGCATCCATAACAAATAATTTCTTTAGTTGGAGTACGATCATACCTTGGCTTTTCTTCATACTTTGAAGATTTTCTTCTGAACTCTTTTCTCCCCATTTTGAGAAATCTCTTGGCAAACAATGCCATGAGCTCCTTATTTGATTGGCTGCCTTCTGAGGCTTCAGCAGCTTTAAGAGCTAGAGATTGCTCTTTTCTTGTTGGAGTGGGGGTCTTGGCTTCTGCTTCAGCTTCCCTTGTCTTCAGCACTTGCTCAAAAGATTTGAGCTTGCCGAGAAGGGCTTCAGTTGAGATCTCATTTGTACTTCTGGCCTCTTTGATGGGCCAGATTCTTAGATCCCATGTGCTAGGGAAGCACATAAGAATCTTATCATTGACCTCTGTCAATGAGATATCCTTGTCAAGGGTCCTCAGCTCATTGATGATTGAGCTGAGCCTGGTGTACATCGCTTCAACTGATTCAGCATCAGTCTTCTTGAAGTTCTCATACTGTGAGATAAGGTTGGACCTCCTGTCCTTCCTTTCATCAGCTGAACCAGCTACAATCTGGTTCAGTGTGTCCCACATGGCCTTAGCTGAGGAGCAGTCGGCCACCTTCTGGAACACCTCATCAGACATAGTCTGAGCCAGTATATTCATTGCTTTGGCATCAGCAATTTTGGCCTTCTTGTACTCATCATTATAATCTGGAGGAGGCACTGCACTCATATCAGATGATGAGGCAGTGGCAGCAGCAGGTGCTCTTGGGGGACCTGACAAAATAGAAGCAAAAATACTCTCATCAATAGAGTTCATATAAAGTTTGATCCTTGCCTTCCAGATGCCAAACTTTGCTAAGTTGCATGCTGGAGGTCTGGTGCTAGAATAATCCTTAGACTGGGCCATGATAGTGAATATCTATAAGCTCTTGGTATCTATCAGGATCTTGTGACTTAGGTGTTAGCCTATACAGTCAGTCAACCTCCCTCTGATACCAATTGAAAGTGAAGGGATAGATACTACTCTAGAGGGGGGGTGAATAGAGTAATCAAATTTTGCACAATACAAAACTTAACTGTCTACCCAACTCCCTTGGAGTGAAGTGCGGAATGAAGAGATTATAGATATTGGTTTAACCTTAAAGCCTAACACAAGTGTTGTGTACAAACACAAGCTAACTGTAATTACAGTTAAGCTTGGAAAAACCTAAACAGCAACTAGCAGCCTAGTTATATCTATTCACAGCCACAGTACAGGAAAAATAATAAACAAGCCAGACGACACAAGGAATTTAAGTGGTTCCCCAAACAACTTGGGTACGTCCACTCTTCTACCCAAACGGTAGGAATCCACTACAGGTTTTTGATCAGGTGCCCTGCCACCAACAGGATCTTCTTCAGGTAGATCCAGAGACCCTTTAGACTTTTGATCAGGTGTCTAAAAACCAAGCACAGGTTTTTGATCAGGTGCCCTGCCACCAAGGGATACTTTTGAAGGGAGTAATAACCCTGTACAGGAGGGGGAAGAAGGTTAAGATGTCTTCTCTATTTTACAATAGATTAGAGAAGCACAAAAAGCTTGCACTGAGCTAGAATGCTCTAAAGAATCAAGGCTCCCCCTGGCTCAAGAATGTCCAGGTGAAGTCTTGCTTCAGTGCAGAGAAAACTCTTCAGAAAGTTCTGAAGGAAAGAGCTACAGGAAGAAAGTAAACAATAAAAAGAAACAGTCTTCAAGCAGCAATCTTCTTCTTCTTCTTCTTCAAAGAAACTCTGAGTTGAACTTCCTGAAAGCAGGAGAACTCAGGTGAAGAAGAGATGAAGATCTTAACACTTCTCAGTTAGATGGAGTTTGCTGAGAGCAGGAAGCTTGAGCTTGATGAAGGCTTGAGTGCTTTTGAATATGTGTGTAACACTCTCTTCTATTAACTCCTGTTAACTAGCTTGAATCCTTCTGCAAAGGGTTCTTTATATAATCATCAGCAAGCAACGGCTCTCTTCCATTTGAATTAATTTGTCTTCTTCTGAGCCTTGAGACCTGGGCTGTAAATATCAAGAAGACAGAAATATCTCTGCAGCAAAACATTCTATAAAAAGGAATAAACCTCTTTCTAAGAAGCTGCAGGCTTAAATCAAATAAACAGATAGACTAAATAAAGTCACATCAGAAACAATCTCTTTATAGCAAAAGAAGACTTTTCAGTCTAACGGCTATAAAGGGCTGTCAGCAGATAAAGTAAATTAAAATGACAGCTAATAAGACAAACAACTTTATCTTAAAAGATTTTAACTCAGGCAATAAGAATGGAGCAAATAATGCCTGGAAATATTATCATACAGCTTAAAATACTGTGCCAGAAAATGTATTAAATAATTAAATATAATAAATAAATACAAAATATAAAGGCAGACAGAAAACGTCGAACGACCTTCGAAGATCGTCGAACGACGCCAGGAGATCGTCGAACTATCGGGCAGATAGTCGAACGATCCAGATAGTCGAGCTATCAAATAGATAGTCGAGCTACCGCAGCAGATAGTCGAACTATCAGGACAGATAGTCGAACTATCAGATAGTCGATCTATCTAGGACAGATAGTCGAGCTATCAAGCGCACAGAGATAGTCGAACTATCAAGCAGATAGTCGACCTACCTCAGAAAACAGATAGTCGATCTATCAAAAGATAGTCGAACTATCAAAACAAACTAGATAGTCGAACTATCAACAGATAGTCGAACTACCAGCGCAGAACAGATAGTCGAACTATCAACAGATAGTCGAACTATCAGCGCAGAACAGATAGTCGAACTATCAACAGATAGTCGAACTATCAGCGCAGAACAGATAGTCGAACTATCAACAGATAGTCGAACTATCAGCGCAGAACAGATAGTCGAACTATCAACAGATAGTCGAACTATCAGCGCAGACAAAGCGTCGACCAACTGATAGACGATCGTCGATCAGCCGATAGACGATAGTCGAACGGCGTTCGACTATAGTCGAACGAAAAACCTACTTAACCAAATTCTCAATTTGGAAAAGCGAGGACTCTACAGCTAGACTCCTAACCATTGACCATAGATATTTCTTGGGTCAAGGGGCACAAAGGAGAGGACTGAACTCAAATCAAACTAGGGTACCAACAGATTTACATGTTTCTTTAAAGAACAAAAATCAAAAGATTACATTATTCTACATATTAGCCTATTTATCCTAAGATAGACTAGGCTCCCTGATTACTATTTCTTTTCCAGATCTGATCTTAGCCTGCACATTAGGTTTAGTATCATCAACTGGTTTCTTTCCTTTCATGTCTTTCTTCTTATGTTCTTCCGCCTTGATCCTTTGCCTTTCAAAATAGTGAAAAGATTTGGAAAGTACTTGCTAGGCTCCACAGAGTCAGCAAGTAACTTCCCAGCTTTAGCACTCCTCCTATACTGAAGTATAGCCTCTTGCGTTGCCTGATACTTGTTCCACTCTTACTCAGAGTACCATTTGCCTCTATCATATGTCTTGTCCTTCATAACTTTCCAGGCAGTTAAAATAATGTTCCTAGAGGTAGGACTCCACTGCTCAAAATCAGGCTTCAGTTCTGCCTGTTCTTTAAACCTTTTCTTGGAAAGCTATGCCTCCCTCTGAGCTTCCTTTGCAGTCTCTGACATTTCTACCTTTTCAATAATAATATTCTGTGCCTCCTGTGGAGGGCTATACATTTGTTGAACTTCTTGCTGGATTATGTCAAAATAAGCTAGAGGATAAATAACCTGTGCAACCTCTGGCTGATCCCCTTCAATGTAGGCAGGTTGAACACCATACTCAGCTGTATTATCATCCTTACATAGGGGTGGAAATCCAACTGTAGCTCTGATGGTGTTAGATACCCATTTTGCATGATCAGAGCTGGCTTTTACTAAGATTCTCTCTCCCTTTATGACTTCTCTAGCTATATGATCTCTTAGATCATTCTTTTGAAACCTTACTTGATCAGCTATATTCTGTACCTTCTTGGTAGTAGGCTTTGAATTTAGTCAGGTAATCAGAAATAGTCTTTTCATAGGCTTTAATGGTTATTTGGACAGCAGCTAGATCTTCTTGTATTGGCTTGGATATTTCAGTTTTGAAATCAGTAGAAATACTTCCTAGTTTTTTGAGTATTTCTTCATGGGAGTCTTTGAGATTTTCATTTGACCTGAATTGATTTTCTAATATATATCCTTTCTTGACTGTGATGTCTTCAACTTCAGTCTTTATCAGCTGTTGTTGCTCAGCCAAATATGCTACAACATTACCTCCCTTATGGAAGCAATCTGTCATCTCTTTCTTATTTAGGTTGACTTCAAATCTGATGGATTTAATGTCTTGAGCCAGCTGGAACTGCAGTTCTTCATTTGACTCATCCACATATTTCTCCAAAGACTGCCTTTGCTCATCAAACTTGACTTGCAGTTGTACCAGTAGTGAACTGAAATCCATGCCTTGAGCAGGTGGTGGAGTGACTGTGTGTAAGGCATTTTTATAGCCTGTGCTCTTTTTCCTGATTGTAACTAATTTTCTCTTTTTAGCCATGGAGGCTTCATCATCATCAGAAGATTGAGATGAGCTTTCTATATCTACAGTTGCTTTATTAACTGTGGCATCAAGTAGCTCCTCCCCCTCAGTGTCTGGTAGTTCCTTTTCTACTTGTTGCTGCTCCCCCTCAGTCCTTGCTGTAGAGAAATCAGGGAACAGTTCTTCCATAGTTACCTCCTGTTGCATCTGAACAGGAGGAACAAGATTAGTTTGGGAAACAAAAGGTTCTCCCTGAACATGCAGATTTTTGTCCAGGGCCCTCTCTTTAAAGGAGATACTTACATGCTCATCTTGAGCTGTATTTTTCATCTGCAAATCTTGTGCTTCCTTCTCAACAATGATCAGTGCTTATTTGTTTATGTCTAATACAATGTCCATCACTTATCAGCAACATACTCATTCTCTAGAGTAGCTACAGCAATTCCTCTGCCTTGGGCAGGCAGCTCAGATAGTCCAGTGTCTTGTACTGCTTGTTCAGTATGTTCTCCCCCTGGAGTGGAGGTTATCTGTTGCTTTGGGTGCTGACTACTCTCTACTTGATCTTGAGCTTCTTTTTGTTGTTTGTCTTCATCTGAATTGAAGACTACCTCTTCTTCAGAATCACTGGAGGATTCTGTTTGTTGAACAATTTCTTTCTTCTTCTTATCCTACTTGACCTGTTTCTGTGGAGTAGAAACCTCTTTGGTCAATACTCTATCCCATCTGGTTAGAATTCTCATGTCCATCCTCATCGTATGGTTGATCTTGGATCCTAGCAGTTGGTTCATAACATCTGGTATTGTTGAAGCTAGACATAAGCTTAGTATCCTTCCCAGATTTGGCTTCTTTATTACTTCTAGAATCTTGTCAAACACCACTGATGACCAGTCTGTTTTTACAGTGAATATGACTCTTGTCATTAGGTTGAACATATAGGCAGATATTCTGTCATGTCTATCAGTATTGCACAGAATTACCTTGCCTATGATTTCAGAAAGAAACTTACCTTGGGAATTCATCCCCTTTCTGGTAATTGATGATCCAACTTTGGTATTAGGGTTCAGCCCGCACCAACTTAGTGCATCTTTTGTCATGGATGGAACTATTTCATCATAATCCTTAACTTTGGGAAGTTGGAGCGATTTCCTGATCGTCTTAAGTGTGAGTTTTACTTTTGAATCCCGAACTGTGGCTTTCATATTTTTTCCGTCATAATCCACATTTACAAACGAGTAGAATTCAAGGACTTCCTTCTTCCAAATTCTTGTATGTTCAGAGACCAAAAACTCCAAGCCATTTTAAGAAATTAGGGTAATTACACCCTTGATGTCCTATGAAGCTGTCTCGAATCCCCCGCGAACCAACTCGTATCCTTCATTCACCTTGTCGTCCTGGTGTGGCGCCATTGACAAGAGAGAGAGAGAGAGAAAGAAGAGAAGAGAAGTGAATATCTATGTCGACACAAGATCTAGAGTCGAGAATTCTAAAGGCGTAGTCGACCAGATTTTTTTTGTCTTCTATTTATAGTGTACTGGTATAGGGTAGGTCAAAAGACACGCCTTACTTAGTAATAATACTAGTCGACAAAATTTTACATGTGTCGACATAAAAGACTTGGATCTCGACAAAACCTATTTTTAGTCGACACGTCTATGTGTCGACATACTAGTGTTAGTGTCGACACGGGCTAGGTAAGTCTTGACAGAGTGTGTCGACACTAATTCTTGTGTCGACACAAATACTATTTTTGTGTTGACACAACATACTGAGAGTGTCGACATAATTTGCTTGTGTCGACACAAACTTTCTTACTTACCCAAATTTCTTGACAAATTTAGTGCTTGCATATTCTACTTAGGAAAGCTTGTGCTGACCTAGTCTAGGTTCTACATACCTAATTCAATTTTAAAATAATTGAATTTAATTTCATCCAGAGGTTTGTAAAAATATCAACAATTTGATTATTTGTGTTCACAAATTCTAGACTAATATCTTCCTTCTCCACATGTTTTTTGATGAAATGAAACTTAATTTCTATGTGCTTAGTTCTACTGTGTGAAATAGAGTTATTAGCAATAAAAATAACACTAGTAGAATCACAAAATAGTGGAATTCTACTTACCTTGATGTCATAGTCTTCAAGCTGATGCTTTATTCACATCAACTGTGCACAGCAGCTGCCTGTAGCTATATATTCTGATTCAGCAGTTGAGATAGCTACACTTATTTGCTTCTTGCTGCTCCATGACACCAGCCTTCCACCTAGGAATTGACAAGTTCCTGTGGTACTTTTCTTGTCTTCTTTGAATCTTGCAAAGTCTGCATCTGAGAAGCCTGTTAGTATGAAATCTCTATTCTTAGGGTACCAAATACCTAGATTAGTTGTGCCCTTAAGACATCTCAAAATTCTATTGACAGTAGTGTAATGAGATTCCTTTGGGCATGCTTGGTACCTAGCACAGACACATGTTGTATACATGATGTCAGGTCTACTAGCAGTCAAGTAGAGAGAGAGCCAATTATCCCTCTATACAAAGACTCATCAACAGGTTTCCCTGCCTCATCTTTGCCTATAGGAATACTTGTTCCCATTGGAGTTTTCATGGTGGAGGCTGAGTCCATTCCATATTTATTAATCAACTCCTTGGTGAACTTAGACTAAGATATGGACAATCCATCATCAGTCTGTCTAACTTGAAGTCCCAAGAAGACCTTCAGCTCACCCATACTGCTCATTTCAAACTTCCATTGCATAAGTTTGGCAAACTTTCTACAAAGGTTGTTTTCAGTAGATCCAAAGATAATGTCATCAACATATATCTGGACTAGGATGATCTTGCCTTTATATTCCCTAAAGAATAGAGTTTTGTCTATCTTTCCTCTAGAGAATTTATTCTCAATAAGAAAAGCAGACAAGGTTTCATACCAAGCCCTAGGGGCTTGTTTCAAACCATATAGGGCTTTCCTAAGGCTATATACATAGTTAGGATAGTGAGAGTCTATAAAACTTGAGGTTTGTTCAACATATACTTCCTCTTTTAAGTCACCATTCAGAAATGCGAACTTTACATCCATCTGATATACCTTGAAACCTTGATTGGCAGCATAGGCGAAGAATAACCTTATAGCTTCTAGCCTTGCCACTAGGGCAAAGGTTTGATCAAAGTCAATCCCTTCTTCTTGCATGTAGCCTTTTGCTTCCAGCCTGGCCTTGTTCTTGATTATGGTGCCATTCTCATCAAGTTTATTTCTGTAGATCCACTTGGTTCCTATAACATTGTGATCCTTTGGTTTAGGAACTAGTTCCCAGACTTTACATCTTTTGAATTTATTCAGCTCTTCCTGCATGACATCAATCCAGTTTGTGTCTAGCATGGCTTCTTCAAACTTCTTAGGTTCTATCTTTTATAGAAAACTTGAACATAGAACTGTGTTCATGATCTTGCTCCTGGTTAGAACACCTTGACTTGCATCACCAATGATTTGTTGAGCTAGATGATCCTTCAAGTGTCTTCTTGCTGGAGGAAATCTACCACCTCTTGGCCTTCTTCATTTTCCTCATCCTGATGCACCTCACTGTTTTCTTCTTCATCCAGTGAATCTTGTTCTCCCCCTGGACAACATGCATCCTTTTCTTCATCCAGCCTAGCAGGTGCTTCTTCATTAATAGTCAGCTTGTCCAGGCTGTCCTTTAAACCTGTAGAACTACCTGAAGAGCTAGACAATTCACTGTTAATCAACTTAGACTCATCAAATACTGCATGGACAGATTTTTCTACAACTTGTTTAGTCAAGTTGTAGATCCTGTATGGCCTACTATTATTATTGTACCCAACAAATATCCCTTCTAGGGATTTGGCAGCAAACTTTGTTTGGTAGTGCCTACCATTAACTAGGACATAACACTTGCTACCAAAGATTCTGAAGAAGGAAATGTTTGGTTTTCTGCCTTTCAAAATCTCATAGGGAGTCATCTTATGTTTCTTATTGATGGAAGCTCTATTGAGTACATGACATGTAGTATTTACTACCTCAGCCCAAAAGTACTCAGGGAGAGTAGTATCACTAAGTAGTGTTCTACTTGCCTCAATAAGAGTCCTATTCTTTCTTTCAGCAACTCCATTTTGCTGGGGAGTTCTAGGTGAGGAGAACTCCTGATGAATCCCAAGTTCTTCACAGAACTTTGTCATACACTCAAACTGAAATTCAGTTCCATGGTCACTTCTGATTTTGACTACTTAATTGTTAAATTCATTCTTAATTTGTCTAACAAAAGTCTGGAAGACAGTAGGGGTTTCAGATTTCCTCATCAAGAAGAAAACCCAATTGAATCTAGAATAGTCATCCACAATAACTAATGTATATACTTTCCTACCTAAACTATGAAATGGCATAGGACCAAACAAATCCATATGCAATAGATATATACATCTCATAGAATCTTTGGTATCAAGTACTTGGAAAGAGGACTTAGTCTGTTTGCCTTTTGGCAAGCTGAACAAACACCCTCTTTAATGCACTTGACTTGAGAACTATTCCTCACTAACCCCATACTAAATAGCTGTCCTATTGACTTATAGTTCAGATGAGCTAGACTCTTGTGCCATTGGACACACTGTGATGCTTTCTCACCTGCAACTAGACAAATGGGTGAGATGTTATACTCACAATCAAGGTTAAGACAATATAAATTCCCTTTCCTAGTGCCAGTCAGAATGATCTCTTAATCACTTGACCTCCTTATTTGGCACTCCCCTTTAAGGAAAGAGATGTCATAACCTAGATCACTAAGCTGACTTATGCTAATCAGGTTATGTTTCAGACCCTTCACATAAGCCACTTGAGTGATAGTAATAGAATTACTGTAAATGTTACCAAATCCTTTGATGATTCCTTTTTCAGATCCACCAAAGATTACTTTGGGTCCATTCTCTACAGGTGCATAGTCCCTCAACATTCTTCTTATTCCAGTCATGTTCCTGGAACATCCATTATTCAAGTACCATATAGGGGTATGGCCACTTGGATTCACCTGTATCAAATAAGGATTTACCTATCCTCAGAACCCAAATTTTTATTGTGTCCAAGGTTCTTGTTAGTTTGAAATCTATCATGCATTCCTGCAGCTTTTCTGACAGGTAGGTTGTTCTTGTTTTTAACACTTGTGTTGAACCAACAATCCATGGCAAAGTGGACCACCTTGCCACAACACCAACACTCAAATCTTTTGTACCTTCTCTTAGGTACAGACTTCACAACTTGGTTGCCAACAGTCCTTTTAAGTGTAGGTGCTTGAGCAGCAAACCCCAAGGATTCCTTAAGAACCTGATGAGTTTGCTTATAGAGTGGCCTATTGGCATATACACCCTTGCCAATGTGATCTCCATATTCACAGTGACCATGAGTAATATCATGATCATACCTATTTGTAGGTTGCATTACTAGTGGATGAACTGGGGCTTTGCCTTTTCTATGAGAATTGGTGGCCCTTGTTCTTCCCTTAAAGCCTAGACTTTTCTTTCCTTTTTGAGAAATGAAATTGTCTATTAAGGGCAAGACAGACTTTGGCTTAAAGAATTTAGCCACTAACTCCTTTTCTTTCAGAAATTTGCCTCCAAATTCTTGCTATGATTTTCCTTGAAGGAGATTGTTCCCATCTGAATAACAGTTATGTTTTTTTAGTTTGGCAACCTCATTCAATTTCAAATCCAACATCTTTGCTGAATCTGATGCAGCCTGCTTAAGAGATTCAATTTTCTTAGCCCGCTCTTTGACAATAAACTTGCTCCTCTTTAGAGCTTGCAATAACCCACCATACACATCAATGAGTTGATGTGCATCCCCCTCAGATTTTGAACCATCCACTTCTCTTGAAGTTGATGCTACTGATTCTGATCCAGTAAAATAATCAGAAGCTAAGGGAGAACTGTATACCTTAGTTAGACCAGGCTGATCCTGGCACTGATCATCTTCTGATAGAGCCATCAGCCTTTTACAGAAATAGTCTTCAACTCCATTTATGGAGTACAACATTTGTAGGAATTCTAATTCCCAATAATCTTCTTCTATAGAGAACACCCCAACATATGCTTCTACATCATCTTCTTCTCCTGATTCTGATGATGAAGAGTCTGTCCAACTTTTCTGCTTCTGAGCAACAAAGGATTTCTCCTTCTTGCCTTTTACTTGATACTTCTTCTTGTCCTTAGACTCCTTCCTCTTGTCAGGACAGTTAGCTATGACATGTCTAGGCCTGTTGCAATAATAATAAACAATCTTAGAATTAGTTTGTTTACTAGGTTTTGAGACATACCTGTCCTCCTTGGAAGTCTTCTTTTTTTTATAATAATCATCCTTGGAGAAGGATGTTGATGGTCTAGTTCTCCATTTCTTCTTTTTCATAAACCTTTGAAACTGCCTTGTAAAGGCAGCAAAGTCCTCATCAGAGGTGTGGCTATCTGATGTTATATTGTCAGGATTGTCTTCTTCTACCTCAGCACTCCTTCAGGGTGGAGAAGGAGACTTTCTCCTATCCTTTCTTGTGCCTTCAGCCTTGAAGGCTACTGACTTCTCTTTGTACTCAGACCTACTGCTTTTCTCCTCCTCTTTTCTGGCAGTGAGCTACATTTCATAGGATAACAGCTTTCAAAATAGTGTGGGTAGAGGTGTATCAGCAAGCCTGACCACCTCTCTGATGGCACATATCTTTGTGTCCCAGTCCTTTGTTAGTGATCTGAGAAACTTGTCATTCAATTTATATATGCTGAAGACTCTTCCATAGGTCATCAGTTCATTTACTATCCTGAAGAACTTCTTGTAATATTCAGCTATGCTGTCAGACTTGGCTTGCCTAAAGCTCTCATATTCTTGATTCAGCATAGATTTCTTGTCTTCTCTAACTTCTTCAGTTCCCTCCATATAGACAATCAAGGTGTCCCACATCTTCTTAGAGGTTTTGCAATGCACAAGATTCTGAAATGTGGCATCATCTATAGCACTTACAATAATGTTTTGTGCTCTTTTATCTAATATTGCCAGGGTGATCTCATCCTTGGTCATTTCAGAATAACTCTTTGGGGTTTTAACATTTGCATCCAGATTTGATACCTTCATTGGAATGAAGGGACCTTCTTGTACTCTGATGTAGATTCTTGGATCCATGAACAACCTGACCCTTTCCTTCCATATGCCAAAGCATTCTTTCCTGTAGATAGGCAATTTTATAGATCCAAATTCCTTCTGATTCTCATTTGAACCAATTCTTGAAATCTGTTAATTGTCTTGGAGATTCACTCAGACTATTAGGTCAATCTTTGAGGAACCTCCCTATGATACCACTTGAAAGACATGATTTCATGAGCCTAGACACCTAGAGGGGGGTGAATAGGTTCTAATTTTCTTTAATAATTTTAGGAAAGTAACTAGATATATTACAGCATAGAAAATACAATCCACAGCATAATAATCACAACACAGCACAGTACATCAGATTTATAGTGATTCCCTAATTTATGGGTACATCCACTTTCCCCCTTCACCTATCCAGTAGAGAACTGGATTCAGCCCAACTTCCTTCCACTAACTCAGATCCACAGATCTTACAACTTAGAACCTAATAGGTTCCTACAACTTAGACTTACACAAGTCCTACCTCAGATTCTTCCCAAGAACCCTACCTCAGGCAACAGCCCTACCTCAGCCTTTATCACCAAGCTTACACCTAAGACTTTCACAAGTCCTACACCTCAGGCTCTCAGCCCTACCTCAGCCTTTATAAACACAGGTTTATAACTCAGATCTATAAAAGATCTTACAAGGAAAAAGAAGATTTAGTTGTACAGAAATTTCACCCAGAAATAACTCTCAATTGGTGTTAGCTTCTTGATCAGTTCTTGAATAAACTGTATACTTCAGATCCAACCTTACTTAGCTTTTTCAAAGCTTCTTGATTGAAAAAAATGAGGTTGATCCTGACTTGGTGTAGAAGATGATCTTCAGACAGCTCCCTTCTTAGATTTAGAATTAGATCTGAATCTTTCTTGTAGACTGTTCAGGATCTGCCTTCTTAAGGGTTCCCCCCTTTCTTGTTGTTGAGTTCTCTCTGGATCTATGTTGATTTGTTCCCCTATAATTGCTTAAATTGCTTACTTTGGTTGTCATGGATCTGTCCTTTATATAGAGTTTCTCAATGATTACCAGCTGATACGGTTTGTAATAACCTTCTGACAGTTCTGACAAAGGTATCAGACTTGTTGTTTATGACAGCTGTCAAGTCTACAACCATGACAATTGATTCTGCAATGAATTTATATCTCAGCAGAAAACACTCAGCAAACTACTTGACATGTGTCAACACAAATAGACTAAGTGTTAATACAAGTCTTGATGATGTCGACACAGCACTCAATGCGTCGACACAGTCATTCTTTTACTTCTCGACAAAGCTTATGTTGTATGTGTCGACATAACTTCTCCTGGTCTCAACATAGCTGATGCAGACAGATGGAGTTGAATGTATGTCCAGATGTCATTGAGTGTGTGTCGACACAAGACCTGTGTGTCTACACAAGCCTTTCAGACTCAGTACAGCTGTTGCAGTTAGATGGTGTTGAGTGTGTGTCGACACAAGTCCTGTGTGTCGACACAAGCCTTTCAGACTCAGTACAGCAGTTGAAGATAGATGGCGTTGAGTGTGTGTCGACACAAGTCATGTGTGTCGACACAAGCCTTCTTCAAGTGTCGACATAATTCCTAGGTTTCGACACATGCCTTTCTTCTGGTGTCGACACAATTCCTTACAAGTGTCGACACTTGTTAGAAATTTTTCTGCATTTCTTAACCTGCACATTGGAACTCAAACATCCCATTAAATACAAATTGATGTATATCATTGAGTAAGGGGAGGCTTCTCCATATCTGGTACATAGTTTCTATTGTACCCAACAGGTGAGTTTGCTCACTAATATTGAGCTGACCTATTTCTTACTTTTATATACTTGTACATGCATCTTATGAAGCTTAGTTCTTTATTGCACCTGGTGCAAGTTCCTTACCCATAGACTGGGTAAGTTTATTGTTTACCATGATTTTTATTTCTTGAAATGTTTAAGGTTTTGTCAGCTAATCTTTGATTTGGGGTTGTTAACCCTTTTGCCTCCTTGTTTATTGCTTTTACTGACCTTCCTATCACCACTTGTATATTTTTACTGAGGTATTCTTTTCTTGTGAATGCCTCAGGATTGGAGTAGTAGCCAGTTTAACGACTAAGAGTTTTGGATTTAGGCTGGTGTTCTGCAGTTGTCTATTCCTCACCGGTTGTGAGGTAGTTATTGTTATTTACTTTTCCTTTAGTTTAGAGATACATTGCTTTGGTGGGTTCGTGATAGGTTGTTGATGCCCACATGATTTTGTTTAATGTTAAGTACTTGCTAGATGCTAAGTTACTTTTGTAGGATTTATTGGTTCCTACTTGTTCATTGGGAGGTTTATGTTAGGTTGCCTGTTAGATATTTTAAAAGTATAAAAGTATTATTTCTATTACCACATTCATGTCATCTTTTAAAGCTAATGTCACCATATTTTAACAAGTGTACAAACTATTTCTATACTTATATTAAAAACTTAGAGGTATGCATTCCATGAGTTCTCCTTTGGTATGTTTATGCTCATGTAGGGTGTTAACCATTATAAATAAACTATTTTTCCGCAGCGTATAATTATGTCTTTACTTGTGGAATAGTGATCCACTGAGCCGAGGTATACAGCTAATTAATTTAACTTAACTGGATTTTCTTCATAAATACTTATGAATTTCATATAAAATGTAGAGTTGGAGTCTTTCCTGAGCGTCTGCAGTTATCCCTTGCATGGACGTGGCATCACGACATGTGTTTTCTCTTACTTTGATATACACTTAAATTCGGAGAAAATGCGGGTTGTGACAGTTGGTATCAGAGAGATGCGTTGTTTGACAATTAATCGAGCAACCATCTCTAGCTAGTGTTAGTTGTCTAGTGTCATTTCATACACACACTGATGTGTCAGCAATACATCTTGGCTGAAGCATGAACACTACACTCATAAGTATGATAAAAAGTATATATGGCATATTATGTAGTATGAGATGCATAATATGTGTTTGTATATGAATTCCATAGGAGGCAACATGTGACTGTTATGTAGTATAGGATGCATATTAATCATCACATGAATGCACATTAGATTTTGATTTTCATTGCATGCGATATTATGTAGTATGAGATGCATAATATTTAATGTGTACGCCGCTCATAACATGCATTGAGGCCTTTGTTAGATTCCATAACACAACACACATAGTATAACATCGCATAGCACACGTACCAAGCTAAAGATTTACATGGTGACACATGTACACACATGGTTTTTGGGTAAAAAAGAATAAGAATTCATGCATAAATGGTCTATGCACATGAGTCAATAGGATGATGGTAAATCATCCTAAGTTTAGGCGTGACATCATTAATACTATCTCCAGAGCAAGTTAGCAGCTTAAGCAAATATTTGTACATGTAGTTTCTGAACTAAGATTGGTAGTTTTAGTGGTAAGCTAGGTTTTGATTAGTTGTTAATTATAATATTAAGATGTTGAGACGTACTATGATAAGGTCGACTCCCTAGTTTGAGGGTGATTCATTTGGAGCTCAGAATTAGGCTGTAATAGAAGGATTATGGCAGGGCAACGATGCTTTGTCTAGGCAAATGTTGGAGATACAATCGCAGATCCAAGCCTTGTTGACTGCTGTGTCAGGAAAACCGCTTAGAGTTCTGGACCCTGCTGTGGGTCAGGCTGTTCCTTCTCCTCTAGTGCCCCCAGCTATGCTGCCACAGGAGATGAACTTTATTTCGCACATCCAGCGACTGGGACCCCCTACCTATAAGGGTAGGGAGGACTTTATGGCTTTGTACGACTGGATTATAGCCATCGAGGAGATGTTCTCTTACTCTAGAGTTTATGCCGACCAGAGAGTGATGGTCGCTTCTTATTAGTTCAAGAGACTTGCAAAGAGTTGGTGGCTAAGAGAAAAGGAAAACTTGAAGGATGTAGTTATTGCTGAGAAAGTTTCTACCATCGGTCGAGCAGGACCGCTTGATGAACACTTTTCTACACCTGAAGCAGAGGCAGCTCACAGTGAGTGAGTATGAGGTGGAATTTAGTAAGCTGAGCTGGTTTGCCCTGACATGGTATCCTCAGAGTCTAGCCAAGTTAAATGTTTTTTGGGTGGTCTTCAGAATAACATCCAGCAGCTGGCTAGTGTGTATGGATCTGAAAGCTATGCTGAAGTTGTGGAAACTGCTCTAAAAGTCGAGGCGATCGATAATGCTACAAACCGAGGAATGTAGCTGAGAAAAGAAAAAAGAAATTCTAATGAGGGAAAGAAGCCCCAGGGATCGGGTTCTGCTTCGAGAAAGAGAAGCAAGGAGATATGCAGTTTCTATGGCCGACAAGGCCACCCGTTCGAGAAATGTTTCAAAAGAATAGGAGCCCAGAAGAAGGAGCATGTTCATGTTATTCAGGGCGCTCCCAGAGGAGATCTGGTGTGTACCTTGCGCAAGAGAAGGGGCACAATTCTACCCATTATTGAAGCAAGGATAGAGTGTGCTACCAGTGTGGACAGAAAGGTCACCTGAAGCCAAAATGCCCCGAGCTTTAGCCCATGCTACAGCCAGTTCCACTACAAGCTTTACCGCTGCAGCTGCGATTGGACAAGGGAAAGGGCAAGCTGAATGTGGTATCTTTAGAGGAAGCGCAGACATCTACTCATGTTATTTCGGGTCAGATTCTAATCTAATTCTAGTTTTTTTTAAGTTAATAGCTGTAGTTTCGATGATCATTCGTTTAGTTGCATATTCAATTTTATAGGAAGGTTTGAGGTAAAGAACCACTGGGCACGTGTTCTGTTCGATTCCGATGTTACCCACTTATTTGTGGCTAGGGATTTCATAGAGCGTCATCATTTGACTCTCGATCAGGTTGGTGATGCGTTTAGTGCCAAGCTTCCTTCTAGTGATTCTGTGGTATCAGACCAAGGTATTCAGAGTTATCTGATTTTGTTCTAGCGGTTGCTGATTTGAGGTATTAGACCTGGAAGATGTTGATGTGATCTTGGGCATGGACTGGTTGTCCAGATATGATGTTATTATCCAGTGCAAGGTTAAGCGCTTGGACTTCAAGATGGACAATGGTCAACCCATGAGTGTTTATGGCTATTCGCGCCAGGTTTCTCTAATTATTTCTTCGGTATGTGCTCAGAAGCTTTTAGATTCCAGATGTTTTGCTTATTTGGTTTCAGTTTTGGAAACCAAGGTGGGTTTGTAGTGTTTAGAAGAGATCCCATGGTGCGTTAGTTTCCTGATGTATTTCATGATAATCTTCCTGGTTTCCCGCTTGAGAGAGACATAGAGTTCGTCAAAGATTTGGAGCTGGGTACCCGTCCTATTGCTAAGGCGTCGTACCATATGGCCCCGCGTGAACTAGAAGAGTTGTGTACCCAGTTAGACGAGTTGCTTCAGAATGGTTTTATTAGGCCGAGTTCATCGCCTTGGGGTGCTTCCGTTTTGTTTGTAAAGAAAAAGGATGGATCTATGAGGTTGTGTATAAAATACAGAGAATTGAATAAGGTAACTATCAAGAACAGGTATCCTCTGTCGAGAATTGATGATTTGTTTGATCAATTGTGTGGTAGCGCTGTGTTTTCAAAGATTGATCTTCGTTCAGGCTACCATCAGTTGAGGATTCATGAGACGGATATCCCACGGGCTGCCTTTCATTCCCGACATGGACATTTTGAGTTCTTGGTGATGCCTTTTGGTATGACCAATGCACCCTCTGCCTTTATGGATATGATGAACCGAGTGTTCAAGGATTTTCTTGGATCGTTTTGTGGTCGTGTTCATAGATGACATTTTGGTGTATTCCCGTAATGCTGTGGAGCATGCTTAGCATTTGCGTTTAGTTTTGTCTACTTTGAGAGAGCATTTATTATTTGGCAAGCTGAGCAAGTGTGAGTTTTGATTGCCTCAAGTTTCTTTCTTAGGTCATGTGGTTAATAGAGATGCGATTTCAGTTGACCCCAAGAATATAGCTGATGTTATGGATTGGAATAGTCCCTCCACACCCAAGGAGATAAGGAGCTTCCTAGGGTTGGCTTGCTATTATAGAAGGTTTGTAGAGGGTTTCTCTACATTGTCTGCGCCACTGACTAAACTGACGTAGAAGAACGCAGCTTTTGTATGGAGCGATAAGTGCGAGGAAGCTTTTCAGGAATTAGAGAGGAAATTTTGCACTGCTCCTGTGTTGACCTTACCTACGAAAGGAATAAAATATGTTGTATATGTAGATGCATCGCATGTTGGACTTGGATGCGTGTTGATGAAAGACGACAATATAATATCGTATGGGTCGAGACAGTTAAAAATACATGAAAGGAACTACCTTATGCATGATCTAGAGTTCGCAGCAGTGACTTATGCCTTAAAGTTTTGGGGGCATCTGTTGCATGGCGCATTATGTAAGATTTACATGGATCATAAAAGTTTAAAATATGTTTTCACTCAAAGGGAGTTGAATCTGCTCCAGCGAAGATGGTTAGAGTATGTTGATGATTATGGTGTTGATATTCAATACCGTCCGGGCAAAGACAATGTGGTAGCTGACGCCCTGAGTAGGAAGACGGTGAATTTTTTTAACCTATCTATGGATTTGCTGGTAGAAGAATTTCTCTTAATGGATATTTCTGTTTGAAGTTATGACTCGTCGAGCAGTTTGGTTGTAGCAGAACCTTCTTAAGTTACTCTTACGAGGCTACATCAGAAGGATGATCCGGACTTTCTGTACCTCTATCTTAGAATGGAGAAAGGGGGATTACAAGACTTTTCCATTGATGACACGGGTACTTTGAAGTACCGCGGTAGATTTTGTATCCCTGCTGTCAAGGACATTCGATTTAAGTTGTGTAGTGAGGCGCACAGTTCTAGTGTTGTCTACCACCCAGGTTCTACAAAGATGTATCAAGACCTAAAGTAGATTGCCTGGTGGTTTGGAATGAAGGGTGATATAGCCAAGTTTGTATCTGAGTGCTTTACTTGTAAGTGAGTCAAGGCCGACCATAGAAGGTCGGGAGTCAAGTTGATGCCTTTGGATATTCCAAGCTGGAAATGGGAGAGTATTTCAATGGACTTCATTACTAGATTACCGAGATCTCCCCGAGGGCATGATTCAGTTTGGGTTATTATTGATAGACTGACGAAGTGTGCCTACTTCGTGCCTTTAAAGATTGACTACTCCATGAAGAAGATAGTAGAGTTGTACTTGGATGAGGTTATTAGGCTACATGGAGTGCATGTTAGTATTATGTCAGATCGAGACTCCAGGTTTACGTCTCACTTTTGGAAAAGCTTACAGGAGGGTTGGGTACCGATCTGAGGTACTCCATCGCTTATCATCCACAAACTAATGGTCAAACGGAGAGAGTGAATCAGATCGTGGAGGACATAATCAGATGTTATATTTTGTACCATGGAGGAGGGTGGGATGAGCGCTCAAATTGATAGATTTTACTTATAATAATGGCTATCATGAGAGCATGCAGATGGCCCCATTTGAGGCCTTACATGGGAGTCATTGCAAAACTCCCTTGTTTTGAGCCGAGGTTGGTGAGAGACCATTGCTGGGTCCTGAAGTGTTAGAATAAATTGGTATTTCTATGAAGCATATTAGATAAAAGCTATGTATAGCTTAGG
This sequence comes from Platanthera zijinensis, assembly GCA_039513925.1. Taxonomy (NCBI): domain Eukaryota; kingdom Viridiplantae; phylum Streptophyta; class Magnoliopsida; order Asparagales; family Orchidaceae; genus Platanthera; species Platanthera zijinensis. The sequence goes on from CM077091.1 coordinate 101,747,538, forward strand.
AGCGTTATGAGAAGAAATCTAATTGTCGAAGGAAAGATTTAGAGTTTACGGTTGTGTATCAGCTTATAGGCTGGATTTGCCTGCAAATTTTCCTGGTGTGCATGACGTGTTTCACATGAGCTAGTTGCAGAAATGTGTGCTCAGTGACCGGCTGGTTCTTGGTGTTGTGCCCCAGTTGGAGCCTAATCTTTCCTATGTTGAGATGCTTGTCTGTATTTTGGATACTCAAGATCGAGTGTTGCGGAGGAAAACCATACCAATTGTTAAAGTTTTGTTGCGAAACCAAGACGTGGAAAGCACCACTTGGGAGTTGGAGTCAGCTATGAGGGAGGCTCATCCTTATCTGTTCTCCTATTTTCTTACGGTACAAATTTCCCTTCTATAATCTTTGATTATATTCCTTTTATAGTGGAATCTTTTAGGCGTAAAGTTTCGGGACGAAACTTCTTTTTAGGGGGAGTGGTTGTAATGCCCCTGATTTTTTGATGTTTAATTTAATTCTTTTATTGGCGTAAAATTGATGTTAGGGAGTTACGTTGACCCTGTAATATCCCTCAGGCAACCAAACCCCTGGGAGTTATTTTGTCATGACTAGGTCTTGACAAAACCCTAGAAGCCAAAGAAGACCAAGTGGACTTAGGAATATAGGTGAGATCAATATGGTCTGCAAATAGTAGATTCCTAAACCCTAGTTTAGGATGATCATGAGACTCCAAGACCCCACCATGACCTCACCAATCTGTTAAAAGACCCTAAGGGTCCATTGGAGTCAATCCAGGATGGCCAAGTTGACCTAGGATCATCCTAGGCCTAAATAAGGCAAGGTGCCCTAACTAAGTGCAATGTGCCCTTAAGGAGCCCAACCAACCCTACCAAGGTCTTCCTAGACCTAAAGTGGGCTTAATGGGTCACCAAAGACCCATTGGAGTCAACCTTAGAGATTAAGTTGACCTAAGTCAACCCTAACCCTAAATGGGTCAAACTGACCTACATAGGGTCAATTGACCTTCCCTTAGCCAAATATGATGGCGAAGACCACCATGACGGCCAACTGGGTGATGAAGACGACGTCCATGGCGTTGTTGTAGTGGCAGAAGATGATGACGATGCTCCACTAACAAGAGACTTGCGGCATCGTAGCGGTCACGGCTGCAATCTTCGCCCACGCAACAAGAATAAGATTTAAAGTTATCTTGCTAGTTGGTCTGCATTTATCCTTTTATATGTTGTATTTGAAACTATTTTTATTCCTGTCATTTCATTTCTGAAACTATTTAATTTTGGGCTACTAATAGTCGCTTGGTTGTAAGCCTTATATAAGGCCAAACTTTCATTTGTTATGAGACAATTATTGAAATCAAAACAAGACTTTGCCTAAACCTAATTCCTCTCCTCCTCCTCTTAGCCGCCACCCCCAAGGATTTTCTCCTCTCAAGGATTCGGCCTACCCTCTCCCTCCTTGCTCGGCCGCACCCCCTCCTCTCTCTCTCTTTCTCTTTCAACCTTTCATTCCTCCTCCACACTTTCCCACCTCAACTGAATTGATATCATCCCTGTCAAGAGTTTCGGCCACTTGGAGGAGAAGGCTCTTGTGCAAGGAAGAAGCGGATTTGGGTAATCTTCCACGGCGAGAAGTGAAGGAGACGAGCAAGATCTTCATCCGTGGCGCGTTTCTCGTGGATTTCAAAGGAAGAGCGACCGTTCTTTGTGGATCCAAACATCTCGGATCTACGCTTCCGAGTGGGGTAACGAAATTCCTACACAAGAGATTTCCTTTCTTAGATTAGTTCTTGTGGTGGACGAATTTTGCGTGATTTCTCGAATCGTTAATTTTCGCGGCATTACTAGTAATAGATTTGTGATTTTCGTTTGGTTTTCCGGAAAGACTTACCGAGAGGATTGGCGATCCTCGCTCTTGTTTTGTTGGGATAGATCCTACCACTTTCCGAATCGTGATTTCTTTGGTGGATCTATTTTGGTACAACTCCAAGCTCGTTCGGAATCAATATTATTCCATTTAGACGGAAAGGGTTTTGGCCTATAGCCATCCTCCGTTCCATTTGCGGATCGGCTATCCGTATGTTAGCGCGAACGATAAATAAAACTCATTGTGATTGCTACGTTTCGTTTGAGTGAGGGTTAGAGAGCATTGAGCGTTGTAATAGTCGTAGTCACGCCATCCGTGTAGGATCTTATAAGACATAGCCTACATCAATTTTGGTATCAGAGGGAGGTTGTGTTGATTTCTCAATCGACACCGTCCTTACGCTTTCCTGTCATCGGATGTCGACCCACACTTGTTCGTGCACGTTTCATTAGACACAAAATCTGAAAATTTTACAATCTGATCTACATATAACAAAACAATCAAAAAAAATCTGCAGAAAATTACAAAAAAAAAAATTCTGAATTTTCTCCTTATTTTTCTAAGCACAAAAGTCTAAAAAAATATTTTCATTTTCCAAGTCATTATGCGTATAAAAAATCCCACTTTATAAAATTCTTGTCCAAACAGTCCTTTTTTTAAGAGAAACCCCGTATCAGTGTTGTTCATGCGCACGAGGCTTGGCACGGAGTATCCTCCATCCACCTCACACATGGCCGACAACCATGATGATGAGCACGCTCCTGCAATAATTGCGGTGCTTAGGGAAGAGTTTAACACCTAGTTCGATGCACTCACCCAGTTAATACAAGGCTTGGCTGTAAACCAGGCGGCGCCTCAAAATCCCGGCTTTGGGATAAATCGACCTGGGCCACCACTCCAGCCCGCCAACCAACGAGAGGAGTGACAAAACCAACCTCATGATCAGAACTATGAGTACGCACCTCGAGCCCCTTATGATTTTGACTTAACTAGGGCCGTTAAAATGGAATCACCATCCTACGATGGCATGGGTGAACCCCAGGTATTTCTAGACTAGATCATGGGGATCGAGTGCTATTTTGAGTGGAACAACCTGACGGACGTTGAGAAGGTGCGGGTAGCACGAATGAAACTTTTGGGTAGGGCCAAAATGTTCTGGTTGAACGAAGAGAGGGGTCTAGGCACCGTGAATGGAGCACCCCCACTTGGGTGGGCTGCCATGAAAGCACTCCTGAATGACCAATATGTCCCTGCGTATCACCGAACCCAAATGTTCGACGAGCTAGCCACCCTTCGTCAAGGGGGCTAATCGGTAGCAAAGTACATGAGACACCTTAATGATATGATGATCCGTTGTAACATTCGAGAAATGCCCGAGCTCACACTATCTTGTTTTTGTAAGGGACTCAACACGGACATCCAAGACAAGCTTCTGTGTTATGGTCACACGGACCTTAACACAAAATTCAATGCAGTGTTGGATATTGAAAAGCATAATGCCTACAAGTCCAAGGGACGAGCATTCCAGAAAGGAAAGTCCATTTTAGGACCCCCACCTACGTCCTCCATGCGGGACAAAGGAAAATTTCGATCGACTGATTCGATTTCCATAGTCATTATCGCTAGGAAAAACAGAAATCCCACTGGCGAGAGAGTTCCGATAGGACGGATTAATAAGACTAACGCCACATGTTATTCTTGCGGAATTCAAGGGCACTACTCTAGTGAGTGCCCCACTAAGAGTAAACCACTAGCACTATTAGACTCCAAGTCTGAGCCTGCCGAGATCGTCTCTGAAGCTGGCGGAGAATCTGATGCCGAGCCGAGTGATATTGAAGACGATTCTTATATGATGGTTATGAGGTGTATTCTGGCCACACCGCGAGCGCCGGATGAGTATAATCGGACGAACATATTTTCTTTGAATTTTAAAGGTGGTGAAAAGTGGTGCAAATTAATAATAGATAGCGGAAGTTGCATGGAAATCATTTCGGAGAACGCCATTGCTTGTATGCATTTAGCCACTGAACCACACCCCCATCCATATAAAATAGCGTGGGTGAACAAAACATCTATCGCGGTTTCTAAGCGTTGTTTAGTGCCACTTACTGTGAAGAGCTATGTCGATAAAGTGTGGTGCGACGTCATCCCCATGGATGTATGTCATGTACTACTAGGATGCCCGTGGCTTTATGATTATGACGTGACCCATTTCGGATGAGCCAACACTTACGAGTTCATGTTTAATGGTAAGACCATTGTCCTGAAACCCACACCGCCCAAGGATCCTTCGATTGCCTCCAAAGACACAATTGTGCCTGTGTAAAAGAAAATTATAAGCTTGATAAGTAAGAAGGAGTTGGAATGCGAGACCTTCTTGGACGGCATCATGTATGCTTTAGTATGCCTACAAGCTAAGGAAGACTCCCTCTTTAGAGAATTTACCGTCATCTCTGCACACTCTATTGGAAGAGTATAAAGACGTCTATCAGGTGGACTTGACATCTAAGTTGCCACCCATAAGAGATATTCAGCATGAGATTGACTTCGTCCCGGGTTCATCATTGCCTAATTATCCACATTATCGGCTCAATCCCTCCGCACATGAGGAATAACAAACTTTAATTTCAGATTTGCTAGCAAAGGGTTTTATCCGCCATAGTAAGAGCCCATGCGCCGTACTGGCCCTTTTGGTCCCAAAGAAAGATAAGTCTTGGAGATTGTGTGTAGACTATCGGGCCATAAATAAAATTACGATCAAATATAGGTTTCCCATTCCCCGTTTGGATGAATTATTAGATATGTTATCGGGAGACACCATATTTTCGAAATTGGATCTCAAAAGTGGATATCATCAAATAAGGATACGGGAAGGAGATGAATGGAAAACGGCCTTTAAATCTAAGGATGGGCTCTATGAGTGGTTGGTGCTTGGAGAGGGGCTCACCAATGGATCGAGTACTTTCTCACGATTGATGACCCAAGTTTAAACCATACATGGGTAAGTTCGTAGTAGTATAATTCGATGATATATTAGTATTCAACCGTTCGCAAAAGCATCATGAAACACATCTAAAGACAATCCTAATAACATTGCGCCAAGAAAATCTATTTATTAATCTTAAAAAGTGTGCCTTTGGTGTAACGACCGTAGAATTTCTAGGCTACATAGTGAGTTCTGAAGGCATTCATGTTGACCCAAAAAAGGTCGAAGTGATTAAAGAGTGGTCTGAACCAACAAATATTCGGGAAGTTAGAAGTTTTCATGGCTTGGCAACATTTTATCGAAGGTTCATTCAAAACTTTAGTAGTATCATGGCACCGATCACCGAATTCATGAAGAAGGGTGAATTTTCTTGGACTAAAGCAACCACTCGCGCGTTTCAAACGATTAAGGACCGGATGTCTGAAGCCCCACTACTACGGTTGCCGGATTTTAGTAAAGTATTTGAGTTATCATGCGACGCATCGGGGATAGGGATCGGAGGAGTTTTAAGTCTGGAGGGACATCCGATAGGATATTTTAGCGAAAAACTTGCCGGTCCAAAGTTAAATTATTCCAATTATGATCGTGAGTTTTATGTCGTGATACGTTGTCTCCAACATTGGCGACACTGTCTTATCTCAAAAGAATTTGTAATCTTATCCGATCATGAGGCCTTAAAATTTGTAAACTCCCAAAGTAAAATCAGCCCTCGGCATGCCAAATGGGTCTCATACCTTCAGGAGTACACATTCATTATCAAGCACCTCAAGGGTACGTTAAATCGTGTGGTGGACGCCCTCAGTCGAGTTACCCTATTACTATCTACCATGGAGGTATCAGTCATAGGATTTGAAAGAATTAAAGATGAGTATGTTCAGTGCCCGGATTTTAAGGATTTATATTTCGCAGCTTAGGACAATTCCCCTTCCACTATCTCGGCATACTACATCCGTGACGGGTACCTATTTAAGCATACTCAACTATGTATTCCCCTCTCTTCGTTACACCATTTTATTATATTGGAATTACATAGTGGAGGGTTAGGAAGACATTTCGGTCGCAATAAAACGATAACACTTGTAGAGGATAAATTCTTTTGGCCGGGCCTCAAACCAATGGTCAATAAAATCGTAGGGATCTGCCGCGTATGTCAATTAGCAAAGGGTAATAAGACCAATGCTGGTCTTTACACACCCCTTCCGATTCTGTCTGCCCCATGGATGGATGTTAGCATGGACTTCATATTGGGCCTCCCACTGACATTTTGGCGACACGATTCCATCTTGGTCGTAGTGGATCGATTCTAAAAAATGGCTTATTTTATCTCTTGTCATAGCACCAATGATGCTTCACATGTCGCTAAGTTGTACTTTAAGGATGTCGTGTCACATCGGGGTGTCCCCAAAACCATTGTGACCGATAGAGACGTTAAGTTTACTAGCTATTTTTGGAAAACACTTTGGAAGATGTTGGGTACTAGACTTATGTTTTTGTCGGCCTATCATCCCCAAACGGATGTGCAAACAGAATTTGTTAACCGGAGCTTGGGTGGGTTACTTCGTTGCTTAGTGGGTGATTATAAAGGTACGTGGGACCTTATTCTTCCTCACCCTCAATTTGCCTACAATAATTCTAAGAATAGGTCCACCGGTTTATCCCCAAATGAGATAGTGCATGGATATAAGGCGCCCGTGCCTCTTGAATTGGTTCCGTTACCGCCATCATTTAAATCCAGTCAATTTGCACAGGACTTCGCCTCGCACGTTCACAATCTCCATGAGCACATTGGCAAGACGTTAGCTAAACAATATGCTATTTATTAATCGAATACTAACATACATAGGCGAGCAGTCCCCTTGAATATTGGTGATTTGGTAATGATACGTCTTATCCCTGAACGGATGCCTTCGGGCACCATAAAGAAATTAGCGAATAAGAGAACCGGTCCTTTTTGGGTTTTAAAGAAGCTAGGTGAAAATGCATATTTATTAAAGTTACCCGCTGATTGGGGAATCTCCCCTGTTTTTAACATTTCATATTTAACGCTTTATGTCGCTCCACCACCTGAACTTTCAGTCTCTCCGTTTCATATTTCCACTATACCGTCTAAAGGGGTGGGGGTGAGGTTGTTTCTGGACCGCTCTCCCTTTCGGATTCTTCGGGAGGTACGTTGCCTATTGATGATGAAACTTGTTTTTCTTCTTCGCCTAATGCTTTTCCAAGGTTCCCCCGGACCGATTTCTTGCCTGACAAGATTTTGCAGGATGCGGTGTTTTCTACTCTCAACGACGACATTCACAGGTTTTTGGTCAGATGGCATGGTCGTCCAGCTTCAGACGACTCTTGGCTTTCTTCAGCAGAAATAGCTCTTCTCGATGCGGATCTCCTACACCGTTACCGTCCAGCCCACTCATCGGTGATGATTAATTTTAAGAGCGGGAGGATTGATGGCGACGGTCACAACGACGGCCAACTGGGTGATGAAGACGACGTCCATGGCGTTGTTGCAGTGGCAGAAGATGATGACGATGCTCCACTAACAAGAGACTTGCGGCGCCGTAGCGGTCACGACTATAATCTTCGCCCACGCAACAAGAATAAGATTTAAAGTTATCTTGCTAGTTGGTCTGCATTTATCCTTTTATATGTTGTATTTGAAACTATTTTTATTCCTGTCATTTCATTTCTGAAACTATTTAATTTTGGGCTACTAATAGCCGCTTGGATGTAAGCCTTATATAAGGCCAAACTTTCATTTGTTATGAGACCATTATTGAAATCAAAACAAGACTTTTCTTAAACCTAATTCCTCTCCTCCTCCTTCTCTTAGCTGCCGCCCCCAAGGAGTTCCTCCTCTCAAGGATTCGGCTGCCCCTCTCCCTCCTTGCTCGGCCGCACCCCCTCCTCTCTCTCTCTTTTTCTTTCAACCTTTCATTCCTCCTCCACACTTTCCCATCTTAACTGAATTAATATCATCCCTGTCAAGAGTTTCGGCCACTTGGAGGAGAAGGCTCTTGTGCAAGGAAGAAATGGATTTGGGTAATCTTCCGCGGCGAGAAGTGAAGGAGACGAGCAAGATCTTCATCCATGGCACGTTTCCCGTGGATTTCAAAGGAAGAGCGGTCATTCTTTGTGGATCCAAACATCTCGGATCTATGCTTCCGAGTGGGGTAACGAAATTCCTACACAAGAGATTTCCTTTCTTAGATTAGTTCTTGTGGTGGACGAATTTTGCGTGATTTCTCGAATCGTTAATTTTCGCGGCATTACTAGTAATAGATTTGTTATTTTCGTTTGGTTTTCCGGAAATACATACCGAGAGGATTGGCGATCCTCGCTCTTGTTTTGTTGGGATAGATCCTACCACTTTCCGAATCGTGATTTATTTGGTGGATCTATTTTTGTACAACTCCAAGCTCGTTCGGAATCAATATTATTCCATTTAGCCGGAAAGGGTTTTGGCCTATAGCCATCCTCCGTTCCATTTGTTGATCGGCTATCCGTATGTTAGCGCGAACGATAAATAAAACTCATTGTGATTGATGCGTTTCGTTAGAGTGCGGGTTAGAGAGCATTGAGCGTTATAATAGCCGTAGTCACGCCATCCGTGTAGGATCTTATAATACATAGCCTACATCAAAATGGACCCCACCCATGCCATCCTAACCCTAGAGTGAGGTCAATGGGTCGCTAAGAACCCATTTGGGTCAACCCTAGTGGCTAAGTTGACCCAAGTCAACTCAAACCCCAAAGTGGTCAAAGTGACCTTAATAAGGGTCAAGTGACCTTCAAGGTGCCAAGTCAACCATACCCATCCCTACCTAGACTCTAGGGGAGGCCAATAGGTCACCAAGGACCCATTGATGGTGACACCAAAGGTCAATTTGACCAAAGTCAACCCTAAATTAGGTCAAGTCAAACTTAGCTCAAAAAGGGCTAACTCAAGCTCAAGCCCCTAACCACTTGGGCTAACCACTTCCTAATCACTTTATAACAGCTTAGTGGGCTGCATTTAGGCTGGTACCATGAACAAATTCGGCCATGAGGTTTAGGAGAGAGAAAGCTTCAATTTCTCCTTAATGGAGGAGAGAGAAAAATGGAGTTAAGGCCATTCATGGCAAAAGAAAGCCAAGGGCCCTTTTTCTTTGCATGGTTCATCTCCCCTAACAGCTCTGAGAAGATCAAAAGCTTTTCCAGGCCTTTCCAATGGCTGAATGCATTGAACCCTCCTTGGCCGAGAAAAGCTTTCAATGGCCATTAATGTCCATTGATGCTTGAGCACCCCCCCTCCCCCATTTTATTGTTTTAAAACCTTCACTGGACTCCTAGGAGTCCTTTACACACCTTACCTGACGGAGCCGGAGCATTTCACTGTACAGTTGCAAAAACCGAGTGGCATCACCATCGGAAATGGCATCCCAACGATTAACCCACCTCCAGGCCGCAAACAAGGTCCTCTCCTTCTCCTTCTCCTATGGGTGGATCATAGGAATAATTTAGAAATAAAATCGGTCTCAATTGAGCCCGATCGAAGCTTTCGATTTCACAGTTTTTCCGTGAAAAATGACTTGTTGGGATCGCTGAAAAAAGGGCCCTCCGGCAGCTGTGCCGCCGCCTGGCGATAGCCACCACCTCGACGGAGGTGGCGGTGGCGGTGGCCGGCTAGGGAAGGGGCTGAGTGGTCGGCGGTGGCCAGCAGTGGAGGCTGGAAGTACCTTCAGGTCAAGTCAATCCTACCCGTCGGCCAAAGGAAGAAGATGAGCCAGAGCCGCTAGATCTTGCGTCAAGATCCGTGCAGGATCAGCATATTAATATTTCATTTTAATGAATTCTGTCACACATATTCAGTTCCCTTTTAAATTAATTTAAAAATACTTAAATGCTAAATCAGAGAAAGTGGTTAACATATAAATTGTATCCCTCTGGGTCTACTTTAATTTAAAATTGATTTGAATCAATTTGGACATCTGGTTTGACCAGGGCACTGATTTTGGTGGGGTCTATAGCTAGGGTTAGACAAAAATGAAAATGAGTGCCCCCACTTCATCCCTTGTCCACATGACCTGAAATTTGTACAGGAAGTCATCCTAATCTATACCTAGCTCCTGCCCAAAACTGAGAATTTTTGGGGACAAGTTATTTATAGTTTTTGAAATTATTTAAATATTCAAGGGTAAATTAATTAGGGGACCTAATGACCTCCAAACCCTCCCAAATTTTTGTGAGTGGTTCTTGAGGTCATCATGAGGATCTGTATAAATTTTCACCTCCTTTTGAGTTGATTTGGGAGGGAATTGAGCAAATCCTAGCTTTGCCCTAATAAGGGGTATTTAGGTTAAAAGTGCACTTTGAGGTTTGAGTGGTCAAACCACCTCAAAAGAGGCTGAAATTTGGGCCACTGGTTTTACATGTCATTTAACACCCTCATATGGGTTATTGGGTTGTTTGGGGTCGAATTGCCCTAGGACCCAAGTTCAAACCCTTTGTTTGGACCTTGGGGGTTTGAGAAGGGCATGGGGTCAAATGCCCTTGTATGGACTTGAAATTTCGTAGAGAGGATACTAGGGTAGCTAAGGTCCTCTGGTAAACATTTTAGAGGATTTGTAGATGTATAAACCCCTCAAAATCCTAACCCTAGTTTAGGGAACAACCCTTATACATGCAAGATAGGCCACAAAAACTTAATAAAAAGCCATGAAACTTGGGTTGTATGGTCATAGGGTTTATTAGAGCCTTTGGTGATTTTATTGGAAATTTTAAAACAATATATTTTGTACCTCTTTTATAGTACATGGAATTGCCTTTGATAATCTTTTAACTATTATGATCACATTGTTTAATATAAAGTTATGAAAATTGGGCAAAGGGTGTTTTAGATCAATATACTCATACTTGAATTTTATTATAATTTGTAGATGTGTATTTTCAGTACCTTCTTCACAAGCTTTTAAGAATGCAATGATATTGAAAATTTGATTCAGAGCTCAATAATAGTTTGAAAATTATGGAACTCATTTAAAAGTGTACCTAGGTCAATATACACTTGAGGAAATTTTACCATAAATTTTAGGTGATTATTTACAGTAGTTGTTTCAATAATGTAAGAACGAGGATTATTGTTTTAAATTAAAATGTGAGCTCATTATTCACTAAGAAGTTTGGAAATTTTGTCAGAAGTATATTTAGAACATATTAGCCATGTTTGAATTTTATTATAATTTTTGGAAGCTTATTTACAATATTTACTTCGTTAGCTCTTAATTATGTGATTATGTTTAAAATTATGGATTAAGGCCCAGACCTTACTAAAAAATTGGGAGAATTTGTATTTACTATTAAATAGTTATCTTGTATTTATCATAAATTTGTGGAGCATTTTGCATGCCTTAAAAAGGTACTTCATGTTCAAACTAAGGTATTTGGATTTCGTAGGAAATTAAATAAATTATCATGTAAATTAGGAAAATTATGACATTCTGGATTTAGGCTAAACATGTCATGGTAGACCCCCAATAATTATTATAGGTATATTGGATGATAATTTGAGTACTTCCCATTATATAAATCATATTGCTTAGGAAGGACTGCGTTTATTAAAACTGCGGAAATCGTGTTAACATGGGGAATGGTCGTAGGAAGTTGGGATTTGAGTTTACTGATTTTGGTATGTGGATTGGAGTATACCATTAAAGCTGGGGAGAGTAGGTAGTAGAGCTGTCTAAGTTTAGGTGATGCCCGGGATCGACGAAAAATTGTCTATCCTATGAAGGGAGGGAGAAGGTCAAAACACTTTAGGGTTAGAACCAGTGTAATACTAAAGGGATCATGAAGCGGGTATTAACCAATAATAGTAAGTTCCTTACGAAAGGGAGCTTTGGGCTTCAGCCCATCATTGTTCCTAGTGCCCTTTGAGAGCCCTTCACAGGGTATGTCGGGGGAACCCTGGGCTAACCTAAACTGTTGGAAAACTGTACTGCAAGAGTAACTAGCATAACTAGGGATTCACTTTCACTCACCTCGATGTCTCGAGATGTTAGGTTGGGTCACACGGAAAGTAGGCTCGGTGGTTTGGTGAAGGGCAAGTTGGCCCGACGAGCTTAGGCTCGGTTGTATGTTGAGACAGACGGGATGGTCCGGGGAGCTTTGGCTCGAAAGCTGATACATAAGGTTGCATGTGCATAAGTATAAGGTGGTGGGTCTTCGGTATTAGAGGGTCGATGCACCGACGCCAATACATCAACTAGGCAAGTGTGGTTTAGCACTTCGCTAAGTAAAGTCCGATGCACCAGCCAGCAAGAGTACGCAGGAGCTCCTCTTAGTGCACTAGCATCGAGGCGTACGATAGGTCTGACTGGTAGTGCAATTACCAGTTTAGAGGTGGGCGAGTCCCAACCAACCGCTTCTATTTGCCACTACGGAGGTATCCTGGGAGGTTAGGCTCCAGAAAGGGGGAACTAAAGGTCTGTATGTATAGAGTCGGGTGAGTGAGTTGTATTTGCATGATCACATCATAGCATATTTGCATGTCATAGCATCAACATTGCATATAACCTCTGACACCTATTGTATAAAGTGGTATGGGATGCTTTATACAATAGACCCTACAAAACGACCCCATGGTTTATAAGCTCGCGTGAGCATGCTTATAAGTTAAGGTTTATATTCTGTAGATATATACATGCTTGCTAGAAAAACAGGCACCCTATCGTATAAATTCGTATGGGACTTTTTATATGATAGGAGCCTTGCAGAAGATCCCTTAGCCTATGTGTTTCCATATAAGTTAAAGTTACATATTATATTTTCAGTCTTTCATACTTCCATTACTGTCACATGTACTCTTAAACTTTCTATATTTGTTCTGCCGTCACCTGTTACTTTGTTATTCTCCATCTTCATCTCCTCTCCTTTCCTCCTCCCCACTCGGTGCCTAGGAGCAATGGGGGAAGGGGTGGGGGATGATAGGACTTAGTCTTTTTGACTAACGGTTTTCGAACCACATCATCTTAGGGGACCGTGGAGCCCAGTATGGAGGAGCAGCCCCGGAGGTAGGCACGCTTGGAGATGGGATAGTCTAACACCAGAGTTCAGATAGCTGGGATTGTGAATCTCGATCTTTAGTAGATGTTTAGCTTTTGCTTCCACGTTGAGTGATTTGTAGTGAGGATATTGATGTATCGGGCATGAGCCCTATTTTCTGTACCTATGTTATTTCTGTGGACTCTCCCTTTGTGGAGATTATTTACTATATATGTGATTTCCGTGAACTTGCCTTTTATTATTTTGCTACTGTTTTGTGATCAAATCGGCCAGCAGGATCGGCATTTTGTAGTGATGACCTTCCCGGGCATGAAGGTGTCACCGCAAAGCGGCGGTTCTAGGCCTAAGAACCCGGTGGTTTAAAAAGAAAAAAGGGGGTCTTACAGACCCTTAGTTGGTGGTTACCTTTGTTGGAGCGTGATTTTTGCTTGTTAGTATATGATGTTTTGGTTTAGGAGTATTGGCTTGGCTAATTTCTCCTGTGTTTTGATATTCCCTTGCGAGCCGGGGTTCATTTTGGAACATGGTGGAGCCTTTTTGGGAACGATCATATTTTTACTTCAGGAGATTTTTTGCCCAAGTTTGGTTTGTCAGATTTTAATTCCGACTTCGCAAGTGGATTCGTAGCATCAACATTTCGCTACGGTGCGATTTTCGTTGAATTCCATGTTGGTTCTATTTTGACTCGTTTGGATGATTAAATAATGATAAATTATTATTATAATACTTATATCTATAAGTATAAATAGCCTTGCGAGAAGACGGAAACCCTGTTCATCGTCTTCTTCTTGAAACTGTTGGCTTGTTTGCGTAAGAGAAAAGAGGCGGTCTTTGGAGAGCCTTCGACCGTCTATTGTAGGAGCTCCTATGTACGAAATCATCGTCGAAGAGTAGATCTGGATAGCTCTCACCTAGATCTATGTTTCAACGGTAAGTTTTTTCCCGTTTCGTGGATTGTTAGAGGTTTAGGTTGCAGTTTTGACCTTCCTTCTTCTCGAAAAGTTTCAGGTTTTATTGCTTAGGTGTTCTACTATCCAGATCAGTGTGGAGGAGTGCTGGTGTTGTAAAAGTTTGGCAAGGTTTGAGGCAAGTGGAGGTGTCCCCCCTTACTTGTTCTTGATTCCACTGTTTTTTCTTGATTTTCTTTCCTCCCTGTACAGAAATTAGGACTAGAACAGGATTTCCTCCTTGTCAAACCTTGTTTGTTATAGATCTTGAGGCAAGTGGTGATTTATACCCTTGCCAAGCTTTCAACTTGTTGTATTCTGTTCTTATAGGCCGTATAGTACTTAGCATAGCATTAAAACTATAGTCTTGGTGATGGAGAAACCCTATTGCTATTATAGAAGAATTCTTTTCCAATGTTGGGCTTAGTTGTTAACTTGGTCTTAATCTAGGTCTAGTTATAGTCAAAATCAAAAAGAAATAGCTAGATTAAGTCTACTAACCTCTTTTTAGGTATGTTAGCTTTTCTGCCAGCTTTCTAGGCCCTGGCGTTCAGTGGCTATGCGGCTAAGTTTAATAGTATTGAGTGTGCTCTATACACTTAACACGGGATTGAGGGTGCTAAATGCACTCAATGCCATCGAATATTTTCATAAGCTAAGTCAAAAGCATTGAGTGTGCTCTATACACTCAATGTGGTATTGAGTGAGATGAATAAACTCAATGCCATCTATTAAATTCTGAGTTGAAGGCCAAAGCGTTGAGTGTGCTCTATACACTCAATGCGATGTTGAGTGTGTTGAATACACTCAACGCCATGGTTTAAATCTGAAGCCAAATTAAAAGCGTTGAGTGTGCTGACACTCAACGCAGCGTTGAGTGTGTTGAATACACTCAACGCCATCAGCTTATTCTAGAGTCTAAGTGTAAAAGCGTTGAATGTGTTGAATACACTCAACGCGATTTTGAGTGTGTTGAATACACTCAACGCGACGTTGAGTGTGTTGAATACACTCAACGCCATCAATTTATTTTGAGCTTAAGTGTAAAAGCATTTAGTGGGCTGACTATACTCAATGCGGCGTTGAGTGTGTTGAATACACTCAACGCCATCTGTTAAAATTTCAATTATAAGTTAAAAGCATTGAGTATGCTGAACACACTCAACGCGGCATTGAGTGAGTTGAATACACTCAATGCCATCCTGTAAAATTCTGTCCAAGTATTAAAGAATTGAGTGGGTGTTATACACTCAACGCGGCGTTGAGTGAGCTGAATACACTCAATGCCATCCTATTTTTATAGTTGGAGTCAAGAGCTTGGACTGCACTCGAGGCGGCGTCGAGTATACTCCACGCTTTTCTATGGACTTAGTTTTATTTTTGCTGACTCGTGGTATATCACCAATAGGCTAGTTTTGCTAAATAAAATTAGTATAGTGCCTACTGTTTTTGTCAGGTTTGGTCTTAGGACAATTTTTTTGGGGGATTTATTCCTGCATTTATTGTTGGAGAAGTCTAATGCTTGGTTATGGGTTTTTTGTGTGTCTTGGATATAATTGTCGGAATATTGGCAGTCTTTTGACCCTGATGGGTTTATGACTGTGGGTGTGCCGGTGGAGGTGTCTCCCCCCACAGGTGCCAGTTTTTACCCGGTTTGGGAGTGTTAAGATATAAGACATCCTTTCCTTATGCCCTTGTGAAGTTTTATTATGGGTGTATCGACGGAGGTGTCTCCCCCCCACATGTACCGGATTATGCCGATGGGTTTGCTCACTAATACTGAGCCGACCTATTTCTTACTTTTATATACTTGTATATGCATCTTATGAAGCTTAGATCTTTATTGTATCTGGTGCAAGTACCTTACCTATGGACTGGGTAAGTTTATCGTTTACCAAAATTTTATATTTCTTGATTTGTTTAAGGGTTTGTCAGTTAATCTTGGATTTGGGGTTGGAAACCTTTTGCATCCTTGTTTATTGGTTTTACTGACCTTCCTATCACCACATATATATTTTTACTGAAGTATTCTTTTCTTGTGAATGCCTCAAGATTAGAGTTGTATCCAGTTGAGCGGCTAAGAGTTTTGGATTTAGGCTGGTGTTCTGCAGCTCTCTATTCATCACCGGTTGTGAGGTAGTTGTTATTGTTTACTTTTCCTTTAGTTCAGACATACATTGCTTTGGTGGGTTCGTGTCAGGTTGTTGACGCCCACATGATTTTGTTTAATGTTAAGTACTTGCTAGCTGCTAAGTCACTATTGTAGGATTTTTTGGTTCCTACTTGCTCTTTGGGAGGTTTTATGCTAGGTTGCATGTTAGATATTTTAAAAGTTTAAAGTATCATTTCTATTACAACATTCATGTCATCTTTTAAAGCTAATGTCACCATATTTTAACTAGTGTACAAACTATTTCTATATTTATATTAAAAACTTAGAGGTATGCATTTCATGAGTTATCCTTTGATATATTTATGCTCATGTAGGGTGTTAACCATTGTAAATAAACTATTTTTCCGCAGCATATAATTATGTCTTTACTTGTGGAATAGTGATCAACTGAGCCGAGGGATATGGCTAATTAATTTAACTTAACTGGATTTTCTTCATAAATACTTATGAATTTCCTATAAAATGTAGAGTTGGAGTCTTGCCTGAGCGTCTACAGTTATCCCCTGCATCACGTGGCTTCACGACACGTGTTTTCTCTTACTCTGATATACACTTAAATTCAGAGAAAATGCAGGTTGTGACATCAGCGATATCCCGACGGACAAGCAAGTTGCAGATATCTTCACGAAGATGCTGGACGAGGCCAAATTCTCCTTCTTCAAGATAGAACTTTGTATGCTCAACATGAAATCCTGAAAATTTCATTTTTGAAGTCAAGAGAAGATTCAACATCAGCCACTCAGAAAATTCCAAGAGAATTCAAACTCAGAAAAATCTCAAGCTAAGATATGGATTTCTCGGAAACTTATTATATTTCTCAAAAACTTACTGAATTTCTCGAGAACTTAAAGTGGATTTCTCGAAAGCATGTCAATTTCTCGAGAAATCCTAATGGATTTCTCGGGAAAACCTTATGAATTTCTCGAAAGCTTCATAATTACTATTTCTCGGAAAGTCTAATGGATTTCTCGAGAACCCTTATATTTTTCAAGAAATGTCCAAATCTGCCAGAATAAATTTTTGAAGAATTCAAACCGCCATTCTAGGTACGCCTTTCGGTATACTTAAAATTTTTTAATTTTATATAAATAGAAGATAAGTCCATAGAAATATCTAAATCCACAAATTCAAAAAAGGCTTTCCCGTGAAAGACATTTCAGTTCCGCGAAGGTCACTGCCGTTCTTCATGAACTTCATTGATTCTTCTCCAAAAGATAATTTTTTTTTCATTCTTCTCCATCGATGGCTCCTTCTAAAAAGATTGGCATGGGCACTGAGTTCATTCGATAAGGAATCGAAGAAATTTCAGATGATTTCAAGAATGTTATTCTACTTCTTGAGTCCGCCAGCCTCACCTTCATCCTGGAGCATTTGTACAAGGTTCTGATTCCAGATGTAGAAGAGTTCTTTAGAAATGCCAAGCTTAAGTGGAGCGGGAAGTTGTTGAAAACTTTAGTCAGAGATATGAAAATAAAAATCAAGTCGTCCTCTCTAACAAAGTGTCTAAGATTGCCCTCCATTGATGAGGAAGAATATTTGTAAGAATCTGATTACTAAGAACCTTCTCCTTCTGTGTTCTTCCCCAATCTACCACTTCTGTTAGAAGACAGCACATGACAGATGAAAGTAAACTTCTGACTGACATTCTAGGTAAGGCCCTACTCTGCATGATGATAATTGTTGTGTTGAAAGAAGTTCCAGTGGGGATACCTATTATTTGAGAAGATCAAGGAAAGCTTGAAAGCACCAAACTTTGGAAGGATCATCTCCTTATATCTGAATCAGGAACACCCTGAAATCTTTTACTTATCCAAAGGTGTGGACATTCACTACATGAAGAAAATCTCTTTATCCTCCATCTAGATATGAGAGATCTGAATTCCAAGGCAAGGCCAGGCTCCTGCAGTTCCCAGGGTAGTAGATGATGATAGGAACCCATCTTCTCCTCATACTGATATAGTTGGCACATCTGGTGCAGCTTTTGAGTGGGAGCCTGCTCGTTCAGTTCATATAGAGGATCAATAAGCTGAGGTTCCAAAAATAGAGGTTTCGTCAGCTGTTCTTACAGCTCAGGTTACAGAGCAAGTTGTTGATGATGATGTGGTAGTGGATGAAGAAAGTCAAGCTCAGTCTGATGTTGAGAAGAGCACCTATATGCATGATGGTGGATCAGGTATGGACATTGCCTACTCCTCTGATCAAGAAAATCTTGATGATGCTTAAATGGATACTACTATAGCTGACATTGATAGAATGATAAAGAAT
This sequence comes from Platanthera zijinensis, assembly GCA_039513925.1. Lineage (NCBI taxonomy): Eukaryota > Viridiplantae > Streptophyta > Magnoliopsida > Asparagales > Orchidaceae > Platanthera > Platanthera zijinensis. The sequence goes on from CM077091.1 coordinate 101,765,816, forward strand.
CTAACATCAGATGATCCCGTGTTCATCTCTCTGAAAATACTCCTGAAAAGTCTCCTGAAGAGACTCTTGAAGAGACCCCAGAAGATTCTCAGCCCAAGGCACATAGTGAGGGGGAGAATGTGTTGTTACTTTTTGATGAGGATGCAGTTAATACAGAACCTGTAGACCCTCCTCTCAAGAACTTAGATTTCTCTTTTCCAATCATTATTGGAGAAGAAGGGGATATAATGACTTCTGCCCAAAAAGGCAAAAGTGCAGTTATAATTGAAGAAATCCATATCTGGATAGCTCTAACTCTACCACCTCCTCCACCTCCTCCAACTGAAATCTTTCCTGAAGATACCATTTTGGGTAAAAATGATTCTATGTTGACCAAGCAAAGAGATTACTTTGACAGGTATCTCAAAGAAGTGACTGAAAAAGTAACTGCTCTTGAAAAAGAGATGAGCAGAGGTTTTGTTGAAATTCAAAATAATACAGATGAATTCAAAAGATTACTAAATATTGGTGGAAAGGCTCTAGACCATACTATCACAAGTGTTGGCGAAGTTATGAATCAAGCAGTCGCTATAGCAAACAATCAGATCTATTTGCTGAAGAAGACTGAAAAGCAAAACTTCAAAAACTTGTGAAGAAGTTGGAAAATTCAAAGAAGATGTCATAGAAACCCTCACTGTAAAAGTTAGAAAGGGGGGGGGGGATAAAGTAAAAGAAAATCTAGATAAGAAAGTTCAAGAGATGAAAAATCAGTAGGGTGAACAACTGCAAGAGATCAATACAAGTGTTGAAAAGTAGAGTAAGGGGGTAAACATATATACTTTTGAGAATGCTGTGTGGATGCACAACAATCAAATTTTCAGGTTGACCCAAATGAGGCTCCACCTCCTCATCTTGATCCCAATGTCTTCAAGCCTACTTTTTCTTCTGGACCAGAACAGTATGAAGCTCCTCCTGAATATTATTCTCAAATATGGACTTCTGAGTAACCAGAGTTTCCTCAAGATGTACCTCCTGAAGTGCAAGTGTAAAAGAAAACAAAATATGGTGATGGTGCCTCTGCCAGCAGATCTATACCCCGACAAGGTATTTCTAAAAGGATATTATAATAATTTGCTGAAGTTTGGATTCCAACTTCTAAGTCTCTTATTCTGGATACTATGAAGCTGGTTGTTGATTTTAATGAAAATAAAGATGATCATTACAGTCACAAGGAGTGGGAGTTTTATGAGAAATCTTTGGCAAAAAGAAGGATTTATGATCGCGAATATGGTCATAATAATCCTACTGCTCCTCCTCGACCTTCAAAGTACAATCCCAAGTCATTTAGTTATCAGAAGAGATAACAAGAGAAGAAGTAAATACAACACCAACAACAGTTCAAATAATTTTATGATTGTCAGTTGTACAAAATTTTGTGGACCAAGATATTTTTATGGACAAACTCTATATATATATAAAATTTTGAATTTTGTTGATCTTATTATTTCTTATCTGTCATTACATACATTTTTTTAATTGTTAGTTAATTCTTTAATTATCTTGATATAATTCACATTAGTGTAGAGGGTTCTGACTTTTATAAATAGGAGGAGATTGTTGGGTATTGTATCAACAATAACATAGATTTGTGTGAAGTCACCCTTGAACTAAGATGAATTAAGTATGTATTTGATGTTATTCTTTAGTTAAGTGCTTGCAGGTCATTATTGCTAAGTGTAGATCAATGTTAGTTTACAATGAGTCACTAAACACAGTACCATACCATGTAATCCCTCATTGTGTGATCCATGGCATTGACTTATGTGTAACCTCTCTATTGGGATGCACTTCATTTTCAAGTACTAAAGAAATGGAAGAAAGGAAGGGTTGTTGGTCTTCAACAAAGAAGAAAAGAAAATTTTTCTAAAAAAATTCTAAGTCCATTTCTTGAGAAATTGAAGTATGTTTCTCGAGAAGTCTAAGTACATTTCTCGAGAAAGCAAGCTGTTCTCGAGAAACCGTTACACTTCTAGAAAAATTGTCTGAAACTGTCTTTATGTCTTTTCTCGAGAAAAGCCCTGAAGATTTCTCGAAAAACCATGTTCATTTCTCGAGAAAGTAAAGTAGTTCTCGAGAAATCAAAAGTTTTTCTCGATAAGCCAAGTGTATTTCTCGAGACATCAAGTTCTTTCTCGAGAAATAAGTACTTCAGTCTACAGAATTTTCGTTCAAGTAAATTTCTTGAGAAGGTCAGGTCATTTCTCGAGAAAGCAACTTATTTCTCGAGAAATCATATCCTTCTCGAGAAATCTGTCTTCAGTTCTAAATTTGTGCTAAGTACTTTTCTCGAGAAATCATATCCTTCCCGAGAAATCAGGTTTTCACTTCAAAGAAATTTCGTTAAGTCTTTTCTCGAGAAAGGAAATGATTTCTCGAGAAATCTATTTCTTCTCGAGAAATGAAGTTACAGAATTTTCTTTTCAAATCTTCTGACGGGATTTCGATTTAAATCTAAGTTCTTCATGATTGGTCCACGTGGATCTTTCCTTAATGACTTATGACCGTTAGACGATGATCTATAAATAGTCTTGTCAGATGATTACCTAACCTTAAGAATAATCACAATAGTAATCAGAATCGCACTTTCCAAAATTCAGGAGAAGCCGCACTGTATTAATCGTAATTCTTCTCTTCCGCTCATCTCTCGATCCAGCGATTAAAAGGAGAAAAGATTTGACAGATCCAAGATTCAAAGATTCTTCAACATATACGTGATCGTGTCGGATCTTGAGTTTTCAAATCAAGCTTTCTCGAGTTTTCTTCCTCAACCTTCTTCACCAAGATTTTCAGTTTTCAAGAAGGAAGATCCCTGAAAATTTCAGATCTAGAAGAGTAAAAACTTTATTGTTGTTGTAAAATTGTTTTAACCTTTGTAGTAGCTTTGTCTTCGAGATTGTAGGAAGTTTGTTCTTCTGAGTTTGTAGATCCGTGTGTGGATCGAGTTTGTAGATCCGGTTCGTGGATCGAGGTGTAGATCCGGTTGTGGATCGAAGTGTAGGAGAGTTTGTCTCCGAGGTGTAGGAGCGTTGCTCCGAGGTGTAAGATTGTGATAATCTAAGAAAGGTGAAGTAGCCAAATCTTACCCTTCGTAGTAGATAGGAAAGGCAGGACAGTGGACGTACCCAATACGGAGAACCACTATAAATCTCTGTGTTTGTTTGGTTGAATTTTTAGATAATTTTTATTCCATAAAAAGACACAAACATCACATATTCACCCCCCTCTAGGTGATTTAGGTAGATACTAGATACTTTCACTCGACAAATTTGACTCTACGTACGATGAATTTCAATGAATTCCACTTAGGTCAAAATTTTCTCTCTTATATTGGATCTGAAGAGTCACAGTTCAGGTACGCACTATTCTCATTGTCGATATATATATATATATATATATATATATATATATATATATATATATATATATATATATATATAATAAAGGGTTAGGGGCAAACCATTCCATGTTGTCTAAACCAACAAACCGACTCCGCCAATTTCCTCCCCATGATCCGTCTGTCGTAGACTATTCATCATCGTCTTCCCCAGCGAGCTGAATCTGCATGATCCATTCCTTCAAGGTCGATAGTCACAGCAGAATTTCCAATCAGCCAAAGATCTGCCAGTGACCAGCTAGGTCGATTCGAGAGCCATCGATATTTAATTCATTCAAAGCTTCGGCTTCTACAATTCTCCCATTCAATTCAGTTCTCTAATCTCCATGGCTCCTTGAAGCACTAGTGACTTGCTAGGTTGTGTATAATTGGTTCACACAGGGTTTGCATCAGCGTCATACGAGTTCAGAAATTGATGCAGGCCCATGGTTTCGACGGATTAAACTGCGCGTTCTTAGGTTTGGTAATTAAAATAAATACGTAGCGAGTGGTTTCTCTAGTTTACAATATCGATTAGTTAAGCAATTAATGGCACAATTTTAAACATCAAACAACGCAAAGGGTCGCTACCCCTTAAAGAGATTGAACAAGGGCTATATGCCAATGTTCGCTCAAGCGAAAAGGACCTACCCGATCCAGACAATTTGCAATTAAAATTAAAAATTATCCGCACACATTCACAAAACCAACACGAGAGGATCCAGACTAAAATAGTGATTTAAAAGCAAGTCCAAATCAATCCCAAATTAATTAAAAAAACGAGGTCGACCAAATTACTTGAACTTGAGGAGAAATCAAGGGTAGTGAACCCGATTTCTTCTAGCGTTCACGAGATCTACCTGATCTGATCGATACGAAAATGTTCAGATAATTTACGCTTGAAATTTAAATTTTAATTAAGAACAATTTCAATATAAATCGGGATAGAATACTAGCCTTCAAATTCCACCAAATCTCACAATATTTTAGAAGAAACACACAAGAGAAAGTATAGGAAATCGTTACCCAAATGCCAAGAAAAATTCATCCACAAGATGAGTGGAGGAAACGCACACGACGGTGGTTGAATCTATCTCCACGTAAGTCCACGGTTCCGCTTCGGACGATGAAATCGCAAGCTGTTCTTCCTTTGCCAAACCCTAAAAGAGGGAGAATCTTGAAAACCAATATATATGTAAAGAGGAGAGAGGAAAGGTGGTGGCCTATTCCTTTCAAGGGGGGTGGCTCACTTTTGAGGTTATGGGGCTGCTCGGGTTTTGTTTGGATGAGGTTTGGTCTGTTTTGGGTGGTGGGGAGGGTGGTCAAATTTATGGAAGGGGAAAGAAGGGGGCTGCTAGGAGTTTGGCCGAAATTCATGGGGGGGGGAAGGATGGTGCTCAGTTTGCAAGGGAGAGAGGGGGTCGGGTTTCTTAGGGAAGACAAGGAGGGGGAAAAGAGGGGAAGCCGAGTACAAGAGAGGAAGGGGAGAGGTGGACGGTGGCCAAGGGGGAGGAGGAGAAAGGAGTTGGCCGAAAATTGCCAAGAGGAGGGGGAGAAAATTCCCACAAGAATTTTTTTAGGGTTTCAATTTATTTTCTTCTTCTCTACTAAATTCTTCATAACCATGGCTATATATAGCCTACACCACTCCATCTCCACCCTTCATGAAAATAAGATAAACCTATGATTGTTATATGCACCCATCATTACATGAATTAAAATTCAAAAATCCAATGCATGAAATTAAAATAAATAAAATGCTTAAAATAAATAAATTGCTAAATAATATATAATTATAAATATTTAATTTATAATTATATATTTTTAATTGATGGCGGCGGATGTCGTGCAAAACATGTAGCGGCGGCGGCGTTGGCGAAGAATGTCGTGGTAGAATTTCATCTTCGATCTTGCGCCATCGATCGTCCCAATTCACGAACTCTCTATGACGGGAATCAATAGTCGCATCAACATCATCACCATCAATCCTCCCCCACTCAAAATTACTCATCACCGATGAGTGGCCCGTGAGGGGAGAATAGTCAAAAGCAGCAGCAATATGAGGCAAATCTGGCCCTGTTATCCATTTCATAGTAGCATGAACATCCATCAGCACTGAGAACCTGTCAGGCATAGAAACAATAAGACTTTCCAGGAAGCTCGAAAGGGTGTCAAATAAAAGAAAAATAACTAGAATCTTATCATCTGGTTCAAGAACCAAGGAGCCCATGTGGAGAATAGGCACAATAGAACTAACACTCCCCAACCCAAGAGAACATTTAGTGGGAGGAAGAAATGACGGAGAAATCCACTTAGGTGGAACAGATACGTACAGTAAAAAGTTTGGAAACTTGAAATAAAGTGAAACACCCTGTGCTATATAAAAATCCGAAATAAAAGCATGAAATTTGACGTTCTTCATAATCATGGATGAGTCGGCTTTCCTACGTATTAATTTATTAACTGAGCTAGAAGGAATCCGCTCGGGGACTAACCAGACTAAACCCAAATCACTAATTCTAGCGTCAGACGGTCTCGAAAGGGAGTGAAAGTGCGTGCAATATAACTTAAGATGAAACGCTAACATCCTAGATATATGAGGAGTGAACCCATGTGCTACATGACTTGACCCAAATGTGGAGGATAAGGGGGTTAATTCAGGTGGCATGGGAGCCTTATAATCAAAAATGATTTTAATGGGCTCCAAAACCGCAGTCTTAATTTTATCTTTAATATTCTTATGCTTGGATGAAGACATGCCAAGGTAAACCGCTCATCATAAACAATTGAATTGGACGCTCCCAAATGTGAAAGGATGTGTGAGTGATACAACTCAAGGGAACCAGCTATAGTCACTGATGTGTGGACATGAGGGTCATCAAAAGGTGGTGGGTAAATGCGTGCAATTGGGTGTGGTATATAAGTATGTCTAGGAGACTCTACATCCAGAGGCACAATAGCCAAGGAGTTAGAAACAGTCGAGGACAGAACTGTAGTCGGACACGCAGAAAAATGAGCTGTCAAAGGTGACGTGTAGTCAGATCTATGAGGTGCGATGAAAAGTCCAAATACTAGTGCGCTCAACTTAGTAATATCTATAGGCTGAGACAATGCTAATATAGGAACTAATAGAGTGGGCGTGACACAAAAATTTAGACTAGGACTACCGATTCCACGTCCTAAAAAATCATCTAAGATAGGCAAATTATCAGGAGGAAGGGTCGGTAAAATCAATCCTGGGATAAAATCCAAATCAGTAAAAATTTCACCCAGTTGTGACAACATCAAGGAACTCTCATCCGGGTATACAACAGAATAATCGCCCAAAAGTACCCTTTCCTCAGATGGTAACTCATCCACAATATCAATAGGGCAATCCTCACTCTCAGGATCCTCAGATGACTCAGATACAATATAATTGGGTGTAATCGTAGGCTCTAACACGATGGGGATCGTAGCCTATAGAGGGCACTCAATACTAGGGTGATCAGACACAATGCTGCAGGGCAAGTAATTGGAAACAGAATACTCTCATAGATCGGAATGTAATCATCCCATACATCATCTTCTAAATCACTAGGTATTCCCTCAATGTCAGAATCATCAGACTCGTCGGGCACTATCGTACGTGAAGGAATACTCTCACCTAGCTGATCATCCTCAGAATCAAGTGATACCACATCTACATCAGCATCCTCATTGGTATCATTCACAATCTTGGGAGGCGTAGTCGATACAGCTAAAGTATACAAGACCCTAGTAGTGACAAATTTCGAGTCCAAGACATAGGAGCTAAACTGTTGATTTTTCCTAAAGATGGAAATAGGCACACTAATTGTATTACTACCTTTGTGGGTAAAATTTCTAACCTGAGGCATAGGGTCACTCCTTTAAGAAGCTACGGATCTAGTGTCATAACTATTATTGCTAACGGGTGGCATAGGGTCACTCCTATAAGCAGCTTTGGGTCTAGTGCCATAACTATACTTGCTCACGGGTGTGGTGTTAGCAGTGTGGAGGTAGACGGGCTGATCCGAGGTAGGCTTCGCATGTGCGGCCAAGCATATTGATAGCTACTAACACGACGCTCTTCATTTAACCAAAATACGTGGGCTTGAGCTACTAACAGCTCTCGGGCGATGTTAACCTTTTGGTGGTCGTCCCATATGTGGCAATCAAAATAGATTTCTATCCCCTTAAGCCAGTCTTTAAAAATTTGGGGACACCCTAAACCGTCATAAGTAGGTGCCTCAAATCTAGTGGGCAGATAAGCGCGAGGACGGTTGGAATTCCTATGGTATGAAGGCAAGGCTGGGGTGTGATTGGTCATAACCTTAGCATACGAATAGTCTAACCAGGACGTATAAACATCATAGGCCATATCAGTGAGAACCGAAGAGAAAACTCACCCGGATCTGGTGCATATGCAATAAATAAAAGGACTCTGACCCTATATAAATTGTAACCGATGGATTTTTTCCCGCTATCTAACTAAGGTAATAAATATATGATTTTGATTTTCTTGCTGGAAATATTATGAAGATTATTAAATTTTTTTTATAGAAAAATAAAAATATAGGCCGCTATTTGCAGACCAAAAATTAAAATTTTATTTTATTATTTTGGCAATAAAATGTGCAAGTGCGTGTCAGCGTACTAATAAAAGGGGGAGAATGTCAATTAGTAAATTGACATGAACCTCCCTCTAATACCAATTGATGCAGGCTCATGGTTTCAATGGATTAAACTATGCTTTCTTAGGTTTGGTAATTAAAATAAATACGTAGCCAGCGATTTCTATAGTTAACACTATCGATTAGTCAAGCAATTAATGTTACAATTTTCAACATCAAATAACGCAAAGGGTCGCTACCCCTTAAAGAGATTGAACAAGGGCTATATACCAATGTTTGCTCAAGCGAAAAGGACCTACCCGATCCGGACAATTAAGAATTCAAATTAAAATTTATCCGCACACATTCACAAAACCAACACGAGAGTATTCAGACTAAAATAGCGATTTAAAAACAAGTCCAAATCAATCCCAAATTAATTAAAAAAAATGAGGTCGACCAAATCACTTGAACTCGAGGAGAAATCAAGGGAAGTTAACCCGATTTCTTCTAGCGTTCACGAGATCTACCCGATTCGATCGATAGAAAAATGTTCGGATAATTTACGCTTGAAATTTAGATTTTAATTAAGCACAATTTCAATATAAATCTGGACAAAATACTAGCCTTCTAATTCCATCAAATCTCACAATATTTTAGAAGAAACACATAAGAGAAAGTATAGAAAATTATTACCCAAATACCAAGAAAAATCCGTCCACAAAATGAGTGGAGGAAACACAAATGACGGTGGTTGAATCTATCTCCATGTAAGTCAATGGTTCCGCGCAGACGATGAAATAGCAAGCCGTTCTTCCTTTGCCAAACCCTAGAAGAGGCAGAACCTTGAAAACCACTATTATATATGGAAAGAGGAGAGAGGAAAGGTGGTGGCCTATTCCTTTCAAGGGGGTGGTTCGATTTTGAGGTGAGGGGGCTGCTCGGATTTTTTTTTGGATGAGGGTTGGTCGGTTTTGGGTGGTGGAGAGGGTGGCCGAATTTATGGAAAGGGAAAGAAGGGGGCGGCTAGGAGTTTGGCAAAAATTCTTGGGGGGGGGGGAAAGGATGGTGCTCAGTTTGCAAGGGAGAGAGGGGGGTCGGGTTCCTTAGGGAAGATAAGGAGGGAGAAAAGAGTGGAGGTCGAGTAAAAGAGAGGGAGGGGAGAGGTGGCCGGCGGCCAAGGGGGAGGAGGAGAAAGGAGTTGGTAAAAAATTGCAAAGAGGAGGGGGGAATATTCTCACAAGATTTTTTTTAGGGTTTCAATTTCTTTTCTTCTTCTCTACTAAATTCTTAATAACCATGGCTATATATAGCCTACACCACTCCATCTCCACCCTTCATGAAAATAAGATAAACCTATGATCGCTATATGCACCCATCATTATATGAATTAAAATTCAAAAATCCAATGCATGAGATTAAAATACATAAAATGCTTAAAATAAATAAATTGCTAAATAATATATAATTATAAATATTTAATTTATAATTATATATTTTTAATTGATGGAGGCGGACACCGTGCAAAATATGTAGCAGCGGCGGCGTTGGCGAAGAATGTCATGGTAGAATTTCATCTTCGAGCTTGCGACATCGATCGTCCCAATCCAGGAACTCTCTATGACAGGGATCAATGATCGCATCAGCATCGTCGCCACCAGGAATGTTATCCTTATGTTGGAGTTTGTTGGCCACTCTTTCGTCCTAGAACACCCATGCAAGATACTGGAAAAAGATGTTCTTGAATTCTTTCAGCATGCAAAGCTTTGACGTGAAGATTCAGTTATCAAAAGCAAAGTTCGCAAGACTAAGGTTAAGGTGAAAGCTTCTCTCCTCACCTGGCTCTTGAGGCTACCAAGTTGCAAAGAGTCCGAAAAGCTTGAAGAGGATGACTTTGCTAGAGCCATGTTGTATTGTGGACTGCCAAGGGGTACAAAAGTTGTTAAAAGAAAAGGCATGAACGAGGAAGGCAAGCTGCTATCAGACATCATTAGCAAGGTGCTGCTACGCAAGAAAGGTTCTCATGACTACCTCTCCTCTGAGATGTTCAAGCTCTTGGTGGCCATCATCTGTAGGAATAAATTGGAATGGGGTGCAGTGTTGTTTAAAAAGATCATGGAGTCTCCACACTCCCAATTTTGGACGAATTCTAAGTCTATATCTTAATCAGATGGACAGAAATAAGTTTGATATGACCGAGGGTGTACCCATCCACCACCTGAAAAAGATCAATTCCTCTATATTCTCGAGGTGGGGTAGGAGGATCCAACGGACAGGGGGAGCTAGAGATGTGCCAGAGGTATAGGAATAATATGTACCTGAGGACAAGATTCTTGATTCCACCCCCAGGGAAACTCCAGATATATTGAGAGCTGGAGTTGAGGGGGAGACAGTAAATACACAAGTGGCTACTGAGTCAGTTTCTTGAGTGTTCCATCTATTATAATTCCAGATGCCCTAATCCGCTCTAAGCCAGAGACACCAGTCCCAGCTGTAGTGTTTCTAGTTTCAGCTTCAGTTCTAGCTGTTATAGTTATAGATGAAGAGACAGTTGATAAGCTCTCTGAGGTTGCTGTTATAGGCTAGACCGCTGCTGCTGAGATAGTAGCTGATGTGCCTGAGGATGAGACTGCTGATGATGTTCTAGTCTCCTCTGATCTTGGGATTGATGATGCTACTACTGATAATGAATTGTATGTTGCTGATTATGAGATTGATGAGGATGAGTTTGCTACTACTGCTAATTTAAATGATTCCTCTACACTCACTGTTCCAGAGAATCTACTCAAACCTCTCCCAGATGTACTATCGATTTGGTTTGAGGGGGAGCAGAGCCATCCTTCTGTCTCCATACAAACAGAGTTAGATTCGTGAGAAAGCTTTAAAGAAGGATTATTGTAATCCCAGGTGGACCTCCAATGGAGGAGGTGGATGTTATTGACTTGTTTGATAAGGAAGGAGATGCTGAGCTGCACCCTCATGTCCTAGAAGCTACTGCTCCTTAACACCTTTCAAAAGCTATTGTTACTCCCATAGAAGAGTCCACCAGTGACTCCGAGTGAAGTGTAGATCCCCCCACCCCTCCCAGTGTTAAGGATGATGATATACCAACTACCAGTACAGAGGTATCTATTCTAAAAATAATAGAAGGCATGATGGCCAAATAATAGGCCCAATTTGATCATTCCTTGAGGAAAGTGATAAAGAACGTTAAAGAAACAGAGAAATATTTGAACAACGGCCTTGCAGCTGTCAAGGTGCATTTTGACAAATTAGATGAAAGGTTGGATTCCTGGTTTGTGCAGGCTCGCGAAGCACTTGTTCATACTATGGCCGGGCTCAAAAGTAATCTGGACGCTCTTGTGAATGTTGTTAAGAACACAGTGACCTGATTGATGCTCACAATAGATTAATGGCTTATTTTGACAAGACGATGGAATTTTATGCCAATGTTATAGTTGTTGAAGTCAGAAAGGGGGGAGGATGCCCTGAAAGCTAAGGTAGATGCTATTGAGGCTACTATGGTTGGAAACTTCAAAGGAGTCCATGAGTACAGTTATGTCAACTTCTCTTGGCTATATAATGAGATTTTTTGCAGACCACATCAAGTTGATGCAAGTTTTCTAGTACTTGTTGGGCCTGCACTAGTAGATGTTGAAGTTCATGCTACTCAGGATTACTCGTAATACTGGTTAGACTCTCAGGATTTGTCACACGACAGACCTGCTGCTACCCCTACTGATATTCCAGATGCTCAAGTGGTTGAAGACATTCCTTCACTAGTTTACAAAAGAAGAAAATATGGTGAAGGCCCATCTACTGTTAGATCAGAGCCTGCCAGAAAAATGCCTAATAGTGAAATGGCAAACCGAGAAATGACTGAGGTTTGGAGTCCAATTTCCAGAGGCATCATCTTAGACTCATTCATATTAGTTGACGTTAAGGGTGAAAATAGGTGGAACCACTATGATCGAGAGGAGTGGCATAAGTATGAGGTGGCTAGTGTAAAGAGAAGAATTCATTTCAGGAACAACAAACATGATGATCCAATGGCACCACCAGCTCCTCCGAGATATTATTTGAAGCCCAAGGCTTATTTTGTTAGGCAACATCAGAAGAGACAGGACAGGAAGGGATGATGTTCTTATATTGTTTCAGTTAATATGTGTGGTTGTTGGTTTCCACAAACTTAACACTCTTATATATATATATATATATAATTTAATGTTTTGACTGGGAATATGCTCTTTGTTTCATTTTATATATCTTTTCAATTTTATGCTTTATTATTGTCGTTTGTGCAATTCACCTTAGCTTGTAGAATTCTGACTTCTTCAAATAGTGAGAGATTGTTGGGTATTGTATCCACAGTAACCCTGATTTGAAGAAGGGTCCCACTAAGATAAGATGAATTGAGTTGTATTTGATGTTGCATGTTTAGTTATGTACTTGTAGGACTATGTTGCTAAGTACACACCAATGTCAGATTATAGTGGGTCAGTAAATGCAGGACTATACAATATAATCCTTCATTATGTAGGATAATGTGTTGACTCACATGCAATCTCTCTATTGGGGATTACTTCCATTCCAAGTACAGTAGAAGGATCAACGAAGGTCGAGCGGCTGAACTCAGAAGAACTGATATTTTACCCAAGTAAAATTTGTCGAGTATTGTAAAGGATATTCGTCGAATTCATCGAGTTTAGTCACCGATACTCGCTGAATTCGACGTGTATACATACGGGCACTCATTGAAGTCATCATATGTATGTGAGGTAAAATCTTTGGATGTTGAAAAATCGGTCAAGTCAAATTCGTCGAGTATCCGCGTGTATACATGTCGAATTCGTCGAATGTATCTAACGATACTCGCTGAATTCATCGAATATACATATTGATACATGCCGAATTCGTTGAGTAATTTCGACTTTACTTCTCTGGATTTTCTAAGTTAGATTCATCGATTATCACTTGGTTTGGCGTCAAATATGTCGAGTATACTCGACGATACTCGTCGAATTCATCAAGTATATTAGCTGATACACGTCAAATTCATCGAGTATGTCTCCTGCCTAGCATCGAGTGACAAGGTGGATCAAGCCAAATTTCTCCAAGTACTTTTCGTCGAGAATCATTGAAGTTTGTCGAGTATACTCAACCATACTCGATGAAAATGACTTACAAAAAATTTCTTCCATCTTTTTCAAACTTCGACTCGGGTTGAACGATACGCCATGTACAGTGATTTCGAAGGTCTTGATTTGGAATTTCTTTTATAGCCGTTGTCAAGAAAGATCTCTATAAATACTTAGGGTGGATTTTTTTCAACACTAATTGTGTTAATCTTACTAAAAAAACCAAGAACTTTCCCGATCGAGATTCTCCGTCGGCTCCTGTACATTTTATGAATACTGTCGGTCGACTCAAGCAAAGTGCACGATTTAATCTTCCTTACGCTATTCGATTGGATCGTTGTTCTCTGATGATCTCTATTCCCTCAAATCTAGTCGATTTGAGATTAAAGATCCAAATCTTCAAAGCTTTTAGATCTTCCGTGTTCTCCAAGATTATTCAAGTTCAACCTATTCGTAGAATGACAGAGTGAAGACCTAGATCTAAATAGGATTACTTGTTATCTTTATTGTGTAAATATTCTTTTACATTTGTAGGAGGTTTTCCCTCCAAGTAGTAGATCTGTTTTGGATCGAGTTGTAGATCAAATTTTGGATCGAGTTGTAGGAGAAGTTATTCTCCGAGTGGTAGGAGCGTGTCTCCGAGTTATAGGAGTTGAGGCTCTGAAGTGTAATATTTGTTGAAATCTGAGAAAGGTGAAGTAGCCGAATCTAGCCCTTCGTGGTAGATAGGCGAGGTGGGACAGTGGACATACCCAACTCGGGGAACCACTATAAATCTTTTTGTTCTATGTGTTGTCATTTTTAAAGTATTTTTATTCTGCGAAAAGACACAGACCTCACCTATTCACCCCTCTCTAGGAGAATTAGGTAGACATTAAATACTTTCAATGTTGTCGAGTGATACTCGATGCTTAAGACATTTTGACTTGGAGGAATTTTCGGGCAATAGAATTCGTAGGATATCTCCGCATAAACCCAAAGAATTCATTGAGTGACCCTTGACAAATTCGATAGAAGAAGACTTGGGAAATCCGGTGGAACAAGTGTAACTCATCGGATATCGTCGAGGATATCCGACGAATTCCTCAAGAATGGCTTAAATAATTCGGTGAGAGTTGTACTATTCGTCGAATATTATTGGGGAATACTAGACAAATTCGTCGAGTTATACTTGATGAATTTGTCGGAATTGCTTTAAAGGGTAGCCGATTCGTCAAATTGACACAGGAAATTCCTACGATTCGTCGGATACCGCCAAGGTTACTAGATGAATTTGACTTGGAAGAATTTTGGCCCAGGTTGTGTTTGTCGATTTATACGCATAGGTTGAATCGGATTTCGGGATGCATGTTGGATGACTCCTTTGGATTGGTTCTTTCAAACAAGACTTATTTAAGGTGATGATGGGCGATCCAATGATAGAGTGACACGTGGCGAAGTAACCTAAACCCTAATCCTTCCTTATAAAAAGGAACATGCGGAAAACCTAGACATCATTGTTCACTTTGCAGAATCGATACTGTGTCGAGCCCGATGAGAACCAAAGAAGTTGCTGGAAGTGCTAGTACTAACCCCGAACTTCCTTTCCGTAAAGAACGATACCGACGAGGAAATTAAGCATGCCACCAAGAAGGAGAACGAGATCCATGGTCGAAAATGAGGTGAGCTTCCTACCCTCTCCCTTGGTGCTAGATCTTTAGTTATGAAATAGGAGAGATGTCGGCTCAAAAGAGCTTGACTTTGGTATAACATGAGAACTTTTAGGAAAAGACCATGCAAGGACCTTTGTCCTAGGGTTTTATTGTCTTCAACCTTTCCTCTCTTCAATATGAAGAGGATGGACTTGGTTTCGTGAAGAATTGTTGTCTATTGAGGGTGAATAAGGGAGGATGATGAGCTGAATGTAACTTTGTAGAAATGGCTAGAGGAAGAAGACGAACCGATGACGTCTGTTTGACTTTAAGATGCGTGTAGAAATCTGTTTTCTGTATGCAGAAGGCTTCATCCTCAATTTAAGCCATGATCCGAGTACTTCTAGGTCTTCAGATGAACACGAAAGTTGTATCCTCAGAAAAACCTTTTCAACGGATGATTATCTGTTGTTGGGGGTGTCCTATAGCCCCAGGAATGTTCAATCGAAGTAGTTATACTGTATTGTATTATGTACAAGTTGTGATTTGTCTAAACAAACAAAAGACCGGAATAGACTTTCTGTCTAAGTGAGTTGTGAATTAGTGGTGCATCAAGATGTTTGGATTAAGAAGGAAGATCATAATCAAATGATATATTGGATTGGGTGAATTTATTATATGTAACCATGATAAGCTAATGGTCTTGAATGAACCTTGATTGTACAAATAATGTATTCATGAAATCCGATGACGATGCACTTGATAATAATACGATGAACGTTATAAGTTTTGGAAGAATTTGTGATGCATGAGGTGTGGCCTATAGCTATGTGGTGATTTATAATTATTGGGAGAACATGCAATGAATTCCTTGCAAGGTTATGTTGATCATTTTGAAGCTTAAATGTTTAACGAAATACAATTTGGGGAAAGATGTATGATTTGATATGTGGGCGCAAGCTATATTGTAAAAGAAGGGCTAGATGAGAAAATGACCATGGCCATGTGATGTGCTAGTCACTTATCTCGGGTAATGAAGATATGATAGGATTTATAACTAAGAGGATTGGTCTTTCATGCTAAGGTAGGCCTTGAGTGGTTTTGAGCACTAGACTGGTATGATGATAAGGGACTCAGTGTGGATCCCTTGAGTGCTTTTGAGAACTGGATTGGTAATGATGAGAAGGGACTCGATTGGAGCCCTTGGATTTTTGATGGCAAGACCAAGTAAAATTGCATGTGGTGTGTGTTGACACGCGGTGTCCTAATCCTGGGTTAAGGATAGTGTGGCAAGTCTACGGGTTCGCTTGTCATATCATCGGCGGTAGTTGACAGATAGACCTTGGGCGGTTGGGATTGGTCCTCGGTGCTCATTTCCGAGACTCCTTTCGTGCTAGTAGACGGTTTTGTACAACTCAGAGTTCGTCGAGTGGGACCACCAGACGGGAGAGACATGCAGGCTTGCGGGCCAGGATAGAGGTTCAGACACCATTTTCAAGGCATTTAGTGGAGCTCGGCCTATTGACTCCGTCTGCTCAGGCATTGACTGGAGCTCGGCCTGTCGACGTCGTCTGCTAAGGCGTTGAGTGGAGCTCGGCCTGTCTACACCGTCTGCTGACGCATTGAGTGGAGCTCAGCCAATCAACGCCATCCGCTAAGGCGGTTCGTGAACTAGCTTCATTCGAACTTAAGCCCAAGTTCCTTTCAGTTTCCTACCCACCAGGCAGGCGAGCGAGCCAGGGCAGCCAGCCCACACCCGCCAGGTAGGAAAACAAGCTAATGGAGCCAGCCCACACTCACCAAGCATGCGGGCGAAAAAGGATTGCGATCCCACTTCCGCCAGAAAGGGAGGGCGAGCCAACTTGCACTCCCCTAACGATAACGACGAGTTGCGTTCGCCATCCCATGCCCGCCCAGGCTAGTAGAGGGTTGTTCCCGATTTCCTCTAAGAGTAGGGTGCAAGTATCACATGGTTAACCTAATTAGGTCTGTATTTAGCTCTTCAAAATTGCGGAGTTATGTTGTTGGCAGACCATTTTTGGCTATATATAACCAATCAAAATATCAGAGGTATACTATTGGCAGGCTAGGCATTAAAATCTATAAATAGACCAAAGGGGGTACCTTAGAAGGCAAGCTTTCAAGCATTCTAACTCTGTTTCTATTTGATCTTCGAGTGCTCTCTGAGGTGCCCTTAGCTTAGCACAGGCTAAGGATGGGAAGCACTCTAAGATCTTCCGGGTGTGTGGTGGGATCTCCGTGCTAAAGCCTTGGGTCAATTTCCGGTTCTAAGTCTTTGGTCGTTCAAGCTCGCTAGGGAGAAGTAGGTGTGAGATCACCCATTCCCCAAGGGTTCGAACTCCACAGAAGCAGGTTTCCAATTTCAATAGGTTGGGCTTGGTACTTTGGTGATATGCTCCTAGAGGCTCCTTCCATGCCCCGACAATAGGCCAGTTAGGAAGTGTTATTGGTGCACATCTACCCGAGAACCCTCTGAGCCGTAGTATGTAGAGGCTCTGTTGTTGTGTTATTAGCATTGAGGCATACAGAGGCCTAGGCCTGGTAGTGTGGATACTCTCCTAGTAGTCAAGATGCTCGCTCTACTATCATGATTTGGCCACGACTGATGACTCCTGAGAGGTTAGCTACCTGCTCAAAAGTGGGAACTAAGGACTATGTCGACATAGCAAAATAGAGTGCATGAGTTGCGTAGGCACATCATAAATCATCGTTGCATTGCATTGTACCGCATAATATCCTTATCATTTAAATTTTTATTGGCACTTTTATATGATGAGTTTCTTTATGTTAAGTTGATCCTTAACTTATAAACTTGTATGGGCATTTTAATAAGTTAAGTTACATTTCTATTGTAGAACTATATGCTGTAGTTGATTGCTCTTACCTTTACTGAATTACTACTATAGAATGATGTTATCACTTGCTATACACAGTTGTTATTGCTACTCTTATACGTAGAGATATACCACCTGCTTGTACTTACTATTTATACTCATATATATTGTACCTTTCCTTCTTTCTTTTGCTCGGTGCTTAAGAGCCGACGGGGTGAGAGGATGAGATAGCCACTTAGTCTTTATGACTAACGGTTGCTAAAAAAACCTTTTTAGGAGGACACCCAGCAAACAAAGCTGTAGCAACAGGTTATGCAGGAGGGGATCCAGGCTAGAGAGATTGGGCCTGATACGACGATACCCTCTCTGCCGTCGGTTACTGAGGTGTGAGAGTTTGAGAGACTTATTATAGCCTTCAGGCAATTTTTTTGTACTCTGGTATTAAAGGAACCGATATAGTTCCTTATTATTCCTGTACTGCGCTATGGACATCTACTTATTGTGATTGTAGGACTTTGTACTTTTTTTATATTGGGTTGGCATGGATGATATTGTGAAGAAGCAGCAGAATAGGCATCTTATTGTGCTGGTCAACCCGTCTTTTGACGCTACCGCAAGGCAACTGTTCTGGGCATAAGACTCATCTCCTCTGTATTTTTTGTTCTGGGGGGTCTTACAAATGGTATCAATTTGCAACGATACTACACTAAAGAAGTCATTGAACAATGGTGTCACCCTCGCTCGATTGGTTAGTTTGGGGGTCAAACTGACATAGCTGAAGCATTGGTGTGTTCATGTGTAATTCACACTAAGTACGTCCAGTTGTTACCCTACGTTTAGCCAACCTGACCCAAAATCCGTGTTTTCTACCTAGATTCTGGAACATATAGAGCTGATGATGGGTATTCATGTTCCTCCGGTCCCTACTCTATTCCAACAATCGTAGTTGGGACAGACTCTAACTACAAACTATGATGCCTTCAGGTCCCAGCAGGCTCTGGTGCAGCAACAATCCTCGTGCTCTAATTGGTTGAGTACCTTCTGAGCCCTTTCTCCACTCGTCTACCCCGGGACTAAATCGGTCATTCGCAGAGAGGAATGCCTAGATATCGTACAAGAACTGATGGTTGGAATCAGATGCCCAGCCAACAAGGTTGTTATCTTAGTTGTGTATGTCCTAAAGTCCCACGCAAAGAGGTGGTGGAAGTCGCTTATGGGCTCCACTTTTCAAGGACTTGTATACACTGACATCAACTAGAATGAATTTTCTGAGGGCTTCTTGGAACATTTTGTTCCCTCTACTCCTCGAGATGAGCTCAAGGAAAGATTCCTATAATTGAAACAGGGATCGAAGTCAGTCGCGGAGTATCAACGGGAGTTTTAACATCTCGCCAATTTCGTTAACTCCTTCGATTTGGATGATCGTGGATACACGAAACGGTTTTACAAAGGCTTGCAAGATACCCTAAGGCAAGCACTTTTGTTTATAGGGAACTCGAGCCTGGACAACATAATTGATATGGCAAAGCAATTGGAAGCAGATCATCTTGGGGTCCAAGCTAGTGGTAAGAGACTCGCTGAGGGCATGATGGAAGAAGGACCCAGCTTTGGAAGGAGACAAAATATTAGTGGTGGAAGAGGAAACCAAGGAGGTGGTGGATGCTTCCACCAGAACATTAGGATGGATTGCTCGGCCCCACAGCCAGCGTTGCCCCACATCCACAGTTCCAACAGTATCAGTAACAAGGAGAGCAGTTCAGGCAAGTTTGTTTCCACTGTAATCAGCCGAGCCACATCTGACATTATTGTCCGCAACTAGGTGGAAATGCTCCCACTATTTTCCTCCGGCAGCTCCATGAGGTCGAGGGCAAGTGTGTGGTCGAGGATGGGGACAATGAGGAAGCAATACTGGACTTGCACAGAAGCATATGTTCGCTCTAGACATGACTCAGGAGAGGAATACTCAGAACATGATTACGAGTATTTTGTGGTTAATTAATATGTTATAAGTATTCATCCTTAGCTTGCCTAAAATGATGCCAAAATCTGGTTGAAATTTTTATAATTGATACTTAGGCATCGTGATTGTTAATGGAAAACAATTCCACACTCTATTTTGAAAGTAAAGTGTTAGATCTGGAATACTCTAGAGGGGGGGTGAATAGAGTATCCTTAAAAACTATTTGAACTTTTGCAGTAAATAAAAAATTGCAGAATGAAAACTAATTAAGCAGAAATAGATTAGTCCTAACTAGCACAGCCACAGCAAGAACAAAAAGAAAAGGGCAACCAAACAATACAAGAACTTATAGTAGTTCCCCAACTTGGGTACATCCACTCTTCTACCACCCTGGTAGGAATCCACTCAGATATTTGATCAGGTGCCTGACACCAATGAGCTTTTGATCAGGTGCTCAAAAACCAACCCAAGTCTTTTGGAAGGAGACTTCTGAACCAGAATAATTTTGAAGGGAATTAAAACCCTGTACAGAGGTGGGGATGAAAGATGATTTTGTCTTCTCTTTCTCAAGTTTACAACTGAGAAGACTAAAGTGGATATGTGATGTTGAAAACAGCTCCCCCTGAGATATAGAATGATTCAGGAAAAATGGAGCTTTGCTTCAGGGTGATAGGCCTTCAGTTCTTCAGCCTTGACCAGAAGATGTTCAGGAACTTCTTGATAGATAGATTCTTGTTAGTCCTTTGAAGTGTCCTGGAGGATTGAAGGAACAAGACTCTTGATATTGATTGTGTGTTCTTCTTCAGATAGCTAATCTTCCTCTGGTCTGGAGCTTATTTGTATTCGATTTCTCTTTGTGTATATGAATACTGTCACGAAAGAGATGCATAGAAATCCTTATTGCGAGTCGATGGTGTTCTTCTCTTCCTGACTTTTTTTCTGTGTGTATGTGTGTCACTAGAAAAAGAGAGAAATTCTCTTTTATATTTTCCATATCAGTTCGCATTCGAAATTTGAATTTCTTCAGCATTAATTGCTGTCAGCCTAGAGAATGATCTGCATTTATTTATTTCCCCAACTGTCCCATGGGAATACGACAAGCAATAATCCTGAGGAAGACCATAATTAATGCTTCGTCTAATAGTAATATTCAGAGAATATTCTAGCATTCATTACTCAGGAATTATTACATTATAATAGGGACAGAAGGATGAAAATAACCAAGTCTGGATTCGTCGACCTGAGTCCACAGTTTATCAAGCTGAGAATTTCTGTTCGTTGAGCTGAGGTCCAAGATTGTCGACCTGAGTTTGATTCTGGACTTATAATATTTGAGATGTTCTCTGGCATTGAGTGTTGAAGCATATGATCCAGAATTAGTCGACCTGAGAACTGAGTTCGTCGAGCTGAGATCCAAGATCATCGACCTGAGTTTGATTCTGCACTTAGAATATTTGAGATATTCTCTGGCGTTGAGTGTTGAAGCATATGATCCAGAATTAGTGGACCTGAGACCTGAAAACTGAGTTCATCAAGCTGAGATCCAAGATCGTCGACCTGAGATCGACGAACATAGAACTCATTTTCTAAGTCTTGATATTTCTCTAAGTCTTGAGTCTCTAGCAGTGTTGAAGGCTGGTCCATGACATTGTTGACTCTAAGGACTTGACCTAGACTCTAGGACATAACCATGACCCTGGCTATACATGTTGGGTCATATCATCCTAACTTAGTGAACCTAGCCCAAATCCAACTAGGGATCCAACAATCTCCCCCTATTTGGGTGAGGTCACTAACTACAGACTCAATGATAAAAAGAAATGTACAAAGCAAGAAAAACATATATCTGGCAGAGAATGAAATAATATATGCAGCAGATATATTTACATACAGTAAGCTTTGTATCATAAGAACACAGTTTTTCAAAAATAATACCATAAACACAGCAGTTCAGGTTTTATTTATTCTGCTTCTTTTCCTTTGGCTTCTCTTCTTTGCTTTTATCTCCAGGCTGAGTGAAAATGATTTCCTTGTTGGGATTGGCAGCTTCTTTCTTTTATATGTACATATCTAATGCTCCAATCACAGCCAGGGTAGAAGTTCTGGGTACAATAGCCTCTGGATGTAATGCCATGTATTCTGCTGTATTAAACACTTTCTTGTTGACTTGAAGTTTATCCAGTTCTCTTTCTCTATATGATGACATAGTTGTAAACCTTGATGGAACTTCACCTTCTTCCATAGCCTTCTTTATTTATGACAGACCAATCAACTCCTGGAGCCTTGCCATCCTGAAATTGGGATCAACATCCTGACTGACAAATGACTGATCATCTTGTGGAGGTAGCAGGGTAATAGGCTTGAATTGTGTGGATTGTGCTTGGAAACTTGTCACTTTTTGGCTTTCATCACTTTGAGTGTATAGGTACTTTGGAGGAGTAGCCTCACTATATTTTACTTTGGGCTTATGGGATTCTGCATGCCTTCTGTATTGGTGTTGTGGAGCTTATTGTTTGGGAGGTGAGAATTCTGGTCTTTGATAAACTACTTCCTTTATTTCCTCTATAGAACTGATATTCCTTTTCTGGCGGCCTCCTTGGGAATGATGTCTGGATGATCTTTCTTACCTTTGATATGTTCTAGTGAAGGATGTAGGCTTGGAAGATACATCTGAACTTTGAGAAGTAGCTCCTGAGGCACCAGCAGGAGGAGGAGGAGGAGGACCTCTCTTAAATTTTTATGGAGGAGAGTATCTTCTGCTCTTCTTCCTTGCCTTATGTTCATTTTTGTATAGCCACATCCATACTGGCATACCCTTTTATGGAGTTATATTCTGCAAGATGTAGTAGGGTGTGTCATTTGCTGGATTGGGTTTTGGGGCAGGAGGTGGAGGAGCTTTTCTCTTCTTGGAAACTTTCTTCCTCTTTGGATCCTCATCAGAATCATCATCATCATCTGATTGCTATGGATTGTCATACAATGCATCAATCTCTCTTATTATGTCATCAGGAATTGCTGACTTTTCTGTCTTGGAAGGAACTGGAGGAGAAGCTGGAGAATTATATACATCAGTGCATTCAGCAGCTGATTTATTTTCTTCCTCAATATCATCCATGATCAATGCATCAAGATCAGGCATAGGAGAATCATCCATTATAAAAACTGGGGCAAGAGGGGATGATACAATGGGTGAAGCAAATTTTGGAGGGGATGGAATGGCAGGAATTTCAGGAGTAGCAAAACTTGCCTTGAGTTGTTTGGAAACTTTGGGGCTTATTGGAGAGGTATATGGGATTATAGCCATTGATGGCTTATTGTACTCTTCTGGCTAAAAATTCAAATAAACTGTATCAAAAATTCTCAACAATTTTACAAGGTCAACTGTGGGATTTATAATGAAATCAAAAATAGTTTCAGGGACCTGTTCATCTATCTCCATATCAGAATCTATGAACTAAAGAAAATCAAAAGAATCATTTGTATCATTGGGTTCTGCTGCTGCTGCTTCTGCTTATACTGTGTCCATATCCTTTTCAACTAATTCTACTGGTGTTGATGCTTTTGCTACAACTGCTACTGCTTCTTTATCAAGTATCTCCCCCTGTCTGGTTTCAGTAGGAACTGAAGCCAGGCCCCCAACTAAAGAGGGAGCAGTAGTTAAGGCAGATATTTGTGCAGCTAGAGAGGAGATGAAGGCAGTAAGAGGAGAGATAGCCTCTACTATGAGTGATTTTAGGAGGGGTATGAGGAGGGTAATGAGTGGAGATACAATGGAAGGATCCAAGAGTGGGGAGGTAGATGTTGTGGCAGTGGTTAGTTGAGTGGATATGGTAGTTGCTGGTGGAGTTAGAGGTGGAGATGGAGGTGGGAGTTGAGTGTCTTGGTCAGAGTAATTTGGAGGAGAGGGAGTATTGAGAGGGGATAATAGGAGGTTGAAGGAAGGGAGGGATGAGAGGTTGGATAGGGGGATGTCAGCTAAATGCCTTGGAAGAGGAGATGGGGGTGGTGATGGTAGTGATGTATCATGCTGGGGCAAGGAGTATGAGAGGGAATATGGGTTGGAGATGTAGGAATTGGGGATGATGGAGGTGTGGGAGTAGGGACTGTAATATGAATGGAAGGAAGGGTTTGTTGATTTGCTGGCTGAGATGGAGTTTGGAGTGCTAGAGGTTGTGTAGTGGTGGATGGAACCTATTCAGTAGGGTGGGAAATGACTGGAGCAGCCCTTGTACTCTTAGGAGCTTGGGTGGCAGAGGATGAAGCCTTAGAGGGATTTGTGATTGTCCTCTCCCACCTGCCAAACAAGGCATAGGTGATCCTTTTACTGGCATTGATGAATATGGTCTGGGAGACCAGTGATTCAACTGCTTTTTCTTTCAAGAAGATCCCCAGGATCCTTCCAAAGTTAACTTCCTTTTTATTGTTCTTTTTCTTGATAAGATCAAAAATGATCTGTGCCCAGTTCACCTATTTCTTATTCACTACTGCACACATAACCAGAAATTGATGCCTTGTTATATAGTCATGCGCAGTATGCTTGCCGAGCAAGACTTTCCCAACAATATCTGCGACAAACTTGAACCCAGCAGATAGGTGTTTCTTCAGCAATTTATTTGGGTTTTCTCCATAATAACCCATCATACTCAGCATCATATCATATTCTTCATTATCGATTTCTAACTCTTCTTCTCCATTATTTAATCCAAAAATTTCAGTTAAGATGGCGGAAGAGAGAGATGGCAGTACCCGCTATTGATTCGATCATGGTGTTGTCCTTTATTGTTGACGCAGTGTATACCCATTCTCTGATTTCTGTACCAGGAATTTCATTCTGGTGGTCAGCAGATTCTTCAGTTGTTGGTCTTCCAGCAGTTTCAAAATGTGTAGGAAGATTGGATCTGAGTGCTGGAAGGAATCGAAATCCACGTCGAATCCAATGTCAAATTTCATCGCTGCAAGTGTTCCTGTTGGAATTTCCATGAGTGCACCTGCAAGAAAGAAAATTAAGATCAAGTGCAAGGGAACTAAAAGGGCGGGATGGAGGTCGAATAAAACCTAAATATAAGGTTGTCTAGAATATGAATCGACAAAATCCGTTCCACTAACAATAAATAAATCTTTGATCTGAGGTTGACGAAATAATTTAGAGTTAATCAATTCGTCGAGCTCAGTCTGAAGGGTTGAAGACATTTCGCCGAGCTCCGTTCGATGAAAGTTTTCTGAAGTAGGTTCGTCGACCTCAGGTCGATGAAACTAACTTTACTAACAGGAAGTTCGTCGATCTCAGGTCGATGAAATTTAAAGACTTCTTCGAGTGTAGACAGAAACTAAACTAAGTCTTCTCCATTGATCATTCCAAGCAGATTTACAAAGAACAAGTGATTTCTTTCATTCAGGGGCTTGGTGAAAATATCAGCTTTTTGCAAATCAGTGTAGATATAGACAAGTTTAATTTTGTTCTTGTCTACACACTCTCTAATGAAATGATGCCTAATGTCTATATGTTTAGTCCTACTATGATGGACTGGATTTTGTGCTATAGCTATAGCACTTGTGTTATCACATAAGAGAGTTGAATTATTTAAGTTGAAGCCATAGTCCAGGAGTTTGTTTTGGATCCACAACATCTGGGAATAGCAACTGCCAGCTGCAATATATTCTGCTTCAGCAGTTGATGTAGACACAGATGACTACTTTTTACAAAACCAGGACACCAATCTCATACCAAGGAACTGGTAGGTTCCTGAGGTACTCTTTCTGTCCACCCTGCATCCAGCAAAGTCAGCATCTGAGTATCCAGTTAACTTAAATTCTGACTCAGTGGGATACCAGAGTCATAGACAAGGACAAATCTTTATATATCTTAAAATCATTTTTAGAAAAACTAGGTGAGATTCTTTAGGGTTTACATGGAACCTAGCACAAAGACATGTGGTAAACATGATATCAGGTCTGCTAGCTATAAGATATAATAGGGACCCAACAATGCCCCTTTATAATTTTTGATCCACAGGTTTCCCAAGTGCATCAGAGTCAATTACAGCATTGGTAGCCATTGGTGTTTTCTTTGCTGAGGCATCAGCCATCCCAAACTTTTTGATAAGCTCTATAGCATATTTAGCTTGGGAGATGAAGATGTCATCAGGCAGCTGCTTCACTTAGAGACCAAGGAAGTAGGTGAGCTCACCCATGCTACTCATTTCAAATTTTGAATGCATGAGGTCAGGGAATCTCTTGCATAATTTGGAATCAGTAGACCCAAATATGATGTCATCCATATAAATTTGTACTAACAAAGTTTGGTCCTGGTGATGTCTAGTGAATAATGTTTTATCTATTATGCCTCTAGTGAACTTATACTCTATCAGAAAGCTAGCTAGGGTCTCATACCAAGCTCTTGGAGCTTGCTTTAAACCATAAAGAGCTTTATGCAATTTGAATACAAAAGAGGGATGAGTTGGAGAAACAAAACCTGGAGGTTGTTCAACATAAACCTCTTCTTTAAGTTCTCTATTTAAGAATGCACTCTTGACATCCATTTGATATACTTTGAACTTCTTATAGGCAGCATAGGCAAGAAAGATTCTGAATGCCTCTAATCTTGTAACTGGTGCAAATGTTTGGTCATAGTCTATTCCTTCTTCTTGCCTATAACATTGAGCAACAAGCCTAGCCTTGTTTCTCACAATTAAACCTTGGGCATCTATTTTGTTTCTATATACCCATTTGGTTCCAATGACTGGGTGGTCTTGGGATCTTGGAACCAAATCCCAAACTCTACATCTCTCAAATTGGTTTAATTCCTCTTGCATTGCAATGATCTAATGGGGATCCTGCTCAGCATCATGTATAGATAGAGGCTCAACCTGAGAGAGAAAACATGCATGCATCAAATATTGGTTGAGTTGATGCCTTGTTTGTACACCTACTGAGATGTCTCCAATCACTTTGGATCTGGGGTGATCCCTTAGTGTGACAAAGTCAGTGAGTGGAGTTGGTTCTGCAACAACATTTGGAACTAATTCCTCTTGTAGAATTGTGTGTGCTGTTGAGGGATTGTCAATTCCTTCAGTGCTTTCTTCTTCACTTTCTTCATTAACTTGTGGAGAAGGATGTGTTGGAACCTCTTGGGTGAGGCTTAGTCCATCCAAATTCTAACACAAGTTAGGTACCTACAAAGGACTATTGGTAGAAATCTTTTTCTCCTTGCAAGACATGTTAGTTTCATCAAAGGTAACATGAACAGATTCTTTATTTTTTAATGATGATTTATTGAAAACCCTATAAGCTTTGCTTACTTGGGAATATCCTAGAAAAATTCCTTCTTCAACCTTAGCTTCAAACTTTCTAATGTATCTCTTGTTGTTGTTATGTACATAGCATATACATCCAATTACTTTAAAATAAGTGATTTAAGGTTTCTTCCCTTTAAGTAATTCATAGGGAGTCCTATTCTTAAGTTTGTGTATTAGACTCCTGTTCAATACATGATTTACTGTGCTTACAGTATCTACCCAGAAGGTTAGGGGCATGTAAGCATCTGCAAGTAATGTGCCTGTAGCTTCAATTAGAGTCCTATTTTTTTCCTTTCAGCTACCCCATTTTGTTGCGGAGTTCAAGGAGCTGAGAAGCAGTGTCTGATACCTTCCTTCTCACAGAACACATGCATAAGAAGAGACTCAAACTCTGTACCATGATCACTTCTGATCAATGCAACATAAGTAGAGTACTCAATCTGTATGGTCCTGAGAAAATCTATAAGAACTTTAAAGGTATCTAACTTAGATCTCAGAAAAAACACCCAAGTGAACCTTGAGAAGTCATCTACAATAACTAAAGTGTAGGATTTCCCTTTTAGGCTCTGTACAACAATGGTTTCAAAGAGATCCATGTGTAGCAAGTACAAGATCCTGGGTGAATCACTTTTATTAACTTATTTAAAACTAGATTTAGTTTGCTTGCCTAGTTGACAAGCCCTGTAGAGACCTTTCTTCTTGTAGGGACCAGAAGGCAGACCTCTCATAAGGTTGTCTTTTGATAGCCTAGCAATGTTTTTCATGTTTACATTACCTAGCCTTTTATGCCAAAGTTCATTCTGATTACTAATTATATTAAGTAAGCAGATGTCTGAGTTGGCAGAAAGAAAATCAATGAAGTAAATGTTGCCTTGTCTATTTCCAACTAAAACAGTTTTGTTTTCATTAGATGAAATAATACAAGAGCTAAAGTTAAAAATTACTGGATAACCTTCATCACAAAGTTGACTTATTGAGATGAGGTTATGCTTCAATCCACTTACATAGGCAACCTTCTTGAAAGTCACTGCTCCAATCTTGACTTTACCATAGCCCACAGTTTGAATCACCAAAGAAAACCTTTGGTCCCAGCTTGGACTTATAATCACTTAAGTTGTCCTTGCTACCTGTCATATGCTTGGAGCAACCACTGTACAGATACTATTGTTGATTAAATGTTGGACAGATCTTTACCTGCAAGAATGATAGTTAGTTGTTCTTGACCCAGGTAACCTTGGGTCCTTGTTGATTTACATTACTGTAACTGAAAATACAAGAATATTCTGGTTGATTCTTGTAGCCTTTAGGATGATATCTTCTTGGTGGTATTATACATTGATTAAAAGGATTAACTAATTTCCTAGGATTACTAGAGTTGTTGTTATAAATATAATTTTGGTTAAGTCTTTCTGGGTTCGACGAATTGTTGTGAGTTCGTCAACCAGAGTTTGACGAATTGGGATGAGATCGTCGATCTCTGCTCAGAGAATGAACAAGTTAATTTTCTATGACCCAAGTTAGTCAATCTCTGCTCGACAAACCATGCACAGTTCGTCGGTCATAGTAAGACGAATGATTATTATTGAAATTTGCGTTCAGAGATTGTCGTACGGAGGTCGACGATCTGTTCATATATCGTCGATCTGAGTTTGACGATAACTGCTGAACATTGTTACTTTTATTATTCTTCTGGTTTTTAAGTTTGTTCTTAGTTTCAATCTTTTTAAGAAATTCATTAACCTTATTAACATGTTCAGTGTTTTTCTTTCCTTTATCAGAAACAAAATTTACAGGTATATAAAGATGGTTCTTTTGCATTATGATTGGTTCACTGGATGAAGCTCCTAACCCTAATCTACATTTATTAGTTCTAATATTTAATGTGCTGGTTATATCTAACAGCCATAAGCTTCTGCCATTTAACGTTTCTTTTAATATCTTAGCTTTGATAAGTTCAGATTTCAGAAAGATAATTTGTTCATTTGCAGACTTTAGTTCATTAAATAGATTAGCATTTTCAGAAATAATTTTATCTTGATCTTTTAATTTTTCTCTGAGAAGTTTGATTTCCTTCTCAGAGCTTATTAAATCTAAGCATAAATTTTTAAATTCAAATTTAAATTCATCAGATTCAAAATCATATGATGCTAATACCTGGTCTTCAGCTGACAGGATTTCTTCATTATCAGATTCATCTGTATCTGATCTGCTACTGCTAGCATCAATTGCCATGAGGCAAACTTCCTTTGCCTTTGCCTCCTATTCTTCTTCGCTGGAGCTGGAGGATGTGGATTCATCTTCTGTTTCACTCTAGGATTCAGCTACAAAGCCTTTATCCTTCTTCTTATATTTGCTGGAAGAAGGCATGTTGATGTGCTGTCTTCTTGTGTCCTTCTCTCTTCTCTTTTCCTTCTTCTGATTCTCTGGACATTCAGAGATGAAGTGTCCAGGTTTCCTGCAGCCAAAGCAAACCACTTCCTTAGTAGGAGTTTTATCATACCTTGGCTTGTCATCCTACCTGGATGACTTTC
Organism: Platanthera zijinensis; assembly: GCA_039513925.1. Lineage (NCBI taxonomy): Eukaryota > Viridiplantae > Streptophyta > Magnoliopsida > Asparagales > Orchidaceae > Platanthera > Platanthera zijinensis. Next base: position 101,795,251 of record CM077091.1, read on the forward strand.
TCCTGTAGTCTTTCCTTGCCATCTTGTAGAATCTTTTGGCAAATAGACTCATCAACTCTTCATTAACTGTTGGAGTCTCTGTCTCTTCAGCAGCCTTGAATGCAATGTTGTGCTCCTTCCTTACTGGTGGAGGTGTTCTTTTCTCAGCTGCTTCTCTGGTCTTGATGAGTTATTCATATGACTTTAACATTCCCAAAAGAGATTCAGTGGAAATCTCATTTAGGCTTCTGGCCTCCTTGATGGGCCAGATCCTTGAATCACATGAGCTTGGGAAGCACATAAGGATCTTGTCAGTAACATCTGTGAGGGTGATGTCCTTGTCCAAGGTTTTCAGCTCATTTATGATTGAGCTCAACCTGTTGTACATGTCTGCCACTAACTCAGCTTCCTCCTTGAAATTCTCATATTGGGATATGATATTGGATCTCCTATCCTTCCTTTTATCTATAGATCCAGCCACCATTTGATTTAGGGAATCCCAGATGGCCTTGGCTGAGGTGCATTTAGCCACTTTTTGAAAAATGTCATCTGACATTGTTTGGGCAAAAATATTCATGGCCTTGGCATCAACAATTTTTGCCTTCCTCTAGGCCTCAGTCCACTCAGGTGGTTGGACTGCAATTGTGCTGGAGGATGCTGTAGTGTTAAGTGTTGCAGGGGGACCTGTCAAAATAGAATTATAGATATCTTCATCAATGGAGTTCATATATAATTTTATTCATGCCTTCCAGATGGCAAACTTGTTTAGGTTGCATACTGGAGGTCTGGTGCTTGCAAAATCTTTGTTCTGGGCCATACAGTGTGAGTATAAATCTAATGGGAATAGAATGAAAGATCTAACTCAGGATCTTTGGTTCAAGGGTTAGCTTGTACAACCAAAAGAACTCCCCTCTGATACCAATTGAAAGTGAGGTGTTAGATCTGGAATACTCTAGAGGGGGGGGGGGTAAATATAGTATCCTTAAAAACTATTTGAACTTTTGCAGTAAATAAAAAATTGTAGAATGAAAACTAATTAAGCAGAAACAGAGCAGTCCTAACTAGCACAGCCACAGCAAGACCAAAAAGAAAAGGGCAACCAGACAACACAAGAACTTATAGTGGTTCCCCAACCTGGGAACATCCACTCTTCTACCACCCTGGTAGGAATCCACTCAGATTTTTGATCAGGCGCCTGACACCAATGAGCTTTTGATCAGGTGCTCAAAAACCAACCCAAGTCTTTTGGAAGAAGACTTGTGAACCAGAATAATTTTGAAGGGAATTAAAACCCTATACAGAGGTGGGGATGAGAGAAGATTTTGTCTTCTCTTTCTCAAGTTTACAACTGAGAAGACTCAAGTGGATATGTGGTGTTGGCAAACAGCTCCCCCTGAGATATAGAATGATTTAGGAAAAATGGAGCTTTGCTTCAGGGTGATAGGTCTTCAGTTCTTCAGCCTTGACCAGAAGATGTTCAGTAACTTCTTGACAGATAGATTATTTGTAGTCATTTGAAGTGTCCTGGAGGATTGAAGGAAGAAGACTCTTGATATTGATTTGGTGTTCTTCTTCAGATAGCTAATCTTCCTCTGTTCTGGAGCTTGTATGTATTCGATTTCTCTTTCTGTGTATATGAATGCTATCAAGAAAGAGATGTAGAGAAATCCTTGTTGCGAGTCGATGGTGTTCTTCTCTTCCTGACTTGTTTTCTGTGTGTATGTGTGTCACTGGAAAAAGAGAGAAAATCTCTTTTATATTTTCCAAATCAGTTGGCATTTGAAATTTGAATTTCTTCTGCATTAATTGCTGAAAGCCTAGAGAATGATCTACATTGATTTATTTCCCCAACTGTCCCACGGTAAAACGGCAAGAAATAATCCTTAGGAAGACCATAATTAATTCTCTGCCTAACAGTAATATTCAGAGAATATTTTAGCATTAATTACTCAGGAATTATTGCATTATAATAGGGATAGAAGGATGAAATAACCAAGTCTAGATTCGTCGACCTGAGTCCACAGTTCGTCGAGCTGAGAATTTCTATTTGTCGAGCTGAGGTCCAAGATCGTCGACCTGAGTTTGATTCTAGACTTAGAATATTTGAGATGTTCTCTGGTGTTGAGTGTTAAAGCATATGATCCAGAATTAGTCGACCTGAGACCTGAGAACTGAGTTCGTCGAGCTGAGATCAAAGATCGTCGACTTGAGTTTAATTCTGGACTTAGAATATTTGAGATATTCTATGGCATTGAATGTTGAAGCATATGATCCAGAATTAGTCGACCTGAGACCTTAGAATTGAGTTTGTCGAGCTGAGATCCAAGATCGTCGACCTGAGATCGACGAATGTAGAACTCATTTTCTAAGTCTTGATATTTCTCTAAGTCTTGAGTCTCTGACAGTGTTGAAGGCTGGTTCATGGCATTGTTGACTCTAAGTACTTGACTTAGACTCTAGGACATAACCATGACTCTGGCTATACATGTTGGGTCATTCATCCTAACTTAGTTAACCTAGCCCAAATCCAACTAGGGATCCAACATATTTGATACCGGTTCCACTCATTCGTTTGTCTCGGCGGATTTTGTGAAAGATTTAAGTGGCGTGCAATATTTCACCGGTGTCACTCGAAGAGTATGCCTCCCAGACGGCTCTGAGATGACTTTGCCCGCCAAGTGCAATTTGGAAGTTCTGATTGGGTGATAACTTTTGAAACCCCTACAACAGCGTTGGGGATGCCAGAATTTGATCTTATTCTGGGCATGGCATGGTTAGATTGGCACCACGCCAGAATTGATTGTGCGGCGAAATAAATCACCTTGATGCATGGAGATTCTGAGATAAAATTTCAAGGTATTACTCTTGTACCCCGGATGGTGTTGTCTTCAATTCGCGCCCTTAAGGCCATGGGAAAGGGGAGGAGGTGTATATGATATGTTTTGATCTAAAAGAGGTAGTGACGAGCATGAAAGATGTGCCTTGTAGTGCATGATTTTTCTGAGGTATTTCCCGAGAAGCTGCAAGGACTACCCCCACATAGAGAAGTGGACTTTCAGATTAAACTAGTATCGGGTGCCAAGCCTATCTCTAGGATCTCTTACAGAAGGGCTTCAAAGGAACTCACGGAGTTTTGAGTTCAGTTGTAGGAGTTAGTGGAATCAGGGTTCGTTCGCCCTAGCTCATCACCCTGGGGAGCCCCTGTATTGTTTGTTAAGAAGAAGGATGGATCCCTACGATTGTGTATAGACTATTGGGAACTCAAACAACTAATGTGCGGAACACCCACCCTTTACCCCAGATCGACAAACTATTCGATCAGCTGGTGGGAGCACATTGGTTTTCCAAATTGGATTTGCGCTCGGGGTACTATCATTTGAGAATACAAGTGGAAGATATTCTGAAAATAGCTTTTAGCTCGAGATATGGCTTATACGAGTTCACAGTAATGCCATTCGGGATCACGAACGTCCCTTTGATGAACATGGTGTTTGAGCCGTATTTAGACGTCTTTGTCATCATCTTTATCAATGACATTTTGGTCTACTCGAAGATAGAAGAGAAGCATGCTAAACAATTGGCCTTAGTTTTGAAGAAACTGAGAGAACACTCCTTATTTGTTAAGTTCAGAAAGTGCAAGTTCTGAATCCGAGAAGTTGCCTTCTTGGGCCATGTTATTAGTGGTGCTGGATTAGCAGTAAACCCAGCCAAGGTGTGTGTTGTGAAGGAAAAGTTGCCTTTGAAGTCGGCAGCCAACGTGCGAAGCTTTCTTGGACTTACTGGGTACTATCACAAGTTTGTGAAAGGATTTTCCAAGTTCTCTCTTCCTCTCACTGCCCTGACAAAGAAAGGTGTGCCATATGAGTGGACACCCTACTATGAGGCTGCATTCCAAGAGCTAAAGGATCGATTAACTTACGCACCAATCCTAGCCTTTCCATCTGGGAAGGAAGGATTTCAAGTTTCCACTGATGTGTCCTATCAAGGTATGGGAGCAGTGTTGATGTAGCATGAACATGTGATTACTTACGCTTCAAGACAACTGAAGAAGCATGAGGCGAATTATCCAGTGGTTGATTTGGAGTTGGGGGTAGTGGTGTTCGCCTTAAAGATTTGGAGACACTATTTATATTGCGTCTACTGCGAGATCTTTTCGGACCATAAGAATTTGAAGTATGTTCATACTCAGAAGGAGTTGAATTTTAGGCAACGGCGGTGGTTAGAATTCCTGTATGATTATGAGTTTACGTTGAACTACCATCCCGAGAAAGCAAACTCCGTAGCAGATGTATTATGTAGAAAGATACCAGTATCGAGCCCCGAATCTTATATGATGGCTATGGAATTGGCTCGAGTGCTTGAGGAGATGGAGATTACACTGGTGCGTAAGGATCATCCCAAGACATATACAGAATACTTGGTTGCCTTGAGTATAGTATGTGACATCCGTTAGCGGATTCGGGCAGAGCAACAGAAGGATACTACTCTGGACCCTGTGATTAAGGCGATCGAGAGTGGATCTGCTGAAGGGTATACTCTGAAGGAAGGCCTTGTTCATTTCCATGGTATGCTCTACATTCCCGAGGGCGGTAGAATCCGGGAAGACATCTTGAGAGAGGCTCTTTGCACCACATATTCAGTGCATCCCGGGATTTCCAAGATGTATAATGACTTACGGAAGACCATGTTTTGGCCAGGAATGAAGGGAGCTGTGAATTATTATGTTATGCATTGTGAGGCTTGTCAAAGGGCGAAGGAGGAGTGTAAGATCCCGGGAGGATTATTGCAGTCTTTACCCATCCTCGAGTGGAAGTTTGAGGATATCTCCATGGATTTCGTCCATGGGTTGTCTTGCTCGTGCTCTGGGAACGATTCAGTCTGGGTGACTGTGGACCGCTTAACAAAGGTTGTTATGTTCATTCCAATGAAGGAGTTGCATGTTGATGTTTTGGTGCGTCTCTTTGTGGAGTAGTTTGTGTGGTACCATAGAGTGCCTAAGATAATTATCTCTGACCGTGATGGTCGCTTTACTTCCAATGAATGAAGGGCAGTTCAAGCATATATAGGCTCACACCTTACCTTCAATACAACTTTTTGTCCTCAAACGGACGGCCAGTCAGAGAGGACCATTAGAACAATGGAATATTTGTTGATATTATGCGTGTTGGATAAAGGAGAACCGTGGGAAAGGCTCTTTCTGTTAGTGGAGTTTTCATACAACAATAGTTATCAAGATAGCATCAGAATGACACCATATGAAGCACTTTATGGGAGGAGATGTTGAACTCCATTATCGTAGGTGCAGGAAGAATACCCAAAGACCTTGGGAGTGGAGTATATTGATGACACTGATGCTATGGTTAGACCAATACGAGACCGCATGCTAGAGACTAAGAGTCGGCAAGAAAAATATTATAATGCGAAACACCGAATGGTGGAGTTTCAAGTGGGTGACATAGTGTTCTTGAAGATCAAGCCAATGCATGGTATGTCATGTGTGCGTGGTAGGAAGAACCTCAGCCCGAGATATGTGGGGCCTTATGTTATATTAGAGAGGATTGGCCCTTTGGCCTAACGGTTGGAGCTACCACCTGAGCTAGGAAATTTACATGACGTCCTCCACATGTCATCGCTTCGGAAAGCACTATTACAGCTCGATCGGCATGTCTCTGCTACAAATGGGATAGTGGCAACTTATAGGTCTTTTCGACTAGAGTCGGTGCAGATAGTGGTCACCGAGACAAGAAGTTTGTGGCAAAAGAGTGTTCCCTTGGTGAAGGTCTAATGGTCCAATCATGGGAGAGAGGAGTATACCTGGGAGGCGGTGGACTTGATGATGAAGAACTATCCGGTGTTGTTTCCCCAAGGTAAACTTAAACTCATACCTGGAAATTCTTCATGCTTTGCTTTCCCCATAGACTTAACCTGATTTCGGGAACGAAATCTTTTATTTTGTTTATAGGATTTGTAATGTCTCGGTTCATGTTAGGCCCCTCGCATCCATCTTGAGTAAAGAATGTTGACTAAGGCTTAGTAACAAGCGTCAAGTGCGTCGACTGGTAGGAAGGTGGGGGGAAGGATAGGCCATGGGTAGGCAGTGAGACAAGTAAAATTCATCGAATATCGTCGAGTTGGACTCGACGAATTCATCTAATTCACTTAGAAGACTTGGTCAATTCGTCGAGATTATAAGGAGATTCCCAATGATATGTTGGATGTCGTCAAGTGATACTCAACACTTAAGAAGTTTTGAGTTTGAGGAATTTTCGTGCAGTAGAATTCGTAGGATATTGCCCCACGAATTCATCGAGTTACACTCTATGAATTCAGTGGAAGAAGACTTGGGAAATTTGGTGGAACCAGTGTAATTCGTCGAATATCGTCAAGGATATCTGATGAATTCCTCAAGAATGACTTAAACAATTCGACGAGACCTGTATTGTTCGTCAAATATTATCGGGGAATACTAGACGAATTCGTCAAGATAGACTCGAAAAATTCGTTGGAATTACTTTAAAGGGTTAGTCAGTTCGTCTAAATGATACGGGAAATTCCTACGATTCGTCGGATACCGTCAAGGATACTCGACAAATTTGACTTGGAAGAATTTCGGCCCAGGCTGTGTTTGTTGATTCATATGCACGGGCTGAATCGGATTTCAGGATGCGTGTTGGATGACTCCTTTGGACCAGTTCTTTCAAACAAGACTTATTTAAGGTGATGATGGGCGGTCCAATGATAGAGCGTCACGTGGCAAAGTAACCTAAACCCTAATCCTTCCTTATAAAAAGGAACACACGGAAAACATAGTCGTCATCATTCACTTTGCCGAATCGATATTGTGCCGAGCCCGACGAGAACCGAAGAAGTTGCCGGAGGTGCTTGGATGAGAACTTCCTTTCCGTAAAGACCGATACCGACGAGGAAATTAAGCATGCCTCCAAGAAGGAGAATGAGATCCATGGTCGGAAATGAGATGAGCTTCCTACCCTCTCCATTGGTGCTAGATCTTTAGTTATGAAATAGGAGAGATGTCGGCTCAAAAGAGCTTGACTTTGGTACAAAATGAGATCTTTTAGGAAAATACCATGCTAGGACCTTTGTCCTAGGGTTATATTGTCTTCAACCTTTCCTCTCTTCAATATGAAGAGGATGGACTTGGTTTCGTGAAGAATGGTGGTCTATTGAGGGTGAATAAGGGAGGAGGATGAGCTGAATGTAACTTTGTAGAAATGGCTAGAGGAAGAAGACGAACCGATGATGTTCGTTTGACTTTAAGATGCATGCAAAAATCTATTTTTTGTACGCAACAGGCTTGATCCTCGATTTTAGCCATGATCCGAGTACTTCTAGGTCTTGGGCTGAACACGAAATTTATAGCCCTCATAAAGAACTTTCCAATGGATGGTTGCCCGTTGTTGGGGGAGTCTTGTAGCCCCAGGAATGTTCAATCAAAGTGGTTGTACTGTATTGTATTATGTGCAAGTTGTGATTTGTCTAAACTAACAAAAGACCGGAATATACTTTATGTCTAAGTGAGTTGTGAAATAGTGGTGCATCCGGATGTTTGGATTAAACAGGAAGATCATAGTCAAATGATATATTGGATTAGGTGAATTTATTATATGTAACCATGATAAGATAATGGTCTCGGATGAACCTTGATTGTACAAATAATATATTCATGAAATCCGGTAAAGATGCACTTGATAACAATGCGATGAACGTTATAAGTTTTGGAAGATTTTGTTATGCATGAAGGTGTAGCCTATAACTATGTGGTGATTTAAAATTATTTGGAGAACATGTAATGAATTCCTTGCAAGGTTATGTTGATCATGTTGAAGCTTAAGTGTTTAATGAAATACAATTTGGGGAAAGACATATGGTTCGATATGCGGGCACAAGCTATATTGTAAAAGAAGGGCTAGATGAGAAAATTCCCATGGACATGTGATGTGTTAGTCACTTATCTCGGGTAATTAAGATATGATGGGATTGATAACTAAGATGATTGGTCTTCCATGCTAAGGTAGGCCTTGAGTGCTTTTAGCACTAGACTTGTATGATGATAAGGGACTCAGTGTGGAGCCCTTGAGTGCTTTTGAGCACTAGATTGGTAATGATGAGAAGGGACTCGGTTGAAGCCCTTGGAATTTTTAATGGCATGGCCAACTGAAATTGCCTGGGGTGTGTGTTGGCATGCGATGTCATAATCCTGGGTTAAGGATAGTGTGGCGGGTCTGCGGGCTTGCTAGTCATCACATCGATGGGAGTTGATAGATAGACCTTGGTCGATTGGTCTTGGTCCTCGATGCTCATTCCTGAAGCTCCTTCCATGTTAGTGGACAGTTGGACATGGTCCTTTGGTGATACGCTCCCAGAGGCTACTTCCGTGCCACGACGATAGGACAGTTGGGTTGTATTCTTGGTGCATATCTACCCGAGATCCCTCTTAATCGTAGTACGCAGAGGCTCCGCTGTTGTGTTCTTAGCATTGAGGCGTATGGAGGCCTAGGCCTGGTAGTGTGAATACTCGCCTAGTAGTGAAGAGCCCCGCTCTACTGTCACCGTTTGGCCACGAGGGATGACGCATGAGAGGTTAGCTACCTGCTCGAAAAGTGGGAACTATGGACTATGTCGACATAGTAAAATAGAGTCCGTGATTTGAATGGGCACATCATAAATCATCGTTGCATTGCATTGCAGCGCATAAGATCCTTATCATATAAATTTGTATGAGCACTTTTACATGATGAGTTACTTTCTTTAAGTCGATCCTTAACTTATAAACTTATATGAGCATTTTTATAAGTTAAGTTACATTTATGTTGTAGGACTATATGTTGTAGTTGATTGCTCTTACCTTTTCTGAGTTGCTAGTGTTGAATGATGCTATCACTTATTATATACTGTTGTTATTGCTACTCTAATACGTAGAGATATACCACCTTCTTATACTTACTGTTTATACTCATATATATTGTACCTTCCCTATTGATGCAAGAAATGCTCCTCCGGGCACTGCGAGTAGAATGGAGGGTGGAGGAACTATTGAATTGTTAGTTACAAGTGGTTTGGACAAGTGATTAAGACCGAGAATGAAAAGAGGAAGTGAGAGGCCGCTGGCAACGACAACACCAGAGTTGGCACGCCGTGGCTAAATGCCACTCCTGTGACGAGCTTTCTTTTGATTAATGAAAGATGCAGTTACAATGGTTAGAAAAGATAACTGAGCGAACAAGTATCCTCTAGAAGAAGAGTTCGAGTCCACTGCCACAGGAGTCTAACTTTAGGATTCGAACTTGCTCCACTAGGCAGGATTATTCATGTTTATTTATAGGCTCAGGGGCCTGTCCAAATGGGCAGGGCTAAAAATACCGACTGCCCGGAGACAGGAGAAATGGGCTGCGGTGACCAGATATAGGGAGAAACAAGAGGAGAAAGACCACTTAACCGCATGGCTAGGTAGTTAGACCTACAACTGGTCGGCACCCTCTCGATGGCTGTTGTTGAGAAAGCCCTGCGAGAAGGCTGCAGGAAGGCGGACAAACGTCTAGAGAATGCCTTGCCACCGAGACTTGAGAAAATCTAGGGGAGCGGTCAATCCAGGTAAACATTTTTTTCTTTCTCCAGCCCGGTGCCTAAGAGCTGCTGAGGTAAGAGGATGAGATAGCCACTTAGTATTTATGACTAACAGTTGCTACGATGACCTTTTAGGAGGACACCCAGTAGACAGAGCAGTTGCAGGTTATGTAATAGGGGAGATAAGATAGGGAGGCAGGGCCTGATACGACGATACCCTCGCTGATGTCGGTTACTGCGGTGTGAGAGATTGAGAGACTTGTTGTAGCCTTTGGACAATTTTGTTGTACTCTGATATTAAAGGAACCGATGTAGTTCCTTATTATTCATGTACTACGCTATGGACATCTACTTATTGTGATACTAGGACTTCTGTACTTTCTTTATGTTGGATTGGCATGGACGATGTTGTGAAGAGCCGACAGAATAGGCATCTTGTAGTACCGGTCGACCCGTATGTTGACGTTACTGAAAGGTGGCTGTTCTGGGATTAAGACTCCCCTCGATCATGTTTTGTGTTTCAGGGGTGGGAGGGGGGTTTATATATAGATCCTAGGGTCTGAAGCTTTATTGAATAACTTCACCCTTTGCTTCCATATGCCAAAATTCTCTTTTTTTTTGAATATGGGAAACTTCATAGATCTCATCTCCTTATGAGACTCACTGGTGGTCTTGGTGAATGGTTAGACTACCTCTATAGGATTTGTTCAGACTGTTTAGTCTAGTTTTGACTAACCTAGCTCTGATACCACTTGATAGTTTATTATTAGTGATAGTCTAACTCACCTAAGGGGGGGGGAATAGATGGTTATGTACTATTTTGACTACTTATCAATATTCTGCAGTTTATAATTAAATTAAAGCACAACAAGCAGTCACAGATCAGTACACAATTATTTATAGTAGTTTCCCAAGGTTTGGTTACATCTACTTTCCCTATACACCTATCTAATAATGAGCTAGACTAGTCAAACTACTCAAAAAACACAGCTCCTTAAGCTTACAACTCAAATCCCTCGGGATTTCTCAGATCTCCTCCAAGATCCTACCTTAGGAACATAGGCCCTACAACTCAGATTACTCCAGCTCCTACAACTCAGAAATATTCCTGTTTTCCTACCTCAGACTTATCTCTAAGTCCTACCTTAGACTTATCTCCAAGTACAACAGCTTATGCTTGGAGTACAGCCCTACAACTCATGCACAATGGCCCTACAGCTCAGATCTAAAATGGATCCCACAAAAAAGATAGTATACAGATTTACAACATAAGACTTTAAGATGATAAACCTTGAATCTTCAATTTCTTCCATTGTTCTTATTGTGATAGCAAGTATCTGGAGCTAGACTCTGAACAGATTGATCTTTAGGTAGAGTAGGTTAGTGCTTTCTCCTCATTAATATTCTTCTCCAGCATTTGGAAGGACATCCAGCTATGAGTGAGATTATTGACTCTCCTTTGTTCTTCTAAAATTAATCATGAAGAACTAGCTTTCTTCCAATGTGCCCTTTAGGTTTTGCGATTGTTATGGCAACGATGTTTGGTCAAATACTTGGGTTTCCTATTCCATTGCCCTAGTATATCTCCTTGTATACCTTTGAATTCTGCAATGGTCCTGGAATGTGTCTTGTCATCCGCATGGATAGGAATAGAATATTCTATCCTTGCTTCATGTGTCAGTGCAAATTTTGAATACCATCACTATGTACGGGATCGACGGTAATATTTATCCCGCTTCAACGATAACATTGAGTATAATATTCTTTATCAGCGATATAGGCCTTGGTGCTGAGAACTATTGGTATTACCATGGTGATCTGAAAGTGATCAAATATGTAGTCTCACTGCCAATGAAATATGAGCTTATGGGGTCATATATAAGAGCATTGAAGAAGTTGGAAAGGTTTGTGTTGGCCTTGTTCATATGTTATATGAGTGAAGGACCAAGCCTATGTCGTTCTAGATATGTAAGATTTTTATTCCGGGACCTATATTGTGAATATGGGTCATCAGGTAAGTGGTCGGAAAAATCTAAGGGAAATTCGTCGAGTATGGTCTTGAGGTTTCGACGAAGTCTTGAATTTGACAAGTATGGTCGTGACATTTCAACGAGTCTGTCTGAAATCATCGAGTATCTTAATGTTATCTCAATGAATTGGACTTGGTTCGTTGAGTATAATAATGACAATTTCAACAAATCAGACTCCGATTCGTCGAATATCGCCTTAATACTTCGACGGTTTGCTCTTTCTCGATTCGTTGAGTATACACATGTTATTTCGACGAATAGCTTTTGATTTGTCGAGTATCGGCGTATATACTCGACGAATTCTGTATCCTCCAGTTTATTTCCTTTAAGTCCGGTTCGGCGTGGTCTGCGGGTATCGGCTGGTTTGGTACTTTGTATATATACGATATGTATAGTAAACCAAATGAGTAACTGTTGTTTTAACCTAATTGAGCGAAATAACAATAACAATTCTTCTTCCCGACGAAAAAGATCTGCCTAGGTCGCGATAGCTGATCTTGCCGCCGACCATTCGCCGACTTGCTGTCGTCGCTGAAAATCGTTTCCTAAGCGTCGTCTTCGTCGTCGTCGCCTCTCCTTTAATGGATCTAGTAGTCTGAGGAGACGTTGAGGGCATCCCTTCTTCCAACCTAGATCTTGTGTGATAAGAGTCTAAGGGTTCTCCGTGCTCGTGTGGACTTCTGTAGTGGCGTGCACTTCATCGGAGCACCTTGGTTGAGTATTGAATCAATCCCTCAAAGGTATAGTTTATTTATGGCTATGTTACTTCTTGATCAATGTTCATTGCTAGATCCGTATTTCTTTTAGGTTTTCTTGTTCCATTTTTGCTGCGCACAAGCGTTGTGATGTATAGCAAAACCCAACAAGAACTTCTTCATTCAGCTTTTTATCTACGATATCATTGAGTAGAGACTTCATTATCAATGGTATGTCAGCGATACAATAGACACTACTATACCTACTTAATGGTACAGTCCTTTGCTTTAAACCTGTTTTAGAGTCAACAAAAGGTGTCCTGCATAAACATAAAGTAGATATGACATCAAGTACATTATGTTCTTAACATTGTAGGCGATGCTTCTTCAAATCTAGGAATATTGAAGGAAATATTCCCAACACTATCCACCAACTACCTAAGATATGGGCATGATGAGAGATTATCATGGGGAGGGTTTGGGTGAGTGGAGCTTGTGTGGGGAGAGTATATAAAATTCTTATAATCTTTTTATAAGAGAATTTGACCAAAGTCAACACAAGGTGGGTCCCCTATGCATGTCAAGGTCAATATAGGTCCGAGTCGTCATGTGTCGAGTCATCATTGACGTGATTTGGTTGAATTCAAGCATTCACGCATCTCGAGGTGTCATAACATTTTACAACCTTTATTAATATTTACTTGACTAAACGATGTCGTAATTGAGCGAATAATTTCATTATACTCGTATCGATCATACGAGTCAAACGCAACTGATATAAGTTAATTCAGAGCTCGTTTGTTCGGGGCATTGTGGCGACGCACAATGCTACTCAAAACAACCACTTTCTCCAAACTGCCTCAGATTGGAGCAAACTGAGTTCTGTTTCACTCATATCGACTATACAAGTCCAATGCAACTGACGGAAGTCAATTGGGGCACTTATGCTCAATATTTGTACACAACATCTTTGTGACGCGCAACATTACTTAAAATGGTCATTTTCTTCAAACGACCTCGGATTGGAGTGAAATGAGTTTTGTTTCACTCGTATCGACTCTAGTTCGCTACAACTGACAGAATTCGATTCGAAATATATATGATCAAAATTTTAATACAACATCGTTGGACGTGCAACTTTACTCAAAATGGTTATTTTCTCCAAACAACCTCGGATTGAAATATACGAGTTCTGTTGGACTCGTATCGACTATATGAGACTAATGTAACTGACAAAAGTCGATTCAGATCACTTATGCTCAATTTTTTAATACAGTGTCATTGTGATGCGTAACATTACTCAAAATGGTTGTTTTCTCCAAATGACCTCAAATCAAAACAAAACGAGTTCTGTTGCACACGTTTTGACTATAGGAGACCAACACAACTGACGGAAATCGATTCAGAGCACATATGATCAATATTTTTTTCGTTGTACCTTAAACTTTCATCATTATGCGATGGAGGTCTGGTTGTGGTTTGCTAAGACCTTGTCCAAGCCTCTTCCTAGGTTCAATTGAACCAGCAAGTCCCCCTTATCGAAGATGGGATAGTATAGATTCTACTCTACCCTAATGAAGGAGTCAGTACCTAGATACCCTAATCTCCTGCATAGAGTTGAAGCATAAATAATGGTCGATGAAGCTATTGAGGCCCACCGCCAACATTTTGAAGGAGTAGCGACGAGGACAAGAGAAGAATTGACCCCATTGTGACAAGAAGAACACCAGAATAATGCATGATTGCAGGATGGACATGAAGATTGCCTACCCTATAGACTTACAAATACTACACGCCACTCAACACCTCCTACACAAATGTGCTTTATGTAATACAAGACGATCCAGTATTGAGGTGGTTATAGGAGATCCTGGCCGATAAAGGGGACCGAATGAAGTATTATTAGTACCACAAAGGAATAAGACATTACACTGAGGGATGTATCAAGCTAAAGGATGAGATCAAACACCTCATCCGGTAAGGTATCCTTGGAAGGTTCCTCCAGGATCAAACTTAGAACCAGCCAAAACGACCAAGAAGAGAGCAACCACCTGTGCAACAGGATGCGCAAGGGGGAAAACAAGTACTTGGAATAATATAGATGATTTCCGGCTCCCCCTTTGCTACCGTCAATATGATCGGACAGTACCAAGGGGAGATTCAGAGAGCACAGCTTGTGGAAGCAATAAGCTTCAGAGATGAGGACTTGAAGGGACTGCTCGTGCCGCACCAAGACCCTCTTGTTATTAGCGCGAAGATTGGTGATCCCAGCTGCTGTGTCAAACAGATACTGGTAGACAATGGTAGCTCGATCAATGTCGTGTCCATGATCACTCTCCGCAGTCTTCTCCATCTGAAGCTCTGCCTGCAACTCCTCCAGCTCGATCTCTATATGCCAGAAGCGAGATATATCACAATCTCGTCGCCCCCTCGAATTGGATAAGTAATTATTTGCTCTCTGGAGATCCTCTTGAAGTGAAGCATATCCATCCTTTTGGGTCACGTAGTGATCATTCTATGTGAGCACGATATTAGCCTGAGCTTCAATCTGTAATAAGAAAAGAGGAGTCAAACTCATCCCAAAATAACAATCAAGATAAGAAAACATTGTACTTATCATATTGTTCATCACCTCAAGGGAGGATGACACGTGCCTCACCTTAGCCACTGATGGAGCAGGAGCCACTTAGGAGGGGCCTGGGAAAAGGAGCCCGGGACCTCAAGGTTGGGATCAACATGCTCGACATTGACTCTGGAATTGCAGGGAGCCGCATTATCAGAACACTCACTCGGCTGAGAGGAAGGTCGAAACACAGGATCTAAATCTCAACAGCTTTCTCTTCCGGTCACGATCCAGCGGTACCGCGGTAGAGCGCTCGGGATCAGTAGAAATCCAGCACAACAACATGCACTTCTCCACGAACAGGGAAATGCTGAAAAGCGGGTTCACCCTCTCATGAGGCATGGTGAACGACAACATCAGTGTAAACTCCCACTCACATCCCTTCACAAGATGACAACATTCAAGAAGCGCCTTCCAAAGCTCCGGTAGGCCCCAAAGTTCCTGACATATCCATTCAAAGTGTTTGTGTGGCGATGGTCCACCCGACTTTCAAACTCGACCCAGTGTTTGTTGTTGCGGAACTCAACACAGCCACCTCCATCAGTGTACCCCTCACACCAAATCCTTGAAAAGATCCAAGGATAACCTTGAATCGTGCTTCTAGAAGAAGGCAATCAGATCCATGATATGCGTCATCCCGAAAGGGGTAAACTAGAAAACATGTACACCATAATACTTCAGGATTTTGACCACCACCTCACACGATGACAGACCAAATTCGGATCTTAAAGATGACTCACACAGTGTCATCCAGCCTAACAGAGGATTTTTCACTCTCTCCTTAATACGAGGAACCTTAACTTCCACTTTTGTAGGTCTCCCGTATTGATTTCTGCAGACGTCGATTTGCTCTATGGTTAGCGAAGAGCACAACCACATCTGTCAACCTCATGTGCATTACCTTGATACCTGATGAAAAAAATACATATTACATTTCGTGAAAAACGAAATGCTACAAAATGATGGGGTCACCTACAATTTATAGGAATATTGGGCTATAATAAACAAGAATTCCATATCCCCCACCAAATAAGTGGGAGGTTATGGAAACAACCATCGTACGCGCGACTCGCGTGTCCGATCCACTCATGAACTACCACACGCACGATCCTCCAGCATCTCCAACCGCTAGTGGCTGGCCGACACGGCCGGCTACTGCTCCTCTAGCCGTACACACCATGTGCGCTGCTGTGCTACCCATGCACAGAGACGCGGAGGAAGTGGGCGGCCGGACATCACCCGAACGGCCTCCACAAGGCCGACCGCCCGCGCGGGCACCGACTGGCCGGTGTACGCGAGGCCGGCCCCTGCACGGGCGCCATCTGACCCAACTTCGTGAGGCCAGCCTCCACGCAAACTACTCCTGTCCAACCTCTGTGAGGTCGACACTCGGGTGTCGCTTCACCGACTTCCGTGCGGCCTCAGTGTGGTCTCCGCCCAACCAGTCTTCGCGAGGCCGGCATGCGGCCTCCGCTCCACCGGCCTCCATAGGACCGGCCCCTGCTCGGCCGCCCATCGCACGGGTGGCCTCCTCCCAGCCGACCACTGTGAGGTCAGCCCCCACTTCCCCGCCTGGTTGACCCTCGTCAATCCGCCGTCTGATTGTCCTTAGACAGTCTCCACCGTCCGTTATACCGGTAATCACCCGCATAACTATCAGTGTAACCACCTATAATAGGTGGGTGCAAACATCCAAAATTATATCGTCCTGCACATAACAAAAATATTAAAATAATACCCACATTAAACTATACTAAACCGGTCTGCAAATAGTAGATAAGATGGTTACGGTGTGTGAATAGCGTGTAACCACCGTAACCACCCCTGAGACCTTTAAATAAGACCTCATCCATTCTTCATTCTCACCTTTGCTCCTCCTCAACTTCTCCTGCTACGTGACAAAGCTCTCCAGAATCTCCTTTGCCTATTTCGAAGATCTTTGAATGCCTGGAACGTCCTTCGAAGGTCGCGTTCTTCTACTAGCAAAGTGCTCTGCAGATCCTGCCGTCAACACTCTGCGCGCATCGCATGCATGGCCCAAAGAAAGCTCAACAATCATCGCCCACCAGGAGACCGCCATCATTTTCTGCTCCAACCTCAGAGTGCAAGAAGAAATTCACCAAGACCCCAGAACGCGTGCTCCACATCGCGAAGAAAGTTAAAATACTAAGCTTGGTGAGTAATGGCCTATCATCCTCCAAACGTGCCTCTCTCTTCCCCAAATTGTAGCGAGTAGCGGTCTGTCGCCCCCACATTCTCTCAAAAGTTCTGTAAACAACAACCTATAGTGAAGTTCGGCCGGCAAAACCCCTGCTGTGTGGTTTTTCACCCCTTTCCCGGGATTTTCACGTAAGAAAAACGTCTTTGCCTACTCTTACTTTTCTCTGTGACTGTTAAGAGCTCGACCGCTAGGAAGCTAAGAAGCTAAGAAGCCCTAATTTAGACCGATGTATCTAGAGCCCCGAGTGGCATTTTAATTAACGTAAATGTTTAGCTAATGTGGTGTCCAATAAATAGAATACTTAAAATTATAACCAACGCATTTTATCCTCAATTTATATATTATGTTACTTCATTTGAATTTAATTCATTAATTTTATTTTATTATAGTATTTTTAATTCACTGATAAAAATCTCACTACTATTCTGCTAATGCTCATAGATTATTGATTCGAGAAAACACGGTTATGCCTCCCCATGAAACACTCAGCTTTGTCGGACGGCAGAGCTATGTCCTGAACTCCACATCGGTGTCATGTAAATCATTACAAATTCGAAATTTGGTGTCATCTTCTTCACAATTCTCCCAGATTAACCATGACACATTTGGCTCTAAATCTTTAACCTTGGGACAGGATATAATTTCCTGTAACAGAATGATTATCCATTTCACAAATGCCCGAGACCTAATATCCGCACGGCAATTGTTCGAAGGAATGCCTGAACGAGATGTTGTATCGTGGAATTCAATGATGACAGCATATTCCAGGAACGAATGCTGTAAAGAAGCGCTTCAATTGTTTTCCGAGATGCAGAGATCCCATTTCAAGCCCAACCATACTTCTTTTTCCACGGTTTTGACTTCGTGTGGAAAAGTCAGAGCTTTGGACCTGGGGAGACAGATTCATGGGCTTTCTATAAAGACGCAATCATCGGCAAATTTGTTCGTAGGTACTTCTCTGATTACTATGTATTCAAGATGGACCGCGCCTGATTGTATGATCAAGGCTTTTGAAGAAATAAAAAACCCGAGCACCGCATCATGGAATGCTTTAATATCTGGTTTTGTGTTGAATCGTCAGGTGAGCAATGCACGGAAGATCTTCGACCGAATGCCCAGCCGAAATGTTGTTTCCTGGACTTCAATGATTAACGGCTATGCCGAGGTTAGCAAAATGAGACATGCAATCGATTTGTTCGAGGCCATGCCGGTTAGAAATCATGTATCTTGGGGGGTTATTCTTGGAGGATTTGTCAAATGCAAACAATTTGATGAAGCTCTAGTCTTCTTCTCAAGAATGCTGAATTCTGGAGTCAGAATTACAACTGTTGCTATCATAGAGATAACCAGAACATCTTCCTATACCAGAAACCTTAAACTAGGTCTCAAAATCCATGGCTGCGCCATAAAGTCTGGGTTTCATCTTGATCATATGATTGAGTCCTCTCTAGTATCCATGTATTGTAATTGCCTGGAAATGGAGGAAGCCAAATTAGAATTCATGAAGATGGAGAAGAAGTTTATAGAATCATGGAACTCCCTACTCACTGGTTACATGAATATCAGCATTGATGATGCTCGGAGGTGCTTTGATAGTATGAACAACAGAGATGATCTCACATGGAACTCAATGATCAATGGCTACTTGAAGAATTCCAGGCTTGATGATGCCATGGAGTTGCTGCGGATGATGCCTGAACCCACCATGGAAACTCTCACGGCTTTAATGTACAATTTCATCCAAAATGGAAATCTTGAAGAAGCTCGCAGATTATTCAGCGTGATGTCGGAGAGAGATGTGGTGGCTTACACAACTATGGTATTTGGTTATCTGGAAGGAGGTCAATTGGAGGACGCCATTATTCTTTTCAACGATATGCCTGAGAAGAATGTGGTGAGTTATAACGTTATGATTTCCGGATATCTTCACCATGGAAAGACCAAAGAAGCTTATGAACTATTCATGGAGTCCCCTGTCAAGGATGAAGTTTCCTGGGATTCAGTAATAATCGGATTTGTTCGCAATGGATTATATGTGGAATCATTTCAACTCTATATGGAGATGGTATTATCTGACATAAGGCCAAGTGAGTTAATCACCGCAAGTCTTCTCAGTGCATCTTCTAGAATATCCATACTTACTCTTGGGGAGGAAATCCATGCTCTAGTGGTCAAATTAGGTCACGAATCTCGCTCAATCATCGGAAATTCACTCATAAATATGTACGGTAAATGTGGGGATATGTTGACGGCAAAGTTTGTATTTGACCGGATGGAAGAACATGATTTAGTGGCATGGAATGCTATGATTCACAGTTATGCATGCAATGGTCTTGGGAAGGAAGCAGTGGATATGTTTGAGAAGATGAAGATGAGGAACGTTAAGCCTGATGATGCCACATTTCTTGGTATACTTTTTGCATGCAGTCATAACTCTCTTTTGGAGGAAGCTCAAGTTTACTTCAACTCGATGTGTCGTGATTTTGGGATCCAACCCGAAGTAGCACATTATGCGTGCTTAGTTGATCTTCAGTGTCGGATGGGAATGGCGGAGGCAGCGGAAGAGATGGTTCGCTCGATGCCATTTGATCCTGATTCGAGCATATGGACTTCCATCCTGAGCGGTTGCAGATTAAATTGCGATGTCAAGTTAGCAGAACGTGCAGCAAATCAGCTATTTTCGTGGGATCCATTGGATAGAATGCCATATAAGCAACTTATCGGCATTTATGTATCGGCTGGGAGGTGGGCTGATGCAGAACGGATGAGAAGTAGAATGGATGAGCTTACATCTGATAGAAGGCCAGGTTGCAGCTGGGTTTAGGTTTGCATTACTATTGCAATCATCACATACAGGTATAACAAAATTTTTTTAATGATCGCATGTAATGGGTTCAGGATGTTTGAATCTTGTAAGTTGTAATGATTCAAATACCTGGGATGAAAATTTAACTTTATGCTATAGTTCATTCAAGTTCATTTTGAAACTATGTTGTAAATTGATTTGATCCGTTGTAATTAAAGTAAAATAGAGACAGAAAGATGATAAAGGAGACTTTTATTTACATTCCCTTGATTTATGATTAATCTATCTACGCTAGAAAAAGATGATCAATATTTATTTTATGTGGGGAAGATTATCAAGTACAAAGATTATTTACTCATAAAACCTAAAGTCCGCCATCTTGTTAATAGCATGGAGCAAACTAGGAAACATGAAAACTTTTGTCAGCCTCGAAGAAGCAAAAGAGATAGAATTCTCTCGCCCCAAATCGCTACATTTGTTAAGGTCTCTGAGTTCTCTCCCTCGTGTTCTTAGATCAATGCTTCGTCTAGGGTTTTCCTTGTTGTTACTAGGGTTTCTCCTCACTTCAAATGACTCCACTGTTATGTTGAACTTTGTTTGATGATTATTATAAGATCGCAATACCAACCGGAGAAGAAAGCAAATACCTCATAATGTTGCGAAAGAATAACCGCTTCTTTTTGTTGGAAACCTCGACTGAAACTTCAAAAAAGTATTGTTCTACTCCATAACCGATTCGACAAAGTACCCGTTAAACTCAAGAAATTTAAGCAAAATTTCTTAAATCTCCACCTTAGCTTGAATTCCCTGAGTCATATATCCACATAAAATTTTTTTAGCCTCATTCTATTTCAATTCCCTAGAGCTCAAGTGCAACTTCTATGAGTATTCAAACAATGCATCAATATATTGAGATACTCTAGTTATAACGATATTCTGAAAAAGAATATTACAATCCTCGAATATATTTCAAATGAAATGATATTTTACATTGATATTGTTTATTATATCTTGAAGCGTTTGGTTTATGGTGAAATAAATTGCACTCTGTTGTATTAAACTACCGGTGATTGTTGTTGAACATCGAAATTCCTCACAAAATTAGACAACTTTGTGGCTTGTTTCATTGCCTTAGAAAGGAACATATGCTTTGTCTCTATAGCGCACTAAGCAGCATTAATCTAAAAAGTAGCCTTCCAACTGACAACACAACTGAAAAGTATGAAAATATACACTACCAATGAATGCCTCAAATGGATATTAGATGTAAAATTAGAATATGTATAAACCAGAATAACTACAAGTGCATATCTATGTTGACAAAATACCAAACCCACATGTGTGCTTACCTTCAAATATCTCAATTTCCATTTCATTGCATCCTAATATCCTAATATACTTTTTCAGAATTTCCTATATAAGATTACCAACTACATTCGCATAAGAAGTACAAGACATGTACTCCATTACCACTCGGAATTGCAACCCTAAATCTGAGAGAGGAGGGGAAGAGAGGAAAAGGGAGGAAGGAAAATAAGCACTAGGGTTCCCACTTGTTGAAACTTATGGAGTTTGGGCGGTCTGGCGATCTAGTCTCGGCGGTCTGCTGGTTTGGCGGTTTGACGGTTTGACGGTTTGGCTTGGAGGACTGGCTGTTTAGCAGATCTTGGAGGTTTGGTAAACCGCAATTGTTGGTCGACTTCTCGCAGTGCTTTCCAAGATGTCCCTGCAGCTGCAGTTTGGTGGTAACCTGCAGCTGCGGTTTGGTGGTAACCCGCAGCCTCGGTCTGGGGACAACTCGTTGCGGTCTGATAGCAACACGTAGCTACGGTCTGGTGGCAACCCGCGACAGCGGTCTGATGGCAACCTGCAGTTGCGGTTTTGATGCATTCCCAAAATAGGGATTTGATTTTAAAAGTTAATATTTAGATATCAATTTTAAAATAAGTCGCACTGGTGGAATGTGACTCGAGAATTTTCAATCGATCGCCGTCCAAATATTTGCAAACGCTCAGAAAATGTCTACCACTCGCTCGTATTTAGCGATATGAGCCATTTATCTACATGCATTAACAAGATAAGAAGGCAGACACGACTTTTAAGTTAACGACAAATAAGAGGAATGATATATTAAACAAGCAAGCTCTGTTTGTACTGGCCAAATAAAACAAAGCATAAATTTTATAATGATAGTGAGGGTTGCATGAGTTCAGCGGGTGATATACCTGGACCATACGCAGGAGACGGGAAACCCCAAACAGAGGAAGGCGGGAAGGGAATATGGGGATGCAGTCTTGGGTGGAGGCAGTAATCTGCAACAAGGATGAACTGGTGCAGGGACGATGGAGGATCTCATCGGCGTGTGACGACTGGAATCACCGCCAGGTGGCTGTTGATGGAAGTCGGCGCCAGCAGAGCAAAGAAAAACCCATTCTTGTCAGCGGTGGACTGTCGTTGGGTCGTTGGAGGCCTCCGGGGCTGCGGGAGGCAACAACGCGTCGTGGGATGTTGAGATGGACAGGAGGTGGCGTTGGAGGTAGGGCGAAAGGCGTCGGCTGCGCTGGAGGAGGAAAACGACGAAGACTGTAAATGTCTCGTCGTTTTCTTCTTTTTCCAGGCCAACTTTTGGTTAGGTAGGGGCAGGCTTTTAAAGAGAAGGTTTCATAAGGTTTTTGTTTTTAGTAATGGATAGGATTTATGGTGGGGGTTACCAATAGGTTGGCTGGTTGTTTTAATGTAAGGTGGGGTTTCTATTATGTTGACCGGCTCTTGACAACAGAGGGGAAGTTTCAAGGGTTAAGTAATTGATTGGAAAATTCAATGTGTTGAATTTCAAGGGTTGGAAATTAATAAGCAAATAACTAGGTTTCTCCCTCCAAAATATTTTATAAAGCACAAATTAATTTTAAAATATATTTTATTTTCTTTTGAATTCATTTGCTTGCTTAATTTAACACTACTCTTAATTTGACGGATCTATCCATTCATGATCTTATTCGTCGGTCATTCCAATAAGTCCAACAACAGTGCACGAATAACAAACGTGATACAACATGCATGAAATAAAACATAAAATGCGCGAAACAGTGCGCTACACAAATGCAAAATTAAACTAAAATAAAGATGCAAACTTGGGCTGCATCAATTCTCCCGGGGTTGAAAGGACCTGACCCCGTCGAGAATATGATGAAACCCGCCACTAAAAGCTGATCCAAGGAATTGTTGAGTCACTGCCCTGCTGCGGTAGATGATGGTGGAACACGGGGAGGACCCGTTGTTGCTGCGCATGATCTGGAATGTCAACCTCTTTGCTGAAAGACGCAGGAAACCAAACTCCCTTGGAAAAAGATAACTCCCGGTGATAAAGTCAGTCATGGAGTTAAAGTTTTTCAAAGGTACTCTCAAACCATTAGTCATAATTTTATTCATAATACGTACTTGACCAGTAAAAAACAGAGCAACGAAAAAAGGAGCATCATAAAGTGGGGAAGAGAATGAACGGGAGGAGAAGCAAAACAGAGAGTAAGCAAGAACATGTGGAATCATTAAATCATACAGCGTCATACGCGCTCCTGCTAGACACCTTCGTGCGACTACAAAACCCAGACCAATCATGGCAATGATAACACTCGCGAGAATTCGACTAGCATGACAAATTTTAAAATTGTCCACAAAATTTTCTTGTAAAACTAACCAGAGGAATCCTTTAAAACGCGTGTCCCTTTTAGGAGTAAAAATTCTTTAAAATGTTTCAATTTCCCTACTAAGGCTAACCCGAAAAAATTCATAATTCATTTGAAAGAACCCAAAATTTAAACTCATGGGACAGCAGTGTGAACTAAAACACGATCGCCGAATATAAAATCAACGTGTGGTGGTGCAGACAGAACATCTAAAATGGATGACTTACCGGAGCCAAGTGCGTCTTCCTGGAGTAGGGGTCCAAGTAGAAGTGTGACACTAAATAATAGTGGTGTAGTGGTAACTAAGGAAGGTGAGGGCGATGGTGATGAGGTTCTCCCAGTAGCCCTAGGAACAAGACTATTCTTCTGGGGAAGAAGAACAATCTTGCGCCCACGGTGATCGAATGAATGGGAGTTCCTTACTCCATCATGCATGACGCATCTATCGTACTGCCATGCTCTTCCTAACAAGATATAACAGACATTGATGGGGGCTACATCACATAGAACAGAATCTTGATACACATCCCCGATAGAGTACTCTACGAGACAACAGTGAGTAACGGGCATAGTCATGTGACTATTAACCCCAAATAAGTGGTAGGGATGCTCCAAGGGGTCCGTCTTGAGTCCTAGTTTCTCAACCATGCGTTGGGAAACGAAATTTTCCATACTGCTGCTGTCAATGATGATTGAACAAAAATGTCCCTGAATGCGCGCAGTAGTGCGAAAAATCTCGTGTCTCTGAAAATCACGCTCAATGGTCTCACTAGGGGAAATCAAACTATATCGAAGGACGCAAACTAAGTGCTCAGCTTGTTCTCTCTCGAGCTCAATAACGTTATCAGACTCGGGCTCGGGCTCAGGTTTGGAGTCATTAAGGAAGACTTCATATTCTGGCTCACGCCCATCGGAGGAATCAGTAATTGCGACGAAGTGGCGTCGCGGGCACTCAGAAAATTTGTGTCCAGGCTTCATATACTTGAAGCATCGGAATATTCCCGTGTTAGGCTTGGGTCCCATGAGCTCCTTACCTCAGGTGAGGCCAGTGGGAGGAGCTGGAGTCTCAGTAGTGACATGAGGAGGGGAATCAGAATTCTTAGGGGTGGGTACAGTGGTGGTGGTGCTCGAGGAAGGCCTATCAGTAGACCTATGCCCAGATGTCCTCTTCTGAAATGAGGCTTCCACTCTACGTGCTCGACTAGACACTTCACACAAATCTCTAAAGTCGTGAAACTCTAGCTCATCCCTAATAGCGTAACGGAGCCCGTTCAGATAACGGGACACTGTCATATCGTCCTCCTCGTGCAAGTCTAATCTAGATTGAAAACTCGTGGGTTTACTCATCCACGGAAAGCTTGTCCTGTCGAAAGTTGTGGAACCATCGATAAAGAGTTTGCAGATAGTCCGGGGGGACATATCGTTTCTGCAGTTGCAACTTAAACTCTACCCAGGCGGTGATAGGTGCTAGGCCCAAGGTGTATCGGGTGCGCTCTAGTTGAACCCACCAAACTAGTGCGGGTCCTTTAAGCCTAAGGACAACATACTCAACTTGCCGATTTACAGGCATTTGTTTCCACGCCATGAACCTTTTGACGTGCTCACACCAATCGAGGCATTTTTTAGGCTCTACGTGACCCTCAAAATCACCTACATCAAACTTAATTCCTTCGTCCCAACGGGGTTGGCGACGGAGTCCAAGGTCAGGCGGTGCAGGATCCGCGGGCCTAGGATTTTGTTCCTCTTGCCTAGGATTTTGGTGAGGAGGCGGATTTAGTCCCAGATGACATTCAGCTTCTAGGTTATTAACGGTGGTTCTCAAGTTGTTTACTATGTGGTTTGTGTCTCTCACTAGGCGGTGGGTGCTTCTATCGTCTTCATCAGCTCACACATTCGGTTAGCGAGGTCACCTATGGTGGCATCTATACGATCTGTGCGACCCTCCATTTTTTTAAAGAAAAATAAAACTTAATAATAACGTTTTTTTTAAAAAAACAGGACTCAAAATTTTTTGACAGATTTTTTTAAATAAAAATTTTCTTCTTTTTTTTAAAACAACTAAATAAAATTTAAAACAAGATCGTTCGATTCACAATAGGAGTGAATCGAACCGACCTCTGATACCAAACTGATGCATTCTCAAAATAGGGATTTGATTTTAAAAGTTAAAATTTAGATATCAATTTTAAAATAAGTCGCACTGGTGGAATGTGACTCGAGAATTTTCAATAGATCGTCGTCCAAATATTTGCAAACGCTCAGAAAATGTCTACCACTTGCTCGTATTCAGCGATACGAGCAATTTATCCACATGGATTAACAAGATAAGAAGGCAGAAACGACTTTTAAGTTAACGACAAACAAGAGGAATGATAACAAGCTCTGTTTGTACTGGCCAAATAAAACTATGCATAAATATTATAATGATAGTAAGGGTGACATGAGTTCGGCGGGTGATGTACCTGGACCATATGCAGGAGACGGGAAACCCCAAACAGAGGAAGGCGAGAAGGGAATCTGGAGATGCAGTCTTGGGTGGTTGTAGTAATCTGCAGCAAGGATGAACTGGGGCAGGGACGATGGAGGATCTCGTCGGCGTGTGACGACTGGAATCACCGCCAGGTGACTGTTGATGGAAGTCGGCACCAGTAGAGCAAAGAAAAACTCGTTCTTGTCAGCGGTGGACTGTCGTTGGGTCGTCGGAGGCCTTCGGGGCTGCGGGA
The DNA here is from genome assembly GCA_039513925.1 of Platanthera zijinensis. Lineage (NCBI taxonomy): Eukaryota > Viridiplantae > Streptophyta > Magnoliopsida > Asparagales > Orchidaceae > Platanthera > Platanthera zijinensis. The sequence continues at coordinate 101,821,596 of CM077091.1, forward strand.
GGCAACGACGTGTCGTGGGATGTTGAGATGGACAGGAGGGGGCGTTGGAGGTAGGGCGAACGGGCGTCGGCTGCGTTGGAGGAGGAAAACGACGAAGACTGTAAATGTCTTGCCGTTTTCTTCTTTTTCCAGGCAAACTTTTGTGTTGGTAGAGGTAGGCTTTTAAAGAGAAGGTTTCATAAGGTTTTTGTTTTTAGTAACTGATAGGATTTATGGTGGGGGTTACCAATAGGTTGGCTGGATGTTTTAATGTAAGGTGGGTTTTCAATTATGTTGACCGGCTTTTGACAAAAGAGGGGAAGTTTCAAGGGTTAAGTAATTGATTGGAAAATTCAATGTGTTGAATTTCAAGGGTTGGAAATCAATAAGCAAATAACTAGGCTTCTCCCTTCAAAATATTTTATAAAGCACAAATTAATTTTAAAAAATATTTTTTTTTTGAATTCATTTGCTTGCTTAATTTAACACTACTCTTAATTTGACGGATCTATCCATTCATGATTTTATTGGTCGGTCATTCCAATAAGTCTAACAACAGTGCGCGAATAACAAACATGATACAACATGCATGAAATAAAACATAAAATGCGCGAAGCAGTGCGCTACAAAAATAAATTAAAATAAAGGTGCAAACCTGGGTTACATCAGGTCTGGTGGTAACACGCAGCTGTGGTCTGGTGGCAACCCGCAGCTGCGGTCTGGTGGCAACCCACAGCTACGGTCTGGTGGCAACCCGCAGCTGCGGTCTGGTGGCAACCCGCAGCTGCGGTCTGGTGGCAACCCGCAGCTGCGGTCTGGTGGCTACCCGTAGCAGCGGTCTGGTGGCAAGCCATAGTTGCGATTTGACAGCTATCCTCTGTAGCGGCTCGGTGGCATCCCATGACTGTAACCGCATAGTTTGTCTCCATTGTATAGTCTTACGGTTTGATGCAGTCAAACTGCATATCCCACATGGCTTGTAATTAGTCCCACATCGTTTGTTGTATTTTTCTCTCTCCCACATCTTCTATATATAGGGGGGACATACCTTTGTATTATTTATCTTTTTGGAGCAATAAAATTTGCCTTCTATTTAGCTCTTTTTACATGATATCAGAGCTAATCGGTCCTTTGCTCCAATTTACAATACGACTTCTTATTAGAGCTCGCGGTTTCTCTTTCTAACCGTCTGTAGTCTCCCTCCCTCCCTCCCTTTGCTTGTCGCTCCTCTTGCAACTTGTTCTTTGCTTGTAGCTTCTGTTGTGTTCGCGCGGCTTCTACTGTGTTTGCGTGGTCTCCTGCTTTTTGCCTTCATGTGATTTTCCTTGTTCGCGCGGCTTTCGGTCTCTTTCTAACCATGCGGTTAGAGTTTCTTCTTTGCTCCGTACAGTTAGTCCGCACGGTTTGCTCCTTCTATCCAATTTTTCTCTTTTTCTATGGACACTTCGACTCTCTCTTCTTCTACTATATCTGCTCTTCTTTCTCTTACCACTTCTTCAATTTTCACTCCTTTTGGTAATTTGGGTGCTGCTTCCAAGCTTACCGACCCAAATTATCTCGACTGGAGTGTTTCTTTTGTCTTTCTATTGCGCTCTCAACATAAGCGTCATCATCTGATTGATGACCATCCTTTATATAGGTTTGCTGCTTTTGATGATTGGGATGCTAATGATGCTTTGGTGAGAATGTGGTTGGCTAATAGTTTGTCTGATGAGTGTCTTCCCGTTTTCCCGTCATTCGACATGATGCGACGGTCAAGGCTGTCTGAAATCATCTTGCTGCCTTGTACTCCGAGGGAGCGCAAACTTCACGCATATATACTTTGTATGAGGATCTTTTTTCTTGGCCTGTCATGACTCTGGCTGCTGCTTATCAAGAAGTTAAACTCTTGGTGTTGAACTTCTTCAACATCAATCATTTTCTACTGATCTCGCTCAACAACATAAACATTTTCAGGAACTTGTTGTCTGCTACTTGCTTCGCTTGCCAGAATCTTATGATATGATTCAACAACAAATTCTTGGAGAGGTTGACACTCCTACTCTGGATGTTACTGATGCTCGCATTTCCACTGTTACCACTCTTTTTCAACGTTCTTTACTTCCCTCTCCACCTCCTCATGACATTGTTTCTCATCAGGCTCGTCATGATACTTCTAGTGGTCGAGGAGGCCGCTCTGGTGGTTGTGGCTTCTTTAAATATCTCTACTCTCATTGTAGCAAAGTTGGTCACTGTCACGACCCGTCTCGACAAAGGTGAGAGTGCGCTTCGGGCGGGCCGTGATACCACAGACATGGGCGGATAGGAACCATGCCTGCTAAGGTGGATGTAGTGATACTGAAAATAATTTTAGAAAAAGTTATTTTATTTGAACAATTTATTGAGCATAAATGTGCGGAAGCACTTAAAGTTTTAAAACAAAAAGAATTAATGCACATGTATTCCCTTGTAAAATTTAATGCTACACACAGTGCAAAAGTAAGTGCAATAACAACAGTAATGAAAATTTCATTAATAAAATGATCTAATACATCAGAAACATCCTAGGAGTTGCCCGTGATACAAAAGAAAATGTCTTACCATAAGTAGTACATGATAAACAAACAGACAGTAAAGGAATCAAATACATAGAACCTGATGCAAGCAACTACAATGGAAAAACCTCCAAGCAAAGCTGCAACTGAACGAGAAGTTGCTCAGGGAGCAAGCAGCGCAGTCACGAACCCTAAGGTAAATCCAAAACAGGAGGAAAAAGCCTCAGAACTTATGATTATAACATGAGAAAGTTAATTAATTAAAATGTGAGCAAAAACAACAGACATAATCAAGTACTGATATATCTTGTACAAAGCTACCAAACATACCAAAAACCAGGTCAAACAGATATTTTTGAAAGATTAGCCTACTCCGGAGTACAACCTAAAATTTATTATGTAATCTGTTATAAGTCGTAATCGATGAAGGGTGTAGGTACTATAGCTGGCGCACATGGCTCACGATCAAGTCTAAGTGCAAGTCTTATCGGAAAAATAATCCTGCTTGTCGTGATCATGTCAGCAGACAGATGCCCAGTTAGACGCTATAATTCAAGGATTTGCTTACAACTTCGGATTTGTCTTTTAGTTTCGTACTTAGGTGATTGTCTATCATATTATGTTATGGTAACATTATAAGGGTTCAGGATTTTGCAGAAATAACATTTTTGTAAAAGAACAAGTAATCAGATTAAATACAAAGTTTTGCAAGTGAGAGAGGGGTTCTCTACTTGTCTTAAAGTGACGTCGAAAGTGCTCGCGACAACTAAGTGGCGCAAGCGATGTTAAAAGCTCTAGCTACACCTGCTCGAGATCAAAAATACATTCTAAATTGAATTAACAAGTTTCTTATGCTAGCGCATGCGTTTAATAATCGTTCCACACAAAAGGAGTGAATTTTAGGAATTTACCTCCCTTGAGAGTGAGGGGAGAAGAGACTACCGCGAGGGATCGGGAGTTTTGACGGCGTTTAGAAGCAAAAATCCCAAGCTTGGCGCAATTCCACCACCTAAGTCCGACGAGCGGCACCGTAAATGCAAACAGAACATAAATTAGTTGACTTTACGACAAACCCAAGGGGGACCGACGAAATTACGTCAATCGGAGGGCAGAAATCCTCCCAAAAAATTAGGGCAAACTGAAAATGAGGGATTGATCAAATTCCTCACCCAAGGAGACCCGATCTGGGCTCAGAAATCCACGAGGAGGGGTTTCGAGCGAAACCCTAGGAGTCCCTCACGAAAACCACCGGCCGGAACGAGGAGTTAGCGTTGCCGGAGAAGGATCGCTGCCCTTGCCCTCACTGGTCAGAGAAGGAGAAGAGGAGGCAGCTGGAGGCCCTTGGAGGAGGTCTCTGGACCATAGGGTGAGCCGACCAAGAGAAGAGTTGTGCGGGACTTGTCGGCCAAGTGAAGCACCGGAGATGACGGGGAATTAAGAGGAAGAGACGCCGGGCCAGGAGGAAGGGTTTTCCGGCCACGGTGAGGTTTCTCGGGGGCAGCCGGAGGTGCTGGCGGCGGATTTAGGGTCGTCGGGGGCGCAAGGAGCGGAGACGAGATTGTGGAGTCGGGATCGGGAGTACCTGCGGGATTTATTTGACTGTGAGAGAGGAGATCGGGTTCGGCTTCTTCTTAAAGAAGGGGGGGGGGTAGGTTTAGACCGGGGGTTTCGTTAGGTCTTTGTTTATATTTATTACTATTATTTAAAAAAACTAGGGGTTATTACAGTCACCTCGTTGATCAATGCTGGGCCAAATATCCTCATCTTCGCTCTGCTTTGGCTGATACTTCCCCAAAGAAGTATGCTTCTTCTCTTGATACCTATTCGGGTGCTGCTTAGTTAGCCACTAAGGGTAGGTGACTCATTAATTCGGGTGTTACTAGTTATATGATGGGAAATTCTGGTGTTTTCTCTCGTCTACACAAACATAATCGGTTACCTCCGGTTCTTATTACGGATGGGTCTTGATGCGTAAAAATCATCTCACGGACTACAATCCGAATAGGCAAGTGTACCTATCGTTTTATAGTATAGTGATAAAAATATATCAAGGTCATATAAAAACTCGGGGCAGGCAAGTACTATTACTCACAACGAATCTATTATCCTACCGAACGATTGATGCGTTTTGAAAATTAAAATGAACTATGCTTAATTAAAAGAGAAATAAACTATTACAAAAGAGTGCTAGATCGACGATTCACTTTGAAATAAAATAATGAAATAAATTAGTTTAACATTTGTAATTCTATTACGACTGTGACGGATCCGATATTAGGAAGTAATCTCACTAGAGCATTAAATCCCCTGACTTATAGACGTTTTGACCGAAATCTCTTTCAAGTCAAAAAAGCCTAAAGCCGCATTACCGAAGTGACCCGTACTATTGGATTTGACTCCAATCCGGAGGATTTACGTCATCTTATCTCTAGGGTTGCGTTCAACTCCTTCCTTCCTTGAGTGATCTTTCAAATCAATGAGTCTCTCGACTTCTATGAAATGAGATCAAATGCCTACTACCGTATACCGGAATATGGAGTCGACACGATAAAAATCAAAGAATGATCAAAAATAGGAAAAATACAAATGCAAACATAAAATTAAAGATGCGTTATTTTATCGCAAAGCTCATCACGATCGGACACAAAACAAAGTTAGCTACGCATAGTAAGAAAGAAAACCAAAATAAGATAAAGAGGGATCATTTTCATTGCTTGATAAAAGTAAAAGAGTACACAATATTAAAAAGACAAGACTATATTATGAAGAAAAATTACAATAATAAAAGAAAACTACAACAAGTAAAGAAAAGAAAAGAACAACTAACACTCTTGAACTAGCACTCAACTTTCTACCACAAAAACTTCTTTTTTCAAAGCATGAGGAAATGGGTCATTTTATATGAGAGGGAGAAGGATCTAGAATGAAAATGAAGAGGAGAAGCCAAGGGGGTGGCCGGCCATGTATGTGGAGAAGGTTCATGCATGATATTTAATGAATGAGAGAGAGAAAGAGTTATATGCATGCATTTTATTAAAAAATAGAAAGAGAAAATAGAAATATAATAGAGAGGAGATGGATGGGTTTAAATGAGAATGAAAGAGGGGAAAAGAAGGATGAATGAGAAATAAAGAAGGGAGAGAGGAGTGGAAGGTGCATGCATGTAATTTAAAAGAAATAAAAATAGAAAATGCAAGGGGAATGAATATGAAATAAAGAGGGGAGAAAGAAATAAAAGAGGAGAGAGGGGGAGATGAATGAGGAGGGGGCCGACCATGCAAGGGATAAAATGGGCTATTTTTTGTGGGCTTTATGAGGGCTCGAGTTACTTCTTTATGTGGAGTGGTCGGGCTGCATCTTGATGAGAAGGACTGCTCCATGGGCTTGAATGCATGTAGGGGCTCGGGTAGGGCTCCACCATCATGTACTCGGGTAGGCTTGCATGGAGGGTTGGACTTGTGCTTGGGTAGCTTGATGAGAAGGGTTGCTCCATGGGCTTGAACCTACAAAATATAACAAACAAAACATTAGACACTTAATATTATTCATTAACATTGAACATAATAATTATAACAAATAAACTAAACACCACATAATGTAATATAATTTAATAAGACAAAACATAATCAATAATAAGACATTAAATAAGACAATTAACAAAACATAAAAACAAACAACAAACATATTAAACATTAAAACTAAACTAAACATAACATAACAAAACATAAAATAATGAGAACAAAACATACAATAAAGTTAGAAATTATAATATCATAACATAAAAGACATTAAACGAGAAATAAAACAAAACAGACATAAAATAAACAAAATTATAAATAAACTTAGGAATTTAGGCTACTAAATTACCCCAAAAACGATGATTAAAACTAGTCATCAAATTCCTCCATGCTTAGATTTTTGCTATTTCAGAACAAAAGTATGAGAAATATTTATAAGACAATTATAATATTTTCAATTAAACTTAAAAATTTATTTACACCAAAATCTAGCCAAAAATAAAATTTAGAGATTTACGAATTAAGTCCTAAATTATGAAATTAAAGTGAAAAGAGAGAAATATTTAGCCAAATATTCTCTAATAAATTAACTAGCACTCAAAATTGAGTAAAGTGCAAACAAGATTAGATTGAAATTATAAAAATCATAACTTAAAAGAAACTTAAGAAAAAATTGCAACCTACTACTTATGCTCTCTCAATATTTTAATTTAAAAACTAAGACAATAATATTGGCTAAGGGGTTTGGGGAGAAAATCAATATGAAGAGGTCTTTGATTAGAGATGATCATCATTTTTTTTTCTTCACACCCCACACAATAGTTTTTAAATAAAATATATATGTAATACCAGAAAATGATAGACTAACATCATATCACTTCCCACGACAAATATGAACTTTTAATTCCTCTCTTCATCTGGGGTGCATATGTGTACCAGAGATTAAGGAACTAACATCTCCTTATTCTCATAACATATGATCTAACAATAAAAGGAAAAAGGATCGGGTTAAACACAATTTTAGAAAATAAACTAAAACACTAGAGAGCAACTACTAGTAGATTGAGATTTCCTAAGAATCTAAAAGCATGAGGTAATAATCGTTAGAATCCAAAATTGTTAAGCAAAATTACTACAAAATTGAAACTATTTAAAATAAAAGAGAAAAAGTGCTAAACAAATTACTCTAAACAAATAAAAATCATAAGATTATCCTCAAAACTAAATCACTAAATATTAGATTTAACTAAATATGATGAAATAAAAGATTAGCAAAAAAATGCTTATAAATAAACTCAAACTAACTTTCTGAAAATAACAAAAAGCTAAGCATGAGGTTTATTATATTTTTTGATTTTTCTGACATTTTTCATTTTTTTGGGTTTTTGATAAGGCTAAATAAAAGCAGTACTAAAAAAAACTTAATAAAACTATACTAAACATTTTTTTAGAAAAGAAAGAAGAAAGAAAATAACTAAACCCTCCCACATGCTTGAATTTTGCATTGTCCTCAATGAAAAATAAAAACAAGAAAGAAAAAAGGAAGAAGAAAGGGGAGGGGGGATGCAATAAATTAAATAAATAAAAAGAAAATGACTTCCCCGGATTCATAAGGCTTAATGCAGATGTCGCTCCCCCATGCTTGAGCTGGACACCGACTCAGTCCTAAAGAAGAGAGGAAATGTTGGAGCCAAACGAACCGCCAGAGGTTTTATTCCTGCAAAACAAAACAAAAGAAAAAGAAAGAACAAAAATGATAAGCAAGGGGTGTGTTGGTACCCTAGTTTGGATTTGAGTTTAGTCTTCTCTTTTAGTCTCTTGACCCAAGATTTATCAATGGTCAAAGGTTAGTTGTCTAGTTGTAGAGTTATCACTTATCCAGATGAAAATTTGGTTAAGTTGTTTTTGGTTCGACTATGGTCGAACGCCGCTCGACTATCATCGATCAACTGTTCGACGATCGTCTATCAGTTGGTCGACTATCGTCGGTCAGCAGATCGTCTATCTCTGAGTTAGTTCAACTCTTGTTAGCTCGACGTTCTGTGGAATCTGCCTCATCGATCGTCGAACCCCGCTCGACTTCTTTTGACCAGACAGATTTCTTGATAGTTCGACTATCTGTCTAGATAGGTCGACTATCTGTTTTACTATCTGCTTAGATAGTTCAACTATCTGATAGCTCTACTATCTGTCTTGCTTAATAGTTCGACTATCTGTCTTGATAGGCCGACTATCTGCTCTGTTTGATAGTTCGACTATCTGCTTGGATAGTTCGACTATCTGATAGCTCGACTATCTGTTTGATAGGTCGACTATCTGTCTTGCTTGATAGTTCGACTATCTGTCTTGATAGGTCGACTATCTGCTCTGTTTGATAGTTCAACTATCTGCTTGGATAGTTCAACTATCTGATAGCTCGACTATCTGTTTGATAGGTCGACTATCTGTCTTCTTTGATAGTTCGACTATCTGTTTGATAGGTCGACTATCTGTTTGTCTTTGATAGTTCGACTATCTACTTGATAGGTCGACTATCTGTTTTGCTTGATAGCTCGACTATCTATCTTGATAGGTCGACTATCTGTTCTGATAGGTCGACTATCTACTGTGCTAGTTCGACTATCTTCTTTGATAGTTCGACTATCTGTGTCGTTCGACTATCTGTTCTGATAGGTCGACGATCTCTGTGCTTCGGTCGACGATCTCTGAAGGTCGTTCGACGTTCTTCTGTCTGTCTTTAGTAATTTTGTACTCCTTCTATTCTATGATTTAATTCCTATTTATTTAGCATATTTTATTAAAGATTATTTCATTGATTTTGTGCATACATCTCAAGGCAATCTTTGCCCCATCCTTTGTGCATAAGTCAAGCTTTATCTGACAAAGTTCTTTTTCTTATTAGTTGAAATATTTTTTTGCTTTATCTGCCATGCTGTCCTTTATAGCCGTTAGAATCAGAAAGTCTTCTTTGGCCGTAAAGAGTTTAGTCTGATGTGACTTTCTTTAGTACTCCTGTTATCAAATTGGTTTTGCAGCTTCTTAGAAAGCTTTATCCTCTTATAGCATGTCTGCCTGCAGGATATGTTTTTGCTTTATGCTTTTTGCAGCCCAGATTGCAGATCTCAAAAGATGACAAAATTCAAACTAAGTTTAGAGCCGTTGCAAAGGCCCATATATAAAGAGCTTCTTTTGAAAGAAGAAAATATACAACAACAAGAGACACAAGATATACAGATTAAAAAATAAGAAGAGATACAACTCTCAGTCATTGATTCATTCAACTGAGAAGATCATCCCTCTTCAACATTCTTCTTCAATCCTGAGTCCATCCTGCTTACAGGAACATTTACTCAGTACCTAGAAGAAGAAGAAGAAAGGAAGCTGATTAAAGAAGAACAACTCATTACAAATCAAGTGTCTTCTTCAAGCTTCTCCTTCAGAACTCAAAGACAGTTCTTTGTCTCAAGTTCAGAAGAGTTCCTGCACCCTGAAGCAAGACTCCTTCCTGGATATTCTCTAAGCCAGGGGGAGCCTTGATTCTTTAGAGCTTTCTAGCTCTGTGCAATCCACTAGCTTCTCTACTCTGTTTTAACAATAGAGAAGAAACTTTAACTCTCTCAACCTCCTGTATAAAGGGTTATTACTCCCTTCAAAAGTGAACCTTGGTGGCAGGACACCTGATCAAAAACCTGTGTTGGATTTTGAGCTCCTGATCAAAAGCTCAAAGGGTCTACTTGATCTACCTGAAGCAGATCAGTTGGTGGCAGGGCACCTGATCAAAAACCTGTAGTGGATTCCTACCAGGGTGGTAGAAGAGTGGACGTACCTATTTAGAGGGAACCACTATAAACTTCTTGTGTCGTCTGTATTGCTTATTTAATTTATTGCACTGTGGCTGTGAGTAGAAATAACTAGGATTGCTAGTTGCTATGATAGGATCAAAGCTCAATTGTAATTACAGTTGCCCTTCTCTAGTGCACTTCACTTTGTGTTAGGCTCTAGGGTTTAAAATATCTATAAGCTCATTCCGCAAATTAACTCTAAGGGAGTTGAGTAGGGTGTCATAATTTTTGAATACTCTATTCACCCCCCCTCTAGAGTTGTATCTATCCTCACTTTCAATTGGTATCAGAGGGAGGTTGTCTGACTGTATAGGCTAACACCTGAGTCACAAGATCCTGATAGATACCAAGCTTATAGATATTCACTTCATGACCCAGTCCAAGGATTACTCTAGCACCAGACCTCCAGCATGCAACTTAGCTAAGTTTAGCATCTGGAAGGCAAGAATCAGATTATATATGAACTCTATTGATGAAGACATTTTTTTTTATCTTGACAGGACCTCCAGCACCTCCTGCTGCAGCCACTGCTACAACATCTACAAATCTAAGTGCAGTGCCTCCTCCAGATTACAATGATGCCTACAAGAAGGCAAAGATAGCTGATGCCAAAGCTATGAACATTCTGACTCAGACTATGTCTGATGAAATCTTCCAGAAAGTGGCTGATTGCACCTCTGCAAAAGCCATGTGGGACTCACTGAACCAGATTGTAGCTGGTTCAGCTGATAAAAGAAAGGACAGAAGGTCCAACCTTATATCCCAGTATGAAAATTTCAAGAAGACTGAAGCTGAATCAGTTGAAGCCATGTACACCAGGCTCAGCTCAATCATCAATGAGCTGAGAACCCTTGATAAGGAGATTACATTGACAGAGGTCAATGATAAGATACTGATGTGCTTCCCCAGCACATGGGATCTTAGGATCTGGCCTATCAAGGAGGCCAGAAGTACAAATGAAATCTCAACTGAAGCTCTCTTTGGCAAGCTCAAGTCTTTTGAGCAAGTGCTGAAGACCAGGGAAGCTGAGGCTGAAGCAAAAACTCCAACTCCAGCAAGAAAAGAGCAAACTCTTGCTCTCAAAGCTACTGATGCTTCTGAAGGAAGCCAATCCAATGAGGAGCTGATGACACTCTTTGCCAAAATGTTTCTCAAGATGGGAAGAAAAGACTTCAGAAAGAAATCTTCAAGATATGAAGATAAACCAAGGTATGATAGATCTCCTGCTAAAGAAATTATTTGTTATGATTGCAGGAAACCTGGACACATTCTACCAGAGTGTCCAGAGGAAAAGAGCAAAGAAAAGAGAAAGGAAAAAGAACATCACAAGAAACATTCCAAGTCCTCCTCCTACAAAAATAAGAAGAAGGAGAAAGGATTTGTTGCTGAGACCTGGAGTGATTCAGATGAGGAATCTTCCTCCTCAAGCTCCAGTGAGGATGAGGAAGAGAAGAAGGCAAAGGAAATTTGCCTTATGGCAATTGATGCCTGCAACAATCACTCAGCTGCAGAGAGTTCTGATGATGATGAAGAAATGCCTACAGAAGATCAGGTATTATCTTCTTATGATTTTTCTTCTTCTGAATTTAAATCTGAATTTAAATCCCTTTGCTTAGATCTAATTAGTTCAGAAAAGGAAATTAAGGAACTTAGAAATAAGTTAGTTGAATCAGAATTTATTTCCATTGAAAATGCTAGGTTAGAAGCAGAACTCACTAAATCTAGTGAAGAAATAAAGTTTCTTAAAAATGAACTAGCAAAGTCCAAGAGATTAGAAGAATCCTTAAATGGTAGAAGCCTTAAGCTGCTAGAAATCACCAGCATGACAAACACTAGGTCAGGCAATAATAAGCTAGGCTTAGGAGCCTCATCAAGTGAACCCCCATTGGTTCTTAAAAATCATCTTTCAACTCCAGTGAACTTTATTTCAGCTGATGGAATAAAGAACACTGAGCAAGTAAAACAAGTTAATCAAGCCTTAAATAAAGCTAAGAGAGAAAAGAGAAAGCAAAAATTTAAGGAGCTACAAAAAGCATCGAACGCTGCTCGACGATCGAAGGCTTAATAGTCGAATGAAGCTCGACGATCTGAGCATCCATCATCGAACGCTGATCGACGATTTCAATTTGATTTTCAAAATTATAACCAGAACCTTAGAAACCCTAATATAAATAGAAACCCTAGGTTTGTGGACCCATTAACTGCTTGGAGTATCCCACCTAGAAGATCTTACCCTTTAGGATATAAACCCCAACCTGCTTATTCTTTTATTTCTAGTTTTCATTATGTGAAGAATAATGGACCCAAGGTTACCTGGGTCCACAATGTCTAATTGTCTATTCTGCAGGTGAAGACCTATCCAATTACTAAAGATAAATGGTATTTGGATAGTGGCTATTCCAAACTCATGACAGGAAACAAAGAAAATCTGTCAAGATTCAAGGCCAAGCTTGGACCAAAGGTGATCTTTGGGGATTCTAGCTGTGGTCAAACTGAAGGATATGGTAGGATTACCATTGGAGCAGTAACTTTCAAAAGGGTTGCATATGTAACTTGACTGAAGCACAACCTTATCTCAGTAAGTCAGTTATGTGATGCAGGATATCAGGTATCTTTCACTAACACTCTCTGTAATATTACTTTAAATAGTAATGTTGTGTTAGTAGGTATTAGACAAGGTAATATTTATTTAGTAGATTTTAATTCAACCCATTCTGAAATATGCTTATTTAATGAAGTAACAAATAATAACAACACCTTATGACATAGGAGGCTTAGCCATGTTAACCTCAAGAACATATCTAGGTTATCTAAATACAACCTTGTTAGAGGTTTACCTTCTTGCCCCTATAAGAAGGAGAGCCTATGCAAGGCTTGTCAATTAGGCAAGCAAACCAAAAACTCCTTTAAATCTGTAAATAAAAATGATTCACCTAGAATCCTGTATTTATTACATTTGGACCTTTTTGGCCCAATAAATGTACAGAGTCTAGGAGGGAAGTATTACACTTTAGTAATTATAGACGACTTCTCCAGGTTCACTTGAGTGTTCTTCTTGAGAACTAAGGCTGATAAATTCAAAGTTCTTACATACTTTCTACTTTGTGTGCAGACTGAGTATTCTACTCATATTGCCTTGATCAGAAGTGATCATGGTACTGAGTTTGATTCTCTTCTCATGCAATAATTCTGTGAGAAAGAAGGTATCAAACCTAGCTTCTCTGCTCCTAGAACTCCCCAACAAAATGGGATAGTGGAAAGGAAGAATAGAACTATGATTGAAGCTGCTGGTACATTATTGGCAGATGCTAACATGCCTCTTTCTTATTGGGCAGAAGCTGTTAGCACAGCCAATTATGTCTTGAACATATGTCTTATACACAAGCTTAAGAGTAAAACTCCTTATGAGTTGCTTAAAGAACAGAAACCTAAAATTAATTATTTTAGAGTATTTGGTTGTGTAGTATACATTCATAACAATAACAAAGAATAACTTAGAAAGTTTGAAGCAAAAGCTTCAATGGGAATTTTTCTTGGATATTCCCAAGTAAACAAAGCTTATAGGGTATTTAGTAAATCAACTTCTAAAATTGAGGAATCTGTACATGTTTCTTTTGATGAATCTCAGATGTTTTACAAGGAGAAGGAAACTTCCCCTTCCTCAAGTTCATTGCAGGTACCAGAATCCAATAAAGATGTCACTCAAGAGATTCTCCATCTATCAACTCTTCATATCACTGATTCAGACAGTGATGAAGACTTTGCAGAAGCAGTTGCTGTACCACCAACAGTTGATCCAATTCCACCTGAGGAATTAATCCCAACTGTTGCTGAATATCACATCCCACCTGCTGATCTTGTCACACTTAGAGATCATCCTACATCTCAAGTGATTGGAGACATATCAGCTGGTGTACAAACAAGACATCAGTTAAGACAGGATGTGATGCATGCTTGTTTCCTTTCACAGGTTGAGCCCCTCACTATAAAAGATGCTGAGCTAGATCCCCACTGGATCATTGCTATGCAAGAGGAACTCAATCAGTTTGAAAGATGTAAAGTATGGACTTTGGTTCCAAGACCTAAAGGCCAACTGATCATAGGCACCAAGTGGGTGTTTAGAAACAAGTTATATGCAAATGGAATTATTGTAAGGAATAAAGCTAGGCTTGTAGCTCAGGGCTACAGATAGGAGGAAGATATAGACTATTACCAAACCTTTGCTCCTGTTGCAAGGCTAGAGGCAATAAGGATCTTTCTATCCTATGCAGCCTATATGAAGTTTAAGGTCTTTCAGATGGATGTCAATAGTGCCTTCCTAAATGGTGAGCTAAAGGAAGAGGTATTTGTTGAACAACCTCCTGAGTTTGTTTCTTCAACTCAGCCCTCATTTGTGTACAAGTTGCAAAAAGCTCTTTATGGACTTAAACAAGCACCCAGAGCCTGGTATGAGACTCTAGCTAGTTTCCTGTTAGAGCACAACTTTGTTAGGGGAGTAGTTGATAGAACCCTTTTCGTTAAGCACCACAAGGACACAATCCTATTAGTTCAAGTGTATGTAGATGATATTATTTTTGGTTCCACTGATCCCAAACTGTGCAAAAAGTTCTCTGACTTGATGCATTCTAAGTTTGAGATGAGTAGTATGAGTGAGCTGTCTTACTTTCTTGGTCTCCAAGTAAAGCAAGATGCTGATGACATCTTCATCTCCCAATCCAAATATGCTAAGGAATTGGTAAAGAAGTTTGGGATGGCTGATGCTTCAGCAATGCATACACCTATGACTACTAATGTAGTTATAGATTCTGATGATCAGGGCAAGCCAGTTGATCAGAAAAACTATAGGGCCATTGTTGGTTCCCTATTGTATTTAACTACAAGTAGACCAGATATAATGTTTGCTACATGCCTATGTGCTAGATTCCAGGTCAACCCCAAGGAATCTCATTTGATTCTTCTCAAGAGAATTTTGAGATACCTGAAGGGATGTCCAAATCTAGGACTATGGTACCCAATAGAATCAGAATTTGAGTTAATTGGATACTCTGATTCTGACTATGCTGCTTGTAGAGTTGACAGGAAAAGTACCTCAGGAACTTGTCAGTTCCTGGGAGAGAGATTGGTCTCTTGGTTCTGTAAGAAACAGGCTTCTGTCTCAACTTCAACTGCAGAGACTGAATATATAGCAGCTGCTAGTTATTGTTCACAGATCCTGTGGATTCAAAACCAGCTTATGGATTATGGGTACACACACAAGAACATAAAAATCATGTGTGACAGTACCAGTACTATCTCCATTACACAAAATCCTGTGCACCACTCTAGAACCAAGCACATTGAGATTAGACACCATTTCCTGAGAGATTGTGTGGAAAAGAACAAGATCAGCCTTGAGTTCATATCCACTGACCTTCAGAGAGGTGATATTTTCACCAAGCCCTTAGATGAACAGAAGCATCTGTTCTTTTTGGTTCAACTAGGCATGATTAATGGAAAAGACTAAGTGTGACGTCTGCTTTTGTTGAAATCTGTTTGAAGATCGTCGAACGATGTTCGACGATGGTCGAACAGGTTGAGCCTATCGTTGACCTACGGGCGACGACAGCTTATTTGGTTGTGAAGACAGAAATAGTCGAACGATTGATCGACTACTCTGCTTCAGGAAACGATCGTCGAACGACCGTTCGACTATCGTCTTCAGTATCTGTTAAAATAGATCGACGATTGCTGTTTTAATATAAAACCGATGGTCGACCTAGGTTAAGAGATCATTCTTTTTGTCGTCGACGGAGATCGTCTTTTCGTATTCCGTCTTTCTGCTTGAGCCCTGCCTCGCGCTCTTTGTTGAAATCTGTTTGAAGATCAAATCATAAGAAAAATAAGACGGGTTCCCCATCTCCCAACTAGGATAAAAATTGGGGTAAAGATCAAATTGGCCACTTTGACCTGCCCCAGAAAAATTAAAATCAAAAGAGGGAGGAGTTTCCGAAAGATATTCAGAATAAAAGTGGTCGGGCAACCCGCAAAAAGCGCAAAAATATGATGATTCCATAATAAAAAAAAATAAACTGTTATCAAAAAGAAAAAGGAAATTTTTTTTGATATATTTTTTAGAAAGTAGAAAAATTAAAATAAATATTAAAAAAAAATTTAGTAGAAGTAATAAACTCGATGCTTTCGTAATATTGCCAAAAATATCCCCGGCAACGGCGCCAAAAACTTGATGCGTAAAAATCGTCTCACGGACTACAATCCGAATAGGCAAGTGTACCTATCGTTTTATAGTATAGTGATAAAAATATATCAAGATCGTATAAAAACTCGGGACAAGCAAGTACTATTACTCACAACGAATCTATTATCCTACCAAACGATTGATGCGTTTTGAAAATTAAAATGAACTAAGCTTAATTAAAAGAGAAATAAACTATTGCAAAAGAGTGCTTGATCGACGATTCACTTTGAAATAAAATAACGAAATAAATTAGTTTAACATTTGTAATTCTATTAAGACCGTGACGGATCCGATATTAGGAAGTAATCTCGCTAGAGCATTAAATCCCCTGACTTATAGACGTTTTGACCGAAATCTCTTTCAAGTCAAAAAGACCTAAAGCCGCATTACCGAAGTGACCCGTACTATTGGATTTGACTCCAATCTAGAAGATTTACGTCATCCTATCTCTAGGGTTGCATTCAACTCCTTCCTTCCTTGAGTGATCTTTCAAATCAATGAGTCTCTCGACTTCTATGAAATGAGATCAATTGCCTACTACCGTATACCGGAATATGGAGTCGACGCGATAAAAATCAAAGAATGATCAAAAATAGGAAAAATACAAATGCAAACATAAAATTAAAGATGCGTTATTTTATCGCAAAGCTCATCGCGATCGGGCACAAAACAAAGTTAGCTACGCATAGTAAGAAAGGAAACCAAAATAAGATAAAGAGGGATCATTTTCATTGCTTGATAAAAGTAAAAGAGTACACAATATTAAAAAGACAAGACTATAGTATGAAGAAAAATTGCAACAATAAAAGAAAACTACAACAAGTAAAGAAAAGAACTACTAACACTCTTGAACTAGCACTCAACTTTCTACCACAAAAACTTCTTTTTTCAAAGCATGAGGCAAGGGGTCCTTTTATAGGAGATGGAGAAGGATCTAGAATGAAAATGAAGAGGAGAAGCCAAGGGGGTGGCCGACCATGTATGTGGAGAAGGTTCATGCATGATATTTAATGAATGAGAGAGAGAAAGAGTTACATGCATGCATTTTATTAAAAAATAAAAATAGAAAATAGAAATATAAAAGAGGGGAGATGGATGGGTTTAAATGAGAATGAAAGAGGGGAAAAGAGGGATGAATGAGAAATAAAGAAGGGAGAGAGGAGTGGAAGGTGCATGCATGTAATTTAAAAGAAATAAAAATAGAAAATGCAAGGGGAATGAATATGAAATAAAGAGGGGAGAAAGAAATAAAAGAGGAGAGAGGGGGAGATGAATCAGGAGGATGGCCGACCATTCAAGGGATAAAATGGGCTATTTTTTGTGGGCTTTATGAGGGCTCGGGTTGCTTCTTTATGTTGAGTGGTCGGGCTGCATCTTGATGAGAAGGGCTGCTCCATGGGCTTGAATGCATGTAGGGGCTCGGGTAGGGCTGCACCATCATGTACTCGGGTAGGCTTGCATGGAGGGTTGGACTTGTGCTTGGGTAGCTTGATGAGAAGGGCTGCTCCATGGGCTTGAACCTACAAAATATAACAAACAAAACATTAGACACTTAATATTATTCATTAACATTGAACATAATAATTATAACAAATAAACTAAACACCACATAATGTAATATAATTTAATAAGACTAAATATAATTAATAATAAGATATTAAATAAGACAATTAACAAAACATAAAAACAAACAACAAACATATTAAACAATAAAACTAAACTAAACATAACATAACAAAACATAAAATAATGAGAACAAAACATACAATAAAGTTAGAAATTATAATATCATAACATAAAAGACATTAAACAAGAAATAAAACAAAACAGACATAAAAAAAACAAAATTATAAATAAACTTAGGATTTTAGGCTACTAAATTACCCCAAAAACGATGATTAAAACTAGTCATCAGGTCTCTATCTTCTGTGTATGCATTTGGAACAATGCATGTCACTGTCCTCTCTAACTTGAGGACACTCTTTATGCCCCAAACTTTCCTTGCAAATTACTTTTTGTTACTTTTCTTTGTAAGCAGTTGAATTGTGTGGTTATTTTCACTGCGTCTACTTATTCTTTTCAGAATCCTCACTCCAAGGAGATAATTGCTATTAGGACTGAAAGTGGCGGCTTGTTCTACCTTGATCACGTGTTTGTCTTTTATGCTTCATCTTCTCTCCTACAATGACATCTTCGCCTTGGGCATCCTCCTTCTCGCATTCTTCAGGTTCTGCCTGATCTACCTCGAGGAAATTCTTCTCTTAATTGTGAAGCTTGTCAGTTTGGAAAACACTACTGTTCCACTTTTCCAACAAAGCAAGGGCGTAGTTCATCTCGTCTTTTTGAACTTGTTCATTCTGATGTTTGAGGTCCTGCTCTTACCAAGACTGTTG
Source organism: Platanthera zijinensis (assembly GCA_039513925.1). Lineage (NCBI taxonomy): Eukaryota > Viridiplantae > Streptophyta > Magnoliopsida > Asparagales > Orchidaceae > Platanthera > Platanthera zijinensis. The sequence goes on from CM077091.1 coordinate 101,840,097, forward strand.
GTAGATATAGCCTTTATTTTGTTACTTTTATTGATGATTTTTCGAGATGTACTTGGCTGTACTTGTTACAGGAACGTTCTGATTTTTTTCTTTTGTTTTCACTGCGTTCTATAATGAGATACACACACAGTTTGATGTTCCTGTTAAAGTGTTTCGCACTGATAATGCTAAGGAGTACCGAGTCATCTGTTTTCCACATTTTGTATACATCATGACATTGTACATCAAATTAGTTGTCCTTAAACCTCTCAGCAGAATTGAATTACTGAACACAAGAACCGAAATCTCCTTGATCTGGCTCGTTGCCTTCTCACTCAAATGAGTATTCTTCGGTCCTATTAGGGTCATGTCGTTCTCCTTTTCTATTACCTCATCAACCGAGTTCCTTCTTTAGTTTTCAATGGCAAAACCCCTTTCTCCATTATGTATCTTGATGGGACACCATTTTCTTTACCTCCTCGTGTGTTTGGATGCACATCGTTTGTTCACTCTCTTTTTTCTAGTTGTGACAAACTCTCTTCTCGTTCTATTACATGCATTTTATGGGATACTGTCCGACACAAAAAAGATATCGGTGTTATGATCCTGTTCTCCGGAAACAGTATGTTTCCGTGGATGTCACTTTCTTTGAGGATGCTCCGTACTTTTCTCCTACCTCTACTCTTTCACCTTTTGATGGTTCTTCTATTTTTCCTATTATTTTGGCACCTCTACCTGAGCCTGTACCTCTTTCTTCTCCACCCGTCTCTGATTCTTTGTCTCTTAATGAGTCGCCACCGGCTACTTGGCCAACAAATTCTCCTTCAAATGGATCTGATACAGTAGATATGTCAGAGATTGATCTTCCGATTTCCCTTCAAAAAGGAGTTTGGGCATGCACTCAACATCCTATTCGTGATGTTGTCTTTTATGTGCGGCTGTCTCCTTCTTGTCTGAGCTTTGCTCGCTCTCTCGGCCAGTGTTATCCCGGCCACCTATCAAGAAGTACTTGTTATTTCTCATTGGAAAGCCGCAATGAATGAGGAGACGAAAACTCTAACTTAATGGGGTACGTGGACTCTTGTCTCTATCTTTCCAGCAACTTATATTGTTGGCTGTTGCTGGGTCTTTGTGATCAAGTTTATTCCTGATGGTACCATTGATCGTTATAAGACTCGATTTGTTGTCAATGGTTTTACTTAGATCTATGGTATGGATTTCTTTGTCACCTTCTCTCATGTTGCCCAGATTACTACAATCTTTGTTCTCTTTTCTATGGCTATCAACAGAGACTGGGAGATGTCTTGGTTGGATGTCAAAAATAAATTTCTTTATGGTGATTTACAGGAGACAATATATATGGAGCAACCTTCTAAGTATGTTGCTAAGGGAGAGTCTTAGGTATGTAAATTAAGAAAGATAATATATTGTCTTAAGAAAAGTCCGTGAGCCTGGATTGAGAAGTTCAATGAAGTTATTTCTGTTATTGAGTTTGCTTGAAGCGCTGCATATCACTCTCTGTTCATTCACAAAACTTCGGCTGGCCTAGTTATTTTTGCGGTTTATATGGATGACATTTTTCTTACAAGGGATGATAAGAAGGAAATTAACCTGACAAAGAAACAACTTCTTCAATATTTAGTTACAAAAGATATGAGGTCTCCTAAATACTTTCTGGGGATTGAGATCTCCCGAAAGCCCAATTCTATAGTTCTTTCACAACAGAAGTATGTCTTGGATATTTTGAAAGAGACAAGTCTTCTTGAGACTAAACTTGTTCGGTGTCCAATTGCTGTCGGTGATGACAAGTACTGGAATGAAGATTCATCTCTTCTTGAAGATGTCACCAGAAATAGACGGCTTGTAGGAAAACTCATCTATTTGATAGTCACTAGATCAGATATTTGTTATGTTGTAGGAAGGGTGAGCCAGTTTATGCAAGATCCTAAGGGATGTCATCTACAATCGGCTCTAAAAATCTTAGAATATGTGAAAGACGCTCCGAGAAAAGGGCTTCTATTTCAGAAGATGGGTCATTTGAGGATTGAAGCTTATTCACATGCTAGCCAGATGACAAGGAAGATAAAAAATCTACGTCTGGTTTATGTACTTTTGTAGGAGGGAATATGGTCAGCTGGAAGAGCAAGAAATTGACTGTAGTTTCTAGGTCAAGTGCTGAAACTGAGTACAGAAGCATGACTTTGACTACCAGTGAGCTGAAATGATTGCGAACACTTATGCTTGATTTAAGAGAAGTTTATGATCATCCCCTGCCTATGTTCTGTGATAATAAAACAGCTATATATATTTCAAGGAATCCAATCTTTAATGAGAGGACAATGCATATTGAAGTGGATTGTCACTTTATCAAAGAAGAGATTGAAAAATCAAATCTGCTCTTTGTTCGTTACCTCTGATATGAGCTAGCGGATATTTTCACCAAACCAGTTACCTCCTTTTTGGACGTTTGTAGCAAGCTGAGTATGGTTGACATATATGCTCTAGTATGAGGGGGAGTGTTGAAACTTATGGAGTCCGGGCGGTCTGGCGATCTAGTCTCGACAGTCTGCTGGTTTGGCGGTTTTGCTTGGAGGACTGTCTGTGTAGCAGATCTTGGCAGTTTGGTTAACCTCAGTTGTTGGTAGGTTTCCCACAGAGCTTTCCAGGAGGTTTGCCTTCTCGAGTTATAGTCCGGAGGGCAACCCGCATCTGCGGTCTGGTGGAAACCCGGAAATGCAATCTAGTGGCAACCCACAACCGCGGTCTGGTGGCAACCCGTTGTTACGGTCTTATAGCAACACGCAACCGCATTTTGGTGGCAACCCGCAGTGGCGGTCTGATGGCAACCCGCAGGTGCAGTCTGGTGGCAACACGCAGCTATGATCTGGTGGCAACCCGCAGGTGCGGTCTGGTGGAAAATCGTAGTTGCGGTTTGGTGGCAACCCACAGCTGCGATCTTGTGGCTTCCCGCAGCTGCGGTCTGGTGGAAATCCACAATTGCGATCTGGCGGCTATCCTCTGTAGCGGTTCGGTGGCATCCCAGGACTGTAACCGTATAGTTAGTCTTTATTGTATAGTCTTGCGATTTTATGCAATCAAAACGCATAGCCTGCGTAGCTTGCAATTAGTCACACATCGCTTGTTGTATTCTCCTCTCTCCCTCATCTTCTATATATATGGGGCATACCTTTGTATTATTTGTTTTTTTGGAGCAATAAAATGTCTTTTATTTAGATCTTTTTACACCACTATTTCAGAATATCATCCAAGATAAGAAAATACATAGCCCCATGAGTTTATATAGCACCCCCGGTCGAAATACAAGATACGAAAAGATGCATTCAATTTTAGAATATTCGAGTGTCTTAATTATATTCCGCCGACGTGTCTTTAGTGGGTCTTTCACAACACTTGTATGTCTGCCATATTGGAGGAGTTTCCTCTCCTTCAACCGCATCCATAATAATGATGCCCTCTGGAATATTTGCCTTATCCTCAAAGAAAAAAATCCGGAAACTGAGCACGAAAAATAGAGAGGTCCACCCATGTGACCTCCGATGGTGGACGATCATGCCAATGCACCAAGACCTGCTTGACCAAGGAGTCATCTTGACTGATGGTGCGTGTGTCCGTGACGAGCTGAGGGAGTTAGTCTGATGTGGGGTGCTCGGGAGTTGGCGAGGGTAGTGAAGGCCCCCGGATGGTCTCTAATAACCATTTTGAGCTAAGAGATGTGGAACACCGGGTGGAAGCAACTGTTAAGGGGAAGGAGGAGATGATACGCCTGAGGGGCTACCCATGCAAAAATCTCAAACAACTGTAAAACTTGTCCACTAGCTTGGAGTGGGTTCATTGCGATGTAGGACGAATCTATAGGTGACAACTTACAATGCTCAAACCCTAAATGCAGTACAAAGGATCACACAACATACACAAATGAAGCTATGATCAACCTTAGAATGACATGAAAGCATACACGCAACCCAATGAACTAACAAAGGATAACCTTATTGCAATGCACATGCAATGATTCAATCATGCAAATATTTTTCCAATGCACAATTAATTAAACAATTCCATTTTAAAATACTCACGCCTATAATCTTAATTAGCAGAGACATCCAAGAATAGTGATTATGCGACCATTACAGAATAAATTAAGAGTGTACTAGAATTAAATGTAAGACGATTAGGTAAAACAAATCTAAATAAAGAGTAAAATCAAACTAAAGAGAGCCACATATTATTAACAATAAAGATGACATTCATACACTAGTGAAATATTTGAAAGTAATTATGCAACTGACTAAGTTGAAGGTCGTTGGCGTGGGTGAGGAAATCCAATGGTTGCAGATGTGGTGCAATTTCTCCGGAAGAACCACAGTTGTTAGACATGGGCTATAGAGAGAGGGAGGGGGTTTTTTGTGGCTGGGAGGGATGGTAGGGCTAGGATTTTGTGGTGGTGGTAAGGGGGAAGGGGTGGCGACAACAAGGTGGAAGCAGGTGAGATGTGGGGTGGTTGACGGTAGCTCAGGGCAGTGTGGAAGGGGATAAAGGTGGATGTGTGTGGACTGGAAGGGGGCTAGAGGTGGGGGAATAGTAAAATCTAGTGGTTGTCGGATTGTTAGGGGTTATTGAAGGTGTAAGGAGGCTATGGATGGTCTGAAAGGGGATTAGGGCAGGGGAATAGTAAATTCCGGCGACTGGTGAGCTGGCGGAGTGGAAAATTTGGCTTGGATGGCTGTCGGGTTGGTGGAGGCTTTGGTAATGAGAGGGCAAGGTTGTCGGTAGTTGTAGGGGTTGCAGGGAGGAGTCTCAAGGACGAGGAAGATGCCCGGAGGTGGATTTGCGGGAAGATGGTTGTTGTACTACATCCCGTAGATGGGAATGGTGGCACACTGCGTCGAGGAACACAGGGAAGGCAAAAGAAGGCTCGAACCAAGGCGTGGGAAGCATGGGAGGCGACAGAAATGGGCGTCGACATCCTCAAGAGGAGAAAACAGTGGTCTCGGAGTCATGCTGAGCATAAGTGGACCGAGTAATTCAAACCCTAATGTCTCAATTCCTTATCTCTAGGCTGTTGGGGATGATATAATGAGGGTGGGTGGGTGGGTGGGTGTATTAAGTTAATTAAATCCAATAACCACGATATTCCGATGGGTAGTTTCAACTAAATCTCTAAATATAACTTAAAAAAACACATAGAATTATGAAAAATCGAGGCGATCGCGATCACGATCTTAGATCGACCATCCGAAGATCCAAAAATACCGATAACGATGAATCGCCCAATCTGATCTGATGATGATGAATCATCCAATGTGGTGCGATCAATCTCCATCATTCTCCCGGCTCAGAAACATTCACCTCCGGTGAATGGAGACTACATGCTCCCGACACAAACCAACCACTCCCAATAGGAACTGTCTCCGCAATAGGTCATCATGTCGCTGATCCTATGCCTCCTCAGCAATTTAGACATATTTGCATGGTCAGCAATCTACATGCTGGGGGTGGATCCTGACATTGCGTGCCATCGACTCAACATCCATTCAGAAGCTCATCCTATAAAGGAAAAGAAAAGGCCAGTAGCGACGACGCTGACAAAGCCAATTCAGTTGGAAGTTCAGAAGCTCTTAAAGGCAAACTTCATACAAGAAATTCAATACCTCGATTAGATGTTGAATGTTGTAATGGTCAAAAGGCCAATAATAAATGGCGTATGTGTGTGAACTTCACAAACTTGAATAAAGCATGTCCTAAATATTGCCACCCCTTGCCTCGAATAGATTCCCTTGTAGATTCTACGGTTACGTTTTTTGTCATAAGTTTTTTTGATGCTTTTTCAGGGTATCATCAGATATACATGCACAAGCTCGATGTCCCTCATACGTCATTTATCACTAATGATGGTTGTTATAGTTATCGAGTCATGCATTTTTGGTTTGAAGAATGCAGGTGCAACCTGCCAAAGAATGATGAATCGTGTCTTTTAAAATCAGAAAGGCTGCAATCTTGAAGTTTATGTTGACGACCTCCTGATTAAAAGCCGCGTCTTTTCGGACTATATTCAGGATTTGTTGGGAACTTTCTCCACATTGCGAAAGTTTAATATGAGATTGAACTCTGCCAAATACATCTTTGGTGCAAACAAAGGAAAATTTCTTCAAACCTTCTCACTCCTCAAAGTCTCAAGCCTAATCCAGACAAAATCAAAGCTATTATGGACATGAAACCGCCATGGACAACAAAGGAAGTCCAACAATAAATAGGAAGAATCGCAGGGTTCAGTTGCTTTATATCCCGATCTAGGGATAAATGTGCGTCATTCTTCAGATCGCTTTGGAAGTTTTCAAAATTTGGATGGATAGAAGAATGTAGCCAGGCTTTCGAGGAGTTGAAAAAGTTACTAACGTAACACTTCTCCTCCTAATCCCCAAGGAGGGAGAAAATCTTTTTATCTATTTATGGGTAGGACCTGAGGCAGTAACTTCAGTTTTCATCTGAGAAGAAGGAAAGAAGCAATTTCCCATTTATTTCGCCATCAGAGTGTTGAAAGACGCAGAAAGAAGGTATCTAATTCACGAGAAGCTAGCTTTTGCTCTAATCATCTCGACACGAAGGCCTCACCCCTACTTTCAGGCCCATTCGATTCAAGTTGTGACAAATCATCCATTAAAATGGATCTTAGAAAAACCGGAGCATTCAGGGTGATCGGCAAAGTGAGCTATTGATTTGGAAGAGTTCGACATCTCGTACGTGCCTTGAACAGGCATCAATGCCCAAGTATTAGCAGATTTTATGATTGATTTTACAGAGAAAGATAATCTGACGAAAGATATCAAGAAGACGATAGCTTGGATCCTATATGTGGATGGAGCTTCAGGAAAGGATGCCTCGAGGGGAGGGGTCGTCCTTATAAGCCCGAATAACTCAAAATTAAGCAAGCAATGAGGTTTTATTTCCCCATCACAAATAATCAAGCAGAATACAAAGCCTTGATTGCATGATTAAGGTTGGCAGAAGAACTGGGAATAAAAAACATCAAAGTACATGCTGACTCACGAATTATGGTTTGAGGTCAGAGATCCAGTGCTTCAGAGATATCTAGAAGTTGTAAAAAGGAAAAGAGGCGCCTTAAAGACTTTCAACATTTGCCTTTTCCCACGACATGACAACTCAGAAGCCGACCGAATTGCGAAACATGGACCACTCAAAAGAGAAGCTTTGACGGAACTTTTCCATCCAGCAATACAAGAGGAAGAACTAATGGATATCGTCAGCGACCTTCGTGGATTGATCCATTCGTCTATTATTTTTCAACCGGAAGCTTCCAACCCCTAGTAATTGACAAGAGAAGCTTCAAATCAAAAGCGACACACTTTTTTTTTCTCTCAGGGGTTTTGTATCGGAAGACTCTCTCATCACCGCTGGCAAGATTCATAATGGAGGAAGAAGTACCAAAAATCTTCCAGGAAGTTCATTCTAGAGGGTTTGAGAGCCATACAGGAGGAAGGACACTTGCGAAAAGAATCCTGAGGCAAGTGTATTTCTGGCCAACAATAAATAAGGATGCGGAATAGTACGCCAAAGGATGTGTTAAATTCCAGAAGTTCCCTTACTTGCTACAATAACCTGCCCAAGATTTACGATCTATCACTGCTCCGTGGCCCTTTGCAATACGGGGAATGAATCTTTTTGGACCTTTCCCTCAAGCAAGCGGACAACATCGCTATATACTCGTGATGATAGACTATTTCAGCAAGTGGATTGAAGCAAAACCGCTTGCAAAAACAACCTCCCAAATCGTCAAGAAGTTTGTATGGTGAGAAATCATGTGCAAATATGGGATCTTGATGGCAATAATCACTGATAATGACCCTTAATTTGCTAGTGAAGTACTAGGCCATTTTTGTCAAGTGGGGATCGATCTTAGATTTTCTTCAGTACACCATCCCCGCAATAACGAGCTAGTTGAGGCAAAAAACAAATTGATCATGAACTTATCAAGGAAAAAGGTGGAGAATATCTGTGGAGATTGGGTCGAACGGTTACCTTCAGTGATATGGGCTTTGAGAATGATGCCTACTGCCACGACAGGGGAAGCACCCTTTAAGTTACCCTACGGGACAAAATCTATAATTCCCGTAGAGTTTAGAGTCCAAAGCCCTAGAATTTTGTTGACGACACAGGGGGATGATGACTGGAGAAAGGAAAACGAAGAAGACATGCATTGTAATAGTTTTGGTCAAAGAACTACGAGATTTGGCGGTCACTAGACAAGGCGAAATCAAAAGAAGAATGTCAAAATATTTTGATAAGAATGTCAGGATAAAGCAGTTTGCAGTCGGGGATTTAGTCTTAAAGAAAGTAGATGTTGCAGGGAGAATGCAATCAGTTAGGAAACTCAACCAAAACTGGTATGGACCCTTCATTGTGAAGGAAGTCCTTAAGAACGGGGGATATCGACTTCAGAATAGCGAAGGACAAAGTATCAAGAATACCTGGAGCGACGATGATTTGAAGATTTTCTATCCTTAAATGGTATCCTTGAGTTCTCTTTATTGTTGGAAATTTCTGTTTTCTTAAAAAATTTATATTACCAGAGTTTAGCTTTGCAAAAAAGATCACAGACTATGATTGATGGAATTTAGGGACCCGACTTCTCTCGGAAGGTTCTTAGTATCTAGATTTAAGAAACATGATCTTATCAACAATCATCTTAGAAATAGCTACTATTAGGGTGCTTTTCTGAGGACAAGCTTCCGAGTCACGGATTACACCTCCCGGACATCCTTTCGGAGGAGCGATGTCTCCGAAAACCATAACCTCATTGGATGTTCCCGGTGAGGGAAAGCTCCGTGGAAGCCCTATGCCCAACTGGTTCACCTAAATAGGAAGTTAGGAACATTACTACGGTCAGGATGCCTTTTTGAGGACAAGCTCCCGAATTACGTATGCCTTATACCTCCCGGACATTCTTTCGGATGAGCGCCCTATCTCCGGACACCCATAACCCCATTGTATGTTCCCGGCGAGGGAAAGCTTCGCGGATACCTTATGCCCAACTAGTTCATCCTGACCGGTAGTTTTGAATCTTTCAGAAGGAATGGGATTTCACTAGTTTAAACATTGAATATTCACTCATTATGGGATTTCATCAGTTTGAACATTGAGTATTTGCTCATTACGGGATTTCATAAGTCAGAACATTCAGTATTCACTCATTGCGGGATTTCATTCAGTTTGTTCATTGAATATTCATTCACTATGAGAATTCACTAGTTTGTTCATTGAATGTTTGTTCACTATGGGATTTCTCCAATATGTTAATTGAATATTCGTTTATTATGGGATTTCACAAGTCTTTATGATGGGTATTCGATCATTATGTGATTTCGTTAACCAAAAAATTGAACCTTATCTTGCTTGATCAAAAAATCGATCTCAAATGTGAAATTGTTGGGCATACACTCGTTTAAATAAAATATTGCCGATCTAAGCCAAGAATATTCGCCCCAATATAAACTTTGCGAAGACATGACGCTCATTCTGGCGGTCGAGGAATTTCAGTATACGTACCTCTCCTCGAGGATTGACAGGCGAAAAATGGCCCATACTTCAAATTTCCCTGAGCCTCCATATTTGATACAAGCTTCATCCGAGTTTAATTCGGTTCTTTCAAAGAATGGTGCAGTGAGTGTGGAACGAACATGCTACAGCCATCAGAACGTTCGACAAGAGAGGTATTGGCTTCCAAAAGGGGAGGTATTCACTCACTTGCTCATTCTCAGGTAAAATTTGTTCTCTCCTATTAAAGGTTTGTTAGCATTCTTTACAAAGGAAGATTCCCCTCGCTTGAAAGATAGATATCTCCATGAAAAAGCATACAAAAAAGACACGAAGAAGAGAGATTTTTTCATTAAACCAAATTTAGGATGCAATACATACTTACAAACCAAAGACTCCGTGAGCGTTAGAATTGCAACAGGATAGTCAAATGAAAAATATATTTTATCCAAAAACAATCTTGCGCCGTTTAAAACGCGAGAGCTCCCTTAATGTTGCTTTCGCACCGAAACCGGATAGGAACTCGAAGAACTTGCTTTCAGACAATGGTGCGAGAACAACAAAGAGAGCGGCTTGCACATTCCTTGGTGGGTAAGGTATTGGGAGGCAAGATCCCAATACTTCCTCGGAAGACTCGAGATGCACCTCCGTACCTGGCAAATACCTACCCAAGAGCGAGAACCCCTAGGTAGTCAACTTCATCGGAAGCTTGAGAGTTCCTTGAGCCCCTCACCCCACGCAAAGACCTGCCCAGGAACGAGAGCTCCAAGGTGATCGGCCCTACCAGGAGTTTGTGGGGGTCTCAAAACCCCACAAACTCCACCCTCAAGAAGTGCGATAATCCTCTGGGAGGAAAATGAGAGACTCTTTGCTACTATATTAGCGCAAACTCCTCCCAGAGGGAGACCCGAACCCAAATAACTGGACGTCCGGGCGTGAGGTTAAAGAATCCACAAGAAGGTTCATATTGAACCACTCTAAAGCCCAAACCCTAAACCCAGAGTTTTGGCGAAAGTGAACTTTCTTCCGCGCTCTCCAAACACAATTGCAGAGGAGTACTCGCAGACAGCTAAAGTGACTCCAGGAAGAGTATGCAACAAGTATCATTGTAAGGAAGAAGAAAGGTGCAAAAAACCGTCAGATATCACACCTATATATATAGCAACCTCGCAACTAAATAGGCCACCAACCATTCATTTATGATACAACTACTGCCATAAAAACACCAATAAAAACACTAAATAAAAGGACAGAAGCACATATGTCAATTTATTAAACAACTTTCCGGCAGAATGCATAGGAAAAAAATAGGTGAGCATTAAATACATCGTTCGTATAAAACAATAGTGCTCGCCGTCAGATGAGTATGAAAAAAACAAAAAGTGTGCAAAAAGGAAGACAAAAGAAAGACTTTCATTCTCGCTCTATGAGAGACTCCGAAGAGCTAGAAGAAGCGGAGGAGCTGGAAGAGTCGGAAGAGGTATCGCTTGAGGACGAGGACTCCACAATAATTTCTTTTGGAGATTTGGCTTCGGGAAACTATATGTGATAATCAACATCAGGAACTCGGCTTTTAGCTTTTTTTTATTCTTCATCTGGAGAAGAGCATCCTCATCGGTCATCTTTGAGACCTTACACATTTCGACAAGAAACCTTGGATTGTCATGACGAAAAGGGTTCGTCGGTTTTGGCTTCTTCCTCTTCTCTTCGGCATGAAAGTTGATGACATGAACTCGCAAACCATCGCCAAACTTAGGTAAGAACATTATGAAAAGAGGGAGTCCCAGTCACCGATAATTTATGGCAAAACACCTCGAAAATCGAAAAGTCACGCAAGAATTCGCCAATAAATATTTTTCAGGTTATAAAACTGTCAAATCAATTTGAATAGAACACATAGTAAAGTATATAAAACATACCCAAAAAATATAGAGATGTGCAGACCAAAATAGTACCAATTAACAAATATACAAAGCAAACGAATAGTTCAATGAAAGTAACAACGAATAGTTCCAAGCCGAACTCACTCAATCCCTAAACTTTTGATTATGTCACTCATCTTGGAAAGTGCAACACCCAACTGCGCATTGTGATGATGGTAGTGGGCAATCATTACATTAAGCTTTTCCTTGCTTTTCTCCAAACGGGATTTCTCCGGAGGTTTCGCAGCAACGTAGTGCTACTTGCTTCAGGAACCTCCCTCGCTCTAGCTGTCGTAGAAGGGATCACCCTTGGAATCTCTTAAAGTAGACTAACAAGTCTCTTTATCTTTAAGGTAGCGCCTCTCAGGCCTAGCTCCAAAGCAAGTACCCACCTCCACAAAGAATCGTTGTCTTGAAGGACTAACCGAAAATCCACATCGGATTAACTTGAAGATCTCCCGGCAACTGAACAGGAAAACAGAGAAGTATTAACAAAATATCAGAGTAAATGAAACTGGAAAGCAAGGACAAACCATGTAGTCGCGTTAAGGAGGAGCTCCCTTGACACCTGCGAAATCAGACCTGGTCCTCAATTGGAAGTCTGGAAGTCTCTTTTTCCGCCTCCTCCATTTCCAAGATCCTTCTCTCCAAGTCTTCAGGAGGATTAGTCGGACCATCTTCGAGGAATACGATGTACCACTTTGAAGAAGCGTTCTTGATTGATTCAGCCCTACACATACTCGCCCGTTGGCACATCGAAATTAGCTCTTGCTTCACATTCATCCCACTCGCCTCGACAACCACTTTTTCTTTAAGATTAGCCAAAGAGGAAGCAAGATCAACCCCCGGTGGAGGATGTTCAGGAAGAGTCTTCATACCATCTTGTTGAAAGAGCTCAAAACTTGTATGTACTATTTGTGTATGTAAATACAATGAGAGAATACAAATATATAGGAGAGAGAAGGAGAGAAGAAATCCTATACAAGATGGGAGACTAAGAAAAGAAGAAGAAATAATAATAAAACATGGGCTCAATAATGGGCCCTTTACATGGGCTTTTCTAACACTCCCCCGTAAGCTGGAGCATACAAATCGTATGTGCCAAGCTTGGACAAGCACTGATAGAAGAGGGTACTGGAAAGAGCCTTTGTGAGGACATTCGCAACTTGTTCTGTTCCTGGAACATGCTTTAGGTCGATTTTCTTCATTTGAACCTTTTCCCTGTTGAAGTGACAATCAACTTCGATATGTTTTGTTCTCTCGTGGAAGACTGGGTTCTTGGATATGTGTATAGCAGCTTGGCTGTCACAGAGGAGAATAACTGGGGAAGGGAGCCTTACACCCAGATCGGTAAGAAGACTTTCAAGCAAAGTAAGTTTTGAAACTACCGAAGTCATTGCCCGGTATTCTGCCTCAGCTGATGATCGAGCAACAACCGCTTGTTTCTTACTTTGCCAGGTAATCAAATGACCTCCAAAGTATGTGTAAAAACCACTGGTTGATCGCCGATCATCAAGAGAACCAACATAATCAACATCAGAATAAGCCATTAATGTTGGAGTAGAAGTTGAGGTTTGTATACCAATCCCTGACCAGGAGCCGTTTTAAGATATCTGAGAATGCGTTCAATGTCCTGAAGATGAGATCTTCAAGGGGAATGCATATACCGGCTAACAATACCAACAGCAAAAAAATTATCTGGTTTGGTAACCATGAGGTAGATAATTTTTCACGTAGTCATCGATAGTATTCTGGGTTCTTGAGTAAGAGATATGAGTCTGATGCCTTAGCACATAACTTGTGATTAACATTCATCGGGGTATTAATCGGCTTACAACCTGAATACCCCACATCATGAAGTAGGTTGAGGCAATACTTTCGTTGGGAGAGGACGAGGCCATCTGGCCGTCTAGCAATCTCAAGACCCAGAAAGTACCGAAGGGGCCCCAGATCCTTTGTTTGAAAAACAGTGCCTAGATGTTGTTTGACCTCCTGTATTCCTTTTGAGTCATCTCCCGTAATGATGATATCGTCAACATAGACTAATAGAAGAACTATTCCCGTTGTCCGGTGACGAGTGAATAGCGAGAAGTCTGCCGAGCTGCGAGTGAAACCAACTTCCCGAAGGGCCTTACTGAACCTGTCTAACCATGCCCGTGGGGATTGTTTGAGGCCATACAGATCCTTCATAAAGCGACACACCTGAGACTCTCCTATGGTCTCAAACCCGGAAGGTTGCTGCATATAGACTGTTTCCTGTAGGTTGCCATTCAAAAAGGCATTCTTAATATCCAGTTGTAGTAAGGGCCACCGACGATATATAACGACGGAGATGAGAACCCAAACGGTGTTGAGTTTAGCCACTGGTGAGAAAGTTTCTTCATAGTCCAACCCCTGCTGTTGTGTGAAGTCCCGGGCGACCAGTTGAGCTTTCAACCGATCAATCGTTCCATCAGCGACATGTTTGACGACAAATACCTACTTACACCCAACCGACGTCTGACCTGGAGGAAGTGGTACGAGAGTCCAGGTCTAATTGGCCCAAAGAGCATCCATTTCCTCCTCCATGGCGTCCCACCAGCCAGGATGTCGTAGCGCCTCCTACACAGAGTTGGGAACCGAAATTGAGGAAATAGAAGTTGTAAGACCCCCCTCCCGGAATACAACACACGGCACGAGGGGAGTCTTACGCCCAAAATAGCCGCCTTGCGGTAGCACTAACACACGGGTTAGCCTTTACCACAAGACGCCTATTCCGCCGGCTACAATCCATATCACAACAATTATGCCAACCCAACCATAACAGAAAAGTAAAGCTAAAAGCAGTTCAGTTCACAGCTAAGTTAAAGTCCAAAAATAGCGGAAGATAACAAGCACAACAGGCTTGTACAAATAAACAAGAGTCTAGAAATGTTTTGCCAAACGGCTACATGAAAACACTCACTACTGTCACTGACGGTGCCGATGGCACCACCACCTCAGGTCCTATCATCCGGGCCTGGCTGTCCTGCTGCATAGTCCGTTGCCGCTCTACCTGCGGGGTTTCCTCCTAAAAAGGAAGACGTAGCAACCGTTAGTCATAAGACTAAGTGGCTTCACATCCGCTCCCCCGGCGACTCCTCGGCACCGGGCGGAGAAAGGAATACAGTACAATATATATACATAAGCAAGTAAACAAGCAGGTGACAGTAAATATGGTGAAGTATAAACTACGCTACACAACTAGCAGTTCTACAAATATCCATGTAAATGACAGCAGGTATAATTAATCAGAATAGTAACTTAACTTATAAGAGTGCCCATACAAACTTATAAGTTAAGGATCGGCTTAACAGTATAGTAACTCATCGTATAAGAGTGCCCATACAAACTTATACGATGAGGATCTTGTGTATGCAATGAATGACATGTTATGAATGTTATGGTATGACCGAATCATGCGCACGCACATGCAAGTTGCTATGTCGACACAGACTAGAAGTTCCCACTTTTCGAGCAGGTAGCTAACCTCTCAGGCGTCGTCCGTCGTGGCCAGACGGCGACAGTGGAGCGGGCGTCTCCACTACTAGGTGTATCACACTACCTATCCTAGGCCCCCGTACGCCTCAACGCTAAGAACACAACACGGAGCTCACATGCGTACTACGGCTCAGAAGGGGTCTTGGGTAAATGTGCACCAAGAACACAGCCCAACCTGGCCTTTGATTTCGAACGGATGGAACCTCGGAAACGCACGAGGTGCAAGCCCAACCGTTCTCATGGCACGGAGGAGATCTCGGGTTATGGACACCAAGTATCTAACCCTACCGCCCAAGGTCTACCCATTGGCTCCCATCGGTGTGACGACTGGCGAACCCGTAGACCTGCCACAATCATTATCTCAACACCGCGACACGATGAATCGTCGCACATCACATGCCCCAAAACAACTCACTCGATGCTACCCGTAGGGAGACTTCAACTCTAAGCATCGGTTGTTAATAAACCCCTTGGGCTCGGATTACAGTTACAAAATACTCTTCACATAGTGTTCATCATGTTCACGCCCACCTATTCAATAAATTCACCTCAACACTACGCACATTAGATAGTTCAACCCAATTTGTATAAATATATCCTTTACCAATATCAACTCCTAATATCTAGCCTTCCCATCCAATCCATTTCTCTACCATTGCATGGTTATCCCTTATTACACAACCAAATGAGATGACATTATGATATATGGGAGCAAGATATCACATGAGCAAATCACAATCATTGCAAGAGTGTTAACATTATAAATTTAACAAGTGCATTAACATAGGATAGTCCAATACTAAAACTGGGATTCCCGGAGCTACAGGAATCCGATCACAATGCACAACCACTCGTTGGAAAGGTATTCGCGAGGGCTACGACTTTCGTGTTGGGTCGATCGCCCAGAGCAACATACCAGAAATTCAACTCGAATACGTACAGGAAACAGTTTCCTGTACAGGAATTATCCCGAGCGCAGCGGACTCGAACCAGCTTTCCCGTGGCTACAGGTATCTCATGGGAACGAGCAACCCCTCGTTGGAAAGGTAATTTCAAGGGCTACGACTTTCGTGTTGAGTCGATCACCCAGATCTGGCCAGAACACCTCCGAAATTGGCCACGAAGGTCGCCGCATGCAGAAATCAGATTTCTGCACGCATCTTAAGGCGAGATGAACGGCATCCGTTCATCTTCTTCCTTGCAACGACCTCGCATGAACTTCTCCAGAAATCACACCCAACCTTATTTCTCCTTTCAAAGCCAAACCCCCAACGACTTTGAAGGATGAGAAGGTTGAGGGAGACTAAGCCTAAACCTAGGCATGGCTTACTAAGAACTCTCCTCCTCACCATCAAGACTCTATGGAGTCGATGTCTCTCCTATAATAACTATAGATCTAGCACCAAGGGAGAGGGGAGGAAGCTCACCTCAAGTCCAGCGGTACCACCATGGCCGGCCATGAGGACTCCTTCGCGGCGGCAACGGTGGCGGCGTTTTGATTCCTATGGCTCCGGCAAGGAGTCCAGGTCTGTTTCCCAACTTTTTCCTTTTTATACATTGGCCCAAAGAGCATCCATTTCCTCCTCCATGGCGTCCCACCAGTCCCAGGATGTCGTAGCGCCTCCTACACAGAGTTGGGAACCGAAATTGAGCGAATTGGGATAGAAGTACCAAAAGTGTGTAGTTTGGGAGAGAGGCGATGTAAGGAGACACAATTTGCTAGAGGATGAGCAGTGGAGGCAGATACCTGATCAGCAGGGTGCGGAGTAGCCGAGGTCGAGGCCGACTGCAGAGGGTCAACAGAAAGAGGAGGTTTGCAGCGAGTGTTGACACAGATAACTGGGGGCTTGGAGGAAGTAGAAGCAGGGTTTGAAAGAATCGGGAAAAGTGGCGTAGTAGCGAGAATGACAGGGCGAGGTAGGAGTGGTAGTAGAGATGTCAGTGGGGAAGGAGTGTCTAGAGCGGAAGAGAAGAAAGGTTGATCCTCCCGAAAGGTAACATCAGCGGAGACGGTGACCTTCCAGGTAGCGGGAGAGTAACAAACGTATCCCTTCTGAGTATGAGAGTAGCCGACGAAAATATGTTTGACAGCCCGGGGATCCAACTTATCCGAGGACGGACCGAAAAGGTGGACGAAGTAGGTGCAGCCAAAGACCCTGTGTGTTAGAGGGAAGGCAGGAGCTGAGGGAAATAGGCAGGTGCATAGTGAAGGACCGAGGAAGGGAGACGGTTAATGAGGAAAAAGGCGGTGGAGACTGCAAAGTTCCAGTAGATTTTCGGAACATGCATTTGAAGCATGAGAGAGCGGGCGACGTCAAGGAGGTGGCGGTTCTTTCGTTCGGCAATGCCATTTTGTTGGGGGGTGTAAGCACAAGATGTTTGATGAATAATACCAAACTCTGCGCAAAGATGGGCAAAGTCATTGCTTGAGTACTCGCGAGCATTATCGGTGCGCAATGTTTTAATGGTTGTGGAGAATTGCGTTTGAGTCTCTAGTATAAAGTTGCGAAACACGCGAGGAAGCTCGGAGCGATCACGAAGTAAATAAAACCATGTTGTGTGAGAATAATCATCAATGAAGGTGATAAAATAGCAATAGCCAGATATACTAGTAATTTTGAAAGGACCCCAAACATCGGAGTGCAGTAAATCAAAAGGAGCAAAGCTCCGAGTACAATGAGCGGGAAAGGAAGAACACGGCTGCTTGCCGTACACACAAGAATCACACTGAAATACAGGGAGAGATATATCAGGAAGCGTTTTCTGGAGGACGGGCAGAGGGGCATGCCCAAGATGGCGGTGCCAATCTACGGAGGAGACGGAGGAGAGGACGGTAGGAGAGGTGTCGAGAAGGTAAGCCCGTTTTGCAGTCGACCCCTACCAATGGTAATCCGCGTCTGCCAATCCTGTATCAAAAAAGAACACGGAGTGAATATGACAGAGCAATTCATATCATGAGTAAGACGACCAACAAAAAGCAAATTAAACGGAGAGCCCGAAACATAAAGAGACGAGCGAAGAGAGATGGATGAGTCGAGGGAGATGTCGATGCAACCATAGACTGAAACAATCACCCCATTAACAATAGTGATAGACTTCGGATGAGGGGCATCCGAGTACTGGGGAGGCTTCAGCAAAGTGATGTGATGATTGGCACCCGAGTCCAAGATCCAACACGGACTGGAGGAAAAACAAGCACGACCTGCAGTGGAGGTGGAGGCAACAGAAGTCGAAGGAGGGCTAAGAAGCCCCTGGAGGCACTGTAGCTGGAGTCGAACGACCTCAAGTTCGGCACCAGTGGTGGAGTCGGCAGTGGCAACAGTCGCAGTCGGGCGATGAGGGTAGCCATTTTTCTTGTAGCACACTGCCTCAGTGTGACCGTCCCGGCCGCAATACGAGCACTTTTGGCGGCCTCGACCCCCATATCCCCGTCCGCGGGATCCTGAGCGTCCACCGCGAGCAGAAGGTGGGGAGGAAAGCAAGGGGGGAAGGGTCTGCTGAAGAAGGGTCGGAGAGGACGAGGAAGGAATATCCAGGCGTAGTGGCACGCGAAGGAGAATTGAGCACACATCAGAGAGAGGAGTAGTTGCCGAAGCAAGGACATGAGCCCGGATACTCTAAAGATGTGGCGAAATCCGAGCCATCATCATAACAACATAGACGGCTTCCTTTTGGGCCCATTGTGCAGCAAGATCAGGAGTAGCGAGCTGATGCTGGATCCAGGCTTCCGCAAGAGTCTTGAACCGAACGAAAAACGACGTCATGTTCGCAACCCCGCCAACATCGAGAGCCTGAAGGTCGGTAATAAGATCATAGAGTTGTTGGAGGCTATCCTTGCCGGAGTATAAGGAGTGAAGCTCTACCCACATAGCGTTGGCCGTCTCCTGGTACATGACCATCTGGTAGGGCTCACCCTCCAGGGAATTGAGTAGCCAAGTCTGAACGCGACCATTGTTGTGTATCCAGTCGTTAGTAAGAGGGGACGGAGGTACCTGAGTGAGATGAAGAGCAAGGCCCTTGACCTGTAGAACTCGGCGAACCGTGTGCACCCATGGGATGAAGTTCTTCTTTCCGGAGAGGGAAATTGTAGTGATCCGCAGTTCATCGCGGAGCTCAGGAGGAGGTGTCATGCGGTCAGCAGAGGTGTTAGCCGCCTGGCCGGTAGAATCCACAGAAGAACCTGTGAAGGCTGAAGAAGCTACTGCGGTTAGAAAAGGAAACCGCTGGAGGAGAAAGATGGCAGGAAGACTGCTCTCGCACGACAAGCCCGCACGGTTATAGAAGAGGCCGTGGCTGGTAGTCACAACGATAAGGGCGGGCGAGAAGGAGAGGGAGGCAGCGACCCGAGTGCGGAAGAACAATCCGCACGGTCACAGTATAAACACTAGCGGTCAGAGAGAGGGAGAGACCGGAGAGGTCGAATCAAACACAAGGAGATAGGCCGCAGCGGTTAGATAAAAGACCGCGCGGGAAGGGGAACAAGAAGCAGACCGCGCGGTTTGAGAGGAAACCGTGCAGGGAGAAAAAGAGAGGGAAGAAGACACGACCGCACGGTCAGAGTGAAAACACCAGTGGCAGGGGAAGAATCACGACTAAGTGCTAACACTGCCACGAAAAGAGAGAGGCCGTTGGAATAGAGGAGTAGAGGAAGCCATGCGGAGAGAATCCGCGGGAATAGAGGAAGCCGTGCGGTAAGCAAGGAAGCCGTGCGGAGAGAGGAGAAGGGAGGAGAATGCGAGCGAAGAGGAGAGATCACACAGAGAGAGGCCGCGGAAAAAAAGAGGAAGCCACGCGGATAAGACCGAACCCACATCGTATTGAGAGAGAAGAACTCGTTAATGGGTCCCACAGAACTGAGAGAGTGGCTATAAGAAAGGGTGGGGTGGTGAAGTTGGAGCCACGGGAGAGAGGGAGAGGATGCGGTTAGAAAAAGAGAAACCGCAGGGAAACCAACGAGAAGAGCCGGGGAAGGCAAACTCGCGGCATGAAGCGAGTAGAGGAGAGAGGCCGCAGAAGAGCCGGTGGGTAGGGAAGGCAGATGATCGGGGCGGTTAGAAACGAGGAAACCGCTCTAACCGGACCGCTCCCTCTGATACCATGTTGAAAGAGCTCAAAACTTGAAGGTACTATTTGTGTATGTAAATACAATGAGAGAATACAAATATATAGGAGAGAGAAGGAGATAAAAAATCCTATACAAGATGTGGTACTAAGAAAAGAAGAAGGAATAAAATTAAAACATGGGGTCAATAATGGGCTCTTTACATGAGCTTTTCTAACACATCTAAAATTGAATCTAAAAATTCCTTGGGAGAAACCTTCGCAAACTCCCCCTCCTCAAAATCCTCCTTCGCAAGCGCATCCACTATCAATTTTCTTGCCATATTACCTTTTGTTTTAGGCTCTACACTCTTGCCCTCCTTTGCTTCTTTCTTCGCTACCTCTTCCTCAAAGAACTTCTTCTCCTTTGCTGCCTTTCTCGCAGCCTCCCCCTCCAAAAGCTTCTTTTCCTTGGCCGCTTTTCTCGTAGCCTCTTCCTCTTAGAGCTTCCTTTCCCTGGAAGCCTTCTTTAAACCTCCTCCTTAAAGATTTTCTTTTCCTCTGTCACTTTTCTTACAGCCTCTTCCTCTACGAGCTTCTTTTCCCTGACAGGGTTCTTCCCAGCCTCTTCCTCAAAGAGCTTCTTTTCCTCGTCTGCTTTTCTTGTAACCTCTTACTCTAGAAACTTCTCCTCTGCTTCTTTTTTTCTAGCTTCCTCCTCTAAGAACTTCTCCTTTATTTCCTTTTTTGCAACCACCTCCTCCAGCGCCCTCTCTTTCTTCGCTTTTTTCAAAGCCTCCTCCTTTAGAAGCTCTTTCTCTCTTACCGTTTCATTCGTCGCCTCTTCCTCTAGGCGTCTCTTTTCTCTGGCCGCTTTATTTGCTACCTCCTCCTCCAGATGCCTGCTCTCCTTTACAACTCGACTCACCTCCAGATGCCCGCTCTCCTTTACAGCTCGACTCACCTCCAGATGCTTTGTCTCTTCGACAAGGGCTCTTTTTGTTGTCTCTTTTCAGTCCTCCTTCTTTTGATTCACTTCGTGTCCCTTAACTTTTTTATCTTCAGGAGCGACCACAGTTATAGGTTTCCTAGTTTTCTCAGTCGAAGTCAAAATCGTTATCCCCACTTTTTGGGCGACAGCCCGCCAAACACTTTGGCAACACCCAACAGCTTGGCGATACTTTCCAGTGCCACTTTCAGATCAGCCACCCGCCAAGAAGGCTGCTTGTTTCATAATTTCAAGCTGATTGGAGATCAATCCAACCTTCTTGGGGAGAGATATTTCCGAAGGACCGCTCCCGATAGTGGTCAATTTTCCTGCATCAGGATCGGTAACTAGAACATCCTCGCCACTAGCATCCAAAAAAAGGTAATCCTGCACAACGTGATTATAAGTCAAGCCTTTAAGTGTTTTGAAAGAACTCGCGGGAAGCGCCATCACCACAGAAAAGAAGCGAGTTGTCATCGCAACACCTAAGGGTGCCTTAGAGTCATCGCTCGCAAGATGAGGGTTTTCGCCTGAAGAGTCGGTAATATTAATAAAAGATGAAGAAATCTTAGGAGTAAGGACCTTCTTGCCAAGAACAAATTTGCGCGGAAACTTTGCCTTTTTAAGCTTGGAAGGATCATTGCCCGACAAAGTGCCAAGAGACTTCAATTTCTTCAGTCCTTCCATCAGATCGCCATAACTCGAAAAGTGAGCCATTCTAAGGGAGGGCACTCGATTAGTTAAAAAAGTTTCTTGGCGATGATTGAATGAACCAAAGTAAAGTCGACTCCGAACATTTATAGGCCTAAAGAAAGCTGGGAAAAAAGAACAATGCTCGTTGAAGATAATTTTCCTGAAAACCAAGGATTCAAAAAAAAAGCGGAGATAACTGTTTGTTAATTTTCACCCCAAGATAAATTGCAAAGAGCGAGATCCATCAAACAGAATAAAAATTTCTCGTCACTAGGTATCGGGCCTCCTTGCCTAAGAGTTCTCGCCAACAGGAAAAGAAATTCTCGCCGAATAATATTAAGGGGGTGTCGCGAACATGACTGTACCCCAAGAATCCCCTAGAAAAGTGCTAGAACCAACTGCGTTCACATTTGAAAAATCGGGCAGCCCAAGAAGGAGGAGCTGACCCGAGGGCAGTCTTTAGATCTATAATAGGACTAGAATTATAACAGAAGGGGACATGTGGAGGAGACTCAAAGAAAGACCAATAAGTACTCACTTCTTCTTCCCCGGTTAGCAAGAAACCATCGAAACTCGCCAGAGATAAGCTTCCCAAAAATCATAAAAGCCAAAACTCTTATCTCGCTTCCCTTCGACTCAAGTAAACGATCATCCGGGGTCAGAAGACATCAACATACCACTGAATGAGAAAGTAAATAATCATGATTAAGCACAAATAGTAAGCATAAAAATATGGTAAGCACTCTTAAAATAAACATCTTTTGAGGAATAAAAGCATATGATATATGATGAGTTTTAAGACCGATAAGATGTGTTTTCAATTTTAGTCTAAGAAATGTTATTTTCATTGAAATTTCAAGTATGATTTCAAAATATCAAACGGAGATAAGATCTGCAATATAAGCTAATTTATATTTCAAGTAAAAAATAAACATTATAGCAGTCATGCTTTGCTATCTAGTGCATTTATTTAAGATTGTAGAGAAGGACATGAGTATGCATTAGGATCCAATTATCATGAGTTGTAGTTTTATAAAAAATAATAATGTGTACAAATAGTATTTTGATAAAATATACAAACGGATTAATCAATAACACGTGACAATATATTATGGAATAACACAATAAGAAAATACACAAATAATCTTACTTTCACAAAATTTCAATGCACATAAATAAGAAGTACAACAACCAATGTGTTATGCACACACAATGCTTAATTATTAAGACTTATCGGCGTCCAAACTAGTGTTCAGGGGATCAAATTTATTTTTTTAAATTTTATTTTTATTTTTGTGATCCGGTGTACTAAGAGAAATGTTGTGTGATTTGTTTGTTATATAACACTTTACAATTTATTTTTCAAGATGTTCAACCTCACAATGCTCTTTAAGACTTATTAGAAGGGTGAGCAGTGTTTGGTGAAGTTTCTTTGTCAATTTTATTTATTTATTTAGTTTTGTGACCAAGAACTCTGAATTCACTTGTTTTGCAAACAATAACATTTTAAAAAAACACTTTTCTCAAATGAATTAGTGCATAAAAAACAAAGAATTGAAATAATCAATTCAATATAATGTGTGTAATTTATTTATACATTTTAATTGTTATATTTTTACACTACACAATCATGCAAGTATAAGATTAAAAACACTTGTAGGTTATCAAAATAAGTGAGTGTGTAAAATCATTATCAAACATAAAACATTACTTATACTTAGAGGCATGTTAAACAATTTTACACATATTTTCTACATTCAATTTAATTTCACACTACAAAATAATATTCAAGCATGACAAAAATAAAACAATGTTTAGAAGGAAAGTGCTACCGTCAGGCAGTATCACTAACATTAGACGATATCTTTTGAAAGGTCCATTTTTAGAACGTCAGATTCCGAAAAGGATTCCATGGGATATTCGTCATAGTTTTTGGCAACTAAGTCTTGTGAGACTTAGGCAGAAAATCGTCTGGAGTGGACGTCAGATTCTACGGAGGATTCCGTAATTCGCCACATGTTGTGGCGACTAGGTCTAAGGTAGATTTAGGGGTGGTTTGAGGCTTTATCTAGGAGAGATAAGCTAGAACCAACTAGTCCTTGGGAGAAAGGTTATTATAAAATAGGAAAAAAGTTTTTCATATTTTGCCTCGATTTTTAGCGTCGTAGAAATCAAACATTTTGTAATCAATTTCTTATGAAATAAAATCATGTCTTTCATTATTTTATTAAATTGATTAATTTCGTGCTCTAAAATGTTTTAAATAATATTTTTCCCTCAAAGTATTAAAGCAAAACATATTGCAAATTACTTTTTACAATACACGCAAGGATTTCACTTTCTGTTACTAGAGCTAGACGTTAGTGCTAATGTTGACGGTGATGAAGAAATATTGAAATCCGGCCTCCTTTAAAAGTAATCATCAATATATTATTTTTTAAGATATAAAATATATTCTTCCACTGTAAAATATTCTAAAACTTATTGAAGCAACTCTGATATTTTTCAACTGGGATTTGTGAAAAAAGAAAGTGCTCCCGCCAGGTAGTATTACTAATACCATATGATATATTTTGGAAGGTCCATTTTTAGAATGTCGGTTCGAGAGTTCGAATATGCGTATACAATCCTTCTTCGAGTTCGTGCCTTTTTTAGTATTGACGGGAGTTCTTGATAGTACGAAAGAAGCTCTCATGATGGTATAATTATTCTGGCTTCAAGTCGTGATCTTCGTCGTCCATTGGAAGGAGGAGGTCTTCCCTTTTTATAGGTACGAAAACTAATGTCAGTGTTAGTACTACTGCCTGGCGATAGCTACTTTAGGAAACTTTTCAATCTTTGTAAATCAGTATTTTAGGCAACTTTTCTATCTTTGGAAATCAACATTTAAGACATATTTTTTCCGAAAATGGTCCTTCCAAAAGTTATCGCATGGCATTAGTGATACTGCTCAACGGTAACACTTTCCTTTTTTAGCACCATCCTTCCAAGTTTGACAGACTTTTTGTTCTTGAGGATCTTTTCTTTTCTTTCACAGGTACTAGCGTGAGCGGTGAAGATAATACCCGACGGTAGCACCTGATGTGTCGTGCATCTTCCCTTTGCCGCTGGATTAGTAGTACTAGCACCAGTGGTATTGATACCGTTGACGGTAGCAACAGAAACAATGTCATATTCATCATTTTGACTTGTTTTCCAAGGGGTATTGAACTTATAGTTCATGCACACTATAAACACACAACAAGCAAGGTCAAATACAAACTGAGATTTGTTATTCTCAAACCAAGAGATGCAAAACACATGTTATATATCTTGTTTCTTTTGTTTTAAATCTTGATCAATCAAACTCTAGAGAATTTCAAAATATTTCCCTTAGAAGATTGTATTTAGAAGGAATGAAATAATCTCTAAGGGCTCGTTTGTTTGCATGAAATTGGAATTTGATATTGATATTCGATATTCAGAATTGGAATTAGTCTAATTCCTATTTCAGCGTTCCCCTAATAAATAATATTGGTTGAGCGAGAAGTACCTCCCTAATTCATACTGAGACTAGTTATTTGAGCAGTTACAGAACTTATGGCAGGGGCCACTTACTGTCACTGAGTATATGGCTCGCTTCAATGAGCTAGTCGTTAGGAGTGATGTCTCGGAGAAGCCTATCGCCACTGCCTCCCTTTTTAAGGCGGGCCTTCATGCTGAGATTTGGATAGAGTTGATTACACATCGTTTGGAGACAGTTGATAAGATATTTCAGCTCACTCTCGAGTACGAGCAGTACCTCTGATCTTCTAGCATGAGGCAGTTCACTTCTCGGACTGAGTTCTCGACTTTTAGGAAACCCGCTCCACCCTAGAACACCACGATTGCACCCTCACGTATCCCCGCAGATGCGAAGGGCATATCCATAGCCACTGATGGCCAGCAATCTAGGGGCATTTTGTGCTATAGATGCTCTAGCAGGGGACATGTGGCAACGCATTGCCCCACGTGGAACCTACTAGTTGAGGGTGAGGAGCCGGATTCAGAGGAAGATGAGGAGGCTACGGAATAAGTTAAGGCCATTGTCGTAGAAGGTTGGGAGAGTGATGCCGAGAGATCTTTAGAGGTGGAAGTGATTAGATGCATCCTACACACCCCTCGTGTAGATGAGGATTGGCGACGCACCACCATATTTTACACATACATTCCTAGTGCAGGCGGTCCCTGCAAGTTAACTATTGACAGTGAGAGTTGTGTAAACATCGTGGCCCAGAAGGGGCTTGATCGTATGCAGGTGAAGGCAGAGTCTCACCCGCACCCATATCGTGTTGTCTAGGTAGATAAGGCTGCGATTCAGGTCAACCAGCATTGTTTCATCCCGATCACCATTGTCTCATTTCAGGACAAGGTCTGGTGTGATGTCATTCCCATGGACGTCGCTCATGTGCTTCTTGGCCGCCCCAAGCCATTTGATCGTGGCATCACGTGTTTCGGGTGCTTGGACATGTATGTCTTTTATGATAAGGGACATAAGATCACGTTGACGCCCACCCAGTCCCGGGATAGATCCATGGGTGTGGTTGAGCTATCTGTTAGTACGAGCGCCTCGAGGCCCTTATATATTTTGAGGCGAGGTGAGTTTCTGCGAGATAGTGCTGACTCAAATATCATCTATGTTGTGGCTGCCACCCAGGCATTTGAGGATACCCCAGTTGACCACCCACTGGCAGTGCGTCCCCTTTTACATGAGTTTGCGGACATTATGCCAGACGAGCTCCCCGATGAGCTGCCCCCTCCACGGGACATTCAGCATGCTATTGACTTGGTCCCGGGGGCTTCCCTTCCGAACTCGCCCCATTATCGTATACATCCGGATGAGCACGCTGAGCTCAAGAGGCAGGTTGACGAGCTTCTTCGAAAGTAATTCGTTCGTGAGAGTATGAGTCCATGTGCGGTTCCCACCCTTCTGACCCCTAAGAAGGATGGTAATTGGCGTATGTGCATTGGCGACCACGTAATTAATAAGATCACGGTCAAGTATCGCTTCTCGATCCCACGACTCGACGATCTACTGGATACTATGTCTGGTTATCAGATCTTCTCCAAGATCGATCTCCGTAGTGGGTACCATCAAATATGAGTTCGTGAGGGCGATGCGTGGAATACCGCATTCAAAACCAAAGATGGTCTTTATGAGTAGCTAGTCATGTCATTTCGGCTATCTAACGCCCCAAGCACATTCATGAAATTTATGACACAGGTGTTGCGGCCCTATATGGGAAAGTTTATGGTCGTGTATTTCGATGACATACTGATTTATAGCCAGACTCAGGGTGCCCACCTCGATCACTTAAGGCTTCTCTTTGGCACCCTCCGCCAAGAGAAACTATATGTCAATCTGAAGAAGTGTTCATTCCTCTCTGAGTCCATTCACTTCCTAGATTTATTATATCCTCGACTGGAGTATCTGTTGAACCTGAGAAGGTCAAATCCATTAGCAACTGGCCCGTGTCGGTGAACATCCACGAGGCTCACAGTTTTCACAGACTTGCCACCTTCTATAGGAGGTTTGTCCAGGGGTTTAGTACAATCATGATCCCCTTCACGAGCTGCCTCAAGAAGGGAGAATTCTAGTGGACCCCCACAACCACTAGAGCCTTCGATGAGATTAAGGAGAGACTGACAACGACTCTTGTTCTTAGATTGCCAGACTTTAGCCTTGCTTTTGAGGTCGCGTGCGATGCGTTTTGTGTAGGTATTAGTGACGTTTTGATCCAGGAGGGACACCCAATTTCCTACTTTTGTGAGAAGCTGAACGAGACCAAACAGAAATACTCGTTCTATGATCTAGAATTTTATGCTATTGTACAGTCTCTGCTCTACTCGAGACACTATCTCCTTCCCCGGGAGTTTGTGTTGTGTTCCGACCACCAGACCTTACGTTGTCTCGATTCGTAACACAAGCTGGGACACTGGTGTGCCAAATGGGTCAAGTATCTGCATGACTTTCATAATGTTCTCAAGCATCGAGCTAGTGTTGAGAACAAACCTGCTGATGTGTTGAGTAACCGCGTTTCCCTGTTGCAAACGATGACCGCTAGTGTAGATGGGCATGGGAGATTGATTCTGGATTATCCGACATGCCCAGACTTTTGCAAGATTTATACCACCCTATCCCGAGACCCAGCAGACCCTGTTAAGGGATATCAGATCTTTGAGGGATATCTGTACTGGGGCTCCCGCCCGTGCATTCACCAGACATCATACCGTGAATACTTGATTTGGGAATTGCACGCGGGCGGAGCCGCAGGGCACTTTGGGTGAGGTAAGTCCATAGCCATTGTCGAGGACCGTCTTTATTGGCCCAGCCTTAAGAAGGACATGGCCCGCATTGTCCACCACTGCCGTATCTGCCAAATGACGAAGGGTACCAAACAGAACACGGGTCAGTACATGCCTTTATCTGCCCCCACTGCCCTTGAGAGGACATTATCATGGATTTTGATCTCGGACTTCCCCGCACTCTACGAAAACATGACTCAATCTTCACGGTGGTCGATCATTTTTCGAAGATGGCACACTATATCGCTTGCCATAAGACGGCAGATGCGACTCACGTTGCATCTATCTTCATGAGGGATGTTTTTTTGTTTGCATGACCTACCCAAGTCGATCATGTCAGACCGCGATGTGAGGTTTATGAGTTACTTCTGGAAGATCCTGTGGCATAAGACTGACACCATCCTTAGGTTCTCCTCGGCATATCATCCCCAGACGGACGGGCAGACCGAAGTAGTGAACAGGAACTTAGGAAATCTTTTGCAGTGTCTAGTAGAAGAGCATGTGAGTAGCTGGAACTTAGATCTTCTGATTGCATAGTTATCCTACAATAGCTCAGTCAATAGGTCCACCAGGTTGAGTCCATTTCATGTAATATCAGGATGCGACTCTAGGAAGCCCATCGACCTCATCCCGAGTCCTTTAGAGTCGCGCCCTAGTGAGTATGCTGAGTCATTTGCACAACATTTGCATGAGTTGGTTTGCCGATGAATAATAATAAGCAATGAAAGTTATAAACCCATGCAAATAAACGAAGGAGAGAAGAAGTATTTAATGAAGGAAAGAAAGTAATGGTGCGAGTCAGCTCAGAGAGGCTCCCCTTGGGGCCTGGCAAAAAGTTAAGCGCTAGGAGAATGAGTCCGTACTCTATTATTAGTCGTATTGGGACAAATATCTACCAGCTCAATATTCTGGCTAGTATGAGAATTCATCCGGTGTTTAATGTTGAGGATCTGACATCGTACTATGATCCTCATGAGTATGTGGACCTGAGCAGTGGAGATGCCTAGCCGTCACCACCCCCTCTTTCGTTTCCTTACCACTCTCGTAATGCACCTACATCTGATGGCCACCATAGTCCACCTCATACTATCACCCACCCACCTGGGGATTCGTCTTCTCTAGTTTCACCACCGGCAGCACCGATCGTACCGGGATCCAACTTTCAAGAGATGAGAGATGAGTGCATCACAGAGGTTAGATCCCATTAGTTTTTTCCCACCACGGATGGGTCGTGATGTCGCTACTTGGTATATTGGCAGGGCAGCCCCGATGCAGATGACACTTGGATATTACCGACAAAACTTGATCGACTCGCCCCTGGAGTTCGATTTCAGTACGATCATCTCCATTCATCGGAGATGAAGGCTTTTCAGTCGGGTGGAGTTGATTGGGATCCGTCAGATCGTACACCTGGAGGGGTTCACCGTAAGGCGGGACCCACGTTCATTTATTTGCGTAAGAAGGCTGGATCGGATCGCCGATCCGACTTTGCGGTTGCGTCTGGCACGTCGCCATGAGTCAAAAACAAATATTAGTTTTTTTTTGTTTTATTTTCATGTATTTTCTGGACGATCTCACTAGCCAATCATAGCCGTTGATGGGGATGCCCTAGTTGTTCTTTTCTTATAAATGGATGTGTAGAGGCTGAAATGAGGTCATTTTAGAATTTGGAGAACTTCATTCCCGTATTCCAGCGATCCCTCCGTGGTGCTGATGTCGTGGAACCCTAGGTGACTACTCCTAGGTGCTTGTTCTTCTCCCCAAGGTACCCCCTACCCTTGCCTTCATTTTCCACTCCTCAAATCTCCGTTCCCACCCGTTGCAGCCCTCCATTCCAGCCCTCAAAGCCGCCATCTTGCTGCCTTCTAGCAGCCGCCCAAACCACCACCACCTCTCCAGCCCGTCACCCCGCCACTACCGCTACATGGCCGCCAACCTCTTGTCCTCTCCCCACGGCCCAGCCGACCAGCCCTCGCCCTTCCCCACCACTGCCCACCTCCTTAAAGTTGCCCTAATAGCCCACCGGCCTCAACCTCCCCCTCCTCCCTAATCCACCAACTCCTCTTCGTGGATCCACCGTCCTAACAACCCTAAAATTCTAGATCAGTCCAGATCTAGGGTTATAGCCTCTCAATCCATTATTTCTATCATTCATACTTTCCATTTTTGCCCAGATCCGACCCTAAATTGCGGATCCACCCCTCCTCGACCCGGATCTACTCATATGAGGCCGGATCTACCCGTTTCCCGCCCAATCGCATCATTTACTACCGAGGAAACAAACCACCTTCATTTTCACGCCGCCAATTCCACCTCTGATCTACACATCCAGACCCAAGTTCTTTAGTGTCTCGGTTCCGCCCGCTACTTTGTGAGTTTTTTGTGTGGTTTTGGTTTATTTGATTTTACATTTCTATTGGTTAATAAAATTATGTGTTGTGATTTTTGTTAGTTGAAATACGCTAATAAATTGCAGGTGGAGTTATTCGCCGCGCGCTTTGCTTTGTCCCTCCGAGCTGAGGAAAACCGTTATCAAATTGCCAAATTTATTAATTGTTTTCAGTTCTAAATATTTGCGTGGTGTTATATACAAAATATCATTGCTCATAATTATTTGTTGTCATCACTGACGATCGCATTGCATTTAGATTCATGTTAGTGTGTCGTATTTGTTTTTCCACTTAGCGCCCTAAGTTTTGTGCACCCCATACCCTACCCTACATCAAAACGTGATCCTGGGCAAAAAACGTGTCTCGGGCGGAATTATCCAATTGTTATATAGATTGGAAAGAATTGTCTTTAGTTTAAAATGAATTTCACGGAATTCATTAAAATTTTAATTTCAACGTCAAACATGCAAACGAATGACAAAATTGGAATTAGACCTTCAATTTGAATTCCAGGAGCTCAATTCCGTTCAAACAAATGGACCCTAAGAGAAACTTTCTAAAATTGGTAGTCAAAATCCCATCAATCTCCTTCAATTTTTTTTCCAAATATTACTTCATGAATTTTGTAGGATGTTGCGTCGACTTCTAGTCGATGCATTTTGCGTTAACAGATTTTCTTCTTAATTTTAGTTTACCTTCTTTTGCCTTTTGATTTTTGCCTAGAGAAATCATTATTGCACTAATTTCTAAATCAGTGTATGCTTTGATTTCTCAACATAGTGAATCTTTTGTACTTTCCTCTGAAGCAAGAATTCTTCTAGTTAATCATCCAAATTCTATCCTAATTACTATTATGCCCTTATAAAACATACATATGCATGTTTCTAAAGCAAGCAATATGCTATGTCAAATAACATAAGGATTTTCTCAACAATCTCTCCTTATTTGATATAGAAGGTTTTATAATAAAAATAAAGAAGAATATGTATTAATCATTACACATATATTGAGATTATGGAGACATTTCTTTTGTTTTTTATTTTCCCTTATGTATGTGTACTCACTAATCCTTTACATGGATAAGGGAATAGAGAGAATTCTTCCTAAACTTTGAATAACCAGAATATAATTTGTTGTGCAAGCTAAGCTCTTCTTCTGAGTATTCTAAAATTTTAATTCTCTAATCTATTCAGACTATGATTTCTGCCAAAGTCTATTTCTTCTTTGCTTATTTATGATTAAACAAGTGACTGTCATAAGAGACTATCTGTTCTATATGGGTTGCCTTTTCTGTTACCAATGCAACACTCCCCCTGCATTAAAGAATCCCCCTAGGTAGAACTCCCCCTAAATAGAAGAACTCCCCCTGAGATAGTGAGTACTAAGCAATTCTTTCTTGATAGACCTTGTATATCTTGTCCCCAGCACACTTGTTGTATTAGCACTAGATACAATTTATCACCCTTCTTGAATTTATGGAAGGAGGAAATTACTATCCACCTAGTGAGCATACCAAGTGTTAATGAGGGGATTGTCCAACAAGTTCATCATATAGTCTTCTGAATTATCTTAGTGACTAGGGAGGACCACCTATGTTCTCTTTGTGCATGCCATTGGGAATTTCCAATAATAGTTGTAATTTCCAATTCTTTGGGATGTCTAATGTCTAAGGATCACACCAAGTATATGTATGGATAGATATACTTATGCAAAAACTTAAAAGATTATTTGGAACCCAGGTTAACTTGGGTCCTATTAGATCTCAAAAAGAATACTAGTAATTCTATAGAGGTCATCCATCACAAACAAAGGAATAAGATTTTCTACCTAGTCTCCTGGGATGTATAATTCTTATTTGTTAATTTTAAAAGCACCTGTTTTCTTTAATTTGATTATTGATGTACATTCCACTTATGGAATTTTTGTTGAAAATTTATGCTTATCTGTATATTTGTAAAAAATTTGTAGAAGATTTATTCTATCTGAGCACCTGATTTGTAGAGGATTTGAAAATTAAAGTTTTTTTATTATAAATTGTTTATTTAAATCTAGGATATCTAATGAAATCTCTGTGTAGAATATCTCTATGAACTTAAGTCTAAAGGAGCAAATGGGATCTACTTATATTTCTTATGAGTAGATTTATAGTGATTTTTTGTAGTCGATTTAATCTTAATTTTGTAAAATGTTTGTTCTTAACTCATAGAAGATTTATTTTTCTCTATAGTTGGTATTAGTCTTATCTCATCTTATTGGTATATTATAAGAAAACTGACATTTAGTGATGAGAACTTAGTGACAAATATATTCTGTCACTAAAAATATCTCTTTAGTGACGAATTAAAGTTCATCACTCAAGACACGTCTTCAGTGACGAAATAAATATTTGGGCACTAAATGACTAAATATAAGTTTTGTCACTAAAAGTAAATTTTCTAAAATATTTAGTGATAAAAAATAAAACTGTAAGGAAAGACACGATGTACTTAGGCATTAGTGAGATTATGACAAAATATAGGGCACAATGGCGACAAAGGATCCATATAGCTGACCCCGCTATAGTGGGATAAAGGCTTGAGTGTTGTTGTTATTGTATTTAGTGATAAAAAAATAAGATAGTCACTAAATTATGTATTTAGTGACCAAAAACTTTTGTAACTAAACATCAAAATTCTATAAATGAAATAATTTACATTATACAAATTATAAATTAGGTCTTTTATATTTACATGATGCAAATTACATATATCTACCATACTTTCAATTTAAATTATTCAATAACAATCAACATTTAATTTGGACTCTTAAAATCCCTCCATCATATTTCCCTAAACAATAAAAACCCGAAACTCAATCCCCATTTTTCATCCACTCCTGCGTGCCAAATCCTCCTCCTCATGTGACTCCACCTCCCTAGGTCACAGTATCCTGCAGTGGTAAGAAGCCGCCGAACCACCACACTTTACCCTTTTGCTCCTTCGATGATCTTTCTCTCATCCACTTCAATCTTTGACATTACACGCTCAAACGTTCTCTTGCTACTCTACTCAACGAGTGCACAACGGGAGAATGATGGAGACACTACTTTTTGGACTGATCTTCGACGAGGTTTCCATTTCCTGTAACAGATCCAACCATACATCCTATATATTCATTCTCTCTAGGAGATCTATCTATGCATCCCCTAAGATCGACTGATCTATCTTGCCATCGCCTCAGGACACCAGGATAGGCTACGAGTCTTCCATTTTACCCAAGATCCAATGTTTAACTTATCGCTCGGTGACATCTTCATCCCCTATACCATTGCATTTCTCTATTTAAAGGTATTATTTTTATGTGTTCTGCTTTAAACCTACAATCACATTATTTGTTTGAATTCTTTTGGGAATGAATTTGTTCCTTTACTATGAAAACCTACTTCTACCATAGACTTTATGAATAGTAGAATCATTGATCGCAGATAGTTTTTAATGTCTTCTCATGTTTGTTCAACATTAGAGTTCAATAAACCCATGGGAAAAGTAATGTGAACATTAGTTGCATCGATCATTTTCTCATGAATGTTTCCAAAAGTTTTCCCGGTCCAGTCTTCAATAATCTTCTTAGTATTATTGAGTATTTATTACGAAAACTTTCCACATCTAAAGGACTTTTAGTGACTTTACTTCAAGCAACAATTGAACATGAATGTGCTACTTATCAGACTGATCTCTTTGGAGATTGATTTTAGTTGTGGACAGCTTTATATCACTATGAAGATATGTCGGAGGAGGTCACTCTCAGATCCGATTTTCCACTCCAA
The DNA here is from genome assembly GCA_039513925.1 of Platanthera zijinensis. NCBI lineage: Eukaryota > Viridiplantae > Streptophyta > Magnoliopsida > Asparagales > Orchidaceae > Platanthera > Platanthera zijinensis. Next base: position 101,874,327 of record CM077091.1, read on the forward strand.
CTGAAGGTGATTTTAACTCCTTTTTATGCACTCTTTCAGATTTTGTAGAAGTTTTTGTGTTGTTTTAATTCTAGATCACCAACGAATTTGGATGTTGAAGTTATCGAACTTGCATCCTGCAATTTTCCACACATTGTATGTTTAAATTATTCAACATGTATGCTGAAATGATCCAAACCCATGTGCTAAAACTATCGATCCGTATGCTGTTTTACTGAAATACTGAGACCTATAATCTAAATTTCTGAATCATATAACCGGTACGCATTTTACTCATATAGATGGAACCAATTGTCATGTATCCCCCTATGGAAGTGAAACCACCAATTAATTAGTTTGTGGTGAAATTGATTAGATTAGTTATGTCCAGCCGTTGAACCCTTTTTATTGTGAAAGACTTCTCTTTAACCAAATATATGTATGTGGGTTGTCATACCCAAATCGAGAATGGAAGTCATAATAGCTTAGATATTTTTTTATATATATAATTTTTTCTTAAGCACACCAAGTTGTCTTGCCCTAGAGTTATCGGTGACAAGTTTATAGCGACGAATGGTTATGCATGTGAAAAGTGGTGAGTGTACTTTTGATGTCACTATGTTTGGATATATAGGTCAAAGTGCACGGCAAAAGTTGAAGCAGTATTGTGGTGCACTAGAAACTGCATGGCATGGCGCATGCTGAGCTGAGTTTGGGAATGTGCATTTATAGCGCAACTATTTTACATTCCTTTTTTTACTGAATATATCTTCAAAGTGATAGAACATGTTTGCAACAATCTACCTTTTTTCCCCTGACTATGGCTTCGTTTTCCATGGCGATGGCGGTCGTAAACGCGGTGTCCATGAACCATCATTCGTGAAAGCCCAATCACACCTAAAAAAACTCATGCATTTTATGCTCAAAATTAGTTTATTTTCTTGATAACGGTTATAACTTTTGTCTTGCCAATCATACATTCTATGATAATGGCGTTTTGACCAAACTCAATGGAGCAAATAAGCCGTGCCAAACGAAGTCTATATCTTCAAAGTGATAGAACCCATATATAAGTATATGTAATGTGAACATATAACTAGTACACAAAGCTAACTAATAGACACACACATGATGAAAAATTAATTTTGGTGATTACACATGTTTGCAAAAAGTTTTGCGACCTATTAGGTACTTCAACAGTGATAGATTTAGTGAACCTCTAACACATGAAATTGCACATAACAGACAATATGAAATGGAAAGATTGAAGGCAGAATTATTGTTAGAGTTACTGTTGCGACAAGAAGTGTTATGTCACATATGGTATTGACTAGAGCAGGACAATTACCGAATCCTAAATTCCTAATATTAGAAGGTATTCAACTTCTCTTACTAAAATTATAGATGTAAACATTTTATAATTCAAAGATTTACTTTTCTTTTGTTCTTTATGTATTAACTTTATGAAAAAAGTTGCTTTGCTGTCCACATAGAGCATGCAGCTATGCTTTTAGGCCAATTACTCATCAGGAAAGTATCTACATGTATATTCTGTTTATGAGCTTTTGACGCCAAACACACACTGTGTTTTTTTGCGATACATTAAATTCTTTTTTCATGTCATAAATTTAAATCTTCTATGAGTTAAAGGAGCATTTGGGGCTTGCTCCTAACATTGCCTCAATATTTCAAATCTTCCAATTGTTGAAACGGAATGAAACACTCTTTAAAATCAAATGATAGCTAGCTCCTAACATTGCATGACCCACGAGAAATTGCTTGCAATAAAACCTATTGATTGTTATTATTTTTTTGATATTTTTGATCATTTTTATTTGCTAGCTAAAAGCCAATTAGGTTAAGCTAAAGTTTAAAATTGATTCTCATATGATTATCTTTATGTTTAATAAACTCTCAAAATACTATTAAATTTGATGAAACTGATTGTAGCTGATAAAAACAATCATTGGGGATATTGTATAATGCTGCTGGTATGGAAACAAAGTTAAAAATAATAATTTTTTTCTACAGGATTTTCGCGATAGCTTTCGCCGGCAACATTCTTAACAGACGCAGACTGTGAGAAAGATGAGAAAGAAGAGTGTAAGAATTCAAGAAGGCATAGCAGTGACAAGAAGAGAAATTATATACACAACCTCATGCATGGTGCATGGTATTTATTTCCTCATTCAATTGTTCAGTCTCACATGGATATGATCAATACAAAATTTATTTGAATTTGAATCATTTGTGTTAGATGAGTTTTAAGCCCTTATCTCTTTACCCTTATCTTAGATGAGCTCACCAGACATATCCAACAAGCAATACCTTGGTGTTTATTATTTGCGGATGATATCGTTTAAGTTGATGAGACGCGCGAGGGTGTAAACGCAAACCTTGAATCTTGGCGAGATACTTTATAAAAGAAGAGTACGAAATGCCTTTCATTTTATAGGATCTCCCATTCGTCAAAAAGGCCGTTTTAGGTTGAGTAGGGCAAAAAGACATTGTATATGGAGCTTAAATTTAGCAGTACAAGAAGGACAAATGACTTTGTTATTAAGTTGGGTGATCAAGATATTTCCCGTAGTGAGTGTTTTAAATATCTTGGATCAATAGTTAAAAACGATGGAGGTATTGATAAAGATGTGACACAGAATCCAAGCGGGTTAATTGAAGTGGAGAGGCGTGTCAGGGATCTTATATGATCATAAAGTACCACTAAAACTTAAAGGCGAGTTTTACCGTACTACAATTAGACGCGCGATGCTCTATGGTTCTGAGTGTTGGGCAGTGAATTGTGTACATGAGCAAAAAAATGGGAGTTGCGGAGATGAGAATGCTTAGGTGATGTGTGGACACACGAGATTGGATAAAATTAGGAATGAAAGTATCAGGGATAAGACTGGAGTAGCACCAATTTCAGAGAAGTTGCGAGAAGCTCATCTAAGATGGTTTGGACACGTACAAAGGAGACCATTAGAGGCACCTGTTAGGCGTTGTGAGAGTCTAGTCACTAGGCATGTTAGATGAGGGAGTGGTAGACCAATAAATACTTGGAATGAAACTATAAAGAAAGACATGATGTACTTAGGCATTAGTGAGATTATGACAAAAGATAGGGCATAATGGAGACAAAGGATCCATATAGACGACCCCACTATAGTTGGATAAAGGATTGAGTGTTGTGTTGTTGAATCATTTGTGTTCTGAGTCATTTAACTTGGCCATACTGTTCATGTTTAATAAAGCAAACTTCACATTAGCCCGCTTGCTTGCTTGTGGGTGATTGTTGACATAGTGATTATTCTTGGGTTTGATACTCTATATCATCTTTTAATGGCTACTCTATATAGATAAGGTGTATGTTGTTGGGTATATTGGAAATTGTGTACTAGATTTGGAGAAGCCTCACCTAACTCAATGATATACATCATTGTGTATTTGATGGGATGTTGAGTTTAAATGTGCAGGTCAAAGAAATGCAGAAAAATATTCTAAGTACAAGTGTCAACACTAGTGAAGGATATGTGTCGACACCAGAAGCCAGTTTGTGTCGACACACAGAAATTCTGTCAGCAGCAGTTGTGTCGAAACACAGGACTTGTGTCGACACACAGAATTTCAGTCTACAGCAACTGTGTCGACACACAGGACTTGTGTCAACACACACTCAAGAATTCTGTCGACACCAACTATGTCAAGACTAGAAGCAATTGTGTCGACACACAGGACTTATGTCGACACACTCAACAGAAGCTGTGTCGAGAAGATAAAGAATGTCTGTGTCTGCATTGTGGGAGCTGTGTCGACACCATCAAGACTTGTGTCGACACATGGTCTATTTGTGTCGACACATTTGGAGTATTGTCTCGACGCTTTTCTGCTGAGATAGAGTTCAAGGAGATGTCAGGTGTCAAGACTAAAGATCTGTCAGCTGTCATAACTAACAAAGTTGTCACGTCTGTCAGAGCTGTTAGAAGGCGGTTATAAACCTGATCAACCGGTAACCTCAGATGAGATCTATATAAAGACCTGTGCTATCACAAAAAAAGAAGAGCACAACAATAATAAGGAGAAGAAGGAAATATTCAACACTTCCTATCAATTGAAATCAAGAAGAAGACAGATTGTGAACAAGTCTGCAAGAAGAATTCAGATCCAATTCTGGATTAAAAAAAGGAAGCTGGATTGAAGATCATCTCCAACTTCATTAGAAGATCAACCTTACTTTGTTCAGAATAAAGAAGCTTTGAAGAAGCTAAGACATGTTGGATCTTAAGAAGTCAGTTCAATCAAGAACTGATCAAGAAAGTCTTCACCTCATTCTCTTTCTATCTGGGTGAAGAATTTATTATTTTAAACAATCAATTTTTCTGTAAGATCTCTTGTATATCTGAGTGTAGGAGAGTTATCTCTCTTAGTTGTAAGCCTAAATATATAAAGGTTGAGGTAGGGCTGAGTGCTTGAGGTAGGATCTTTGTGATCTGAGTTGTAGGCCTGGTGTTAAGGGCTGAGGTAGGGTAGTTGGCTTGAGGTAGGATTCTTGGGAAGAATCTGAGTTGTAGGACTTGAAGAAGTCTGAACTGTAGGAACTAATTGGGTTTTGAGTTGTAAGATCAGTGAATCTGAGATAGTGGAAGGAAGTTTGGCCGAATCCAGCACTCAACTGGATAGGTGAAGGGGGAGAGTGGACGTACCCACGAATTGGGGCACCACTATAAACCATTGTGTGCTGTGCTGTGATTTTTCTGTGATTGTTATTCTATGTGCTGTGATAATTGTGCTGTGATTAACTTTTTAATTTCCTAAGTGGTTAAAAAAATATTTGAACTATTCACCCCCCTCTAGGTGTTTAGGCTCTATAAACCAAATCTTTCAAGTGGTATCAGAGGGAGGTTCACTCAAATATAGACCTTACAGTCTGAGTTGATCTCCAAGGCAATTATCTGTTAAACAGAATGGGTTCAGGTGAAAATCAGAAGGAACTTGGATCCATGAAATTTCCTATCTGTAGGAAAGAAAATTTTGTCATTTGGAAAGAGAGGGTCAGATTGTTCATGGAAACATCTGATCCAAGAATTTACATTACAGTTCTAGAAGGGCCATTCATTCCTATGAACATATCAGTTCTTGATGCCAATCTCAAGACTCCAAAAAGTTATTCTTAAATGACTAAGGAAGAGATCATCCTAGCAACCTTAGACAAGAGGGCACAGAACATAATTATGAGTGCCATAGATGATTCTATATTCTAGAATCTGGTCCATTGCAAAACCTTCAAGAAGATGTGAGACACTTTGATTGTCTACATGGAGGGAACATAAGAAGTAAGAGAGGATAGAAAGTCTATGCTAAATCAAGAATATGAAAGTTTTAGACAAGCCAAGACAGATAGCATAGCTGAATGTTATAAGAAATTCTTTAGAATTATAAATGAGCTAATGACCTATGGAAGAGTCTTTAGCACATATGAACTAAATGACAAGTTTCTCAGGTCACTAACCAAGGACTGGGATACTAAAATATGTGTCATCAGAGAGGTGGTCAGGCTTACTGATATAACTCCACCAACCTTATTTGGAAAACTGTTATCATATAAGATGCAACTCACTGCCAGAAAGGAGGAGGAGAAAAGTAATAGGTCTGAATACAAAGAAAAGTCAGTTGCCTTCAAGACTAAAGCCACAAGAAAGGGCAGGAGAAAGTATCCTTCTTTACAAGAAAGGGCAGGAGCAAGCAATTCTCTCTTTAATATGGTAATAGAGTTTAAATGTTAAATTTATTGCTTTCTAATAACTCTCTGTGGAATAACTTTCTAATAAATTTACTGTAATGAAAATTTACAGAGTAATGCATTACACCTCATGGAAGCACATCAAACTTATCGACAGTAAACTGTAAATTTACAGTAAATTAAGCTTATTGTAAATTTTAGTAAAGATAACTGCTACTCATAAATAGAGCAATGTAAACATATCTTTACTGTAAATTTATACAGTTAGCCTCAAATTTGCATTACACCTGATTGAGTAGCATAGTTATGAGTTAAATTTACAGTTAACTCTTTGTATATTAACTGTAATGAAAAATTGAGGTTTATTGCTACTCTCTTTGTTCATGGCTACTCATGGATACTCTGTAACAATTAATTACTTTGCTACTCTATTCTCTTCTGAGAAAATTTGCATATTCCACACATAGGCAAGAATAATTCAAGGCATTATAATATATTCATGCTTATAATGTCCGGTTTGTCTTTCTTAGCATCAAACACAGGCTTAGCCCTTGTAGAGCCCTCCATGATGCAGGCGGAACCTGCTTAGATGCGTGCAGAGCCTGCTAAAAGCATCGAGCATGGATGTAGCTTGATTATATATTATAAGAAGCTCAATGAGTTCTTATATCATACTCCAACACTTCAATATTCTGTTTAGCCTATTTTTGTGATATTTTTTTAGTTGTAATTGACGTATATTTCTTTTTTAAACTTATATTTTTGATGTTCTTCAGCCTGGTTACACTATTCATACTAGATTCTATGAAAATGCTGATTAATGTAAATTCATTACAGTTCTTCAGCCTATTTACACCTTTTGCGCTATTCATAAATTTCTTACAGTAAGTTAACTAAGTTTAAAGAATAATGAATTCAATAACTGCTGCACCTATAATTTGCTGTAAATTTATAGCTAAATCTTAATCATTTATCTGATCAAGATAAGTTTATGAGTTAAATTTACAGTAAAACTTATTGAAATACAATCTTAGTTAACCTTAAATTTACTCAACAACTAACTTAATTTGAGTTTTACTTTATGATGTTGAGCAGAGACGAGCTCGAGCTTTGGGTCCGTACGTGGCATATTTGACGACTTACCATATATGGCATGCCCGGATCGATGATCAGACTCCGCAGATGTGTCCGGATCCGCTTCATGAGTCGAGATCATATATTAGTTTTTTTTATTGGTTTATTTTCATGTATTTTAGTGGCCTCTCCCATCGGTCAATCATAGACACCGATAGGGATGCCCTAGTGTCTTGTTTTATTATAAATATTTGTTTAAGAAGTTGAACCAAGGCATTGCAAAATTTGGAGAACTTTATTCTCGGATTACAGCGATCCATCCCCGGTGCCGACGTCGTGGAACCCTAGGTGATGACTCCTAGGTGCTCGTTCTTCCCCCCAAGGCACTCCCTACCCTTTCCTTCATTTTCCACACCTCAAATCCTCGTTCCCACCGCTACAACCGCCCAAAATAGCACCCTAAACAGACCAGCCGGCTATTTCCTGCAAGCAACCATGACGCCCTCCCACTGTGCAGCCGCCAACCCAACATTGTCCCCTCCCCTTCAGCGCCTCCCCCACCCAACCGGCCGACAACCATCCCTTCCTCCCTCCTCCAACCCAACCTCTGGTTGGCCCTCCTCAAAACCCAACCACCATTTAGCTACCCTAAGCCCGGCCGACCCCTCCATCATCACCCCCTTCGTGGAACCACCTCCAAATCACCCTAATTCTTTAGATCCATTCAGATCTGAGAATTTGAGCCCCAATCCGTTATTTCCATCGCTCGTACTTTCCATTTTAGCCCGGATCTAACCCTAAATTGCGGATCCATCCCTCTCCGGCCTGTATCTACTCGTACGTGTCCAGATCTACCCTTTTCTCACTCGATCTCAAACTTTATCGCCGAGGACAGCCACCACCTTCATTTTCACGTCGTCGGTTCCACCTCCGATCGCCGATCTACACATCCGGACCCTAGTTCTTCACTATCTCGGTTCAGCCCGCTACTTTGTGAGTTTATTTTATGGTATTGGATTATTTGATTTGACATTTTCATTGGTGAATAAATGTATGTGTTGTGATTCTTGCTCGTAGAAATTATTTCGGTCAGCTAATAATTTGCAGGAGGAAATATTCATTGTGCGCTTTGCTTTGGCCCTCCGAGCAGAGGAAGCCATTATAAATTGCCAAAATTAATTGATTGTTTTCAATTTCTAATATTTGCATGGAGTTAGAATTATCTTTGCTCAAATTTATTTGTCGAGATATCGACGATTATATTGCATTTAGGTTCAGATTAGTGTGTCACCCCTGCACTATCACCTAGCGTCGTAGGTTTTGTGCACCCCGTAGCCTACCCTACATCATTTTGGTATTAGAGGGCAAGGTTAGGCCATCTGCATGCTCTGTAGTGGTAGGTCATATAGAGTCTTTAGGTTCATCCATGACTAGTTATCATCGACATTCCTCTCCTCTATTTCTGGATTTCAAGTCCGCTTATACCCGATCTCATAGAGCAACTTCAGAGAAATTATCACGTTATTATGATGATTATTATCGTCTATGGCACACTACTTCTCAAGATCGTATTGACCCACCGACACGATCCCACTACACTAGAGACGATCTATATGATGATTATTGTCGTTCATATCCCTGCACGCGAGCGGAACGTGTTGATCATCCTCTCCCGTCGTCGCCCATTCATAAGGATTACATCCACCGACGAGCACGAGCTGATAATGTTAGGACTGCCTGTCTATGAGACTCTCAGAACCCCTATAGAGGTCACCATCGGCATGAACACAATACATGTCAAGATCCTCTTAGTGTTCCACCAATAGAGTTACCTGAAGCTGAATTTCTACAATTAGTACTTGACCGCTTTGATCTCTAAGAAGTTTAGTTTGATCACCTAAGATTTATATTACGAAGAAATCCTAGGGATTTGGGTCAAGCAATCGATGCAAAGAGTAGTGCTCCCACCGAGATAAGAGACCTGACACTTGGTTTTGATCCTTCTCAATTTGATGAGATTCAGTGCTCATGTGATCTTTAGGTTGAATCTGATCATGACTTTATGATATAGGTGGAGAGTGATACTAGCATGACTAGTGAGCAAGGTCGCATGGGTGAGGATGAGCAACCTAGTGATGCTGTGATGGTATACTCATCCTTTTCACCTCACCTGACCTACATCTTGACCTAGTGTCCCCTTTGAACAAAGACATAGTTCTAAACGTTATATCAATTGACCCACACTTGATTCTGGTCACCCCCTGCTCTTCCATTAGTATAATCTTGAGTCACTTAACTATTGAGAGTCGAGAGTATAGTGTTGACTTAATAGTGGCTACCTCACCCACTTACGAGGACACAACCTTTATCAGTGATACTTATCTAAGGTATCGCCCCATTATTAATGACCTTATCGCTGAACCTCCAGATAAGTCTCTTGATGAGCCACTACTCCCTTGGGAGGTTCAGGAGGCTAGCGTTGACTTTATTGTGGGTGTCCTACTTGCTCCCACAGACAGTACTGTTATCGATGCCATCCTCATGGTAGACTATCCTATATTATCGACCTTCTCAGGATTAAGTCCCGGAGAGGCTCATTTGACAAGCCTTCCCTCCTACACTTTAGTGATGGATCGTGTATCTGCACTAGTGTTCATCTCACATGTGATGACTTTTGGTATACACCCCCTGGAAAGCCACCTAATGGGCTATATCATTTAAGATGTACCCATCACACCAAGGCTCCGCACTATTTTTTCACCACCTACGTCGTCCCCACGGGCAATGACGTCGGTCACCCCATATTTTTTTATCGACCACCCGATAAGCCTCTTGATAGGTCACCCCATGTTAGTAATATCCAAGTCATTGTCAAACCTTCCCTTAGAAAGTTTGTCAAGTATGTTGTTATCTATGTGCATCATACGCTTCATTCGCATGAGTCAGTTGGGTTACTTGTTCATCATTTGCATGCATTACATGAGTCGGTTCGCCGACGAATAATTAACGAGCAATGAAAACTATAAAACTCATGCAGATAAGCGAAGGCGAGAACAAGTGTTTAATGAAGGCGAGAAAGTAATAGTGCGAGTCCGCCCTGAGAGGCTCACCTCGGGGCCTTCCAAAAAGCTAAGCGTCAGGCGAATGAGTCCTTACTCAATTATTAGTCATATTGGGACAAACGCCTACCGGCACGATATCCCGACAATTATGAGAATTCATTTGTTGTTTAAAGTTGAGGATTTGATGCCGTACTATGAGCCTCATGAGTATGTGGACCCGAATAGTGGAGATGCCCAGCCACCCCCACCCTCACTTTTGTTGCCTTACCACTCTCATACTCCACCTACTTCTGATAGCCACTACAATGCACCCACTATTGACACCCACCCACCCGGGGATTCGTTTTCTCTGGTTTCATCGACGACACAGTCAATCGCACTGGGATCCACCACTCGAGAGATGAGCGATGAGATCATCACAGAGTTCAGATTCCACCAGCTTGTTCCTACTTCAGATGGGTTGCACTGTCGCAACTTGGTACATTGGCGGGGCCGCCCCGACGCAGTTGATGCTTGGATACTTGTAGCAGAGCTTGATCGATTCATCCCTGAACTTTGACTTCAACATGGCCATCTCCATTCACCGGAGATTACTACTTTTTCAGTCAGGGGGAGTTGATTGGCAAGGACACTCTACCGCCGACGAGACTTTGACAACTTCCAGTAGACTTCTTCGAGTTGTGCCTGACATTCATCGAGAGAATTCTTATCCCAATTCATCGGGAGATGAATTCTTTCAAGCTAGGGAGATTGATGCGGAGCAGAGACGAGCACGAGCTTTGGGCCTGTTTGGGGCTGATTTGACGACTTACCATATATTGCGTGCCCCAATCGACGATCGTACTTCGCAGATGTGTTCGGATCCACGTCGCTAGTTGAGATCATATATTATTTTAATTTTTGGGGTTATTTTCATGTATTTTAGTGGCCTCTCTCATTGGCCAATCATAGCCGTCGATAGGGATGCCCTAGTGTCTTGTTTTATTATAAATATTGGTCTAAGAGGCTGAACCAAGACATTGCAGAATTTTGATAACTTCATTCCCGGATTCCAGCAAACCCTCCCCGGTGCCGACATCGTGGAACCCTATGTGACAACTCCTAGTTGCTCGTTATCCCCCTTAATATAATCCCTACCCTCTTGTTCCCACCACTACAACCCCCCAAAACAGCACCCTAAACAGCCCGGTAAGCTATTTCCTACAGGCAGCCAGGCCGCCCTCCCGCTGTGCAGTCGCCAGCCCACAACTGGCCCCTCCCCTTTAGCTTCCCCCCCACCTAGTCTGCCGATAACCATCCCTTCCTCCCTCCTCAAGCCCAACAGTCGGCTAGCTTTCCTCAAAACCCGGCAACCATTTTGCCACCCTAAGCCTGGCTGACCGCTCCATCATCACCCCCTTCGTGGAACCACCTCCAAATCACCCTAATTCTTTAGATCCATTCATATAAGAGAATTTCAGCCCTAATCTGTTATTTCCACCACTCGTACTTTCTATTTTAGCCCGGATTTAACACTAAATAGCAGATCCATCCCTCCCCGGCCCGGATCTACTCGTATGTGGCTGGATCTACCCTTTTCTCACCAGATCTCATCCTTTACCGCCGAGGACAACCACCACCTTCATTTCACGTCGCAGGTTCCACCTCCGATCGTCGACCTATACATCCGGACCCTAATTCTTCAGTGCCTCGGTTCAGCCCGCAATTTTGTGAGTTTATTTTGTGGTATTGGATTATTTGATTTGACATTTTCATTGGTGAATAAATGTATGTGCTGTGATTCTTGCTCGTAGAAATTGTTTCGGATCGCTAATAATTTGCATGAGGAGATATTCGCCGCGCGCTTTTCTTTGGCCCTTCGAGCGGAGGAAGCCATTATTAATTGCCAAAATTAATTGATTATTTTCAATTTCAAATATTTGCGTGGAGTTAAAATTATCATTGCTCAAATTTATTTGTCGAGATATCGACGATTACATTGCATTTAGGTTCAGATTAGCGTGTCACCCCTGCACTATCACCTAGCGTCGTAGATTTTGTACACTCCGTAGCCTACCCTACATCACTTTACACTATAATTTATAGTGAAAATTAATAAACTGTGCATTTCATTGGGTGTATTGAATAGGGAGAGTGCTACTCTATTTGCATTACTCTATATATTGTGCTACTGTGCATTTCTTAAGGTTTATTGCTACTCTATACATTGTGCTACTCTATATCTTAACTCATGCTTTTAATTATTCTGTTTTTCTTACCTATTTAGTATTTTTTATTTTCATAAACCTTGTCTATTTTCTTCTTTGCTAATCCGGTATGAATTTAATATTTTTCATCTTCAGTTTATTCTTTGTGTAAGTAGATTCTACTGAAGTTTCTAACTCCCAAAATGGGCTTTGATAATGAGAGCATGCTTAGTGGTTATTTTTATCCTGTTTGTCGCACACTAATATTTCACAATCAACCTCTACAGTCACAATGCACCCATCTATATTGCAAGCCACACTTAGCTTATATTGTTGCTACTTCTCATGCTTGTACGTATGATGGTTATCTGGTGGCTGACGTAGACTCAAAGGTTTGATGTTATCATCTCATATAATCTAAATTTAAAAGGTCATTTTTTTTTATTAAAATTTTAAAGGAATTCTGTAGCCTCTTTTTGAATCAAGTCACTTGCTAAATGATGAGTACTATTTATCTAGTGATTTTCGGACTCGTCTGGGCTATTTTTCTTTCACATACACTTCACTTTTAGTTCGTTATCGTATATATTTCATCTTATCTTTATTTCCATAGGAAGTGCACACTTAGGCCCGTGGTTCTGTATTTTTATTACTTTTATAGATTGTACTCCTTGTGATTTCCTGGAATGTCTGCACATATCAGTGATTTGTTTTGCCTATTGGTAGAGGGGTCGTGTGCTTGTTTCGGGATTGTTTGGAAACAGGAATACTGCGCACGATCATCGGATCTATTTTGCACGACCACTGGTCGTGCTTCACTGATCATGCGTTACTGATCGTGCGCACTAGTCTTCATTTTTCCAAGTTCTGCCTGGGGAAAACGCACGACTACTGGACACAGTGCGCACGACCACCGGTTGTGCGCCACTGATCGTGGGCATTGATTCCATTTTTCCTGGAGTTCTGTCTGGGGTAATCGTACGACCATTAGACATAGTGTGCACGACCACCGTTCATGCGCCACTGCTCGTGTGCGTTATCCCAGTTTTTCTTGAGTTCTGCCATACCAATACGCATGATCACTAGACATAGTGCGCACGACTAGTGATCGTGCGCATTATTATTTCTGTTGTCTATAAATACGCAGGTTCAGCCCTAATTCCGAGCCCGCACATTTTTTCCTCCGTTTTCGTCTCCGAGGAGGGATTCCGCCATCCTATTTCATCTTCCACCATAGGGAGGTGCTCTGGGAAAGCTTTCAACGCCAAATCCAAGTCGGAGCTTCCTCTCGGCCACCTCCTTCATCCTTGAGCTTCAAGAAGAGTTTGACCTAGCTTTCTCCATCAAGCTAGGAGAAGTTTGTATCGTCCTTCACTGGATCGTGACACGAAGAAGACGAGTCCATTAGGAGTTAGTGACAACCTCCTCTACCCCGGACGCAGTTGAGGACCGAGCTAGGACGCGGATCGACAACCCTGCAATTCCTTCCGTGAACCCTCAGCAAGCCTTCGGATTCGGTCAATTTCACACTCTCTTCTTCTCTTATTGTTGAATGTGTAGTTTAATTTCTTGTATATGATTAAGTATGTTTAATTTGGTATACATTTTTATATAATCATGTCTATGTGATTTATATTTATGTTATTAGCTTGAGGTGCATCTTTATTTCCATCCACCACCACATCCGTGTTTGCCGCACGAGCAATTGCTAGTGGCGTGCGTAGCGAAGTGGTGCTCACGACCCTCATTCCTCCGTTCTCACCACCTCATCCGCAAGGCTACTCGTCCATCTGCCCAACGATTCGGTGTATAGCGGCCCGTGTAGTCTTCCATCCCGCCTGGCGAAATATTGCATAGCGGCATTACATAGGAGTAGTTTATAGTATTTTACTTTCTTTTTCCACAAAATACCAAAACCCCCCTTTTATAGGTAAGGCTTTTTGACTTCAATCTCAAGTCCTCCTCAAAATTAACTCTATCTTATTGTGTTCCCTCGAGATCGATACTTGGGAAAATTTGCCTATTTTATATTACTTGTGCGACCGGTACACTTTCCATTCAACGCATTAAGTTTTTGGCACCGTTGCCGGGGAACACAATCGTGTGAGTTTTTTGAGAGGGAGATAAGAGATAGAAGCCCTTTTCCATTTGTTCATATCATGTTTATTCTTTGCTTTAGTTTTTAAATTTTTTTGCTTATTTTTCTTTGTTTCTTTTCTAGTTTTAATTTGCAACAACATGCATTCCTTTTCTTTTATCTGCTAGTGTGTAGTTAATTTTTGCTTAGAATATTTATGTTGGTGAATTCTTTCTTGTTGCACATGTTTTCTTATATGAATATCCATTGCAGATGGTGCGGGGATTATAGGCATGGTAGTGATGAGTGCCCCAATGAAGATAGTGAGCATAATTCTCGTGGTTCAGTGTATGGAGCACCCTCCTCTTATGGTATTTCATACACCATACCCAAGTCTTATGGTCACTTCTCTTCTACACCTTTACCTATTTCTTATTCCTCTCTGGTCCCACCTGGACTGAGGAGTAATGGAAAACAGTGTTTGTGTTGTCATAGCACCGAGCATATGTTGAAAGATTGCGCAGAATTTCAGCGCCAGTTGGAGGAGGATGATGAACCAGATATCTGATTCGTTCCATCCACCTCTCAATTGGCTGCCCCTTCTGATTTTGATGATATATTCGCAGTACCACCTTGTCTATGGGGGACTGCTACGGATGTACCCATCAGACTTTCTACTGATCGGTATGACAACATTGTGGTGCCGTCTCTCCCTATGCATTATTCCCCTCTTTTGGATTCACCCCCGGAGGAACCCGCTCATATTTTCTCTGATGTTGTTGTTCCTCCGCCTTCTTTGCAAGAATTACCTACTCCTTGTTTTAGTGAGTCGGTTGATGATACCGACGATGATCTTTGCTTGGATCCTGCTAGGAGTGAGACCGGGACCACTCCCCCTATTGTTGATTATTTTAGTCTTTCATCTCCTTTATTTCTTGATCCCCTTTCTATATCTGAGCCCGTACGAGTTGAATCTTCGCAGGTGCTTCAGGGGGAATTGGAGATTTCAGCTCGAGTCATCGATGATATCATCCTCTTTTGCAAGGAGGTTGATTCCTCCTCTGTTGAGGAAGCTCCATTGATTGCTTTCTCCTCCTGTCGTCTCCCTGTAGACGATACCTTACTGGGCAAGGATTTATTTTGTGGTGATATGAGTGAGGACCAGCGCTCCTCTTCTTCTTAATTCTTATTTCCTCTACCTGTGTTGGACAAGTATTATTATTTAGGTAGAGGGGTAACTTCTCTATCTCCGTATCAGTACCCGTTACCGAAACGGATAATGGAACAATTACTTGTGCACTTTTCTTTTCATAGGTCTATTAGCTAGAAAAGTATAGAATTTAATAAGTCGTGCTGGTAGGACAATAACCTCAGTAGTTATCTTATATTTCCTGCATTTATATTTTTCATGTCTATCTTAGTTTTAGTAATTTTTTTTTATTTTGTATATATTTCTTTTGTTTTTGCGGAGCTCACCCCTGCAGGTATTCATGACAACTTCGTATTGGCGGGGTTGTGATTCTTCGTTTGGCGGACCTGCCTTTGTTTTTCACGCGTCTTCTAGTATGCTCATTGGCTGAGCATTGGGTAACCTCTTCTCTTGTCTCTATCTAATTTCAATTTCTATATCATATGCTGTGGAGCTTAGTTTAAGTCTAGGGGAGAGCCAGTATTTATTACCTTTTGGCGCATATTTCATGTGCATACTAAAAGCTTTTATTGTTTTATTTTGATTAGTTCATTGCATTGCACAGCACTGCACCCACATGAGCGTGTGCTTAACTGTTAGCGTGCTGCGAGTTAAACTCGTTTCTTTTGTATGATTTGGGAAAATTATTGTGCCGGCATAGGATTATGAGATGGAGTAAAATGTTGACTCCTGTAGTGCTCCTAGTCTAGTGCTCTCGTCTCGTGTAGAAATTGGAGAAAATTTAATTTTTCTGTATGCTTATAGTTTTATATTTTTCTAATTGCGTAAAAACTTTTTATTCTACTCAAAAATTAGTGCATCCAGTGTGAATCGAATGGTAGTGTTGGGATGTGTGTAGCCATCACTAGACTCATTTTGCTCGAGTCGAGAGGAAGGATCATCTTTCTCGGTGGCTAAGAACTTGCCCCAAGCTACTCTCGAAGCATTGGTGCGTGGTTAGTCAAGCGTGAGCGTGATGTAGGCCGTCACTTTGTCTAGTTTGAGCCTTGTACCATTCCCGACGTCTATCTGTTGCTATCCCCATTGAGCCTATCCCTTCCTTTGACTTCCCTATGCCTCGCTACCAAATCCATATAGCCTTTCCTACTCGCACATCCGGATGTGGTCGCTCGGTTATTTTGCTTTATTATCATTTGTATCCGTTATGTGTGACAGTTATGTGGGTGTTTGTGCAGCTTGTGGTGTTGCCGTGTTTTCGTATTTGGTTTCGGCTATTTGGATAAAAAGAAAAGAAAAAATGAAAAAGTAAATGAAATGAAATTTCCCAATTGGGAATAAAAGAAAAAAATATATATTGTTGTTGAGTTGTGAATATTTTTTTGGTATTGTGTTCATGGTGGGCATGCACGCACCGTAAAAAAATCCAAGTCTGGTGGTGCGTCGCACATATTTGCCGTTGTATATAGCTGTGAGTGTTTTTGGGCGGTCTCATTTTGGATGTGCGTGTCCGTCTTGTTTATCTTTGTCTATCCCGGCTTCGCCTAAGACTATATTAAACTCCAAGTCCTACGGATTCGTGCTTGAGTCGAACTAGTACCGTGGAGAGTGTGTGAACGGGCAAGCGTATGGTCCCCGACATTGGTAGATTCCTTTGGAGGTGATCCTGAGCCCCGGTCTTTGGCAAAGCTCACCTTAGTGGCCAGCCTACTTTCTTCCTGCGCGTGACCGGAAGATTCACCGCGATTCCATTTTTGAGTAGTAATAAAATTTTGATACGCATTGTGAAAAGTATAAACTATTGTGTATACTTAGAAATATCCTATATTATATTTTTATGCGCGCGAGCATGCGACTTCGCATGGTACTCCATATCTTAATTTCTTTGTTAGCTAGTTTATTTTCCCTATCTGCATAGATTTTGTTTGCTCGGGATGCGCAAACAGGTAAGTCTGGGGGTGTGATGAGTCCTATTTATATAGTGATTTTCGGACTCATCTGAGCTAGTTTTCTTTCACATGCACTTCACTTTTAGTTCGTTATCGTATATATTTCATCTTATCTTTATTTCCATAGGAAGTGCACACTTAGGCCCGTGGCTGTGTATTTTTGTTACTTTTATAGATTGTACTCCTTCTTGTGATTGCCTGGAATGCCTGCACATATCAGTGATTTGTTTTTCCTATTGGTACGGGGGTCGTGTGCGTGTTCGGGATTGTTTGGAAACAAGAATACTGCGCTCGATCATCGGATCTATTGCGCACGACCACTGGTCGTGCGCCACTGATCGTGCGCACTAGTCGTCATTTTTCCAAGTTCTGCCTGGGGCAAATGCATGACCACTGGACACAGTGCGCACGACCACCGGTCGTGCGCCACTGATCGTGTGCATTGATTCTATTTTTCCTAGAGTTCTATCTGGGGTAATCACACGACCATTAGACATAGTGCGCACGACCACGGGTCGTGCGCCACTGCTCGTTTGTGTTATCCCAGTTTTTCTTGAGTTCTGCCATGCCAATACGGACAATCACTGGACATAGTGAGCACGACCACTGGCCGTGCGCCAGTGATCGTGCGCATTGTTATTTCTACTGTCTATAAATACGCAGGTTCCGCCCTAATTCCGAGCCCACACATTTTTCCGCCGTTTTCGTCTCCGAGGAGGGATTCCGCCGTCCTCTATTATCTTCCACCATAGGGAGGTGCTACGGGCAAGCTTTCAACGCCAAATCCAAGCCGGAGCTTCCTCTCGGCCTCCTCCTTCATCCTTGAGCTTCAAGAAGAGTTTGATCTAGCTTTCTTTATCAAGCTAGGAGAAGTTTGTATCGTCCTCCACCGGATCGTGACACGAAGAAGACGGGTCCATTGGGAGTTAGTGATAGCCTCCTCTACCCCGGACGCAGTTGAGGACTGAGATAGGACGCGGATTGACAACCCGACGATTCCTTCCGTGAACCCTCAACAAGCCTTCGGATTCGGTCGATTTCGCACTCTCTTCTTCACTTGTTGTTGAATGTGTAGTTTAATCTCTTGTATATGATGAAGTATGTTTAATTTGATATACATTTGTATACAATCATGTCTATGTGATTTATATTTATGTTATTTGCTTGAGGTGCGCCTTTATTTCCATCTGCCACCACATCCGGTTTTGCCGCACTAACAATTGCTAGTGGCGTGCGTAGTGAAGAGGTGCTAACGACCCTCATTCCGTCATTCTCACCACCTCATCCGCAAGCCTACTCGTCCATCCGCCCAGCGATTCTGTTCATACCGGCCCGTGTAGTCTTCCATCCCGCCTGGCTAAGCATTGCATAGCGGCATTGCATAGGAATAGTTTATAGTATTTAACTTTCTTTTTCCGCAAAATACCAAAACCCCCATTTTTGTAGGTTAGGATTTTGGACTTCAATCTCAAGTCCTCAAAATTAACTCCACCTTGCTGTGTTCCCTCGAGATCGATACTTTGGAAAATTCGCCCATTTTATATTACTTGTGCGACCAGTACACTTGTCGTTCAACGCATCACTGAAGCAATTGGAAAAGTCCTCCTCAAAATTAACTCCACCTTGCTGTGTACTTTTGGTAATTCTCTCGTTGAATGCAATAGGTGTGGAATTCAGATCATACACCGACAAGTTCAAGAGCATGTACAGACCTGCCCGGTAAGGGGATTTTATAAGTTTACTAGAGCATTGCATTGAATTATTCTCTATTTGTTGACAAATAATAATTCTTGTATTCATGGTTTGCAGCCTCTAAGACAACAAGTAGAAACTGCTCATACTCAAGCTTTAATTGCATCAAACCATGGTGTTACTCGGGATTCCTCAGATGGTTCTTCAGTTATCACTACCAAATGGTTCAAATTCCATAAATTATGACCAGGCTTCTTCGCAAATTATGGCAAGACTTCTTTGTATGTAACTAAAGAATCCTAGAAGACATCAGTTGACTATCACATATATGCTTTAGAATGCACGTTTGTAGATTTTTTTCATGTATTTCAGTTTAAATAGATATGAAAACACTATTACTTTATACTGAGGGATTTGAGTTATCTTCAACCCATTTTTTCTCTATTAATAAAATTTATGTCAACTAGTCGTTTTGTTGCAATGAAATATTTTATTTATTATTGTATTTGAATGTCTAAAATCGAATTCTAGTTTAAGGAAATAATTTTATAATATTTTGTGAGAAATTGAACAAAATTTAGTATTAAAAATTATTACTATTGTGTCATTTCTTTAGCGGTCAATTATTTTGTCACTGAGCACATTTATTAGTAAAACTAATTTTATCACTAAAAATTTTATTCCTTTTAGAGACCAAATTAATAGTCACAAAAATTGCTTTTGATGATCAAAAGAATTTGGTCACTAAAATTTTATTTCGTCACCGGACCAACATAGTCACAAAAACTTCATTTCGTGACAAAATTCATTTGATCACCAAAAAATCACTTTGTGACCGATTCAATATGATCACTAAATGTCCACTCAGTGATTGATTTAAGTTGGTTACTAAAAATTAATTTAGTGATCAAATCAATTTGGTCATCAAAAAACTTTTAATGACTAGTTATTTGGGTTACTAAATATGTACAATTAGTGACAAATTTTTTTGATCACTAAATAGATTTAGGTGGCGTTTGGTTGGGCTTATTCCCTGCGGTGCGGTGGAAACGCACCGCTATTTTGCCAATAAGCAGTGTTTGGATGGGATGATTTTGGAAACAGCTTTTATTAGGCGCCGCGGTTTTAGGTTTAACCCCAGCCGCGCTTTATTTCCCCGTTTCGCCGCAAACTCCCGCTGATCGCAATCCGCTCCTGAAACCTAGCCCGATAGCTGCGGCGATTCTCCTTCCCCGATCGACGACGACCCTCGACGACGGCGATCCTTGAACATTTTCATTGTCCTCTCAACGCCGCTGGCCTCGCCGTACCCGAATAGTCTCCCACTTTGGCTATTTCACCTCTTCGCATCGTCTGCGCACTATTTATAGGGTTTTGCTGCCATCGAATCACTGTAAGCCCCATTCCTCATCTTCTGCTTTCTTCTGTTCCGATTTCCGCCATTGATATCTACGCATTTGCAGCTATATGTGTCAGCCTATTGTCACTGGATTTGCGTTATCTTATTTTTCATTTTGTTGAATGGTATTTCATACCGTGATTTGACTTTCAGATGGAGGTGGAGTGCTAGCTTGCTTATAGAATCTTGTTTTTTTGGTGCGTTTACTACTTTTTTAAGTATTTATTTATAGGTTCATACAATGCAAGAAGTTTTTTGATTTCTTTTCAAGTATTTAGTTGAAATTTTTTGATTTCTTTTGGTATTTAGTTGAGTGAGTATATATGTGTGTGTATATATGTGTGTGTGAGTGTTTGTGTGGCTGTGTGTGTATATATGTGTGTGCTGTGTAAACAGAGCTAGTTTTGTAAACATATATGTTTGATTGTATATATGTGCATATATGTGTATATATGTGTGTGTATATATGTGTGTGTGAGTTTTTTTGATTCTCATATTTTCTTGTCGTGGGAGTATGGATTTTGTGTTTGTTTGTGATTTCCATGTCAAGAATTCTCAAATTTTTTGATAATGCCTTGTGTGTGTGATTTTATATGTGTGTGTGTGTGTGTGTGAGTTTGTATATGAGTGTGTGTGTTTGAGTGTATGTGTGTGTTTATGAGTGTATGTGTGTGTGAGGAAATGAAATGTATGTGTATGTGTGTTTGTGTATGAGTGTGTGTGTGTGATTTGAAATGTGTGTGTGAGAGAGTTTGTATATTAGTGTGTGTGTGAGATTGTTTATGAGTGTGTATGTGTATGTGTGCTTGTAGTTATATATGATTGTAAGTGGGTATATATGTGTGTGTGTGTATATGAGTATGTGTGTGTATTTGTGAGTGTGTGTATATTTGTGAGTGTGTGTATTTTTGTGTGGCTGTGTGTGTATGTATGTGTGAGTGTGTGTATATTTGTGTGTGTATATATGTGTGTGTGTGTGTGTATATGAGTATGTGTGTGTATTTTGTGAGTGTGTGTATATGTGTGAGTGTGTGTTTATAAAACTTGAGTTTATGTTGAAAATCAAAAAGCTCTGTTTAGTTGTGTGTGTGTTATGTGTGTTATGTGTGTTATGTGTGTTTATAAAACTTGAGTGTGTGTATATATGTGTGTGTGTGTGTATATGAGTATGTGTGTGTATTTGTGAGTGTGTGTATATGTGTGAGTGTGTGTTTATAAAACTTGAGTGTATGTTGAAAATCAAAAAGCTCTGTTTAGTTGTGTGTGTGTTATGTGTGTTATGTGTGTTATGTGTGTTTATAAAACTTGAGTGTGTGTATATATGTGTGTGTGTGTGTGTGTGTATATGAGTATGTGTGTGTATTTGTGAGTGTGTGTATATGTGTGAGTGTGTGTTTATAAAACTTGAGTGTATGTTGAAAATCAAAAAGCTCTGTTTAGTTGTGTGTTGTGTTATGTGTGTTTATGTGTGTTTATGTGTGTTATTTGTGTGTTTATAAAAACTTGAGTGTGTGTATAAATGTGTGTGTGTGTGTGTGTAATATGAAAAGTATGTGTGTGTATTTGTGGAGTGTGTGTATATGTGTTGAGTGTGTGTTTATAAAACTTGAGTGTATGTTGAAAATCAAAAAGCTCTGTTTAGTTGTGTGTGTGTTATGTGTGTTATGTGTGTTATTGTGTTATGTGTGTTTATAAAACTTGAGTGTGTGTATGTGGTTTGTGAAGTTTGTGAGTTATGTGTGTGTGTGTGTATGTATAATATATGTAGTGTGTGTATATATGTGTGTGTGTTTGTGTGTGTGTGTGTGTATATGTATATGTGTTATTTATTGATTTTGAATATTGAATTCATATTTATATATTGCCTTGAAAAGATGGGCAAACCAAAAGACGGTGGGGTGGCAGCAATGTGGGACAATTCCGACGTTTACTCTTTTGTGATATATGCATAAGAGAGATAGAACGTGGGAATCGTGACAACACATTTCAGTAAAGAAGGATGGTCCAATATAATGAGAAAGTTTGAAGAGTCGACTGGAAAGAAGTACGATAAAGTGCAATTCAAAAAATAAGTGGGATCATTGAAGAAGGAGTGGAAACTGTGGACGGAGTTAAAACGAGGTGAGACTGGCTTGGTTGGAACACTTCAAGGAAAACGATAGATGCCTCGGATGGTGGTGGGACGAGCGCTTGAAGGTATTTGTGTGTGTTTAAATTCAATTATTTCCCTTAAATATCTTTTATATACCCGTTTTAAAATAATTGATTTTGATATTTCAGGTTGTTCCTGCGGCAAAGAAGGTTGATTCCGTCTATTCCGGGGAATTGAGAGGAGAAAATGAACATGAGTGATATCAGCTCTGTTGTAGCGACTGGACATCATGCTTGCACCCTCATTCGAGGAATGTTGGCCCCGAGTCTACGGAGGATAGAGCATTGTCAAACGGTGGACAAGAAGACGATGATGTCACTGGAGTACCTCCTGTACCTGAGAACACAGCAACATCCGAGGTTGGCCACAGAAGGAGGAAAGGACAGAAGAAAGACATTACAGCGGGTGTTAGAGGATATGGCAGAGTCTTCTAGGACCATGTGCGATTCATGCAGGAGCCACCGAAGAGCAATTCCTCGTTCCCAATTGCACAGGCGCTTGAGAAGTTAGGAACTTACCATGAAGTGCAGTCAGATAAGGCTTCCACTTTTTTGCCATCACTTATCTGATGGACAAAAATCACAGGGAGACTTCATGTGCCTGCCAGAAGGTCTGAATGTTGAGTGGCTTCGTAGTCGCTATACCAGTGGCGTGTAGTTGAGACATTTATCTTCTTTTTTTGAGACTGTTATGTTATTTTTTTTGGATGTTATTATGTTTCTTACTGCACTTGACTGGACATTATGATGTTTTATTTGATTATTGATATCTGCATGGTTGATTATTGATATGATGTTTTATTTGATTATTGATATCTGCATGGTTGAATGCTTATTGATATCTGGATGTTATCCCAGAATATGTCGAGCGAGGACTCTGACGATTCCACGGAGCAGTATGAAATAGCTAGAAGAAAATGTGTTATTGCTCAACAGACTATAGTAGCAGCAGCATGTTTGGCCGCTACACACACCACTTCATTAAAGAGTCGAGTCCCACGCATGACTTCGAAGCAGACAGCGATAAGTGGGTTGGAGAGATACTTCGAGGATCTACTGTGAGATTCCATGACTCCTTCATGATGAGTCAAGACGTATTTCTCGATCTACTACATTACCTGGAGGCAAGGTGTGGACTCCAGGGGACAAGAAGGACAGTTCCAGAGAAGTCCTAGCATTGACCTTATACATATTGTCGCACAATGAATCGATGAGGAAAACAATAGAGCGCTTTCAACATTAAGGAGACTGCTAGCCGATTTTTCTCTCAGGGGTATTTGTTCTTTGCTGCGGCTAGGGGAGGAAGTTATCCAGCCATTAGACAGGTCTTTCGGAAGCACCCACCAGAAATATGTACGACAGACGCTATATGCCTTTCTTCAAAGATTGTGTTGGAGCTATAGACGGGACACATGTTGACGCGTGCATAGCAGTTGGACAGCAGGTACCCTATATTGGGAGACGGGGCAATCCAACACAAAATGTCATGGCTGCTTGCGATTTCAACATGTGCTTCACTTTCGTCATGGCGGTTGGGAGGGATCTGCACACGATAGCCGCATATTCAATTATGCGTTAAATGATTCAATATAAATTTCCTCATCCACCTCGAGGTAATGTTAACTGATCCTTTACTGTATGTCTCGCTTTAATTAATTTGGGTGGTTAATTAATTTTTAACAAATTAACAGGAAAGTATTACTTGGTCGATTTGGATATCCGTTGCAGAGAGGATATTTGAAACCTTATCAAGATACCAGATATCATCTGCCAGACTTTGCACGTGGTGGCCGTCGAGCAGAGGGACGTCGAGAGATGTTCAATCATGCACACTCATCGCTAAGGAGCGTGATAGAACGATCGTTCGGCGTTTGAAGAAGAAATGGGCATACTGCGGGACATGCCGAGCTATAGCTTCGCGAAGCAGGGGATATTGTGATGGCCACGATGGCATTACATAATTTCATTCGCCGACACCCTTCCCGCAACGATATAGATTTCAATGAGTGCGAGCAGGAAGGGCAAGAATTAGGGTGGCCTCGCAAGGGGCGACAAGAAACTGCTCTGACACTGCAGGTGGAGTAGAGGAGATGATCGCGCTACGTGATAGTATAGCGGATCAGTTGTATGAATCGAGAGCATAGCTCGAGATTGCGGGTGTACTCGGATTTGTTGTGTTATGTTTTTATTTAGACTAAAGTTTTTTTTTTTTGAAAAAAAAATTTCAACTCAAAACTCCGTTTTGAATCCAAACAACTTATTCAAAACTCTGTTTTCAAAACTCCATTTCATCCAAACAGTTTTTTAACAAAACACCGTTTTTCAGAATCAGCACTTTTTCCATCAGCAGCTTCTCATCAGCAGCTTTCCATCAGCAACAGCCCAACCAAACAGACCCTTAGTGACGGGACAATCATTCGTGATGGGATATATTTGATCACTAAATATTTTTAGTGATTAAAATCCAAATTTGAGTGATCACTAAAAATCAGTTTTCTACTAGATGAGATGGTATATTTTTTTATATCCCTGATTAACTTGTAGTTATACCAGTATATGTTTTATTTTAAGTGCAGGTATATCTGTACTTATGAATATTATTTTAGTAATTTGTTTTGCTTTATGTTAACTGGTATATTATAGAAAGTCTGAAATTTCTTAAAATTTTGTTTTTATGAAATATAAATATTATTTTTATTCAATGCTTGGTAAATTTAAATATAATAATTTGGTCAATGAAATTAGGAATTTTAATTGGCTGTTCACATTTGTAATCTACTAAAAGTTTTCTTTGAGACAACTTATGATGATGAATAAGCTGTTAATTGAAAATTGATGTTCGGATAGAGATTTTATAATAACAATAATAAATAAGTAGTAGATTGTTTGAATAATATGTCCATAAGTGTTTATCAAAAGTTTCATTCATAAAGGTCCGTTTATTTGGACTCGTTTTTTCCCCCGAACGCGATTTTTTCACTCAGGCAAAGTTTTTTTCGCCTGTGCACAAATTTTTCACATGGGTGCGATTTTTTCTCCCGACCGCGATTTTTTCGCCCGGGCTCGAATATTTCGCCCGGACACAGTTTTTTCTCCCGTACGTGATTTTTTCACCTGAGCGCAGTTTTTTCTGCCTGTCGTGTTTTTTTCGCCCGTACACGAATCTATCGCACAAGAGCAAATTTGTCGCCCTGGCGCGGTTTTTCGCTCGGGCGCGGTTATTTCCCCCGGGCGTAATTTTTTTCCCAGAAGCATTTATTTCGCCCGGACATGAATTTTTTGTCCGGACGCGAATTTTTCAACCGGGCGCGAATGTTCCGCCCGGGCTCGAATGGTCCGCCCGGGCGCGAATGTTCTGCCCGAGCGCGAATGTTCCGCCCGGGCGCAAAAGTTCTGCTTGGGCTGGAATGTTCCGCCCGGGCGCGAATGTTCCACCCGGGCGCAAATGTTCCGCCCGGGCACGAGTTTTCCGCCTGTACGCAATTTTTTTGCACTGAAGGGAAAAAATGCGTTCTGCCGAAAAAAAATCACGTTCGGTCAAAAAAACGTGCGGACAAAAAAATTGCTGCATGGCGAAAAAATCACTGCAGGGTGAAAAAATTGCGCCAGTGGGAAAAAATCGCTACCGTGCGAAAAAATCGCGTGCGGGT
The DNA here is from genome assembly GCA_039513925.1 of Platanthera zijinensis. Taxonomy (NCBI): domain Eukaryota; kingdom Viridiplantae; phylum Streptophyta; class Magnoliopsida; order Asparagales; family Orchidaceae; genus Platanthera; species Platanthera zijinensis. Next base: position 101,900,430 of record CM077091.1, read on the forward strand.
GGAAAAATCACCGCGGGGCAAAAAAATCGCGGCAGGGCGAAAAAATTGCTGCCGGGTGGAAAAATAGCGCCTGATAGAAAAATCGCGCCCGAGCGGAAAAATCGCGCCAAGGCGGAAAAATCGCGCCCAGGTGAAAAAATTCTCGCCCCGACGAAAAATTCTCGCCCCGGCGAAAGATTCGTGCTCGTCCGAAAAATTAGCGCCCAGGCGAAAAAAGGCGTCCGGTCCAAAAAAATGCCCCCGTGCGAAAAATTGACGTCCAGGCGAAAAAATAGCGCCCAGACGAAATATCCGCGTCCGGACAAAATAACCGCGCCCAAACAAAAAAATAAAGCTTGTGCGAAAAAATCACTCCTGGGCGAAAAATTCGCGCATGCGCAAAAAATGTGCAGTCGGGCGAAAAATGCGCTTCCGCACGAAAAATTCACTCCCGGGCGAAAAATACGCACCCGGGCGAAGAAATAGCGCCTTGGCGAAAAAATCGAGTCTGGACGAAAAAATCGACTTATGGCTTTTTAAGGGATAAACGGTTATGATAAACCATAAACTGAACCCGAATAGCTTATGAAAAATAAGATTTTCATCCATTTTAAAATAAGTGATTTTCTATAAGCTGCACAAACAAACAATTTGAAAATTACGTTTACATTTTGGATAAGGATTATTCATCAGCATAAGCTGTCCAAAACAGAGCCTAAGACTCCGTTTGAGGGGACTTATTTTCCCCGGTCAAGAGGTTACGACCGCATGAATCAGATTATAATTAAGGTCCGATTCACGCGGTCGTAACCGCTTGATCGGTGAAAATAAATCCCCTCAAACAGAGCCTAAATAATTTAAACTCGTTGAGTGGTTTAAAAAAGTGTAGGCATGAGAAATCGAAGTGGCATGTTTTTCCTGGTGCAAGCTATGATTTCTTTATTTGTTTTTATATCCTATTCTTATTAGTATAATTCTTATATTTATCAGTCATATAATCTGATACACATTAACACAGGTAGTTCACACCAATTATTATATTTATAATATCTTTATCTTCCTTGAATATAAGTATTATTTGTTGATAGTTCACACAAAATTTGATATTATGTGATTGAAATGATAAGAATGATGCCAATTATAATTATGTAATTGATAGTCTCTTAGGTTTATGTTTATGTTTCTTATGATTAGTGTATAAGGAGTTTTTCCTAGAATTTCTTTACTGTGATTTTGATAAGAGAAATTATAAGTTGACTGTATTTTACAATTACCATTGTTATTATTCGGATCAGATGAGGTAAGAGTTGATTCTGAGTGATTTATATCTTTGTTGTTAAATGAAATATAAATTTCATCAAATTTATCAGCTGTATTCATAAGAGTTTTAGGAGTAATTTTCTAATACTGAGAGGGATCAGCTCCAGGGATAAATACTGATGGTAAGAAGGCTTTATGCCTTTACCTTTTGTGAAGGCCACTAGATGTTTCCAAGCATGTGTGATGAAAGAAATCTTGGTCAGGGAGGTATCCACACCCAACCTAAGATACTTAAACCTCTTTGATAGATTTTCAATGATCTTGTGTTGTTGCTGACTCCTACCATTAAGAATGTCCTCAAAGGCGATATTTTAGCCTTTAAATTTATGTTTTCATGTTTCCAACTTTCCATTTGTGTTTTTAATTTGTTATTTTTTATTCTAAGTATATTTTGTTCTACACATGAAGTTTCTAGAAATTTATGTTTAAGTGTACTTATTTCTTCATGTAAATGCTTTAACTGAGTTTCTTCCTGGACTTCATCTAGGCAGGAATTATTTGAAGGAAAACAACTAGAATCATCATTAACATGTAATGTGACATAATCTTGAGGCTCATAATTTGATACCTCTTCTTTCTCTTCAGGAAATCCTAATGTCATCATACAGAAGGCTTTTGCTGTGGCATTTTCAGAGCTTGTGCCTGACTCAGGTTCTGGTTCACTGCATCTTCAGAGCTTGTGCCTGACTCAGATTTTGGTTCACTGCATGAATCAGATGAATCTTCAGCTATCTTCATCAAGTAGTCCCATATCTACTTGGTTGAAGTGCATTTTTGAAACATCTTCAAAAATCTCATCATTCATGGAGGAGACTAAAATGTACAGGGCCTTGGCATTGCTAGCCATAGACCACTTTTCTGCCTTAGTGATTTCTTCAGTCCTTTTTTTAGATGTTGAAGGACCTGTCAAAATGGAATTAAAAAGTTCTTCGTCAAAGGCATTTTTAAATGATTGAATATTATTTTGCCATAAAGAAAAATATTCTAAGTTACATATAGGAAGTTTTGTGGTTGCAAATCAAATGAAATTATTAGAACTCATTTTTCAAAAATAGATTTATATAATAGTATGTGTAGCTTCGCAACTGTTCGGATCTTTATGATCAAGAAATTATCCTTTTATTTGGTCAACCTGACTCTGATACCAATTGAAAGGGTGAATAGTTGTGACTTAAGTCTCTGAGAATTCTCTAGAGGGGGATGAATAGAGATTTAAAATAATTCATATAAACTATTTACTATGTTCAATCCTTGTTGAAATTGTTGAAGTGAATGTGGTATCCTGGGCGGGCTGTTCGGGCGGACTGTGCGGACAGTCTCGGCGGTTTCAGTAATCAGACCGGGCAGTCTGAGCGGACAGAGCTGGCGACTTGCTAGGTCGGCCAGTGTTCTACGGCTTGTTTCCCAAGTTCTTTCAAGCGGATTGGATGGTTATTCACTTAGTTGTTGGTTTTGTGCAGCTGGCTCTTGAGTTCGTCGGTCTTGTGCAGACTGGGTTTGTATCCGCTGGTGCTGTGTTCGCACTAGAGATGTCTGGTGTTATGTATTTGGTCTAGATTTGGACAAAGTCTAGATCGGCTTAGTTCGGAGGTCGCGCGGCCTGTGCGAGTTGGTTTATTCATCCGCCCAGCTCGACAGCAGTCTGTTGTGTGTGACTTGAGTACGAGCTCGCCTTCTGCGATCTGGTGTTTTGTCTGCATGTGGGCGGACTGGGGTGGTTCTCGCTTAGTACTCTTGGTTGGTGTTCTAGTTTGGCTTGCCTTGGCGGACTCGCTCTTGGCCAAGTCGCAGTGGTCTGGTGTGTATCTGCAGTCTTTGCTGATACACTTAGTGTTTACACTAGATAGGGCGGTTATCCTATCATCTAGTGCGGTGATCACACTCCTCTCCGCACCTATAAATAAGACCCCCCAATCACATTAGAAGACACTGAGTGAACAGTAAGTCGACTCTCGGAAAGTTGCTACGGTTAGGGTTTTCTATTCGCACGATTTGAAGAGGTTTGACCGGTTTGTGCTTTGCAGGTTGTGCAAATAGCACTGAAGAGACAGGATTTTGGTTCTGATTGAGTGCGGACTCTGCGGGTAACAACCAACGGTTTTCAGTAGGTTGCGGCTTGTGACTAAGCGGTTTCTCTTCTGCAACTTCTTCCCTATTCAAATAAGCTATCCGCCTCTAGGCGGCTTGTTCAGTTCGGTGGCAGCAGTCCACGTGTTCTGGAGGCTAGGCAACCTCGCGGTTAGGCGGCCTGCATTTCAGCAGCTAGAGTTCTTCAGCATCACTAGAATAATGGGTAGTCTGCGCGGCTTATTGCTGTCTTGAGACGAGGAGGCTTCAGCGGACTCCTTAGCAGTTAGCAGCAAAATCGGCGGTTACTTCTTGAGGCAGTGTAGTTTATTTTCAGCTTGTAATTTTCTTGCTTCATCGGATACATTAAAAATCATGTCTCGCCATGTATGACTTGTTATGTAAAGATATTTTTTGATTAGTACAAGACTGTTGCTCTTCTAATTATTTTTTGGCTTGCTTGGGCTCAGTGAGGTTGAGTGTTCCTGTGCCTGGTGTCCCGTTTTCCTCTATTATAATTTTTTCATAGTATCAGAGGAATTAGATCAGGCTGAGCAGTGATCAACCGATTGTTGCTTGTCTGCTTCTAAGAGTCTAAGTAACCAAGGTGTCTGTAATGGAAGGAGGTTATGCAAGAGGTCTTGGAATCGAACTCCTTACATCGACTAACTACAAGAAGTGGAAGTCATGTATGTAGAGTTATCTGTTGGGCGAGGACCTTTGGGAAGTCATCGGAGTAGACAAAAAGCAGAAGGTTACTAATGCTGCGGGTGCTAGTGCTGATGCGATGAAAGCTTGGAGGTAGACTAATGCCAAAGCTGAGTTTGCTCTCAAGTGGGCTATTTCACCGGAGCTCTTTGACCACATCATTGGATGTGGGTCTACTGTAGAATATAACATAGAAGGTCGGGCAGGGGCCCCACGCCATATACCACGGACAGTTAGTGGAGTTACATATTAATACAAAAATATCAGCAATAGGGACACACATCCTAACTCAGAGCATTCTAGAGAAAGCTTTTTAAAATAGTTATAAGAACCCAAATGTAATATCATGAATGTCCACAACAACCAGAGTAGGAATGACAACAAAAATACACAAAAGTCTCGACCTTAGGGTCTTACAAGTATTTACTTAAACATTACATGTTTTCTAAACTTTTGCATGCAACCCGACCTCACATGAGTATAATAAAGCAAACACTTCGCTTTGGCCTTCGAGGGCCAGCACAGCAACAAGGGCGTCAGCCCGCTATTTTCCACTAAGCTCACTTGTTCCTGCATAAGAACAATCCACCGCACGGTGGCAAAATAAGGCAACAGTCAGCTAAAGCTGGCCAAATTATAACGACCCCGCACCTTAATCGGGATGGTGGTGCTCCTTCCATGCATATTATTAGTATAACCAAACAAGATAGTGAAAGTACAATATAAGCACACTTCACCACAGGCGTAAGCACATACGGTCGCACACACCGTGCTCTCAGGGCACATTCTCGATGAACCCGGTTAAATCCGCGGTCTCACCACCGCCCCAAGGATGGCAAACCTCGTGAGCATTATAGTCTTTCCGGCCTAATCCTAAGACCCTCCATCTATGCCAACGGTAAGTACCATGTACCTTAGGTCTCTTTAACCAAACCACATAGAGCGGGTACGATTCCACTCAACCCATTGCTCACACCGCCATGTCAACTTAAGTCATCAGCGCGATTCAAGCTTCCCCGAGTCCCAAATCGATCATACAATTTTGCATAACCCAGTTATGTGCAAGTTGGCTCCCAGACCACCAAGATGGCAGAATCATGCTTCTGTCCAATTTTCCGGGTGCACTTTAAAGTTTGAAAGTGAAGGGATAGATACTACTCTAGAGGGGGGGGGGGTAAATAGAGTTATCAAATTTTGCACTAGACAAAACTTAATGGTCTACCCAACTCCCTTGGAGTGAAGTGCGGAATGAAAAGATTATAGATATAGATTTAACCTTAAAGCCTAACACAGGTGATGTGCACAAACTCAAGCTAACTGTAATTACAGTTAAGGCATGGAAAACCTAATCAGCAACTAGCAATCCTAGTTATATCTATTCACAGCCACAATGCAGGAATTAAACAAGTGAATCCAGACGACACAAGGAAATTTATAGTGGTTCCCCAAACAACTTGGGTACGTCCACTCTTCTACCCACACCGTAGGAATCCACTCAGGTTTTTGATCAGGTGCCCTGCCACCAACAAGATCTGCTTCAGGTAGATCCAGAAACCCTTTAGACTTTTGATCAGGTGTCTAAAAACCAAGCACAGGTTTTTGATCAGGTGCCCTGCCACCAAGGGATACTTTTGAAGGGAGTAATAACCCTGTACAGGAGGGGGAAGAAGGTTAAGATGTCTTCTCTATTTTACAAAGATTAGAGAAGCACAAAAACTTGCACTGAGCTAGAAAGCTCTAAAGAATCAAGGATCCCCCTGGCTCAAAGATGTCCAGGTGAAGTCTTGCTTCAGTGCAGAAAACTCTTCAGAAAGCTCTGAAGGAAAAACTACAAGAAGATAAAAATAATAAAATTAAAGATCTTCAAGCAGCTATCTTCTTCTTCTTCTTCTTCAAAAGAACTCTGAGTTTGAACTTCCTGAAAGCAGGAGAACTCAGGTTGAAGAAGAGTAGAAGATCTTAACACTTTTCAGTTAGATGGAAATTGCTGAGAGCAGAAGACTTGATCTTGATGAAGGCTTGAATGCTTGAAAATATCTGGGTAACTAGTTAGCTAGCTCGAATCCTTCTTCAAAGGGTCCTTTTTATAACATCAACAAGCAACGGCTCTCTTCAGTTTGAATTACTTGTCTTCTTCTGAGACTTGAGACCTGGGCTGTAAATATCAAGAAGACAAAACAATCTCTGCAGCAAAAACATTCTATAAAAGGAATAACCCTTTTTCTAGGAAGCTGCAGGAAGCAATTTGATAAAAACGTACTAAATAAAGTCATATTAGAAACAAACTCTTTATAGCAAAAAGAAGACTTTTCAGCCTAACGGCTATAAAGGGCTGACAGCAGATAAAGTAAATTATAATGTCAGCTAATAAGACAAACAACTTTATCTAAAAGATTTGACTCAGGCAAAAAGAATAGAGCAGATATGCCTGGAAATATTATCATAAAACTTAAAACAACGTGCCAGAAAATGTATTAATTAATTAAATATAATAAATAAATACAAAATATAAAGGCAGACAGAAAACGTCGAACGACCTTCGGAGATCGTCGACCGACGCACGGAGATCGTCGAACTATCGGGCAGATAGTCGAACGATCCAGATAGTCGAACTATCAAAGGAGATAGTCGAACTATCACAGCAGATAGTCGAACTACCAGAAGATAGTCGAACTATCCGATAGTCGACCTATCAACAGATAGTTGAACTATCACAGCAGATAGTCGAACTACCAGAAGATAGTCGAACTATCAGATAGTCGACCTATCAACAGATAGTCGAACTATCAGAGCAAAACAGATAGTCGAGCTATCAACAGATAGTCGAGCTATCAGATAGTCGACCTATCAACAGATAGTCGAACTATCAAAAACCAACAGATAGTCGACCTATCAACAGATAGTCGACCTATCAACAGATAGTCGAACTAACAGATAGTCGAACTATCAAAGCAGATAGTCGAACTATCAAGCGAGAACAGAAAGTCAACCTATCAACAGATAGTCGAACTATCAAAGACAGACAGATAGTCGAACTATCAACAGATAGTTGAGCTATCTGATAGTCGACCTATCAACAGATAGTCGAACTATCAAAACCAAACAGATAGTCGACCTATCAACAGATAGTCGAACTATCAGATAGTCGACCTATCCAAGCAGATAGTCGAACTATCAAAGCACACAGATAGTCGAACTGTCAACCGATAGTCGAACTATCCACGCAGACTGAAAGTCGAACAACTGATAGACGATCGTCGAACAGTTAGCCGACGATAGTCGAGCGGCGTTCGACGATAGTCGAACGAACAAACTACTTAACCAAATTCTCAATCTGGAAAAGTGAGGACTCTACAGCTAGACTACTAACCATTGACCATAGATAATTCTTGGGTCAAGGAGCTAAAAAGGCAAGACTAAACTCAAATCAAACTAGGGTACCAACAATCTCCCCCTATTTGAGTTAAGTCTCTTAAAAACTAAAACACAGAGCTAGCTATAGAACACTATAAACAATACAGGAAATAGATAGCAAATAACTAGCAGATATCAAACAGATAGATAATAGACAAATATAACACAGCAGTCAATCAAACTATTAAGAGTCTATAGAATCTGGCAAAGGATCAGAGGAACTAGGAACAAAAGAAATTTTCCTTAGAGGATCAACAGCTTCTTTCTTTGACAGCTTCAAGTCCTGCACACCAATGATCTTCAATTCTGCAGCTCTTGGGACTACTGCTTCAGGATGCTTTTCCATATATTTTGAAGGATCAAAAACTTCAGGGCTAACCTGAATTTTATCCAATTCCTTCATTCTGAATCTAGACATAGTAGTGAATCCTGTAGAATCTTTACCTTCAGCTTTTGCTTTCTGAATTTGAGCTGAGCCAACTGTCTCAAGAAACCTAGCCATCCTGTAGTCAGGATCTAGTTCTTGGCTTTCATACAGATTTTCAGAGGAAGTATCAACTGGCTTAACAGCTTTAAACTTTGTAGACAAATCTAACAAACTATCAGCTGAATCTTTTACTTCTTGAATCACAAGAGAAGACGGAGGAGCAAACTCTGCAAACTTTTTACTTGAATATTCAGAAAAGACAGTTCTTTTTCCTTTTGCAGTGTTCTTATCAACATGAACTGGTATAGCAGTTGAAACCTTTCTCTTAGGAGAAGGAGGTGAAAAGGTTGGCTTTAGATACACAACCTCCTTAACTTGTTCTTTCACTTCAGCTTCATGCATTTGACTGCCAGAATGAGACTTTCCATGAGAGCTGTGAGAGCTTTTCCTTGATTGATGCTGAGAAGAAGCAGATCTTGCTGATGGAGCAGATTTTCCTGAAGAGGCAGAAGGATTGGCAGAAAGATTACCAGAAGCTCCTGCACCTGGAGGAGGAGGAGGAGGACCTCTGGGAGTCCATCTTGAACCAGGACTATCATATCTTTTAGATCTTTTCCTTTCTTTCTGCTGGTTCTTGGAGAACCACATCCAGTGCTGAAATTCCTTTGAATTAGGGTCAATGCCCTTCAGAATATAATAAGGAGTATCATTGTCTTTACTGGGAGGAGGAGGAGCAGCAGCTTTCCTTTTCTTTTGAGCATCTTTCTTTTTCCTTGATTTCTTAGATACATCAGAATCATCTTCATCATCAGAGTGAGATGATGGAAGATTATCATAAGGATCATAGGCTTCAGAAACAGCCTTTTCTTTTAACTTCAGATCTGATTTCTCTCTTTCCTCTTCAATGGCATCTTGAGCCAGAAGGAAATCTAAGTCCAACCCTGGTGAATCATCCCAGATAGTTGACTTTTTAATTTGCAGCTCTTTTTCTTTCTCTTTTAACAAACACTGTACTCTTAGATTCCAAGCAGCTCTTACTTGTACTTCTTCCACACTCAGAACAGGAGTGTCATCTTTGACTTCATCTTGATTCTCAGACTCATCTTCTCTATCATCTAAAAAAGAATCCAATTCTGGATCTACTTGGATATCAGGAACAACAGGATCAGCTTCAGAAACAACTGCTATGATCTGAGCAGCTAAATCTTCTCTAATAAAATCTGTAGAATTATGAACACAGATCTGCTAAATAAGCAATAATCATTCCTTCAAGGTATTTACTAGCAAGCAAATTAATTGACTCGTCAATAAAACGAATAAGTGAATTACCTTCATACTTGACCATCTCCCATGATTCATCTAGATATGAAGTTATAATACCTTCTAGGAATCGAGCAACCACGGGAGTGGTGAGATCTTCTAAGCAGACTTTTACAGCAATTTCAGATAGCATAATTCCATCAGCTATTTCCTTGTCAGATAACACTGGAACTACTTCTTTTTCAGCTGGAGCAGACTCTTCCAGGGCTGTCATTACAGTATCTGTTACTGCTGGAAGGGAGGCAGGAGGTTCTGAGGCATCTTCACAGAACATCTCCCCCTGCCTGATTTCAGTGGAGACTGAAACCAGGCCCCTTGAGGAAGATGGCTCAGCAGATTTGGAAAGAGATTTGATGGTAGCGGTAAGATATCAATGGAGGAGGCAAGTGGAGCGATTGCCTCTTCAATCATAATTTTGATTGAGGGGGTAATCAACTCCACAATGCGGGAGATAAGTTCAGGAGTAATCTCAAAAGATGATGGAAGTGTAGTGGATGGAGCTGCAGTAGATATGGTTGTAGTGCTGGGATGAAGAATGGTGTGGACTGGGGATTGAATTGGAGATGGAGCTGGAGAGTTAATAGGAGAGTTAACTGGGGAATGAATGGGAGACAGAGGAGGAGTAGGAATCCTCTCAGATCCTAACAAATCAAAGCTAGGAGCAGATATCCTAGTCTGATGAGAAGGAAGAGGAGAAGCTGGAGGGGAAGGAAGAGCAACCGTAGTTGTTTCTCTAACAGGAGAAGGGGAAAGTCTTACTTCAACTGAAGTTGATGGTACTTCAACTGAGGCAGACAACATAGCAGAAGAGGAGGGAAGGGAAAGAGCTGAGCCAGCTTCAACAGGGTGAGGAGCGACCGAATCGGTCCTGGTGCTCTCAGATGTTGCTGGAGCAACCCCTGTGAGAGCGGGTTTTACAAAGGTTCTCTTCCACTTGGAGAACAGGTTTGGATCCATCTTTTTGCTTGCGTTTATTGTTGTTGCGGTTGAACTCAGCAGCTGGGGGGTACTTTTCCTTCAGGAAGATTCCAATAACCCTTATGAGGGTAACTTCCTTCTTACCATTCTTTTTCCTTATTAAATCAAACATTACTCCCGCCCAATCTATCCTTTTCTGATTAACAATCGCACACATCAGTGCGAATTGTTGCCTTGTTATATTATCATGAGCAGAGTGCTTACCGAGGAGCACTTTTCCGACCAACTCAGCAAGAAACTTAATCTTGAAAGGGAAATTTACTTTGAGCAGCTTCGTGGGAATGCCCTCTGCATGTCCCAGCTCAACTAACATTCTTCCAAATTCTTGAGCATCTTGCTCGTAATCCTCTTCACCATTTATCAAACCAAAAATATCAGTCAGAACGGCCGGAGTTAAGATTACCTCTTCTCCGCCGATGGTGCCAGTCATCGAGTCGTCAGTGGAGGACGACGTGAAGGCCCATTCCTTGATCTCTGGGATGTTTATCTTTATTCTTGACGACATTAATCTCTCTAGTCCTTGATCCCTGCACAGCTGAAGAACTTCCACGATCCCGGCTTCGCAGCTACTGAACGCGTCAAAATCAACGCTAAAGCCTGCATCGAACTTCACAACTGCTAGAACTGCTGGAGAGACCGCCATTGAATCGCTGGAGAATCGCTGGAGAAAGATGGAGAAGACGAGGGAGACGAAGCGGCAGAAAATTGCAAGCGGGAAGATAGAATGCGAAAAGTCACGCTCCGTCGACGATAAAACAAAAGATCTTTTAACTTAGGTCGACTATAGGCTTTATATTAGACCGGAAATAGTCGATCTATTAAAAAGATATTCGACCCGATAGTCGAACGGCCGTTCGACGATCGGCTCAGAAGCAGAGTAGTCGAGCCATCGTTCGACTATTTCTGGCTTCTCAAACAACAAGCTGTCATCGTTCAGAGATCGACGATAAGCTCGACCTGTTCGACGATCTTCGAACGCCGTTCGACGATCTTCAAACAGATAAGCTATCATTAACCAGAGGTCGACGATAGGCTTAATCCGTTCGACGATCTTCGATCATCGTTCGACGATCTTCAAGCAGGTTTCAACATAGGCAGATATAGTCACACTTAGTCTCGTCCATTGATCATGCCTAGTTGAACTAAAAAGAACAGATGCTTCTGTTCATCTAAAGGCTTGGTGAATATATCACCTCTCTGAAACTCAGTGGATATGAACTCAAGACAAATCTTGTTCTTTTCCACACAATCTCTCAGGAAATGGTGCCGAATCTCAATGTGCTTCGTTCTAGAGTGGTGCACTGGATTTTGTGCAATTGAAATAGCACTGGTACTATCACACATGATTTTGGTGTTCTTGTGTGAGTAACCATAATCCACAAGCTGGTTTTGAATCCACAGAATCTGTGAACAACAACTAGCAGCTGCTATATATTCAGTCTCTGCAGTTGAAGTTGAGATAGAAGACTGCTTCTTACAGAACCAAGAGACCAATCTCTCTCCCAGGAACTGGCAAGTTCCTGAGGTGCTCTTCCTGTCAACTCTGCAACCAGCATAATCAGAATCAGAATATCCAATTAATTCAAATTCTGACTCAGCTGGGTACCAAAGTCCTAGATCTGGACATCCCTTCAGGTATCTCAGGATTCTCTTTAGAAGAATCAGATGAGATTCCTTGGGGTTGACCTGGAATCTAGCACAAAGGTATGTAGCAAACATTATATCAGGCCTACTTGCAGTTAGATATAATAGGGAACCAACAATGGCCCTATAATTCTTTTGATCAACTGGCTTGCCGTGATCATCAGAATCAATAACTACATTAGTAGCCATAGGTGTAGGTATTGCTGAAGCATCAGCCATCCCAAATTTCTTTACCAATTCCTTGGCATATTTGGATTGGGAGATGAAGATACCATCAGCATCTTGCTTAACTTGGAGACCAAGAAAGTAAGACAGCACACCCATACTACTCATCTCAAACTTAGAGTGCATCAGGTCAGAGAACCTTTTGCAAAGTTTGGGATCAGTGGAGCCAAATATAATGTCATCTACATACACCTGAACTAACAGGATTGTGTCCTTGTGATGCTTGACGAAAAGGGTTCTATCAACTACTCCCCTAGTAAAGTTGTGCTCTAAAAGGAAACTAGCTAGAGTCTCATACCAGGCTCTGGGAGCTTGCTTTAGTCCATATAGAGCTTTCTGTAACTTAAACACATGTGAGGGCTGAGTTGAAGAAACAAACCCTGGTGGTTGTTCAACAAACACCTCTTCCTTAAGCTCACCATTCAGGAATGCACTTTTGACATCCATTTGGAACACCTTAAACTTCATGTAGGCTGCATAGGCCAAGAAGATCCTTATTGCTTCTAGCCTTGCAACAGGAGCAAAGGTTTGGTCATAGTCTATACCTTCCTCCTGTCTGTAGCCCTGAGCTACAAGCCTTGCTTTATTCCTTACTATAATTCCATTTGCATCCAACTTGTTTCTATACACCCACTTGGTGCCTATGATCAGTTGGCCTTTAGGTCTTGGAACCAAAGTCCAAACTTTACATCTCTCAAACTGATTGAGTTCCTCTTGCATAGCAATGATCCAGTGGGGATCTAGCTCTGCATCTTTAAAGGTGAGGGGCTCAACCTGTGAGAGGAAACAAGCATGCATCACATCCTGTCTTAATTGGTGTCTTGTTTGCACACCAGCTGATATGTCTCCAATCACTTGAGATGTAGGGTGATCTCTAAGTGTGACAATATCAGCAGGTGGGATGTGATCTTCAGCAACAGTTGGGATTAATTCCTTAGGAGGAATTTGATCTACTGTTGGTGGTACAACAACAGCTTCAGTAATGTCTTCATCACTGTCTGATTCAGTGATCTGAAGAGTTGATAGTTGAAGAATTTCTTGAGGAGCATCAGGTACCTGCAATGAACTAGAGGAAGGAGAATTTTCTTTCTCCTTGTAAAACATCTAAGACTCATCAAAAGACACATGCACAGATTCTTCTATTTTACAGGTTGATTTGTTATAAACCCTATAAGCTTTGCTTACTTGGGAATATCCAAGCATGATACCCATTGAAGCTTTTGCTTCAAATTTTCTAATATATTCTTTATTATTATTATGAATATAAACAATACAGCCAAAAACTCTAAAATAATTAATTTTAGATTTCTTTCCTTTAAGCAACTCATAAGGAGTTTTACACTTAAGTTTGTGTATCAAACTTCTATTTAAGACATAATTGGCTGTACTAACAGCTTCTGCCCAATAGGAGAGAGGCATGTTAGCATCTGCCAACAATGTGCTAGCAGCTTCAATGAGTGTTCTATTCTTCCTTTCAACTACCCTATTTTGTTGGGGAGTTCTAGGAGCTGAGAAACTATGTTTGATGCCTTCTCTCTCACAGAATTCTTGCATGAGAAGAGAGTCAAACTCAGTACCATGATCACTTCTGATCAAGGCCACATGAGTAGAGTACTCAGTCTGCACACATAGTAGAAAATCTGTAAGGGCTTTGAAGTTATCAGACTTAGTTCTCAAAAAGAAAACCCAACTGAACCTAGAGAAGTCATCTACAATTACTAAGGTGTAATACTTCCCTCCTAAACTCTGTACATTTATTGGGCCAAAAAGGTCCAAGTGTAATAGATACAGGATTCTAGGAGAATCACTCTTATTTACAGATTTAAAAGAGTTTTTGGTTTGCTTGCCTAGCTGACAAGCCTTGCATAGGCTCTCCTTCTTGTAGGGGCAAGAAGGTAAACCTCTAACAAGGTTGTGTTTAGATAACCTAGATATATTCTTAAGGTTAACATGACTAAGCCTCTTATGCCACAAAGAATTATTATTAATTGTTACTTCATTAAACAGGCAGATTTCAGAATGAGATGAATTGAAATCTACTAAATAGATATTACCTATTCTAATACCTACTAAAACAACATTATTATTTAAAGTAATATTGCAAGAGGAGTTAGAAAATGAAACTTGGTAGCCAGCATCACATAGCTGGCTGACTGAAATCAAATTATGCTTCAGTCCATTGACATATGCAACTCTCTTGAAAGTAACTGCTCCAATTGTGATCTTGGCATAGCCTTCTGTCTGACCACAGCTGGAGTCTCCAAAGATAACCTTTGGGCCGAGCTTAGCTTTGAACTTTGACAGAAGATCTTTATTTCCTGTCATATGCTTAGAGCATCCACTATCCAAATACCACTTATTTTGAGTGATTGGATAGGCCTTCACCTGCAAGACATTTATTTAGACAGTGTGGACCCAAGTAACCTTGGGTCCCTTGTTTTTCACATAAGAAAAACTGGAAATATATGAAAATGCAGGCTGAGGGTGATAACCTAGTGGGTAAGATCTCCTAGGTGGGATTCTCCATGCAGATGATGGGTCAACAAACCTAGGGTTTCTATTTTCATTTAGGTTTCTATGGTACTGATTATGATTTTGAAAATCATGTTGAAATCGTCGATCGACGTTCGACGATGGGCGCTCAGATCGTCGAGCTTCGTTCGACCATTGAGCTTCCGATCGTCGAGCGGCGTTCGACGCTCTTTGCATTTCTTTAAAAAATTTCTTTCTCTTTTCTCTCTTAGCTTTATTTAAAGTTTTATTAACTAGGTTTATTGCTCAGTGTTCTTCATTCCACTAGCTGAAATGAAGTTTACTAGAGTTGAAAGGTTATTTTTAAGTAGTACTGGGGGTTCACTGGGAGAAGCTCCTAAGCCTAGTTTGTCATTACCTGACCTAGTGTTAGTCATGCTGGTAATTTCTAACAACTTAAGGCTTCTACCATTAAGTGATTCTTCTAATCTCTTAGATTTAGCTAACTCTATTTTAAGAAATTTAATTTCTTCACTACAAGTAGTGAGATCTTCCTTTAACCTAACATTTTCAGTAGCTATTGATTCTGAGTCAGCTAACTTATTTCTAAGTTCTTTTATCTCCTTTTCTGAGCTAATCAAATCTAAGCATAAAGATTTAAATTCTAATTTAAATTCAGCTGAGGTAAAATCATAAGAAGAAAGTACCTCATCTTCTGTAGGCATCTCTTCATCAGAATCTGAACTCTCTACAGCAGAGTGGTTGCTGCAGGCATCTATTGCCATTAGGCAAACTTCTTTTGCCTTCTTCTCTTCCTCATCCTCATTGGAGCTTGATGAGGAGGATTCTTCATCAGAATCACTCCAGGTTTCAACAATAAAACCTCTCTCCTTTTTCTTGTTCTTGTAGGAGGATGGCTTGGAGTGCTTCCTGTGTTGTTCTTTTTCTTTCCTCTTGTCTTTGTTTTTCTCCTCTGGACACTCTGGCAAGATATGTCCAGGCTTCCTGCATCCATAACAAATAATTTCTTTAGCAGGAGAGCGATCATACCTTGGTTTGTCTTCATAGCGTGAAGACTTCTTTCTGAACTCCTTTCTCCCCATCTTGAGAAACCTCTTGGCAAACAATGCCATTAGTTCCTCATTAGATTGGCTGCCTTCAGAAGCATCAGCAGCCTTAAGAGCTAGAGATTGCTCTTTTCTTGTTGGAGTGGGGATCTTTGCTTCAGCTTCTGCTTCCCTTGTCTTCTGCACTTGCTCAAAAGACTTGAGATTGCCGAGAAGAGCTTCAGTGGAGATCTCATTTGTACTTCTGGCTTCCTTGATGGGCCAGATCCTTAGATCCCATGTGCTAGGGAAGCACATAAGAATCTTATCATTGACCTCTGTCAATGATATGTCCTTGTCAAGGGTCCTCAACTCATTGATGATTGAGCTGAGCCTGGTGTACATGGCTTCAACTGATTCAGCATCAGTTTTCTTGAAGTTCTCATACTGTGAGATCAGGTTGGACCTTCTGTCCCTCCTTTCATCAGCTGAACCAGCTACAATCTGGTTCAGTGTATCCCACATGGCCTTTGCTGAGGAGCAGTCAGCAACCTTCTAGAATACCTCATCAGACATTGTCTGAGCCAGTATATTCATTGCCTTGGCATCTGCTATCTTGGCCTTCTTGTACTCGTCATTGTAATCTGGAGGAGGCACTGCACTCATATCAGATGATGAGGCAGTAGCAGCAGCAGGTGCTCTTGGGGGACCTGACAAAATAGAAGCAAAGATGCTTTCATCAATAGAATTCATATATAATTTTATCCTTGCCTTCCAGATGCCAAACTTAGCTAAGTTGCATGCTGGAGGTCTGGTGCTGGAATAATCCTTGGACTGGGCCATGATAGTGAATATCTATAAGCTTTGGTATCTATCAGGATCTTGTGACTTAGGTGTTAGCCTATTCAGTCAGTCAACCTGGCTCTGATACCAATTGAAAGTGAAGGGATAGATACTACTCTAGAGGGGGGGTGAATAGAGTTATCAAATTTTGCACTAGACAAAACTTAATGGTCTACCCAACTCCCTTGGAGTGAAGTGCGGAATGAAAATATTATAGATATAGATTTAACCTTAAAGCCTAACACAGGTGATGTGCACAAACTCAAGCTAACTGTAATTACAGTTAAGGCTTGGAAAACCTAATCAACAACTAGCAATCCTAGTTATATCTATTCACAGCCACAATGCAGGAATTAAACAAGTGAATCCAGACGACACAAGGAAATTTATAGTGATTCCCCAAACAACTTGGGTACGTCCACTCTTCTACCCACACGGTAGGAATCCACTCAGGTTTTTGATCAGGTGCCCTGCCACCAATAGGATCTGCTTCAGGTAGATCCAGAAACCCTTTAGACTTTTGATCAGGTGTCTAAAAACCAAGCACAGGTTTTTGATCAGGTGCCCTGCCACCAAGGGATACTTTTGAAGGGAGTAATAACCCTGTACAGGAGGGGGAAGAAGGTTAAGATGTCTTCTCTATTTTACAAAGATTAGAGAAGCACAAAAACTTGCACTGAGCTAGAAAGCTCTAAAGAATCAAGGCTCCCCCTGGCTCAAAGATGTCCAGGTGAAGTCTTGCTTCAGTGCAAAAAACTCTTCAGAAAGCTCTGAAGGAAAAACTACAAGAAGATAAAAATAATAAAATTAAAGATCTTCAAGCAGCTATCTTCTTCTTCTTCTTCTTCAAAAGAACTCTGAGTTTGAACTTCCTGAAAGCAGGGGAACTCAGGTTGAAGAAGAGTAGAAGATCTTAACACTTCTCAGTTAGATGGAAATTGCTGAGAGCAGAAGACTTGATCTTGATGAAGGCTTGAATGCTTGAAAATATCTGGGTAACTAGTTAGCTAGCTTGAATCCTTCTTCAAAGGGTCCTTTTTATAACATCAACAAGCAACGGCTCTCTTCAGTTTGAATTACTTGTCTTCTTCTGAGACTTGAGACCTGGGCTGTAAATATCAAGAAGACAAAACAATCTCTGCAGCAAAAACATTCTATAAAAGGAATAACCCTTTTTCTAGGAAGCTGCAGGAAGCAATTTGATAAAAACGTACTAAATAAAGTCATATCAGAAACAAACTCTTTATAGCAAAAAGAAGACTTTTCAGTCTAACGGCTATAAAGGGCTGACAGCAGATAAAGTAAATTATAATGTCAGCTAATAAGACAAACAACTTTATCTAAAAAGATTTGACTCAGGCAAAAAGAATAGAGCAGATATGCCTGGAAATATTATCATAAAACTTAAAACAACGTGCCAGAAAATGTATTAATTAATTAAATATAATAAATAAATACAAAATATAAAGGCAGACAGAAAACGTCGAACGACCTTCGGAGATCGTCGACCGACGCACGGAGATCGTCGAACTATCGGGCAGATAGTCGAACGATCCAGATAGTCGAACTATCAAAGGAGATAGTCGAACTATCACAGCAGATAGTCGAACTACCAGAAGATAGTCGAACTATCAACAGATAGTCGAACTATCACAGCAGATAGTCGAACTACCAGAAGATAGTCGAACTATCAGATAGTCGACCTATCAACAGATAGTCGAACTATCAGAGCAAAACAGATAGTCGAGCTATCAACAGATAGTCGAGCTATCAGATAGTCGACCTATCAACAGATAGTCGAACTATCAAAAACCAACAGATAGTCGACCTATCAACAGATAGTCGACCTATCAACAGATAATCGAACTATCAGATAGTCGAACTATCAAAGCAGATAGTCGAACTATCAAGCGAGAACAGATAGTCGACCTATCAACAGATAGTCGAACTATCAAAGACAGACAGATAGTCGAACTATCAACAGATAGTTGAGCTATCTGATAGTCGACCTATCAACAGATAGTCGAACTATCAAAACCAAACAGATAGTCGACCTATCAACAGATAGTCGAACTATCAGATAGTCGACCTATCCAAGCAGATAGTCGAACTATCAAAGCACACAGATAGTCGAACTATCAACCGATAGTCGAACTATCCACGCAGACTGAAAGTCGAACAACTGATAGACGATCGTCGAACAGTTAGTCGACGATAGTCGAGCGGCGTTCGACGATAGTCGAACGAACAAACTACTTAACTAAATTCTCAATCTGGAAAAGTGAGGACTCTTCAGCTAGACTACTAACCATTGACCATAGATAATTCTTGGGTCAAGGAGCTAAAAAGGCAAGACTAAACTCAAATCAAACTAGGGTACCAACAATCTCCCCCTATTTGAGTTAAGTCTCTTAAAAACTAAAACACAGAGCTAGCTATAGAACACTATAAACAATACAGGAAATAGATAGCAAATAACTAGCAGATATCAAACAGATAGATAATAGACAAATATAACACAGCAGTCAATCAAACTATTAAGAGTCTATAGAATCTGGCAAAGGATCAGAGGAACTAGGAACAAAAGAAATTTTCCTTAGAGGATCAACAGCTTCTTTCTTTGACAGCTTCAAGTCCTGCACACCAATGATCTTCAATTCTGCAGCTCTTGGGACTACTGCTTCAGGATGCTTTTCCATATATTTTGAAGGATCAAAAACTTCAGGGCTAACCTGGATTTTATCCAATTCCTTCATTCTGAATCTAGATATAGTAGTGAATCCTGTAGAATCTTTACCTTCAGCTTTTGCTTTCTGAATTTGAGCTGAGCCAACTGTCTCAAGAAACCTAGCCATCCTGTAGTCAGGATCTAGTTCTTGGCTTTCATACAGATTTTCAGAGGAAGTATCAACTGGCTTAACAGCTTTAAACTTTATAGACAAATCTAACAAACTATCAGCTGAATCTTTTACTTCTTGAATCACAAGAGAAGACGGAGGAGCAAACTCTGCAAACTTTTTACTTGAATTTTCAGAAAAGACAGTTCTTTTTCCTTTTGTAGTGTTCTTATCAACATGAACTGGTACAGCAGTTGAAACCTTTCTCTTAGGAGAAGGAGGAGGTGAAAAGGTTGGCTTTAGATACATAACCTCCTTAACTTGTTCTTTCACTTCAGCTTCAAGCATTTGACTGCCAGAATGAGACTTTCCATGAGAGCTGTGAGAGCTTTTCCTTGATTGATGCTGAGAAGAAGCAGATCTTGCTGATGGAGCAGATTTTCCTGAAGAGGCAGAAGGATTGGCAGAAAGATTACCAGAAGCTCCTGCACCTGGAGGAGGAGGAGGAGGACCTCTGGGAGTCCATCTTGAACCAGGACTATCATATCTTTTAGATCTTTTCCTTTCTTTCTGCTGGTTCTTGGAGAACCACATCCAGTGCTGAAATTCCTTTGAATTAGGGTCAATGCCCTTCAGAATATAATAAGGAGTATCATTGTCTTTACTGGGAGGAGGAGGAGCAGCAGCTTTCCTTTTCTTTTGAGCAGCTTTCTTTTTCCTTGATTTCTCAGATACATCAGAATCATCTTCATCATCAGAGTGAGATGATGGAAGATTATCATAAGGATCATAGGCTTCAGAAACAGCCTTTTCTTTTAACTTCAGATCTGATTTCTCTCTTTCCTCTTCAATGGCATCTTGAGCCAGAAGGAAATCTAAGTCCAACCCTGGTGAATCATCCCAGATAGTTGACTTTTCAATTTGCAGCTCTTTTTCTTTCTCTTTTAACAAAGACTGTACTCTTAGATTCCAAGCAGCTCTTGCTTGTACTTCTTCCACACTCAGAACAGGAGTGCCATCTTTGACTTCAGCTTGATTCTCAGACTCATCTTCTCTATCATCTAAAAAAGAATCCAATTCTGGATCTACTTGGATATCAGGAACAACTGGATCAGCTTCAGAAACAACTGCTATAATCTGAGCAGCTAAATCTTCTCTAATAAAATCTGTAGAATTATGAACACAGATCTGCTAAATAAGCAATAATCATTCCTTCAAGGTATTCACTAGCAAGCAAATTAATTGACTCGTCAATAAAACGAATAAGTGAATTACCTTCATACTTGACCATCTCCCATGATTCATCTAGATATGAAGTTATAATACCTTCTAGGAATCGAGCAACCACGGGAGTGGTGAGATCTTCTAAGCAGACTTTTACAGCAATTTCAGATAGCATAATTCCATCAGCTATTTCCTTGTCAGATAACACTGGAACTACTTCTTTTTTAGCTGGAGCAGACTCTTCCAGGGCTGTCATTACAGTATCTGTTACTGCTGGAAGGGAGGTAGGAGGTTCTGAGGCATCTTCACAGAACATCTCCCCCTGCCTGATTTCAGTGGAGACTGAAACCAGGCCCCTTGAGGAAGATGGCTCAGCAGATTTGGAAAGAGATTTGATGGTAGCGGTAAGATATCAATGGAGGAGGCAAGTGGAGCGATTGCCTCTTCAATCATAATTTTGATTGAGGGGGTAATCAACTCCACAATGCGGGAGATAAGTTCAGGAGTAATCTCAAAAGATGATGGAAGTGTAGTGGATGGAGCTGCAGCAGATATGGTTGTAGTGCTGGGATGAAGAATAGTGTGGACTGGGGATTGAATTGGAGATGGAGCTGGAGAGTTAATAGGAGAGTTAACTGGGGAATGAATGGGAGACAGAGGAGGAGTAGGAATCCTCTCAGATCCTAACAAATCAAAGCTAGGAGCAGATATCCTAGTCTGATGAGAAGGAAGAGGAGAAGCTGGAGGGGAAGGAAGAGCAACCGTAGTTGTTTCTCTAACAGGAGAAGGGGAAAGTCTTACTTCAACTGAAGTTGATGGTACTTCAACTGAGGTAGACAACATAGCAGAAGAGGAGGGAAGGGAAAGAGCTGAGCCAGCTTCAACAGGGTGAGGAGCGACCGAATCGGTCCTGGTGCTCTCAGATGTTGCTGGAGCAACCCCTGTGAGAGCGGGTTTTACAAAGGTTCTCTTCCACTTGGAGAACAGGTTTGGATCCATCTTTTTGCTTGCGTTTATTGTTGTTGCGGTTGAACTCAGCAGCTGGGGGTACTTTTCCTTCAGGAAGATTCCAATAACCCTTCCGAGGGTAACTTCCTTCTTACCATTCTTTTTCCTTATTAAATCAAACATTACTCCCGCCCAATCTATCCTTTTCTGATTAACAATCGCACACATCAGTGCGAATTGTTGCCTTGTTATATTATCATGAGCAGAGTGCTTACCGAGGAGCACTTTTCCGACCAACTCAGCAAGAAACTTAATCTTGAAAGGGAAATTTACTTTGAGCAGCTTCGTGGGAATGCCCTCTGCATGTCCCAGCTCAACTAACATTCTTCCAAATTCTTGAGCATCTTGCTCGTAATCCTCTTCACCATTTATCAAACCAAAAATATCAGTCAGAACGACCGGAGTTAAGATTACCTCTTCTCCGCCGATGGTGCCAGTCATCGAGTCGTCAGTGGAGGACGACGTGAAGGCCCATTCCTTGATCTCTGGGATGTTTATCTTTATTCTTGACGACATTAATCTCTCTAGTCCTTGATCCCTGCACAGCTAAAGAACTTCCACGATCCCGGCTTCGCAGCTACTGAACGCGTCAAAATCAACGCTAAAGCCTGCATCGAACTTCACAACTGCTAGAACTGCTGGAGAGACCGCCATTGAATCGCTGGAGAATCGTTGGAGAAAGATGGAGAAGACGAGGGAGACGAAGCGGCGGAAAATCGCAAGCGGGAAGATAGAATGCGAAAAGTCACGCTCCGTCGACGATAAAACAAAAGATCTTTTAACCTAGGTCGACTATCGGCTTTATATTAGACCGGAAATAGTCGATCTATTAAAAAGATATTAGACCCGATAGTCGAACGGCCGTTCGACGATCGGCTCAGAAGCAGAGTAGTCGAGCCATCGTTCGACTATTTCTGGCTTCTCAAACAATAAGCTGTCGTCGTTCAGAGATCGACGATAAGCTCGACCTGTTCGACGATCTTCGAACGCCGTTCGACGATCTTCAAACAGATAAGCTATCATTAACCAGAGGTCGACGATAGGCTTAATCCGTTCGACGATCTTCGATCATCGTTCGACGATCTTCAAGCAGGTTTCAACATAGGCAGATATAGTCACACTTAGTCTCGTCCATTGATCATGCCTAGTTGAACTAAAAAGAACAGATGCTTCTGTTCATCTAAAGGCTTGGTGAATATATCACCTCTCTGAAACTCAATGGATATGAACTCAAGACAAATCTTGTTCTTTTCCACACAATCTCTCAGGAAATGGTGCCGAATCTCAATGTGCTTCGTTCTAGAGTGGTGCACTGGATTTTGTGCAATTGAAATAGCACTGGTACTATCACACATGATTTTGGTGTTCTTGTGTGAGTAACCATAATCCACAAGCTGGTTTTGAATCCACAGAATCTGTGAACAACAACTAGCAGCTGCTATATATTCAGCCTCTGCAGTTGAAGTTGAGATAGAAGCCTGCTTCTTACAGAACCAAGAGACCAATCTCTCTCCCAGGAACTGGCAAGTTCCTGAGGTGCTCTTCCTGTCAACTCTGCAACCAGCATAATCAGAATCAGAATATCCAATTAATTCAAATTCTGACTCAGCTGGGTACCAAAGTCCTAGATCTGGACATCCCTTCAGGTATCTCAGGATTCTCTTTAGAAGAATCAGATGAGATTCCTTGGGGTTGACCTGGAATCTAGCACAAAGGCATGTAGCAAACTTTATATCAGGCCTACTTGCAGTTAGATATAATAGGGAACCAACAATGGCCCTATAATTCTTTTGATCAACTGGCTTGCCGTGATCATCAGAATCAATAACTACATTAGTAGCCATAGGTGTAGGCATTGCTGAAGCATCAGCCATCCCAAATTTCTTTACCAATTCCTTGGCATATTTGGATTGGGAGATGAAGATACCATCAGCATCTTGCTTAACTTGGAGACCAAGAAAGTAAGACAGCACACCCATACTACTCATCTCAAACTTAGAGTGCATCAGGTCAGAGAACCTTTTGCAAAGTTTGGGATCAGTGGAGCCAAATATAATGTCATCTACATACACCTGAACTAACAGGATTGTGTCCTTGTGATGCTTGACGAAAAGGGTTCTATCAACTACTCCCCTAGTAAAGTTGTGCTCTAAAAGGAAACTAGCTAGAGTCTCATACCAGGCTCTGGGAGCTTGCTTTAGTCCATATAGAGCTTTCTGTAACTTAAACACATGTGAGGGCTGAGTTGAAGAAACAAACCCTGGTGGTTGTTCAACAAACACCTCTTCCTTAAGCTCACCATTCAGGAATGCACTTTTGACATCCATTTGGAACACCTTAAACTTCATGTAGGCTGCATAGGCCAAGAAGATCCTTATTGCTTCTAGCCTTGCAACAGGAGCAAAGGTTTGGTCATAGTCTATACCTTCCTCCTGTCTGTAGCCCTGAGCTACAAGCCTTGCTTTATTCCTTACTATAATTCCATTTGCATCCAACTTGTTTCTATAAACCCACTTGGTGCCTATGATCAGTTGGCCTTTAGGTCTTGGAACCAAAGTCCAAACTTTACATCTCTCAAACTGATTGAGTTCCTCTTGCATAGCAATGATCCAGTGGGGATCTAGCTCTGCATCTTTAAAGGTGAGGGGCTCAACCTGTGAGAGGAAACAAGCATGCATCACATCCTGTCTTAATTGGTGTCTTGTTTGCACACCAGCTGATATGTCTCCAATCACTTGAGATGTAGGGTGATCTCTAAGTGTGACAATATCAGCAGGTGGGATGTGATCTTCAGCAACAGTTGGGATTAATTCCTTAGGAGGAATTTGATCTACTGTTGGTGGTACAACAACAGCTTCAGCAATGTCTTCATCACTGTCTGATTCAGTGATCTGAAGAATTGATAGTTGAAGAATTTCTTGAGGAGCATCAGGTACCTGCAATGAACTAGAGGAAGGAGAATTTTCTTTCTCCTTGTAAAACATCTGAGACTCATCAAAAGACACATGCACAGATTCTTCTATTTTACAGGTTGATTTGTTATAAACCCTATAAGCTTTGCTTACTTGGGAATATCCAAGCATGATTCCCATTGAAGCTTTTGCTTCAAATTTTCTAATATATTCTTTATTATTATTATGAATATAAACAATACAGCCAAAAACTCTAAAATAATTAATTTTAGGTTTCTTTCCTTTAAGCAACTCATAAGGAGTTTTACACTTAAGTTTGTGTATCAAACTTCTATTTAAGACATAATTGGCTGTACTAACAGCTTCTACCCAATAGGAGAGAGGCATGTTAGCATCTGCCAACAATGTGCTAGCAGCTTCAATGAGTGTTCTATTCTTCCTTTCAACTACCCTATTTTGTTGGGGAGTTCTAGGAGCTGAGAAACTATGTTTGATGCCTTCTCTCTCACAGAATTCTTGCATGAGAAGAGAGTCAAACTCAGTACCATGATCACTTCTGATCAAGGCCACATGAGTAGAGTACTCAGTCTGCACACATAGTAGAAAATCTGTAAGGGCTTTGAAGTTATCAGACTTAGTTCTCAAAAAGAAAACCCAACTGAACCTAGAGAAGTCATCTACAATTACTAAGGTGTAATACTTCCCTCCTAAACTCTGTACATTTATTGGGCCAAAAAGGTCCAAGTGTAATAGATACAGGATTCTAGGAGAATCACTCTTATTTACAGATTTAAAAGAGTTTTTGGTTTGCTTGCCTAGCTGACAAGCCTTGCATAGGCTCTCCTTCTTGTAGGGGCAAGAAGGTAAACCTCTAACAAGGTTGTGTTTAGATAACCTAGATATATTCTTAAGGTTAACATGACTAAGCCTCTTATGCCACAAAGAATTATTATTAATTGTTACTTCATTAAACAGGCAGATTTCAGAATGAGATGAATTGAAATCTACTAAATAGATATTACCTATTCTAATACCTACTAAAACAACATTATTATTTAAAGTAATATTGCAAGAGGAGTTAGAAAATGAAACCTGGTAGCCAGCATCACATAGCTGGCTGACTGAAATCAAATTATGCTTCAGTCCATTGACATATGCAACTCTCTTGAAAGTAACTGCTCCAATTGTGATCTTGCCATAGCCTTCTGTCTGACCACAGCTGGAGTCTCCAAAGATAACCTTTGGGCCGAGCTTAGCTTTGAACTTTGACAGAAGATCTTTATTTCCTGTCATATGCTTAGAGCATCCACTATCCAAATACCACTTATTTTGAGTGATTGGATAGGCCTTCACCTGCAAGACATTTATTTAGACAGTGTGGACCCAAGTAACCTTGGGTCCCTTGTTTTTCACATAAGAAAAACTGGAAATATATGAAAATGCAGGCTGAGGGTGATAACCTAGTGGGTGAGATCTCCTAGGTGGGATTCTCCATGCAGATGATGGGTCAACAAACCTAGGGTTTCTATTTTCATTTAGGTTTCTATGGTACTGATTATGATTTTGAAAATCATGTTGAAATCGTCGATCGACGTTCGACGATGGGCACTCAGATCGTCGAGCTTCGTTCGACCATTGAGCTTCCGATCGTCGAGCGGCGTTCGACGCTCTTTGCATTTCTTTAAAAAATTTCTTTCTCTTTTCTCTCTTAGCTTTATTTAAAGTTTTATTAACTAGGTTTACTTGCTCAGTGTTCTTCATTCCACTAGCTGAAATGAAGTTTACTGGAGTTGAAAGGTTATTTTTAAGTAGTACTGGGGGTTCACTGGGAGAAGCTCCTAAGCCTAGTTTGTCATTACCTGACCTAGTGTTAGTCATGCTGGTAATTTCTAACAACTTAAGGCTTCTACCATTAAGTGATTCTTCTAATCTCTTAGATTTAGCTAACTCTATTTTAAGAAATTTAATTTCTTCACTACAAGTAGTGAGATCTTCCTTTAACCTAACATTTTCAGTAGCTATTGATTCTGAGTCAGCTAACTTATTTCTAAGTTCTTTTATCTCCTTTTCTGAGCTAATCAAATCTAAGCATAAAGATTTAAATTCTAATTTAAATTCAGCTGAGGTAAAATCATAAGAAGAAAGTACCTCATCTTCTGTAGGCATCTCTTCATCAGAATCTGAACTCTCTGTAGCAGAGTGGTTGCTGCAGGCATCTATTGCCATTAGGCAAACTTCTTTTGCCTTCTTCTCTTCCTCATCCTCACTGGAGCTTGATGAGGAGGATTCTTCATCAGAATCACTCCAGGTTTCAGCAATGAAACCTCTCTCCTTTTTCTTGTTCTTGTTGGAGGATGGCTTGGAGTGCTTCCTGTGTTGTTCTTTTTCTTTCCTCTTGTCTTTGTTTTTCTCCTCTGGACACTCTGGCAAGATATGTCCAGGCTTCCTGCATCCATAACAAATAATTTCTTTAGCAGGAGAGCGATCATACCTTGGTTTGTCTTCATAGCGTGAAGACTTCTTTCTGAACTCCTTTCTCCCCATTTTGAGAAACCTCTTGGCAAACAATGCCATTAGTTCCTCATTAGATTGGCTGCCTTCAGAAGCATCAGCAGCCTTAAGAGCTAGAGATTGCTCTTTTCTTGTTGGAGTGGGGATCTTTGCTTCAGCTTCTGCTTCCCTTGTCTTCAGCACTTGCTCAAAAGACTTGAGCTTGCCGAGAAGAGCTTCAGTGGAGATCTCATTTGTACTTCTGGCTTCCTTGATGGGCCAGATCCTTAGATCCCATGTGCTAGGGAAGCACATAAGAATCTTATCATTGACCTCTGTCAATGATATGTCCTTGTCAAGGGTCCTCAACTCATTGATGATTGAGCTGAGCCTGGTGTACATGGCTTCAACTGATTCAGCATCAGTTTTCTTGAAGTTCTCATACTGTGAGATCAGGTTGGACCTTCTGTCCTTCCTTTCATCAGCTGAACCAGCTACAATCTGGTTCAGTGTATCCCACATGGCCTTTGCTGAGGAGCAGTCAGCAACCTTCTAGAATACCTCATCAGACATTGTCTGAGCCAGTATATTCATTGCCTTGGCATCTGCTATCTTGGCCTTCTTGTACTCGTCATTGTAATCTGGAGGAGGCACTGCACTCATATCAGATGATGAGGCAGTAGCAGCAGCAGGTGCTCTTGGGGGACCTGACAAAATAGAAGCAAAGATGCTTTCATCAATAGAATTCATATATAATTTTATCCTTGCCTTCCAGATGCCAAACTTAGCTAAGTTGCATGCTGGAGGTCTGGTGCTGGAATAATCCTTGGACTGGGCCATGATAGTGAATATCTATAAGCTTTGGTATCTATCAGGATCTTGTGACTTAGGTGTTAGCCTATTCAGTCAGTCAACCTGGCTCTGATACCAATTGAAAGTGAAGGGATAGATACTACTCTAGAGGGGGGGTGAATAGAGTTATCAAATTTTGCACTAGACAAAACTTAATGGTCTACCCAACTCCCTTGGAGTGAAGTACGGAATGAAAAGATTATATATATAGATTTAACCTTAAAGCCTAACACAGGTGATGTGCACAAACTCAAGCTAACTGTAATTACAGTTAAGGCTTGGAAAACCTAATCAACAACTAGCAATCCAAGTTATATCTATTCACAGCCACAATGCAGGAATTAAACAAGTGAATCCAGACGACACAAGGAAATTTATAGTGGTTCCCCAAACAACTTGGGTACGTCCACTCTTCTACCCACACGGTAGGAATCCACTAAGGTTTTTGATCAGGTGCCCTGCCACCAACAGGATCTGCTTCAGGTAGATCCAGAAACCCTTTAGACTTTTGATCAGGTGTCTAAAAACCAAGCACAGGTTTTTGATCAGGTGCCCTGCCACCAAGGGATACTTTTGAAGGGAGTAATAACCCTGTACAGGAGCGGGAAGAAGGTTAAGATGTCTTCTCTATTTTACAAAGATTAGAGAAGCACAAAAACTTGCACTGAGCTAGAAAGCTCTAAAGAATCAAGGCTCCCCCTGGCTCAAAGATGTCCAGGTGAAGTCTTGCTTCAGTGCAGAAAACTCTTTAGAAAGCTCTGAAGGAAAAACTACAAGAAGATAAAAATAATAAAATTAAAGATCTTCAAGCAGCTATCTTCTTCTTCTTCTTCTTCAAAAGAACTCTGAGTTTGAACTTCCTGAAAGCAGGAGAACTCAGGTTGAAGAAGAGTAGAAGATCTTAACACTTCTCAGTTAGATGGAAATTGCTGAGAGCAGAAGACTTGATCTTGATGAAGGCTTGAATGCTTGAAAATATCTGGGTAACTAGTTAGCTAGCTTGAATCCTTCTTCAAAGGGTCCTTTTTATAACATCAACAAGCAACGGCTCTCTTCAGTTTGAATTACTTGTCTTCTTCTGAGACTTGAGACCTGGGCTATAAATATCAAGAAGACAAAACAATCTCTGCAGCAAAAACATTCTATAAAAGGAATAACCCTTTTTCTAGGAAGCTGCAGGAAGCAATTTGATAAAAACGTACTAAATAAAGTCATATCAGAAACAAACTCTTTATAGCAAAAAGAAGACTTTTCAGTCTAACGGCTATAAAGGGCTGACAGCAGATAAAGTAAATTATAATGTCAGCTAATAAGACAAACAACTTTATCTAAAAAGATTTGACTCAGGCAAAAAGAATAGAACAGATATGCCTGGAAATATTATCATAAAACTTAAAACAACGTGCCAGAAAATGTATTAATTAATTAAATATAATAAATAAATACAAAATATAAAGGCAGACAGAAAACGTCGAACGACCTTCGGAGATCGTCGACCGACGCACGGAGATCGTCGAACTATCGGGCAGATAGTCGAACGATCCAGATAGTCGAACTATCAAAGGAGATAGTCGAACTATCACAGCAGATAGTCGAACTATCAGAAGATAGTCGAACTATCAGATAGTCGACCTATCAACAGATAGTCAAACTATCACAGCAGATAGTCGAACTACCAGAAGATAGTCGAACTATCAGATAGTCGACCTATCAACAGATAGTCGAACTATCAGAGCAAAACAGATAGTCGAGCTATCAACAGATAGTCGAGCTATCAGATAGTCGACCTATCAACAGATAGTCGAACTATCAAAAACCAACAGATAGTCGACCTATCAACAGATAGTCGAACTATCAGATAGTCGAACTATCAAAGCAGATAGTCGAACTATCAAGCGAGAACAGATAGTCGACCTATCAACAGATAGTCGAACTATCAAAGACAGACAGATAGTCGAACTATCAACAGATAGTTGAGCTATCAGATAGTCGACCTATCAACAGATAGTCGAACTATCAAAACCAAACAGATAGTCGACCTATCAACAGATAGTCGAACTATCAGATAGTCGACCTATCCAAGCAGATAGTCGAACTATCAAAGCACACAGATAGTCGAACTATCAACCGATAGTCGAACTATCCACGCAGACTGAAAGTCGAACAACTGATAGACGATCGTCGAACAGTTAGTCGACGATAGTCGAGCGGCGTTCGACGATAGTCGAACGAACAAACTACTTAACCAAATTCTCAATCTGGAAAAGTGAGGACTCTACAGCTAGACTACTAACCATTGACCATAGATAATTCTTGGGTCAAGGAGCTAAAAAGGCAAGACTAAACTCAAATCAAACTAGGGTACCAACAAAGTTAGTCCCCAAGGCTCCTTGTTGCAATCTATTACGTAGAAAACCCGAAAAGCAAACGGCACAGAGTCTTCTCTAGCACTACAAGCATAATGAAAACATCACCGATCCAGACCAACGTGTCTGGATAGGCTTCACACTATGCCTACGTCCGTACTTCGATTCCGTACTCTAAATGCAAAACGACGGGGATAAACCATATCTACCCGAAGAAAACCTCATACTCACTGCCCACTCGCGGGAGAGAGTTTCCTATGCAAAAAGGAAGAGGATTTCACATGTCCAAGAAGATAATCGTTACCCTAGAGGTTTGCTTTGGCCCCATGGAAAACTAGCTGGATGAAAAGCACCGTAACGGACTCGCCTCCGTGGATCTGGACTCGGCTCGCGATTTGGAGCTCTGAAGCTTCAACAATGGTGGGATACCTCCTTCTTCTTCAACCTTTGCTCTCCTCTCTCTACTTCTTATAAAGAGATTAGCCAAAGGAAAATGAGGAATAAACCCTACACTCCCGAACTTAACATTCCAGGGAGGATTTCGGGCCGTCAAATCATTTCCAAATAGAATGAAAGGCCCTGATTCGCTCTTAAAGCCAACTTCCTGGGCCAAACACGGCCTGTGACACGTGTGCCTCAAGCAACAAAAGAAACTATCGCGTATCGACCAGGACACGGCCTTGTGACACGCCCATGTCACAGGCCGTGTGCTAGACACGGCTTCAGACACGCCCGTATCCCAGCCCGTGTTCATCGGTCATCACAGACCGGCCAAACACAGAGAAGGATATGACCCTTGACACGCCCGTGTCACAGGCTATGTGCCCAATATGGCTTGCCTCCGAGGATCGTCAAATTCATTTCGTCGACCTCACAGAAATTAATCGAACTCATAGCAAGACACGATCCTGGACACGCCCGTATCACAAGCCGTGTGCCACAATCTACACCGCCCTGCCAACATAGAGCAGGATATGGCTTTGGATATGCCCGTGTTACTAACACAGAGCAGGACACGACTTTGGATATGCCCGTGTCCCGGGCCGTGTTTCTCAGTCTACATAGCTCACTCATAATCGAGATTTAGGGCGTTACAATTCTCTCCCTCTTAAAAGAATTTTGACCCGAAATTATGTTGGTACCCTAGTTTGATTTGAGTTTAGTCTTGTCTTTTTAGTCCCTTGACCCAAGAAATATCTATGGTCAATGGTTAGTAGTCTAGCTGTAGAGTCCTCACTTTTCCAGATTGAGAATTTGGTTAAGTAGTTTGTTCGTTCGACTATCGTCGAATGCCGCTCGACCATCGTCGACTAACTGTTCGACGATCGTCTATCAGTTGTTCGACTTTCAGTCTGCGAGGATAGTTCGACTATCGGCTGATAGTTCGACTATCTGTGTGCTTTGATAGTTCGACTATCTGCTTGGATAGGTCGACTATCTGATAGCTCGACTATCTGTTGATAGTTTGACTATCTGTTCTGCGTTGATAGTTCGACTATCTATTGATAGTTCGACTATCTTCTGATAGTTCGACTATCTGCTGTGATAGTTCGACTATCTCCTGTGATAGTTCGACTATCTGGATCGTTCGACTATCTGACCGATAGTTCGACAATCTCCGTGCGTCGGTCGACGATCTTCGAGGGTCGTTCGACGTTTTCTGTCTGCCTTTATATTTTGTATTTATTTATTATATTTAATTAATTAATACATTATCTGGCATATCTTTTCAGTTGTTTTATGATAATATTTTCAGGCAATATTTGCTCCATCCCTTATGCCTGAGTAAAATCTTTTCAGATAAAGTTGTTTGTCTTATTAGCTGACTTTGTATTTTACTTTATCTGCTGTCAGTCCTTTATACCCGTTAGACTGAAAAGTCTTTCTTCTGCTGTAAAGAGTTTGTTTCTGATATGACTTTATTTAGTACTTTATTATCAGATTGCTTCATGCAGCTTCCTAGAAAGAGGTTTATACCTTTTATAGAATGTTTCTGCTGCAGAGTTTGTTTTGTCTTCTTGATATTTACAGCCCAGGTCTCAAGTTGCAGAAGAAGACAAGTAATTCAAATTGAAGAGAGCCGTTGCTTGTTGCTGTTATAAAAAGGACCCTTTGAAGAAGGATTCAAGCTAGCTAACTAGTTACCCAGTTCACTTAAGCATTCAAGCCTTCATCAAGAACAAGTTCATCTGCTCTCAGCAATACTCATCCAACTGAGAAGTGTTAAGATCTTCTACTCTTCTTCAACCTGAGTTCTCCTGCTTTCAGGAAGTTCAAACTCAGAGTTCTTTTGAAGAAGAAGAAGAAGATAGCTGCTTGAAGATCTTTAATTTTATTATTTATTATCTTCTTGTAGTTTTTCCTTTAGAGCTTTCTGAAGAGTTTTCTGCACTGAAGCAAGACTTCACCTGGACATCTTTGAGCCAGGGGGAGCCTTGATTCTTTAGAGCTTTCTAGCTCAGTGCAAGTTTTTGTGCTTCTCTAATCTATTGTAAAATAGAGAAGACATCTTAACCTTCTTCCCCCTCCTGTACAGGGTTATTACTCCCTTCAAAAGTATCCCTTGGTGGCAGGGCACCTGATCAAAAACCTGTGCTTGGTTTTTAGACACCTGATCAAAAGTCTAAAGGGTTTCTGGATCTACCTGAAGCAGATCCTGTTGGTGGCAGGGCACCTGATCAAAAACCTGAGTGGATTCCTACCTTGTTGGTAGAAGAGTGGACGTACCCAAGTTGTTTGGGGAACCACTATAAATTCCGTGTGTCGTCTGGATTGCCTTGTTTAATTCCTGCTTTGTGGCTGTGGATAGATTTAACTAGGTTGCTAGTTGCTGATTAGGATTTCCAAGCCTTAACTGTAATTACAGTTAGCTTGAGTTTGTGCACAACACTTGTGTTAGGCTATAGGGTTAATTCTATATCTATAATCTTTTAATTCCGTAATTCACTCCAAGGGAGTTGGGTAGACCATTAAGTTTTGTCTAGTGCAAAATTTGACAACTCTATTCACCCCCCTCTAGAGTAGTATCTATCCCTTCACTTTCAATTGGTATCAGAGGGAGGTTGACTGACTGAATAGGCTAACACCTAAGTCACAAGATCCTGATAGATACCAAAGCTTATAGATATTCACTATCATGGCCCAGTCCAAGGATTATTCTAGCACCAGACCTCCAGCATGCAACTTAGCTAAGTTTGACATCTGGAAGGAAAGGATAAAATTATATATGAATTCTATTGATGAAAGCATCTTTGCTTCTATTTTGTCAGGACCCCCAAGAGCACCTGCTGCTGCCACTGCCTCATCATCAACTGATATGAGTGCAGTGCCTCCTCCAGATTACAACGATGAGTACAAGAAGGCCAAGATAGCAGATGCCAAGGCGATGAATATACTGGCTCAGACAATGTCTGATGAGGTATTCCAGAAGGTAGCTGACTGCTCTTCAGCAAAAGCCATGTGGGATACACTGAACCAGATTGTAGCTGGTTCAGCTGATGAAAGGAAGGACAGAAGGTCCAACCTTATCTCACAATATGAGAACTTCAAGAAAACTGATGCTGAATCAGTTGAAGCCATGTACACCAGGCTCAGCTCAATCATCAATGAGCTGAGGACCCTTGACAAGGACATATCATTGACAGAGGTCAATGATAAGATTCTAATGTGCTTCCCTAGCACATGGGATCTAAGGATCTGGCCCATCAAGGAAGCCAGAAGCACCACTGAGATCTCCACTGAAGCCCTTCTCGGCAAGCTCAAGTCTTTTGAGCAAGTGCTGAAGACAAGGGAAGTAGAAGCAGAAGCAAAAACCCCTACTCCAACAAGGAAAGAGCAATCTCTAGCTCTTAAGGCTGCTGATGCTTCTGAAGGCAGCCAATAAAATGAGGAGCTAATGGCATTGTTTGCCAAGAGGTTTCTCAAGATGGGGAGAAAGGAATTCAGAAAGAAGTCTTCACGATATGAAGACAAACCAAGGTATGATCGTTCACCTACTAAAGAAATTATATGTTATGGTTGTAGGAAGCCTGGACACATCTTACCAGAGTGTCCAGAGGAGAAGAACAAAGATAAGAGGAAAGAAAAGGAACAGCACAGGAAGCACTCCAAGCCATCCTCCTACAAGAACAAGAAGAAGGAGAGAGGTTTCATTGCTGAAACCTGGAGTGATTGTGATGAAGAATCCTCCTCTCAAGCTCCAGTGAGGATGAGGAAGAGAAGAAGGCAAAAGAAGTTTGCCTGATGGCAATAGATGCCTGCAGCAACCACTCAGCTGCAGAGAGTTCAGATTCAGATGAAGAGATGCCAACAGAAGATGAGGTACTATCTTCTTATGACTTCACTTCTGAAGAATTTAAATTAGATTTTAAATCTTTATGCTTAGATTTGATTAGCTCAGAAAAGGAGATAAAAGAACTTAGAAATAAGTTAGCTGACTCAGAATCAATTGCTACAGAAAATATTAGGTTAAAGGAAGATCTCACTACTTATAGTGAAGAAATTAAATTTCTTAAAATGGAGTTAGCTAAGTCTAAGAGATTAGAAGAATCACTTAATGGTAGAAGCCTTAAGTTGTTAGAGATTACCAGCATGACTAACACTAGGTCAGGTAATGACAAACTAGGCTTAGGAGCTTCTCCAAGTGAACCCCCAGTTATTCTTAAAAATAATCTTTCAACTCCAGTGAACTTCATTTCAGCTAGTGGAATGAAGAACACTGAGCAAGTAAACCTAGTTAATAAAACTTTAAATAAGGCTAAGAGAGAGAAAAGAAAGAAATTTTTTAAAGAAATACAAAGAGCGTCGAACGCCGCTCGACGATCGGAAGCTCAATGGTCGAACGAAGCTCGACGATCTGAGCACCCATCGTCGAACGTCGATCGACATTTTCAATATGATTTTCAAAATCATCATCAGTACCATAGAAACCCTAGGTTTGTTGACCCATCATCTGCATGGAGAATCCCACCTAGGAGATCTCACCCATTAGGTTATCACCCTCAGCCTGCATTCTCATTTATTTCTAGCTTTTCTTATGTGAAAAACAAGGGACCCAAGGTTACCTGGGTCCACACTGTCTAAATAAATGTCTTGCAGGTGAAGGCCTATCCAATCACTCAAAATAAGTGATATTTGGATAGTGGATG